>CM047510.1:0-635676 GCA_026122265.1 Ammodytes dubius
TTTTATCCACAACTTTTTCACGTTTTACTCCATCAACACCAAATGTCTCACGAAGCCCCGGGGACCGTGAAGCACGTCTCCGAAAAATATCAGTAGGATAGCTTGGAAAACATGGCCGCCATTGACTAAAACGTTTACGCAGGGGCGGGGCTTAATTACAAATCGGCCATAACTCGTTGCCCGTAGGTCCTATCGTAGTGAAACTCGCAGGATACGTGCGGAAGACATGTGGTGGCGTGTCACTCTAAGCTTGTCGAGGTTAACCCACAGGGGGCCCCACAAGTGCGAAAACCGTCATTCAACGATGCAATGTTTGCCAGGCCACGCCCCTTTCCCCCTGACTCCGATCGACTCATCGTTTGTCGGACGTGCGCGGCTCGCGTCGCTCTAACGGTAAAGCCTCTGGGACCGCGGGGGTCGGCCGTGATTTTTTTCTTCCCCTGTTTGCGCGGGCGGCCCGTACTTTCAAAATCTCCGCGGGATTTCTAGTTAAGTACGGGTCCTCAGTAATGAGGACCCGTAATTATTACTCTCCACCATACTTATTCTTACTTCTTACTTCTTACTTCTTATTCTTCCTCACATTTTCTAGCTGCTTCTCCTCCCACAACCGTTGCACGTAGAAACGCAAAAATTTCACACAACGTGCGTCCCCACCCCACGGGGTGTGCTATTATACAGTTTTTTGAATTTCCGCTAGGGGGCGCTGTTATGCAGTCCCAACTGAACGAACTTTGAGAGGCCACGCCCCGCACGCCGTAACTCCGATTGACTTGAAATTTCTCACACAGGTGTATGTTAGGGTGCTCTACAAAAAAGCCTCTGGGACTATAAAAAGTCTTCTGGGAATATTTCCCGCTAATTAGCATAAACTGAAAAACAGCGTGTTATCCACAACTTTCCGAAATTTGACTGTATCAACACCAAATTTCTCATGAAGCCCCGGGGACTACAATAAACATACCCGTAAAAGATTAGTAGGACAACTTGAAAAACATGGCCGCAATTGACCAAAATGTTTACGCAGGGGGGGGGCTTAAAAACACGTTGGCCATAACTCCTTAACCATAGGTCCTATCATCATCAAACTTGCTGGGTATGTGCAGAAGTCATGTGGTAGCATGTCCATCGAAGCTTATCGAGATTAACCCATAGGGGGCGCCACAGGGGCGGGTCTATCCACTAATTGGCCATAACTCCTTAACCATAGGTCCTATCATCATCAAACTTGCTGGGTATGTGCAGAAGTCATGTGGTAGCATGTCCATCGAAGCTTATCGAGATTAACCCATAGGGGGCGCCACAGGAGCGGGGCCTATCCACTAATTGGCCATAACTCCTTAACCGTAGGTCCTTTCATCATCAAACTTGCTGGTATGTGCAAAGTCATGTGGTAGCGTGTCCCTCGAAGCTTATCGCGATTAACCCATAGGGGCGCCACAAAAGTCACCCGACTCCGATTGACTTGAAATTGATTACACATGTACAGCTCATGGTGCTCTACAATTGCGCTCCAAGGAATTTTTTCCTAATTTCCGCTAGGGGGCGCTGTTATTAATCCCCGACTGAAGAAAGTTTGAGAGGCCACGCCCCGCACGCCGTAACTCCAATTGACTTGAAATGTCTCACACTGGTGTATGTTAGGGTGTTTCTACAAAAAAGCCTCTGGGACCATAAAAATTCTTTAGGGAATAATTCCCGATAATTAGCATAAACTGAAAAACAGGGTTTTATCCATAACTTTTTCACCTTTTACTCTATCAACACCAAATGTCTCACGAAGCCCCGGGGGACTGTGACGCACGTCTCTGAAAAAGATTAGTAAGAAAGCTTGGAAAACATGGCCGCCATTGACTAAAACGTTTACGCAGGGGCGGGGCTTATCTACAAATTGACCATAACTCATTGACCGTAGGTCCAACGTCATGAAACTTGCAGGATACGTGCAGAAGACATGTGGTAGCGTGTCCCTGCGAGCGTGTCTAGATTAACCCATAGGGGCGCCACAAATGCGAAAACCGTCATTCAAAAATGCAATGTTTGCCAGGCCACGCCCCTTTCCCCCTGACTCCGATCGACTCATCGTTTGTCGACGTGCGCGGCTCGCGTCGCTCTACGGTAAAGCCTCTGGGGCCGCGGGGTCGGCCGTGATTTTTTTCTTCCCCTGTTTGCGCGGGCGGCCCGTACTTTCCAAATCTCCGCGGGATTTCTAGTTAAGTACGGGTCCCCAGTGTAACTGGGATCCGTGTAATTATTACTCTCCACCATACTTATTCTTCTTACTTTTTATTCTGCCTCAAATTTTCTAGCTGCTTCTCCTCCCACACCGTTACACGCAGACATGCAAAAATTTCACACAACGTGCGTCTCCCACCCCCGGGGTTGTGCTATTATACAGTTTTTTTCCATTTCCGCTAGGGGGCGCTGTAATGAAGTCCCGACTGAAAAAAGTTTGAGAGGCCACGCCCCGCACGCCGTAACTCCGATTGACTTGAAATTGCTCACACAGGTGTATGTTAGGGTGCTCTACAAAAAAGCCTCTGGGACCATAAAAATTCTTTACTCTCCACCATACTTATTAATGTACGGGCTCCTAGTTTACTAGGAGCCCGTAATTATTACTCTCCACCATACTTATTAAGTACGGGTCCCCAGTGTAACTGGGGCCGTAATTATTACTCTCCACCATACTTATTCTTCTGACTTCTGACTTCTGACTTCTTCTTATTCTGCCTCACATTTTCTAGCTGCTTCTCCTCCCACACCGTTACACGCAGACATGCAAAAATTTCGCACAACGTGCGTCCCCACCCCGCGGGGTGTGCTATTATACAGTTTTTTTTAATTTCCGCTAGGGGGCGCTTAATGAAGTCCCGACTGAACGAACTTTGACAGGCCACGCCCCGCACGCCGTAACTCCGATTGACTTGAAATTTCTCACACAGGTGTATGTTAGGGTGCTCTACAAAAAAGCCTCTGGGACCATAAAAAGTCTTCAGGGAATATTTCCCGCAAATTAGCATAAACTGAAAAACAGCGTGTTATCCACGACTTTCTGCAATTTCACTGTATCAACACCAAATTTCTCGTGAAGCCCCGGGGGACTACAATAAACATACCCGTAAAAGATTAGTAGGACAACTTGAAAAACATGGCCGCCATTGACCAAAATGTTTACGCAGGGGCGGGGCTTAAAAACACGTTGGCCATAACTCCTTAACCATAGGTCCTATCATCATCAAACTTGCTGGGTATGTGCAGAAGTCATGTGGTAGCGTGTCCATCGAAGCTTATCGAGATTAACCCATAGGGGGCGCCACAGGGGCGGGGCCTATCCACTAATTGGCCATAACTCCTTAACCATAGGTCCTTTCATCATCAAACTTGCTGGGTATGTGCAGAAGTCATGTGGTAGCATGTCCCTCGAAGCTTATCGCGATTAACCCATAGGGGGCGCCACAAAAGTCACCCGACATACCCGATTGACTTGAAATTGATTACACATGTACAGCTCATGGTGCTCTACAATATAGCCTCTCGGACAATAGGGTCAGCCATGATTATTTTTTTCCCGCCATTGCCCAAAACGTTTACGCAGGGGCGGGGCTTATTAACAAATTGGCCATTACTCCTTAACCGTAGGTCCTTATCATCATCAAACTTTCTGGGTATGTGCAGAAGTCATGTGGTAGCGTGTCCCTCGAAGCTTATCGCGATTAACCCATAGGGGCGCCACAAAAGTCACCCGACTCCGATTGACTTGAAATTGATTACACATGTACAGCTCATGGTGCTCTACAATTTCGCTCCAAGGAATTTTTTTCTAATTTCCGCTAGGGGGCGCTGTTATTAATCCCCGACTGAAGAAAGTTTGAGAGCCCCGCGCCCCGCACAACCGTAAGTCCCATTGACTTGAAATTTCTCACACTGGTGTAATTTTAGGGCGCTCTACAAAAAGGCCTCTCGGACCATAAAAGTCAACCAGGAAATAATTTCGGCTAATTAGCATAAACTGAAAACAGGGTTTTATCCACAACTTTTCACGTTTTACTCTATCGACACCAAATGTCCACGAAGCCCCGGGGACTGTGAAGCACGTCTCCGAAAAGTATCAGTAGGATAGCTTGGAAAACATGGCCGCCATTGACTAAAACGTTTACGCAGGGGCGGGGCTTAATTACAAATTGGCCATGCAGGGGCGGGCTTAATTACAAATTGGCCATAACTCGTTGCCCGTAGGTCCTATCGTCGTGAAACTCGCGGGAAATACGTGCGGAAGACATGTTGGTAGCGTGTCCCTCTAAGCTTGTCGAGGTCAACCCGTAGGGGAAGCCGCAAATGCGAAAAACGTCATTCGCCGATGCAATGTTTGCCAGCCACGCCCCTTTTCCCCTGACTCCGATCGACTCATCGTTTGTCAGACGTACACGGCTCGCGTCGCTCTACGGTAAAGCCTCTCGGGCCGCGGGGTCGGCCGCGATTTTTTTCCTTCCCCTGTTTGCGCGGGCGGCCCGTACTTTCCAAATCTCCGCGGGATTTCTAGTGTTTGTGTTACTACCCACTATTTTGCATCTGCCAAATTTTCTAGCTCCTTCTCCTACCACACCGTTTCACTTAGACATTCAAAATTTTCACTGAACGTGCGCCCCTACCCCACGGAGTGTGCTATTATACAGTTTTTTGAAATTCCGCTAGGGGCGCTGTTATTAATCCCCGACTGAAGACAGTTTGAGAGGCCACGCCCCGCACACCGTAAGTCCGATTGACTTGAAATTTCTCACACAGCTGTATGTTAGGGCGCTCTACAAAAAAGCCTCTTGGACCATAAAAGTCAACCTGGAAATATTTTCGGCAAAATGGCATAAACTGAAAAACAGGGTTTTATCCAAAACTTTTTCAAGTTTTACTGTATCGACACCAAATGTCTCACGAAGCCCCGGGGGACTATGACGCACGTCTCCGAAAAAGATTAGTAAGAAAGCTTGGAAAACATGGCCGCCATTGACTAAAACGTTTACGCAGGGGCGGGGCTTATCTACAAATTGACCATAACTCATTGACCGTAGGTCCAACCGTCATGAAACTTGCAGGATACGTGGAGAAGACATGTGGTAGCGTGTCCATGCGAGCGTGTCTAGATTAACCCATAGGGGGCGCCACAAATGCGAAAACCATCATTCAAAAATGATATGTTTGCCAGGCCACGCCCCTTTCCCCCCTGATTCCGATCGACTTATCATTTGTCGGACGTGCACGGCTCGCGTCGCCCTACGGTAAAGCCTCTCGGACCGCGGGGTCGGCCGCGATTTTTTTGCTTCCCCGACTTGCACAGGCGGCCCGTACTTTCAAAATCTCTGCGGGATTTCTAGTTAAGTACGGGTCCTCAGTAATGAGGACCCGTAATTATTACTCTCCACCATACTTATTCTTACTTCTTACTTCTTACTTCTTATTCTTCCTCACATTTTCTAGCTGCTTCTCCTCCCACACCGTTGCACGTAGAAACGCAAAAATTTCACACAACGTGCGTCCCCACCCCACGGGGTGTGCTATTATACAGTTTTTTGAATTTCCGCTAGGGGGCGCTGTTATGCAGTCCCAACTGAACGAACTTTGAGAGGCCACGCCCCGCACGCCGTAACTCCGATTGACTTGAAATTTCTCACACAGGTGTATGTTAGGGTGCTCTACAAAAAAGCCTCTGGGACCATAAAAAGTCTTCTGGGAATATTTCCCGCTAATTAGCATAAACTGAAAAACAGCGTGTTATCCACAACTTTCGGAAATTTGACTGTATCAACACCAAATTTCTCGTGAAGCCCCGGGGGACTACAATACACATACCCGTAAAAGATTAGTAGGACAACTTGAAAAACATGGCCGCCATTGACCAAAATCGTTTACGCAGGGCGCGGGCATAATAACACGTTGGCCATAACTCCTTAACCGTAGGTCCTATCATCATGAAACTTGCTGGGTAGTGCAGAAGTCATGTGGTAGCATGTCCATCGAAGCATATCGAGATTAACCCAAAGGGGGCGCCACAAATGGGCGGGGCTTAAAAACACTTGGCCATAACTCCTTAACCGATAGGTCCTTATCATCATGAAACTTCCTGGGTATGTGCAGAAGTCATGTGGTAGCATGTCCTTCGAAGCATATCGAGATTAACCCAAAGGGGGCGCCACAAATGGGCGGGGCTTAAAAACACGTTGGCCATAAATCCTTAACCATAGTCCTATCATCATCAAACTTGCTGGGTATGTGCAGAATGTCATGTGGTAGCATGTCCATCGAAGCTTATCGAGAATTTACCCATAGGGGGCGCCCACGGGGCGGGCCTATCCACTAATTGGCCATAAACTCCTTAACCATAGGTCATTTCATCATCAAACTTGCTGGGTATGTGCAGATAGCATGTGGTAGCATGTCCCTCGAAGCTTATCGCGATTAACCCATAGGGGGCGCCACAAAAGTCACCCGACTCCGATTGACTTGAAATTGATTACACATGTACAGCTCATGGTGCTCTACAATTTCGCTCCAAGGAATTTTTTCTAATTTCCGCTAGGGGGCGCTGTTATTAATCCCGACTGAAGAAAGTTTGAGAGGCCGCGCCCCGCACACCGTACAGTCCCATTGACTTGAAATTTCTCACACGGCTGTATGATAGGGTGCTCTACAAAAAAGCCTCTCGGAAAAATAAAAGTCAACCTGGAAATAATTTTGGCTGATTAGCATAAACTGAAAAACAGGGTTTTATCCACAACTTTTTCATGTTTTACTCTATCGACACCAAATGTCTCACGAAGCCCCGGGGGACTATGACGCACGTCTCCGAAAAATATTAGTAGGATAGCTTCAAAAACATGGCCGCCATTGACTAAAACGTTTACGCAGGGGCGGGGCTTAATAACACGTTGGCCATAACTCATCGACCGTAGTCCTATCATCATGAAACTTGCAGGATACGTGCAAAAGACATGTGGTAGCGTGTCCCTCTAAGCTTGTCGAGGTCAACCCGTAGGGGGCGCCGCAAATGCGAAAACCGTCATTCAAAAATGATATGTTTGACAGGCCACGCCCCTTTCCCCCTGACTCCGATCGACTCATCGTTTGTCGGACAGCGCACGGCTCGCGTCGCTCTAACGTAAAGCCTCTCGGAGCGCGGGGTCGGCCGTAGATTTTTTTTCTTCCCCTGTTTGCGCGGGCGGCCCGTACTTTCAAAATCTCTGCGGGATTTCTAGTTAAGTACGGGTCCCCAGTGTAACTGGGGAGCCGTAATTATTACTCTCACACCATACTTATTCTTCTGACTTCTTATTCTGCCTCAAATTTTCTAGCTGCTTCTCCTCCCACACCCTTCACACGCAGACATGCCAAAATTTCACACAACGTGCGTCCCCACCCCCCGGGGTGTGCTATTATACAGTTTTTTGAATTTCCGCTAGGGGGCGCTGTTATGAAGTCCCGACTAAAGAATTTTGAGAGGCCACGCCCCCGCACGCCGTAACTCCGATTGACTTGAAATTTCTCACACAGGTGTATGTTAGGGTGCTCTACAAAAAAGCCTCTGGGACCATAAAAAATTTTTCAGGAATATTTCCCGTTAATTAGCATAAACTGAAAAACAGCGTGTTATCCACGACTTTCCGAAATTTGACTGTATCAACACCAAAATTTCTCGTGAAGCCCCGAGGGACTACAATAAACATACCCGTAAAAGATTAGTAGGACAACTGAAAAACATGGCCGCCATTGACCAAAATGTTTACGCAGGGGCGGGGCTTAAAAACACGTTGGCCATAACTCCTTAACCGTAGGTCCTATCATCATCAAACTTGCTGGGTGTGTGCAGAAGTCATGTGGTAGCATGTCCATCGAAGCTTATCGAGATTAACCCATAGGGGGCGCCACAGGGGCGGGGCCTATCCACTAATTGGCCATAACTCCTTAACCATAGGTCCTTTCATCATCAAACTTGCTGGGTATGTGCAGAAGTCATGTGGTAGCATGTCCCTCGAAGCTTATCGCGATTAACCCATAGGGGGCGCCACAAAAGTCACCCGACTCCGATTGACTTGAAATTGATTACACATGTACAGCTCATGGTGCTCTACAATTTCGCTCCAAGGAATTTTTTTCTAATTTCCGCTAGGGGGCGCTGTTATTAATCCCCGACTGAAGAAAGTTTGAGAGGCCGCGCCCCGCACACCGTAAGTCCCATTGACTTGAAATTTCTCACACTGGTGTATTTTAGGGTGCTCTACAAAAAAGCCTCTCGGACCATAAAAGTCAACCTGGAAATAATTTCGGCTAATTAGCATAAACTGAAAAACAGGGTTATATCCACAACTTTTTCACGTTTTACTCTATCAACACCAAATGTCTCACGAAGCCCCGGGGGACTGTGAAGCACGTCTCCGAAAAATATCAGTAGGATAGCTTGGAAAACATGGCCGCCATTGACTAAAACGTTTACGCAGGGGCGGGGCTTAATTACAAATTGGCCATAACTCGTTGCCCGTAGGTCCTATCGTCGTGAAACTCGCAGGATACGTGCGGAAGACATGTGGTAGCGTGTCACTCTAAGCTTGTCGAGGTTAACCCATAGGGGGCGCCACAAATGCGAAAACCGTCATTCAACGATGCAATGTTTGCCAGGCCACGCCCCTTTCCCCCTGACTCCGATCGACTCATCGTTTGTCGGACGTGCGCGGCTCGCGTCGCTCTACGGTAAAGCCTCTGGGACCGCGGGGGTCGGCCGCGATTTTTTTCCTTCCCCGATTCGCGCGGGGGCGGCCCGTACTTTCAAAATCTCCGCGGGATTTCTAGTTAAGTACGGGTCCTCAGTTTACTGAGGATCCGTAATTATTGTTCTTTCTAAATTTCAGCCCTGAAATTTTCTAGCTGCTACTCCTCCCACACTGTTACACGCAGACATGCAAAAATTTCACACAACGTGCGTCCCAACCCCACGGAGTGTGCTATTATTCAGTTTTTTGAATTTCCGCTAGGGGGCGCTGTTATTAAGCCCCGACTGAATAAGTTTGAGAGGCCACGCCCCGCACACCGTAAGTCCGATTGACTTGAAATTTCTCACACAGGTGTATGTTGGGGTGCTCTACAAAAAAGCCTCTGGGACCATAAAAAGTCTTCAGGGATATATTTTCCGCTAATTAGCATAAACTGAAAAACAGGGTGTTATCCACAACTTTCTTTAATTTCACTTTATCAACACCAAATTTCTCACGAAGCCCCGGGGGACTATGACGCACGTCTGCGAAAATATTAGTAGGCTAGCTTGGAAAATATGGCCGCCATTGACCAAAACGTTTACGCAGGGGCGGGGCTTATCTACAAATTGGCCATAACTCATTGACCATAGGTCCTATCATCATGAAACTTGCAGGATACGTGCAGAAGACATGTGGTAGCATGTCCCTCTAAGTTTGTCGAGGTTAACCCATAGGGGGCGCCACAAATGCGAAAACCATCATTCAAAAATGCAATGTTTGCCAGGCCACGCCCCTTTCCCCCTGACTTTCATTGACTTATTATTTGTCAGACGTGTACAGCTCGCGTCGCTCTACGATAAAGCCTCTCGGACCACAGGGGTCGGCCGTGATTTTTTTTCTTCCCCGCTTTACGCGGGCGGCCCGTACTTTCAAAATCTCCGCGGGATTTCTAGTGTTTGTGTTACTACCCACTATTTTGCATCTGCCAAATTTTCTAGCTCCTTCTCCTCCCACACCGTTTCACTTAGACATTCAAAATTTTCACTGAACGTGCGCCCCTACCCCACGGAGTGTGCTATTATACAGTTTTTTGAAATTCCGCTAGGGGGCGCTGTTATTAAGCCCCGACTGAAGACAGTTTGAGAGGCCACGCCCCGCACACCGTAAGTCCGATTGACTTGAAATTTCTCACACAGGTGTATTTTAGGGCGCTCTACAAAAAAGCCTCTTGGACCATAAAAGTCAACCTGGAAATATTTTCGGCTAATTGGCATAAACTGAAAAACAGGGTTTTATCCAAAACTTTTTCAAGTTTTACTGTATCGACACCAAATGTCTCACGAAGCCCCGGGGGACTGTGACGCACGTCTCCGAAAAAGATTAGTAAGAAAGCTTGGAAAACATGGCCGCCATTGACTAAAACGTTTACGCAGGGGCGGGGCTTATCTACAAATTGACCATAACTCATTGACCGTAGGTCCAACCGTCATGAAACTTGCAGGATACGTGCAGAAGACATGTGGTAGCGTGTCCCTGCGAGCGTGTCTAGATTAACCCATAGGGGGCGCCACAAATGCGAAAACCATCATTCTAAAATGATATGTTTGACAGGCCACGCCCCTTTCCCCCTGACTCCGATCGACTCATCGTTTGTCGGACGTGCGCGGCTCGCGTCGCTCTACGGTAAAGCCTCTCGGGCCGCGGGGGTCGGCCGCGATTTTTTTTCTTCCCCGGTTTGCGCGGGCGGCCCGTACTTTCAAAATCTCCGCGGGATTTCTAGTTAAGTACGGGTCCTCAGTGAAACTGGGGACCCGTAATTATTACTCTCCATACTTATTCTTCTTCTGACTTCTTCTTCTTATTCTGCCTCACATTTTCTAGCTGCTTCTCCTCCCACACCGTTGTACGTAGAAACTCAAAAATTTCGCACAACGTGCGTCCCCACCCCCCGGGGTGTGCTATTATACAGTTTTTTGAATTTCCGCTAGGGGGCGCTGTAATGAAGTCCCGACTGAACGAACTTTGACAGGCCACGCCCCGCACGCCGTAACTCCGATTGACTTGAAATTTCTCACACAGGTGTATGTTAGGGTGCTCTACAAAAAAGCCTCTGGGACCATAAAAATTCTTCAGGGAATATTTCCCGCTAATTAGCATAAAGTGAAAAACAGCGTGTTATCCACGAATTTCTGCAATTTGACTGTATCAACACCAAATTTCTCGTGAAGCCCCGGGGGACTACAATAAACATACCCGTAAAAGATTAGTAGGACAACTTGAAAAACATGGCCGCCATTGACCAAAATTTTTACGCAGGGGCGGGGCTTCAAAACACGTTGGCCATAACTCCTTAACCATAGGTCCTATCATCATCAAACTTGCTGGGTATGTGCAGAAGTCATGTGGTAGCATGTCCATCGAAGCTTATCGAGATTAACCCATAGGGGGCGCCACAGGGGCGGGGCCTATCCACTAATTGGCCATAACTCCTTAACCATAGGTCCTTTCATCATCAAACTTGCTGGGTATGTGCAGAAGTCATGTGGTAGCATGTCCATCGAAGCTTATCGAGATTAACCCATAGGGGGCGCCACAGGGGCGGGGCCTATCCACTAATTGGCCATAACTCCTTAACCATAGGTCCTTTCATCATCAAACTTGCTGGGTATGTGCAGAAGTCATGTGGTAGCGTGTCCCTCAAAGCTTATCGCGATTAACCTATAGGGGGCGCCACAAAAGTCACCCGACTCCGATTGACTTGAAATTGATTACACATGTACAGCTCATGGTGCTCTACAATATAGCCTCTCAGAATTTTTTTGTAATTTCCGCTAGGGGGCGCTATAATTAAACCCAGACTGAAGAAAGTTTGACAGGCCACGCCCCGCACACCGTAAGTCCGATTGACTTGAAATTTCTCACACGACTGTATGATAGGGTGCTCTACAAAAAAGCCTCTTGGACCATAAAAGTCAACCTGGAAATATTTTCGGCTAATTAGCATAAACTGAAAAACAGGGTTTTAACCACAACTTTTTCCAGTTTTACTCTATCGACACCAAATGTCTCACGAAGCCCCGGGGGACTATGACGCACGTCTCCGAAAAATATCAGTAGGATAGCTTGGAAAACATGGCCGCCATTGACTAAAACGTTTACGCAGGGGCGGGGCTTAATAACAAATTGGCCATAACTACTTCACCATAGCTCCTATCATCATACAACTTGCAGGACACGTGCAGAAGACATGTGGTAGCATGTCCCTTCAAGCGTGTCTAGATTAACCCATAGGGGGCGCCACAAATGCGAAAACAATCATTCAAAAATGCAATGTTTGACAGGCCACGCCCCTCGCCCCCTGTCTCTGATTGACTTGACATTTCTTACACATATACAGCTCATGGTGCTCTACAATAAAGCCTCTTGGACCATAGGGGTCAGCCGTGACTTTTTTTCTTCCCTGATTTACAACACAACGGTCAATTATCATAGGCTTAGGTGGCTTGATTGATTCACCACGTCAACTCATGCTATGAGTTACATACAAGAAAACACATACAGTGGCCAAAGACTGTTAGATAGCAGCACAGGGATCTAGTCGGGGAGAACGGGGTAATTTGTCACACGGCTTGGTTGTCACAATCGTTATATCTCGGAACCAGAAGGCGCTGTTTGGGAAATTTTGCTATGCAAATATCCACAATTGGGATAAGAGGTCACCTACATAGTCTTCCTTGGAGTTCGATTGCTGAATTTGAGGTGAGAGGACTGTTTGTGTTTTTCATGTCAAATTGAAAATATTTAGCTCCTCAGTATTTTTCTTCTAGGCTTTTACAGAATGGGTTTATAACAAAACACTTGCTACCCATAAAAAGTGTGAAGGGTCAACTATAGTTTAGATTGTGGTTAGCAAGCTAATTAGTTGTCAGATGGTTGTTGGCCTTGATGCTAGCAAAAAATTCAAGTTGGGGTTGGTCGTCACATTTTTGGGGGGGTTGGTCGTCACACGTTATCCAAAGGCTACAGCCAAAAAAGGAACCCAATAACGAAATAAATTGTAAAGCTGTATCCTCACTGACACACAAGAGAAGGAAAGAATAGAGCAGGAAAAGGCAGCTAGCATGCAAAGGAAAAAAGGGCAAAAAAATCCAAACAACCCAGAAGAATTTTATAGTTATGGGCACTTTGTGTGTGAAACCAAAAGAACTCTCTACCTCACAATTGACTTTTATTTCCATTTGTTCATGTATAGCCACTTTACAAAAAAAATGTGGCTATCCCAACTGAAGCAATAGCCATAGGTCTAGCTATGTCATTCATTATGCTGCAAATTCTCTGTGAATGAAAGAAAATAAAGGGATAGAAATGTAAAAAGGGTTGTTTATCTTGTCATTTCTTTACAATCTACAGTAGTAGGCTCTAGCTATATTGAGTCATTATATTGTACTTTTGTTAGCCTTAAGCCTAGCTCTGTCTTTATGCCATACCACATCACCAACTGCTCTGTAATGAGCTGCATTTAACACAAGAAGCACACCAACTCCATATTTCCTGTGATTTTGGTGAAAGTAATGCAAAAGTAATGTAAAAGCAGTGTGATGCCTTACAATTCAAAGACAGTAATATTGTAATGTGACTAATTACTTTGCAATGACAGTAACAAATACTAAATCACGCATTACACGTTTGCTCAACCAAAACTATTACAAACATTTGATTCTATGTGTTTCATGTTTAAAATGCAACTATTTTTTCAAACCCGATATATTTAATGATCAATATACATTATTTACTTGACACAGACATAAATGGATCAAATGAGTTGTTTATTATAACATCTTCACAAAAATGACAGCTGGATTTCCACCAACAAAGACTCACACAACAACAATACCATAAATCACCTCTATCAAATGCTTTCATACATTTTAAGAAATACTCGCTGCTAAATTATTAATGGGCTATAAAATAAAGAATCCTGTTGAAATACAGTAAAGGAGCCTGACAGGAGTAATGATTCATTACATTACAAAATACTATTTTCAAATGAGATTAAACTGTAGAGAGGGCGGGGAAAACAGCGCCCCCCCAATCCCGTTAGTGGCCGAAAATATATTACATCCTTTGGGAATGAATGGACGTGGACTGAACCATCTAGCACTTTTTGCAAGGGGTTTTTACAGTTGTTAACTTAATTGGAATACAATAATTTACTAAACTAATACGCTAAGCTTGCATTTGGATCGATAATTCATCATGACATGTAGCTATGTTATTAAACAATTTGAACAAAAACCAAAACATACTTAAAACTAAAATCGCTCCCCGCATTGTCCCCCCAAGACTATATCCCTTTCCTCCCACGGAGGACAGAGAGGGAAAGTTTACCTGCATTCTTCGTTACTCCTAACACCTAGGTGGATTGTTTCTGAGAGACAAATATACTTTTGCTTGGATTAATTTGATTTTTGAAGACAACTGCTTGGACTTCTTTCAACGGTAGGACCAGTTTACTATGGTGTTTGTGTGTTTATAATATTTTCGCCCTTTTTCTTTTCACGCTTTGAAAACAATGTTTTAAGTAAACTGCTCATTTGACCGAGTTAACTAGGGGGGGAGGGGAGAGCAGTTAGTGGAAAAATACAACTCTAGACAAACAGGCAGCTAGCGAATGAGTGAGTGAGAGTTTTTAAGATAGGCTACTGACACTATTTTAGTAATATTGAAGAACACTTTGAACGTGAGTCAAGCTATTAGCCCTCTATATATTATATAATATTTCACGTGTTGGGTTGTGTGTGTCTGGTGTGTGTGTGTGTGTGTGTGTGTGTGTGTGTGTGTGTGTGTGTTGTGTGTGTGTGTGTGTGTGTGTGACTGTGTGTGTGTGTGTGACTGTGTGTGTGTGAGTGACTGTGTGTGTGTGTGCATGTCTCCGTTTGTGTGTATCGCGCGTGGCCTCTGTGAAGTTGCTGCATGCGTCAGCGTTTGACTTCCTGTTACTTCAAAATAAAAGCCAATTCACTTTGTCAAGTGAAATGCTAATGTGAAGCAAGTGAAATGCTTTTAATGTGAAGTCGCAGCCTTAATGCTCTATTTGTTTAACAGTAGCTAACTTAACTGCTGCGCGCTGATCTAAAGATAGTGTTTTTTAATATAGAAAGCCGTGTCTCTGGCATTACCTCTGGTGACACGGGTTTATTTTGCTAAGAAAAACGTCACTTTGTCCTGCAGAAACGTAGTCTTTGTCCCACATCTGGTGAATTGGGATCTTCTTCCTTGGAGTCAAAGTGTGACATGAAGTGGCCATTGTTGTATATGAATAAAGCACCAACTGTCACACACACAGCCAGACTACATAATGTAGCAAATACAGTAATAATCTTTACTTAAGGCTATAGTTTATAAAAGTCAAATGTATATTCTAATGTAGCCTATATATTACGTTATATATCATAGGGTAGAAATAACTGCCTGGTAATATAGGTGAAGCTGTACTGAAACAAAACATAATAAACATAGCATGCTAAACATGTTTGTCAACCCTGCTTCCTGGAATAGGCCCCTGGCTATCATACAAACATCCTTAATTGTTTATTTATTGTCAGGGCTCTAGGCTAACCTTTTCACCGGTGCACATGCTTTGGTCAATCGCCCCACTTCATTATTTTTATTATTATCAGTCAATCAACTAACTTGCATGCTGATGAATATTTGTCATATCTGAGTTTTGCAGCAGTCTATAGTAAAGTCTGACAGTGAAATCCATGTCCCCTATAAAGTGAACGCAGGCTGCATTTTTTGTATAACTTTGATTAACATAAAACCAGTTCCTTTGCATGAATGATGTGTGACGCAAAAAGGGATTAATTTTTTTAATATAATAGGCAATTGGGTGTGTGTGTTGTGTATCTGTGTGTGAGAGTTGTTTGTGTGGATGTGTTGGGTTGGGTGTTTGTGTTGTGAGGGGGTCATCCCTATGTATGTGTGTGTGTGTGGCGGTGACCATTGTCATGCATCGCGTTAACTTTTTGCAATGGAACTCTGTTTTTGTATAATAATTTTGCATTTTCGAGGTTTTTTTTCCAAATACATTTCTTGCATTATTCGGAAGAACACTTTTTTTCCTATGTTATCAAATATATCTTGTTTTTTCAGATTCCCACTGAGGCGTCAGAGAACACATCATCTTCACACATCATCTACATTTCATTGTCCTTCATCACAAATTTAGTTTAATATATAAACATACCATACATTAATACCTCCATACACACACACACACACACACACACACACACACACACACACACACACACACACACACACACACACATCTTGAGGACACCAAACAGTTTGTATTACTCCTTTTGATTGTTTCATTTTTTCAAATTACATTTCTAGGAATACACTTCATTGTGTTTGTGATCTAACTGTTTCTTGAGGTCTTTTTTTAAGTTTACAGACAGCCAGACCTACAGGCACATGCCGCGGAAGGGGAAGCGTTGCCGGATTGCCAAGGAGCGATGGACCGTGATTTATCCAAACAGCCAGGAGGTAAAAATACATAGCAGAATACACTATTGATCGTTAAAAAAAATTGGCACCCATTTCGATTAATACTTGCTAAGCACTGACTGTATAGAGTCACTAAATAATCTTTGATTTTCTTTTAGACCGCCCAGCCGGAGATGCAGCCAACAGCCACCGGATCAGGGGAGGATCCCTCACCTGTACAGTCAGCGCCAAAGACGGTATATTGACACTACTTGCATGCATTTTCTCCTATTAATTCACTTATTGTAATGCAAAATTGTCAGTTTCCTTATTTCATTAGGTTCATCAGATGACCAAATATTATATTCTCGTTCATCAACAATTAAAACGCACTGCATGTACAGTAAAGTTGTACAGTACTTAATATATCAGCATAAAACATAACCTAAAGGACACTGATGAAGTATTTTTGAGTCTCACTGTATCTTCTATTTTAGTTCATCTGTTATATTGATAGCTTTTTACTTAAGTCTAATGTTTGTTTTTTTGCCCTTTTTGGTTAATAATTGCTAACCACTGACTATAGAGTCACTAAATAATAATTGATTTTCTTTCAGACTGCCCAGCCGGAGAAGCAGCCAACAGCCCCGGATCAGGAGAGGATCCCTCAACTGCAAAGTCGGCTCCCAAGACGGTATATTGACACTCTTGCATGTATTTTCTAATATTAATTCACTTATTGTAATGCAAAATTGTCAGTTTCCTACATTCATAAGGTTCATCAGATGACCAAATATTATATTCTCCCGTATCATCAACATATTAATATATGTAGCAAGATGTTTCCATCACATATGAATACATTGTCACTGTTTGAGGAGAAGATTCCCACCATTGGTCTTGTCTGGAGAAGATGACTACCCCTCACCAGCAGTGTCTGCGCTGGAGACGGTTATTATTTACACTAATTACACAAATCCATTACATACCCCAATTGACACATAAAGCATTTACATTACAGTTACAGTTAGCATAAAAGATAATTCAAGCACGCTGATGAAGTAAATCTTTTTTAGTCTTTGAATGAAATTGAACTACACAGTAAATCTCACATTTACTTTGATTTAGTGCATTCGTATTACATATTGATTGCGTTATAGTAAAGTAAAATTATTTTTGTTTACCTTTAATTGACAGATGCTGCGCTCTGAGGCCGATTCAACAGGACTTTCAAGATGTTGAACGCCAGCAACCCGCAAGCTTTCAGCCATGTAATGTGCTCACCTCAAATTTACACATTGTTGCATGTTCTCGAAGCAATTAACCCCCCCCCCCCCACACACACCACACACACACACACACACATTTTATGGTAAATTATTAGTTAATTATTACTTTTGTTTTTGATTAATAGGTCGTGGCAGAGGTCGACGCCATCGTGTTAATGACTGGGACCGTTCCACCCTTACTGGCAAGCCTCACAAGTTATTCCCCCAGAAGAGGATCCAGATAAAAAGGTATTGTTGTGTCACATTTCTGCTGATAGACTTTTTTTGTCTATGACTTTTGCTGTAATTTATTCTATTTACTCTCCTTTTTGTTGTAGTTTGTCCTTATCGTTGGTGATTCGCATCTTCGAGCGATAGCAGATGGTTACATCAATATGCCAGTCGGAGGAATGTCGTTTGGCATCATGTCCACGCCGGGAGCAAATGCATCTCAGCTGACGACCGAGTTGCTCCACGCCGACATACAGAGAACACCTGACGTGATCTGCCTGTTAGCACCAAGCAACGACCTCTCAACGCCGAACATGGACCAGGCAAAAGCATCATTTGCCAGACTTCTAAAAGCTGCTTCCAGTCGCTGTCCTAAGGTAATGTGTAGTGTATATTCACTTTTGGGTCATTTCATTGAGAATAATGGATATTTGAAAGACTGACAATTAGAGAAGAATATCTTGTGTAATGAATAACTATTGTTTCTTGTAGGTTTTCGTCCTCGACTTCCCCCCGCGCTTGTGCTCTCCTCTTGAACCCCAAGAATTCCTACGACAATCATTGCGACAAGTGGCTGCACTTCATGGTTAGTACATTTTTATGTGGAAATTCTAACTAGTATGTTTTGATGTAACCTGTTTCCATTAATTGCATTATACCACAATGCCTCTCACTTATTTAAATTGTATACTATTAAACTATGATATTGTATTAGACTTTCAATGTTATTCTGTTAAATGTCTTTTTCTATAATCATTTAAATTTTTTCTTAAAGGTGTTCCATACCACTCTGTCGCTGATTCCTTTCCTTTGAGGAGACGTGAGCTGTGGAGTCGAGATGGGGTAAATCATATGTTCTTACATGTCACATGTAAATATTGTCTCCACAGTTCTTTGTAATTACACAGGCAGATCATATTGAGAATATAATTCAGTAAATGTTTTATATAATTTCACAGATCCACTTGAGTGATGTCGAGGGAATGGCGTTCCTCACCCAGTTGATGTGGAATCATTCTTATCGTCACTTGGATTCATCGCAGCCAGTGCCCGAGGTCTCTCCACGAGGTCCCCGCCGGTTAGAAGATATTCCCCTAGAATCGTGGTGACTGGAGAGGTCGTTCGTCCACGTGCACTTGACCCTTTAAAAGTGACATATGTCGGCCGCAATAACAAGGTAAAAGTCATACATTGTTTGAGACGAAGGAGTTTTAATATTCAACTATAATGCTTCAGACTATATAAAAAGAGCTTTATATTTAGATTTATAGATTACCTGGTCAAAGCTATATTTGTTTAATACAAACTTGTTCTGCTTGTCTTTTAAAGAGGAGCCAGCTCTGGGAAGAGGACACTTCCTGGGATTCTGCGGAGGAGGAGTCGTCCAGCAGCAGGTCTGTTTTACTTATATTGTAAAATTCCTCAGCTATGACTAATAAGCCCATATTGCTGACATGACATGTATTGTTTCTGCTTTTATTTTATAGGACTTTGTTCGCACCTTTGGTGCTGAGGGCGTGCTCTGTGGTCTTGAACCCTGTGTGGTTTGACGCTCAGAGGTTGGTGTGGATGGAGAAACTGGTGCCTTCCTGCCTAGACACCCCCGTGGCTTTCACTGCTGTGCCAAAAGGCTTTAAGGTATTTTGCATTTTTAAAATTTTACCTTTTTGTGAAGGCCTGTTAATTTCAAAAAGGCCCCATCAATCTTTAAATGTGAAATAGTAGAGACAATTTCATGTATATGACATTTGACTAAAATACTGTGTTTCCTTGATTTATGCCACGCCTTCCTTAATATAGAAACGGAAGCTGGAATGTCCAACCAAACCAGTTTTCTCCAAGAAGAATCGCTGGAAGAAGGTTTGTGTTTTTATTTTCTATTTGTTAAATTGTTTTTGGGAGAAATGGATGGCAACATTTAGCACATTTTCATATTTAATAAAACCTAGATAATGTTTTGCTAATGTTGCTATTTGCAATGAATGTTTTTTAGGCAAGGAGAAAACGCACATCTCCTGGGGCATCAGTTATGAAGGACCTAGCTGGAAAACCAACACCTATGGATACCACAGTTTCAGTACGTATAAACAATGTAATATGCATGTTCACACAAGGGATGCAATCACACACTTTTAATTAAAATATTTGCTGTTATAGTTTGAGAATTACACATCTACCTAAGTCTGAGTTGTTTCTAGAGGGCCCTTTTTCAGGGTTCCTACGCATGATGACACATCATGTCTGGTTTAGGTGGAAATCCACAGCTGACAGACAAGTCCCACCCATCTGAAAAAGCCAAAGGCCAATATGCTGTCCTAGGAGTTCTGTCCTAACGGCAAAGAATCAAGTTGGTCTGTCTTCTTGGGATAGAGATTTATTGACGTCCAAGCATTGTTTCTTATATTGTAAAACTATGGAATAAAAATCAAACGTATAATTACTAATGAGCCAAATATCCACATTTCCATAAAAACATATTAGCCTGCACACATGCAGTTTGAGCTAGCTTAAATTACACAGAGAAAAATAATTACCTAGGCTGACACAAAATAATATCTTGACAACTGTTAAATAATTGCCTACATATTCACATAACTGTTAATGAAGATATCTCCCTACAATAACCAAAGGAAAACATTAAAAACTTTAAAAAAACACTATCTCTGTTTCGCTACAAGGCGTCGCCATTGCACCACAAATAGTGTAGTGCAACCTAACAAAGCAGTCTCAATATAAATATATAGACATCTCCATTTCTCAAACTGAACACCCACTGTAATTTACTTTGGGTGGCTTAAAACAAAAATTAAGTCCCTCCTGTAGTCTTTGAGATGCTATATTCAGTAATGATTGGAATATAAATGTAGTTTATTGGAAAATACACTGTAGACTGAAGTTGTCCTCAACAGAAATTCACTTCACAGAATTTGCATTGCATGCAAGCATAAAGAGTAAATAGATAATGAGAGGTTATTATTAAAGATGGCTCTGAATTAGTCAGCCACTTCCTCTGTATGAAATTACAGAATATACCCATAATGATACCAAATCCTTTCAAATGTCTTTATGGAACAGCCCAAAATATGTAGAACAACATATATTTAGGTCTATTTAAGAATGCATGACTCATTTAAAATCGTAATTTGTGTAAATTGAGTAGACATAAACATGTTTCATGTTGGGTTTAATAAGAGATGTGCTGTTTCACTTTTTTAATTGCTTATATGCATTTTTTTTTAAAGGAGGACACAGCGATCATTGTGGAGAATCCATTCCAGTGCCTTCCAGAGGAGATTAATGATTCCTCCATTCACCAGCCATTGGAGTGTACCAGACAGGTATTTGACATGCACACATAATGTGAAACTGTCATTTTAACAATAGTTAACACATTTTTCATGTTGGGTTTAATAAGAAAAGCAATGTTTAATTTCGTAAAGTGCATTATGCAATTACCTTTTTCTTTTTTTTTTAAAGGAGGAAGCAGCAAGTGGTGTGGGGGATCGCTCGCATTGCCATCCAGGGTTAGCTTTTGTGACGAAGGAGGTCAATGCAACTTCAAATGACATGCCACTGGAATGCAGCTCTAAAGAATTTACAAGACAGGTAATTGACATGCACCCTGTATAGAGAGACAATGTGAAACAACACTGCGTGACAAAAAACTTCAGCATTCATTAGACCCCACAACCTTCTTCCATTAATCCACAGTACAATCAGCTTGGGTGGCTTGAAATGCTAAAGTAACTCCCTCCTGTAGTCTTTGAGCTGCTATATTCACTGTATATATCTACTAATTTCAAATGTTTTTATGGAACAGCCGAAAATATGTAGAGCAACAAATATTTAGGCAGATGTTGATTTTTACCCCCACTTCTATTTAAGAATACATGACTAATTTAAAAGTGTTATTTGTGTAAATTGAGTATACATAAACATGTTTCATGTTGGGTTTAATAAAAAATGTGCTGTTTCATTTTTTTAAGTGCATATATGACATTTTTTTTTAAGGAGGAAGCAGCTATTATTGTGCAGGATCCATTCCACTGCCTTCCTGAGGAGATCAATGCATCTTCCTTTGACCAGCCACTGGAGATTAGCTCTATGGAATGTACCAGACAGGTATTTGACATGCACACTAAATGCAGACATAAAATGACACTGACATTTTAACAATAACAATCATTGGTCATTTATTTTCAAAATATTTGTTAATGTAATAATGAGACATTTCCTATCTTATGGCATATTAATCAAAATATGATATAATATTTCAAAAATATATATATATATCAAATATATTATTGTATTATTAAAAGTCAAATGTTTATACAAAATAACTACAATGACCAACATACTTTCCATCTTGTTTTTCAGGATTATGCCATTGCTCCAAGTCAGCGCATTCAGTCCGTGAGAGCAAGTCATTCCCAGGGAGATGCGAGGTACATGGGTTCTCAGAACACACAGTGCACCTGCATGGCGCTCACATTTCTGCTTTACCACAACGAGGGTTCCCATTTCGATAGAAAAACTCTTGACAGAGTGCTTCATCAAGGAAATACAGTCTATCAAAAAGTGATACAGAAGCTTAAATTAGATAAAACATATCAACAGGAACTGTTAACAATAGAAGAGATGCCAAAATTGATCACAATAGGCAAAACTGTATACAGCGTACTCATGAACATGTCTGATCTGCGAGTTGGTTACCTGGCACTTGAAGAAGGCAGTCCACGAAGACACAGAGGATTGTCCCTTGCTACACAACTGGGGTGCCTATCACAAGATATAAGCCATGCTGTCCTAATAGTTACTCCTGAATGCTTCGCATTGTTCCGCGACACATCAGGACGCTATGGATTATTCGATTCCCACTCAAGATGTGAAAGAGGCTTTCGACATCCTACAGGAACTGCAATTATGATGACTTTCTCTGACCTGGGTGACATGGTTGGCCACTTCAAGGAGCTGTTTCAAGACCATGGCCCTACTGCAAGCTATGAGTTAATGCCTGTTTCCTTTGAACAAGATAACAGTCAGACATCTGGACCATCAGCACATGTGCCACTAATGGGTCCTACAATAGCATTTCCCGGACAACAACACTGTGTGGAAGCAAACATCCCAATAGATATAACTGATGATGGACCACCAAAGAACCTAGATGTTTCAAAACTAAACAAACAAAGGAAAAAAAGAGCTTTGGCTAGAGCAAAGACATGTCACAAAAACCAAGTACCACCTGGAGACAATGACCAGAGAATCACTCGAGAAAGACAACATGAAACACTGCAATATAGAAAGAATGTTGAAATCCGGCTGAGGAAATTACAGGCCATGAAAACCAAATATGCAAATGAACGTCAACACAGAGAAGAAAAGAAGAAGTACGTCACCAGAAGATACAAGAACAATTTGGATTTTCAAAGCAAACATAAAAAATACATGAGCGACATGTACAGAACCAATCCAGTTGTAAAGAACAAAAAGATAAAATACATGAGCGACATGTACAGAAACAATCCAGTTGTAAAGAACAAAAAGATAAAATACATGAGCGACATCTACAGAACCAATCCAGTTGTAAAGAACAGAAAGATAAGATACACGACAGACAGGAACAGAACCAATCCAGTTGTACAGAAGAAAAGGAAAATATACATGAGGGACATCTACAGAACCAATCCAGTTGTAAAGAACAAAAAGCTAAAATACATGAGTGACATGTATACAAGCAATCCAGTTGTAAAGAACAAAAAGCTAAAATACATGAGTGACATGTACAGAAGTGATATTGCAGTTAGGAGCAAAAAAATGAAGTCATTGTTGGATAAATATCACAACAACCCAGACTTCAGACTGCGTCATATACAGCGCTGCACCAGGGACAAAAAGAATAACCTTGCTGCAAATGCTCTACTTCATATTCGTCACAAGTTGCAGTGTGCCTTGAGAATAAAGTGGAAATACATGATATCTCGCCGTCCAGAAACTCCAAGGCGTGTGGTGAACCCTGTGATGGAAGCTGCTATATCTTCATTCCGTGAAAGGATTAAACATGGGCCCACATTTGTATGCACGAGTTGCCACAGAACTTTGTTCCCTGAACAGGTGAAATGCTGCAACAGAGACAGCTATATCAAAAACATGGATGTAGTTGCTGCTTGCCTGACAGCCAAATATGTTCATGTATGTGATGGTGAATGCTCAGCCCCATGTACTGTTCCACAAGAGAGGATGAAGGAGTGGATCTGCTTCTGCTGTGACAGCCACCTGATCAGAGGAGGGATGCCATCCATTGCAGTTGCAAATAACCTGGAGCTAGCGTCGATTCCACCAGAACTAGAGGAGCTAAATGTCCTGGAGAGGCAGTTGATTGCAAAAATCCTTCCTTTTGCAAAAATTGTTGCATTACCGAGGGGTAGACAGCAATCTATACATGGTGCCGTGATCACGGTACCAGCAGAGATGGAAGCCGCCGTGAACTCTCTCCCGAGACCCAATGCAGAAGCCAAATTGTTGCAGGTTAAGCTGAAGAGAAATATCAGGTTTAAGGGATATCAACACTTCTACACTGTAGACATGGCAAATGTTTTGCAGGCACTACATACACTGAAAAGGACTCATTCAGAATACAGTGATATAGTAATAATTGAGAGTGCTACATTTGACATTCTCCAAGATGACGAGGATTTACAACAGGATGCTGCTGATGCTGCACAACCTATGGAGCCTAGCAACCCAGAAGGAGAAGTGGAAACTACTTCAGACGCAACACATGAGCAGCCCGATGCCATGAACAATGAACAGGATGACCTTCGACCTGGTCTGGCCCTCGACACCTGCATGCAGCCCCCTGACATAGCTCAAGAGGTTCTCTCTTACGGAGATGGAATATTCAGCATTGCTCCTGCACAAAGAAATACACCTGTCGGCTTCTTTTCCATACCTAAACTTGAAGCCATGGCCTTCCCTGTGCAGTTCCCAACTGGACAGAACACATTGGATCAGCTTCGAAAGTTGAAAACGTCCCCAAGCTTATACTTCAACACAAGGCTGTTGAATGTGGATACCAGGTTTGCTAAAGACCAAACGTACCTTTTCTTTGCACAATTTGTCGTGGAAACAAATCTGGCTTCTGGCAGCATGTCCATACAAACAAGAAAAGGCAAGAATAGAAGCAAGGACGGAAGAAGAATTTCAAGCCAAATGATTCAAGATAAAATAGAGCTGGACAAACTCATCCAAAACGAAGACGCTACTCGTTTCATGCAGCCCCTTAGAGGGACCCCAGCGTACTGGTTAAAAGCACTGAGAGACCTCCACGCTCTTTGTCGTCAATTAGGAAAGCCGACCTTTTTTGTCACTTTTTCGGCAGCAGAAATGAGATGGCCGGAATTCATCGAAATCATTAAAGCTCAACAAGGAGAAACGGTGGTGTTTTCTGAACTGGACTGGCTTGAGAAATGTGACATCCTTAGGGGAACCCTGTCACTGTCATGCGGCTCTTTGAGAAGAGAGTGGACGCGCTCATGAGAGATCTGATCATGTCACCTGCACAGCCCATTGGTCAGGTGGAGGATTATTTTTTCCGTGTGGAGTTTCAGGCGAGAGGCAGTCCACACATTCATATGGTGGTTTGGGTAAAAGATGCACCACTATACGACGGTCCTGTTTGCAGCCAAAATGTCGTTGAGTTCATAGACCGCTACATTAGCTGCAAGATGCCGGATGAGAAAGATGATCCAGAACTCCATAAAATTGTGTCTGAGGTTCAAGTTCACAGCAAAAATCATTCAAAGACATGTAGGAAGGGAAATGTAGCGTGCAGATTTGGGTTCCCAAAGCTACCAATGGACAGAACGGTAATCACCACCCCACCCGAGGAACAGGACGGAGAAGAAGAAAACACAGCTCAGTCAAAGACATGTGAGGACAAAAGCACAGCTTCAAAAAAGCCATCCAAGAAGACCATTGGAGACCAACAAAAAGAGGCTAGGGACAAACTGAAGCCACTAAGAGATCTTCTCATGGACCCAAATGCCTCATTCACGGATTTAAAGTCTTTCCTGGAGAAATGTAACATGACACGTGAGGATTACATGTATTATGTCGATTCACTCACCACTGGAATGGCCGTCATGCTGAAGCGAGAACCAAAGGACTGCTGGGTGAATGGTTACAACCCTGATCTGCTGCGAGCATGGAACGCTAACATGGATATCCAATATGTCCTCGACGATTACAGTTGCATCGCGTATATGATGTCATACATTTCAAAACCAGAACATGAAATGACTGAATTCCTCAACACAGTCATTCGTGAAGTCAAGAAAACAAATGTCAATGAACGAGATGAAATGAAGCAGATCATGCAGGCATACGCTAAGAACAGAGAAGTCAGTGCTCAGGAGGCAGTGGCACGAGTATGTAGCCTTCCACTGAAGAAGTGTACAAGATCTGTCATTTTTATCCAGACTGATGAAGATGGTATGAAGATGAGTAAACCCATGGCCACACTGAAGACGATGGCCCCGGAGGACGAGGATGTGTGGATGTTAGGACTGCCTGAGAGGTATCTTAACAGGCCTGCAACACCACAGTTTACAAACATGTGCCTTGCTGAATTTGCATCAGAGTACAGGGTTCTCTATGGACGTCAAACTCAAGGAAAAAATGCCATTTGCCTCCAGAACAACAAAGGCTTTATTCAAAAACGAACTCGAGGAAAACCTGCCATCATCAGATTCACTCGGTTCTCTGAAAAGAAGAACCCGGAAAAGATGTATAGACGGATGGTTAAATTATACCTTCCACACAGAACAGATGAGGAACTGAAACTTACGACATATGAAGAGCTCTACATACGGAAACAACGCATAGTGGATTTCCATATGAGACGATACGAAGGAAAAGGAAAAAACATGCAAAAAGCACTGGAACAATTTCAACAAGAAGGACCAATCCTAAATGCATGGAACACCTTTGCCCCAGAAGTGGAAGCTGAACGTTTGGAGTGTGTTGCTTTGAGAAAACCAGTTAACCCCGACGAGGAAGACGAACAAGACGAGGTTCCTGATTTCCAAGTGCACAGCAGTGGAGTAATACCAGCATTCCAAGCACCAACATTCAGCCAAGAGTACTTAAGGAATATGTACCGCAGCCTCAACGAAAAGCAAGCAGCCATTTTTTACACGGTACGGGAATGGTGCTTCAAACGTGTCTGGGGTCACAAACCTGAACCATTCTATTACTTTATCTCAGGGGGAGCCGGCTGTGGCAAATCACATGTCATCAAATGTGTACATCAGGAGGCAACCAAGATCCTGCGACAACTTCCCAGATGTCGTTCAGAAGCTGACATGTCCCAGCCTACAGTGCTTCTGACTGCTTTTACTGGCACTGCAGCCTTCAACATCAATGGAAAAACTCTGCACTCCTTGTTGAAGCTACCAAGAAATCTGAGACCACCATATCAAGGCCTTGGAAATTCACTGGACGAAGTGAGAGCAGCCCTGTCCAATGCAGAGATCTTGATCATAGACGAGATCTCTATGCTCTCCAAGGAACTTTTTGCATATGTTCATTGGAGGCTCCAACAAATAAAAGGCAACAAAAAACCTTTTGGAGGAATGTCTGTCCTTACCGTGGGGGACTATCACCAGCTGCCCCCAATCGGTAAAGCAAAACCACTCTGCATTTGCGAAGATGATGTGCTAGATCTCTGGAAAGCCTTCCAGATTGTCAACCTTACAGACATCATGCGGCAGAAAGATGACAAAGCTTTTGCCGAAGCCTTGAACAGGATAAGGTTTAAGAAGAAAACGGACCAGCTCAACCACGACGACAAAGCTATGCTCACACAGGCTGTTGCTAATGTCAAAGACTGCCCACTGGATGCTCTTTATATCTTTGCCACAAACAAAGAGGTTGATGAGCACAATGCTACAACAGTAACTGCCCTAAATTTACACGTTGTAAACATTCCAGCAGAAGACTACATAAAGGACATACCAACAGGACAGATGATAAGGTCTACAAGTGCAATCAGCGGCAACAAACGGGACTTACCAAATAACATCCAAGCAGCAGAAGGCGCACGGGTCATGGTGGTAAGGAATTTGGATACCGAGGACGGGATAGTAAATGGGACCTTTGGAACCATTGTGAAAATTGTTACCACAACCGATGATGGACCATCTACTGTGAAGCTGCTTGGACTTAAATTGGACAATCCCACAGCAGGACAGAGATTTCGCAAAAAGATTCAAGGCTCTACAGATGAACTGGTGTACATTGAAAAATATGAAGAGTCTCTTGGGAAAAGAGGACTGGTCCGCCGACAGTTCCCACTGAAACTTGCCTTTGGATGTACAGCGCACAAAGTGCAAGGTATGACTTTGACCTCTGCAGTTGTTTCCCTGAAGCGGGTCTTTGAAGCAGGAATGGCCTATGTTGCTCTAAGTCGCACAACCTCGCTTGCAGGACTAAAGATAATTGACTTCAATGAAGATAAAATTTATTCTGATGCAAATATCACTCAAGCAGTGGAGAAGATGACTAAACTTCATTTGAGAGTACAACACCGCTATTGCACTTTATCCAATCATCAGACGACACCAGACCAACACTGACAATCATCCATCACAACATTGAAGGACTATCACCACATATTGAGGACATGAAATCTCACCACGAAATCAGACTTGCTGACGTTGTATGCCTTACCGAAACCCATTTGTCTGGAACATTCCTCCCCCCAAACTTAGAGTTGGAAGAATATGAAATGCATGCAAGGAACAGACATCTGTCATACACAAATAGAGCAGACATGGCTACAAAGTCTGGTGGTGGAGTTGCTATGTACTACAGAAGAACTCTTCAAGCAGAAACCCGCAGATTCTTTAACAATGTGACTGACCTTGAATTTGCAGTTTTGAAAGTCGAAGCTCCAGTCAGAGCATTGATAGCTACTGTGTACAGACCACCAAATTTCAATCTCCAGACATTCCTTCCAAACATGCAAAGCCTCTTGGACTCCTTGGATATGATGGATTGTCAGCCTGTCATTAGTATGTGGAGACTTTAATGAAGATCTACACGCACCAGGGAAACACGCAATACAGGAATTGTTTCAGTCCAAAGGCTATAGTCAGCTTATCTCAACAGCAACAACTGAGAAGCAGACACTGATAGATCACATTTACATATCTAATCCAGAATCCTGTCTTAAATCAGGTGTACTGCAAACATACTACAGTTACCACAGCCCAATATACTGTATTTTGGCCTAACTTGAAAAAGAGGCACATGAAATTATTTATTTATTTATTACTGTTCTCATGTCATTCTTGTTCTTAATTTATTTATGAGGATCCTTATTGTATGCATATCTGAATGAAATTGTTAACACAAGTCCAGTATACTGTATTGTGGCCCAACATGAAAAACAAGGCTCATGAACTTATGTATATGAGATATATATGATAATCCTTATTGTATGCCCTGAATTAAATGGGCAATATACCATTACTAATATTTAATAGCTATTGCACTTTCTGTATCTATTCATGAATATGATTACAACAATTAATTACTGGCAAAAAGTAGTGTCGGGTTATCAGCCGATGGCCTGTATAGGTCCGGTATATGATAGTCTTGCCTTTCTTCTTGCCAAATGTGTTTGTTCAGCTATGACTGCTAAACTATTGATTTATTGAATGTTTTGTAAACATAAAAAAGCTTACATTGATATATTTTGAAAATAAAAGCTTTTTATAAACTATAAATATCATTTGTCTCTGTCTTACCTGTCTTTACTAATATATTATAATAATTTTTTGAAATGTAAATGCTTTAGCCAATACTGCATTCAATTCTGATAGTTATTATTGGAATGTAAAGTAATACTCTTGCCAATACTACAGCTAATATAAACAATTATATCAATGACAAGTTGACGTCCAGATAATAGTGCAGCTAGAATTAAAACCATTGTTTTCTAAATTGTATTGTAGTTATTCTGCAACTTATCAGTTGTTAGTTAGTTATACTAACTTATTTTATAAAACTATTTTATATAAACTGCAGAGAAGCATAGCAGCTACTAACCTTAATTGAATATAAACCTATTGACATTTTTAATGAACTCTTTAGTAATCACTATATTATCACATGTTCTACTTATTTAATTTTTTTAATTTTTAAAATGTGTTTCCTTTTAAATGAACAGTTTAACATTAAACTATTGGTAGTTTCAGACATTGCTTTCTGAATACATTTCAAGCCTTCGAGCATGTGACTTTTGAAAGTGTTGCTATTTGAATTGCATCTTTTGAACTATCACAACAACACAACAAACAGTTGGAATATTTCTTTTTAATGACTCAGAGATGACATCATAAGAGTTCAGAGGTCAAAGGTCAAATTTGGGAGACGAGTGTGGAAAGCGTGAGGCGGCTGTTAGTAGAAGCGTTCTGGCCCGGCCGACGGGCGGGGCGCCGCCGATGCGGGGGCTGGCGGCGTGCGCAGGGCTGCCCGTACTTTCAAAATCTCTGCGGGATTTCTAGTGTTTTGTGTTACTACCCACTATTTTGCATCTACCAAATTTTCTAGCTGCTTCTCCTCCCACACCGTTTCACTTAGACATTCAAAATTTTCACTGAACGTGCGCCCCTACCCCACGGGGTGTGCTATTATACAGTTTTTTGAAATTCCGCTAGGGGGCGCTGTTATTAAGCCCCGACTGAAGACAGTTTGAGAGGCCGCGCCCCGCACACCGTAAGTCCGATTGACTTGAAATTTCTCACACAGGTGTATTTTAGGGCGCTCTACAAAAAAGCCTCTTGGACCATAAAAGTCAACCTGGAAATATTTTCGGCTAATTAGCATAAACTGAAAAACAGGGTTTTATCCAAAACTTTTTCAAGTTTTACTGTATCGACACCAAATGTCTCACGAAGCCCCGGGGGACTATGCCGCACGTCTCCGAAAAAGATTAGTAAGAAAGCTTGGAAAACATGGCCGCCATTGACTAAAACGTTTACGCAGGGGCGGGGCATATCTAAAAATTGACCATAACTCATTGACCGTAGGTCCAACCGTCATGAAACTTGCAGGATACGTGCAGAAGACATGTGGTAAGGTGACCCTGAAAGCGTGTCTAGATTAACCCATAGGGGGCGCCACAAATGCGAAAAACATGATTCACAAATGCAATGTTTGCCAGGCCACGCCCCTTTCCCCCTCACTCCGATCGACTTATCGTTTGTCTCACGTGCACGGCTCGCGTCGCTCTACGATAAAGCCTCTCGGACCGCGGGGGTCGGCGGTGATTTTTTTGCTTCCCCGACTTGCGGGGGCGGCCCGTACTTTCAAAATCTCTGCGGGATTTCTAGTTAAGTACGGGTCCCCAGTGTAACTGGGGATCCGTAATTATTACTCTCCACCATACTTATTCTTCTTCTTAATTCTTCCGCCAAATTTTCTAGCTGCTTCTCCTCCTACACCATTACACGCAGACACGCCAAAATTTCACACAACGTGCGTCCCCACCCCACGGGGTGTGCTATTATACAGTTTTTCCCATTTCCGCTAGGGGGCGCTGTAATGAAGTCCCGACTGAACGAACTTTGACAGGCCACGCCCCGCACGCCGTAACTCCGATTGACTTGAAATTTCTCACACAGGTGTATGTTAGGGTGCTCTACAAAAAAGCCTCTGGGACCATAAAAATTCTTCTGGGAATATTTCCCGCTAATTAGCATAAAGTGAAAAAACAGCGTGTTATCCACGACTTTCTGCAATTTGACTGTATCAACACCAAATTTCTCGTGAAGCCCCGGGGACTACAATAAACATACCCGTAAAACATTAGTAGGACAACTTGAAAAACATGGCCGCCATTGACCAAAATGTTTACGCAGGGGCGGGGCTTATAAACACGTTGGCCATAACTCCTTAACCATTGGTCCTATCATCATCAAACTTGCTGGGTATGTGCAGAAGTCATGTGGTAGCATGTCCATCGAAGCTTATCGAGATTAACCCATAGGGGGCGCCACAGGGGCGGGGCCTATCCACTAATTGGCCATAACTCCTTAACCATAGGTCCTTTGATCATCAAACTTGCTGGGTATGTGCAGAAGTCATGTGGTAGCATGTCCATCGAAGCTTATCGAGATTAACCCATAGGGGCGCCACAGGGGCGGGGCCTATCCACTAATTGGCCATAACTCCTTAACCATAGGTCCTTTCATCATCAAACTTGCTGGGTATGTGCAGAAGTCATGTGGTAGCATGTCCCTCGAAGCTTATCGCGATTAACCCATAGGGGGCGCCACAAAAGTCACCCGACTCCGATTGACTTGCAATTGATTACACATGTACAGCTCATGGTGCTCTACAATTTCGCTCAAAGGAATTTTTTTTTAATTTCCGGTAGGGGGCGCTGTTATTAAGCAACGACTGAAGAAAGTTTGAGAGGCCGCGCCCCGCACGCCGTAACTCCGATTGACTTTAAATGTCTCACACTGGTGTATTTTAGGGTGCTCTACAAAAAAGCCTCTCGGACCATAAGAGTCAACCTGGAAATACTTTCGGCTAATTGGCATAAACTGAAAAAAAGGGTTTTATATCCACAACTTTTTCAAGTGTAACTCCATCGACACCAAATGTCTCACGAAGCCCCGGGGGACTGTGACGCACGTCTCCGAAAAATATTAGTAGGATAGCTTCAAAAACATGGCCGCCATTGACTAAAACGTTTACGCAGGGGCGGGGCTTAATAACACGTTGGCCATAACTCATCGACCGTAGGTCCTATCGTCATGAAACTTGCAGGATACGTGCAAAAGACATGTGGTAGCGTGTCCCTCTAAGCTTGTCGAGGTCAACCCGTAGGGGGCGCCGCAAATGCGAAAAACGTCATTCAAAAATGCAATGTTTGCCAGGCCACGCCCCTTTCCCCCTCACTCCGATCGACTCATCGTTTGTCGGACGTGCGCGGCTCGCGTCGCCCTACGGTAAAGCCTCTCGGGCCGCGGGGGTCGGCCGCGATTTTTTTGCTTCCCCTGTTTGCGCGGGCGGCCCGTACTTTCAAAATCTCCGCGGGATTTCTAGTTAAGTACGGGTCCTCAGTGAAACTGGGGACCCGTAATTATTACTCTCCACCATACTTATTCTGACTTCTTCTTCTTCTTCTTATTCTGCCTCAAATTTCTAGCTGCTTCTCCTCCCACACCGTTGCACGTAGAAACGCAAACATTTCACACAACGTGCGTCCCCACCCCGCGGGGTGTGCTATTATACAGTTTTTTGAATTTCCGCTAGGGGGCGCTGTTATGAAGTCCCGACTGAAAGAACTTTCAGAGGCCACGCCCCGCACGCCGTAACTCCGATTGACTTGAAATTGCTCACACAGGTGTATGTTAGGGTGCTCTACAAAAAAGCCTCTGGGACCATAAAAAGTCTTCTGGGAATATTTCCCGCTAATTAGCATAAAGTGAAAAACAGCGTGTTATCCACAACTTTCTGCAATTTGACTGTATCAACACCAAATTTCTCGTGAAGCCCCGGGGGACTACAATAAACATACCCGTAAAAGATTAGTAGGACAACTTGAAAAACATGGCCGCCATTGACCAAAAAGTTTACGCAGGGGCGGGGCTTAATAACACGTTGGCCATAACTCCTTAACCGTAGGTCCTATCATCATCAAACTTGCTGGGTATGTGCGGAAGTCATGTGGTAGCATGTCCCATCGAAGCTTATCGCGATTAACCCATAGGGGGCGCCACAAATGGGCGGGGCATAATAACACGTTGGCCCTAACTCCTTAACCATTGGTCCTATCATCATCAAACTTGCTGGGTATGTGCAGAAGTCATGTGGTAGCATGTACATCGAAGCTTATCGAGATTAACCCATAGGGGGCGCCACAGGGGCGGGGCCTATCCACTAATTGGCCATAACTCCTTAACCATAGGTCCTTTCATCATCAAACTTGCTGGGTATGTGCAGAAGTCATGTGGTAGCATGTCCCTCGAAGCTTATCGCGATTAACCCGTAGGGGGCGCCACAAATGCGAAAAACATCATTCAAAAATGATATGTTTGCCAGGCCACGCCCCTTTCCCCCTGATTCCGATCGACTTATCGTTTGTCGGACGTGCACGGCTCGCGTCGCCCTACGGTAAAGCCTCTCGGACCGCGGGGTCGGCCGCGATTTTTTTGCTTCCCCGACTTGCACGGGCGGCCCGTACTTTCAAAATCTCTGCGGGATTTCTAGTGTTTGTGTTACTACCCACTATTTTGCCTCTGCCAAATTTTCTAGCTCCTTCTCCTCCCACACCGTTTCACTTAGACATTCAAAATTTTCACTGAACGTGCGCCCCTACCCCACGGAGTGTGCTATTATACAGTTTTTTGAAATTCCGCTAGGGGGCGCTGTTTTTAAGCCCCGACTGAAGACAGTTTGAGAGGCCACGCCCCGCACACCGTAAGTCCGATTGACTTGAAATTTCTCACACAGGTGTATTTTAGGGTGCTCTACAAAAAAGCCTCTTGGACCATAAAAGTCAACCATGAAATATTTTCGGCTAATTAGCATAAACTGAAAAACAGGGTTTTATCCAAAACTTTTTCGAGTTTTACTGTATCGACACCAAATGTCTCACGAAGCCCCGGGGGACTGTGACGCACGTCTCCGAAAAAGATTAGTAAGAAAGCTTGGAAAACATGGCCGCCATTGACTAAAACGTTTACGCAGGGGCGGGGCTTAATTACAAATTGGCCATAACTCGTTGCCCGTAGGTCCTATCGTCGTGAAACTTGCAGGATATGTGCGGAAGACATGTGGTAGCGTGGCCCTGCGAGCGTGTCTAGATTAACCCATAGGGGGCGCCACAAATGCGAAAACCGTCATTAGAAAATGATATGTTTGCCAGGCCACGCCCCTTTCCCCCTCACTCCGATCGACTTATCGTTTGTCGGACGTGCGCGGCTCGCGTCGCTCTACGGTAAAGCCTCTCGGACCGCGGGGGTCGGCAGTGATTTTTTTGCTTCCCCGACTTGCGGGGGCGGCCCGTACTTTCAAAATCTCTGCGGGATTTCTAGTTAAGTACGGGTCCTCAGTGAAACTGGGGACCCGTAATTATTACTCTCCACCATACTTATTCTTCTTCTGACTTCTTACTTCTTATTCTGCCTCAAATTTTCTAGCTGCTTCTCCTCCCACACCGTTGCACGTAGAAACGCAAAAATTTCGCACAACGTGCGTCCCACACCCGCGGGGTGTGCTATTATACAGTTTTTTGAATTTCCGCTAGGGGGCGCTGTTATGAAGTCCCCACTGAAAAAAGTTTGAGAGGCCACGCCCCGCACGCCGTAACTCCGATTGACTTGAAATTTCTCACACAGGTGTATGTTAGGGTGCTCTACAAAAAAGCCTCTTGGACCATAAAAAGTGTTCTGGGAATATTTTCGGCTAATTAGCATAAACTGAAAAACAGCGTGTTATCCACAACTTTCGGAAATTTGACTGTATCAACACCAAATTTCTCGTGAAGCCCCGGGGACTACAATAAACATACCCCTAAAAGATTAGTAGGACAACTTGAAAAACATGGCCGCCATTGACCAAAACGTTTACGCAGGGGCGGGGCATAATAACACGTTGGCCATAACTCCTTAACCGTAGGTCCTATCATCATGAAACTTGCTGGGTATGTGCAGAAGTCATGTGGTAGCATGTCCATCGAAGCATATCGAGATTAACCCAAAGGGGGCGCCACAAATGGGCGGGGCTTAATAACACGTTGGCCATAACTCCTTAACCGTAGGTCCTATCATCATCAAACTTGCTGGGTATGTGCAGAAGTCATGTGGTTGCATGTCCATCGAAGCTTATCGAGATCAACCCATAGGGGGCGCCACCAATGGGCGGGGCTTAATAACACGTTGGCCCTAACTCCTTAACCGTAGGTCCTATCATCATGAAACTTGCTGGGTATGTGCAGAAGTCATGTGGTAGCATGTCCTTCTAAGCTTATCGCGATTTAACCATAGGGGGCGCCACAGGGGCGGGGCCTATCCACAAATTGGCCATAACTCCTTAACCATAGGTCCTATCATCATCAAACTTGCTGGGTGTGTGCAGAAGTCATGTGGTAGCATGTCCCTCGAAGCTTATCGCGATTAACCCGTAGGGGGCGCCACAGGGGCGGGGCCTATCCACAAATTGGCCATAACTCCTTAACCATAGGTCCTATCATCATGAAACTTGCTGGGTATGTGCAGAAGTCATGTGGTAGCATGTCCCTCAAAGCTTATCGCGATTAACCCATAGGGGGCGCCACAAAAGTCACCCGACTCCGATTGACTTGAAATTGATTGCACATGTACAGCTCATGGTACTCTACAATTTCGCTCAAAGGAATTTTTTTCTAATTTCCGCTAGGGGGCACTGTTATTAATCCCCGACTGAAGAAAGTTTGAGAGGCCGCGCCTGCACACCGTAAGTCCGATTGACTTGAAATTTCTCACACTGGTGTATTTTAGGGTGCTCTACAAAAAAGCCTCTTGGACCATAAGAGTCAACCTGGAAATACTTTCGGCTAATTGGCATAAACTGAAAAAAAGGGTTTTATCCACAACTTTTTCAAGTGTTACTCTATCGACACCAAATGTCTCACGAAGCCCCGGGGGACTATGACGCACGTCTCCGAAAAATATTGGTAGGCCAGCTTCAAAAACATGGCCGCCGTTGACTAAAACGTTCACGCAGGGGCGGGGCTTAATAACACGTTGGCCGTAACTCATTGACCGTAGGTCCTTTCATCGTGAAACTTGCAGGATACGTGCAAAAGACATGTGGTAGCGTGTCCCTCTAAGCTTGTCGAGGTCAACCCGTAGGGGGCGCCGCAAATGCGAAAAACGTCATTCGCCGATGCAATGTTTGCCAGGCCACGCCCCTTTCCCCCTGACTCCGATCGACTCGTCGTTTGTCGGACGTGCACGGCTCGCGTCGCTCTACGACAAAGCCTCTCGGACCGCGGGGGTCGGCCGTGATTTTTTTGCTTCCCCGATTCGCGCGGGCGGCCCGTACTTTCAAAATCTCTGCGGGATTTCTAGTTAAGTACGGGTCCACTGTTTACAGGGGACCCGTAATTATTACTCTCCACCATACTTATTCTTACTTCTTACTTCTTACTTCTTATTCTTCCTCACATTTTCTAGCTGCTTCTCCTCCCACACCGTTGCACGTAGAAACGCAAAAATTTCACACAACGTGCGTCCCCACCCCACGGGGTGTGCTATTATACAGTTTTTTGAATTTCCGCTAGGGGGCGCTGTTATGCAGTCCCAACTGAACGAACTTTGAGAGGCCACGCCCCGCACAGCCGTAACTCCGATTGACTTGAAATTTCTCACACAGGTGTATGTTAGGGTGCTCTACAAAAAAGCCTCTGGGACCATAAAAAGTCTTCTGGGAATATTTCCCGCTAATTAGCATAAACTGAAAAACAGCGTGTTATCCACAACTTTCCGAAATTTGACTGTATCAACACCAAATTTCTCATGAAGCCCCGGGGGACTACAATAAACATACCCGTAAAACATTAGTAGGACAACTTGAAAAACATGGCCGCAATTGACCAAAATGTTTACGCAGGGGCGGGGCTTAAAAACACGTTGGCCATAACTCCTTAACCATAGGTCCTATCATCATCAAACTTGCTGGGTATGTGCAGAAGTCATGTGGTAGCATGTCCATCGAAGCTTATCGAGATTAACCCATAGGGGGCGCCACAGGGGCGGGGGTCTATCCACTAATTGGCCATAACTCCTTAACCATAGGTCCTATCATCATCAAACTTGCTGGGTATGTGCAGAAGTCATGTGGTAGCATGTCCATCGAAGCTTATCGAGATTAACCATAGGGGGCGCCACAGGGGCGGGGTCTATCCACTAATTGGCCATAACTCCTTAACCATAGGTCCTTTCATCATCAAACTTGCTGGGTATGTGCAGAAGTCATGTGGTAGCATGTCCCTCGAAGCTTATCGCGATTAACCCATAGGGGGCGCCACAAAAGTCACCGACTCCGATTGACTTGAAATTGATTACACATGTACAGCTCATGGTGCTCTACAATTGCGCTCCAAGGAATTTTTTTCTAATTTCCGCTAGGGGGCGCTGTTATTAATCCCCGACTGAAGAAAGTTTGAGAGGCCACGCCCGCACGCCGTAACTCCGATTGACTTGAAATTTCTCACACTGGTGTATGTTAGGGTGCTCTACAAAAAAGCCTCTGGGACCATAAAAATTCTTTAGGGAATATTTCCCGATAATTAGCATAAACTGAAAAACAGGGTTTTATCCATAACTTTTTCACCTTTTACTCTATCAACACCAAATGTCTCACGAAGCCCCGGGGGACTGTGACGCACGTCTCCGAAAAAGATTAGTAGGATAGCTTGGAAAACATGGCCGCCATTGACTAAAACGTTTACGCAGGGGCGGGGCTTAATAACACATTGGCCATAACTCATTGATCGTAGGTCCTATCGTCATGAAACTCGCAGGATACGTGCAAAAGACATGTGGTAGCATGTTCCTGCGAGCGTGTCTAGATTAACCCATAGGGGGCGCCACAAATGCGAAAACCATCATTAAAAAATGATATGTTTGCCAGGCCACGCCCCTCTCCCCCTGACTCCGATCGACTTATCATTTGTCGGACGTGCACGGCTCGCGTCGCCCTACGGTAAAGCCTCTCGGACCACGGGGGTCGGCCGTGATTTCTTTTCTTCCCCTGTTTGCGCGGGCGGCCCGTACTTTCCAAATCTCCGCGGGATTTCTAGTTAAGTACGGGTCCACTGTTTACAGGGGACCCGTAATTATTACTCTCCACCATACTTATTCTTACTTCTTACTTCTTACTTCTTATTCTTCCTCACATTTTCTAGCTGCTTCTCCTCCCACACCGTTACACGCAGACATGCAAAAATTTCACGCAACGTGCGTCCCCACCCCCCGGGGTGTGCTATTATACAGTTTTTTAAATTTCCGCTAGGGGGCGCTGTAATGAAGTCCCGACTGAACGAACTTTGAGAGGCCACGCCCCGCACACCGTAACTCCGATTGACTTGAAATTTCTCACACAGGTGTATGTTAGGGTGCTCTACAAAAAAGCCTCTGGGACCATAAAAAGTCTTCAGGGAATATTTCCCGCAAATTAGCATAAAGTGAAAAACAGCGTGTTATCCACGACTTTCTGCAATTTGACTGTATCAACACCAAATTTCTCGTGAAGCCCCGGTGGACTACAATAAACATACCCGTAAAACATTAGTAGGACAACTTGAAAAACATGGCCGCCATTGACCAAAAAGTTTACGCAGGGGCGGGGCTTAATAACACGTTGGCCATAACTCCTTAACCGTAGGTCCTATCATCATCAAACTTGCTGGGTATGTGCAGAAGTTATGTGGTAGCATGTCCTTCTAAGCTTATCGCGATTTAACCATAGGGGGCGCCACAGGGGCGGGGCCTATCCACAAATTGGCCATAACTCCTTAACCATAGGTCCTATCATCATCAAACTTGCTGGTGTGTGTGCAGAAGTCATGTGGTAGCATGTCCCTCGAAGCTTATCGTGATTAACCCGTAGGGGGCGCCACAGGGGCGGGGCCTATCCACAAATTGGCCATAACTCCTTAACCATAGGTCCTATCATCATGAAACTTGCTGGGTATGTGCAGAAGTCATGTGGTAGCATGTCCCTCGAAGCTTATCGCGATTAACCCATAGGGGGCGCCACAAAAGTCACCCGACTCCGATTGACTTGAAATTGATTGCACATGTACAGCTCATGGTACTCTACAATTTCGCTCAAAGGAATTTTTTTTTAATTTCCGGTAGGGGGCGCTGTTATTAATCCCCGACTGAAGAAAGTTTGAGAGGCCGCGCCCCGCACACCGTAAGTCCGATTGACTTGAAATTTCTCACACTGGTGTATTTTAGGCTGCTCTACAAAAAAGCCTCTTGGACCATAAGAGTCAACCTGGAAATACTTTCGGCTAATTGGCATAAACTGAAAAAAAGGGTCTTATCCACAACTTTTTCAAGTGTTACTCTATCGACACCAAATGTCTCACGAAGCCCCGGGGGACTATGACGCACGTCTCCGAAAAATATCGGTAGGCCAGCTTCAAAAACATGGCCGCCGTTGACTAAAACGTTCACGCAGGGGCGGGGCTTAATAACACGTTGGCCGTAACTCATTGACCGTAGGTCCTTTCATCATGAAACTTGCAGGATATGTGCAGAAGACATGTGGTAGCATGATCCTGCGAGCGTGTCTAGATTAACCCATAGGGGGCGCCACAAATGCGAAAACCATCATTAAAAAATGATATGTTTGCCAGGCCACGCCCCTCTCCCCCTGACTCCGATCGACTTATCATTTGTCAGACGTGCACGGCTCGCGTCGCCCTACGGTAAAGCCTCTCGGACCGCGGGGGTCGGCCGCGATTTCTTTTCTTCCCCTGTTTGCGCGGGCGGCCCGTACTTTCCAAATCTCCGCGGGATTTCTAGTGTTTGTGTTACTACCCACTATTTTGCCTCTGCCAAATTTTCTAGCTGCTTCTCCTCCACACCGTTTCACTTAGACATTCAAAATTTTCACTGAACGTGCGCCCCTACCCCACGGGGTGTGCTATTATACAGTTTTTTGAAATTCCGCTAGGGGGCGCTGTTATTAAGCCCCGACCGAAGACAGTTTGAGAGGCCACGCCCCGAACACCGTAGGTCCGATTGACTTGAAATTTCTCACACAGCTGTATGTTAGGGCGCTCTACAAAAAAGCCTCTTGGACCATAAAACTCAACCTGGAAATATTTTCGGCTAATTAGCATAAACTGAAAAACAGGGTTTTATCCAAAACTTTTTCAAGTTTTACTGTATCGACACCAAATGTCTCACGAAGCCCCGGGGGACTATGACGCACGTCTCCGAAAAAGATTAGAAAGAAAGCTGGGAAAACATGGCCGCCATTGACTAAAACGTTTACGCAGGGGCGGGGCTTATCTACAAATTGACCATAACTCATTGACCGTAGGTCCTATCGTCATGAAACTTGCAGGATACGTGCAGAAGACATGTGGTAGCGTGGCCCCGAAAGCGTGTCTAGATTAACCCATAGGAGGCGCCACAAATGCGAAAACCATCATTCAAAAATGATGTGTTTGACAGGCCACGCCCCTTACCCCCTGACTCCAATCGACTTATCATGTGTCGGACGTGCACGGCTCGCGTCGCTCTACGGTAAAGCCTCTCGGACCGCGGGGGTCGGCTGCGATTTTTTTGCTTCCCCGACTTGCGGGGGCGGCCCGTACTTTCAAAATCTCTGCGGGATTTCTAGTTTTTATTGCTGTTCTACCTCGTCGTCTCCAAAGCACCAAGAATGGAGTGAGAACATTTATTAAAGTCAAATGTGAAGAATATATCAATTGTTTAAATGATTATATATTGGTAAATGCAAATTAATGAGGTGGGGGGGGGGGGGGGGGGCGCATACTATCATTACAATTAGAGTTATTTTTCCTAACAACTCACATATGGGATAAGCATTTAAAAGAAAGTGTAATTAAGTACTTATTTTGTAAATAGTTCTTGATTCACCAGGTATATACAGCTGTATTTTCTTTGAACCCCTGAAATGTCCCAGCCAGCCGGGTTCCAGCACACTCAGCTGAGCTCTGGCATTGGCGTAGCAAATGTGAGCCAGCCTTAGCTTACATACTGTATATCTCTGCTAGGTTTGGCCAGGACTTGGGGGTATAGACTTAGATCAATTTAGATTAAATATCATTGACAGTTGCATCAACTGGGTCAGCTTTTACCCATTTAAGGAACTAGAGTTAGATGATTATTACTGATATTACAATGTCCTCATTGGGATCAATGAACTGGTCATGTGGAGTACTTCATAGCATATAAAAATAAACCTCTGTGGCTCTAGTAGAGCTTTCCGAAGGATGCTAAATCAAGGTAGAGGTTATTGTTATGAGGAAAAAAATGACTCAGTCTACAGCTTACATATACTGTATATGCACTAAGGGTCTACTAGGGACCAACTTATGATTCAGTGGCTGATTCGTTTGGGAAATATTTGTCTGACATGTCTCCCAACGTGTTGTTATTGACCAGCTCTTGCATTAAAAAACAATTTTTGCATTTCTTAGTTAACCCCTATAGTGCAGGGGTGTCAAACACTGATTGATTGGCCGTGGCACATTTTAAAAATATAATGTAATATGGCGCTTTTAATTTTTAAATAATTTAAATGCACTCATTATATTACAGAGAAATATGTCCCATAAAAGAAAATGAGCAACAAGCCCATCCCAGAGGACCCTGCATAATATTTTATTTTAAATTAGGGCCCGAGCACAGACATGTGCGAAAGCCCTATTGTAATCGGTACGATTGTTATTAGGGCCCGAGCACAGACATGTGCGAAAGCCCTATTGTAATCGGTACGATTTTTATTAGGGCCCGAGCACAGACATGTGCGAAAGCCCTATTGTAATCGGTATGATTTTTATTAGGGCCCGAGCACAGACATGTGCGAAAGCCCTATTGTAATCGGTATGATTTTTATTATTAGGGCCCGAGCACAGACATGTGCGAAAGCCCTATTGTAATCGCCGTGATTATTATTATTCCCTATTATTATTTTTAGTCATTTTTGGCACTTTTCACCCACTTCCCGTCATGCATAAGTTGAAAATATGTGGCGTACCCATCAGACCTGCAAAAAATTGCAATGTATCAGTGGTTCAGGATTTGATCTAAAAAATAGCGCCCCCTATGGCCAAAAACAGTTTTTCAGGAAATGCATGCTCAAAAATTGGGCTAGAAGCCTGAAATTAACGGACAACATGTAATGGCCCAAGGCGCACATAAATGCAATTGTATGTCATTGGCCAAAATCAACAGGAAGTCGGCCATGTTGGATTTAGTGCCTAAAACCGCCCAAACCATAATTTCGCATTTCGACGAACTAGTCCTAGAGTTTTCGCGCCAGGGACGTCAAACCACTTCTCAAATACAAAAGACCCTTGCCCGATAAGGAATTGCGAAAAGATTTCAAACTTGTCCGAGAACCAGGGATCTTTTTGGGGTCAAAGTTCGCGTAAATACGCACCTCACGAAACTTTAATTCATCATAACTCAGGCTGTGTTATACCTAGCTGTACCAAATTAATAACCCAAATGTATCTTTGCAGGCCCCACAAAAAAGCCTCTTGAAGCCCCGCCCCAAAATCAACAGGAATTTTTTTTAAGTGAAATATGTGAATTTTCGACTCGAAAATCCTCACAAAGTTCAAAAATTCCTAACTCCTAGCAGGAACATATTTAGCAAAACGACCAGAATAGGGACACTCATATGACATGGAAGATATACCAAAAAAAAATTTGTTTGATTCCGAATAACTATGACGAGGTGGGAGCCGATACTCGCCAACATGGCGCCAAAAGTCAGAACTCCACATTACTCTGCAGGATTGCAGAGCAAAGTGAACTCATAACAACTTTTTGTGCAAAAAAAACATGATAGGGTATGTCCTCCGACATGGAAGATGATATACCCGAAAGCTCGATTTTTCCGGAATAACCGTCTTGCAGCACTGGCGCCTGATTGACCAAAAAACATCACAAACGCACGTCATGAACCCTTTGATTGATCATAACTCAGGCTATGTTGTACTTAGAACCACTCCATTTAATACAGCAATGTACAATCCCAGTACGAACAAAAAAGCCTCTTGACGCCCCGCCCCAAAATCAACAGGAAGTGTTCTTTTTAGCAATATTCGCCAAAAAAACAGGAAGTTGCCCTAACTCCACCATGCTCTGTCTCATCTTCTCCAAATTTCTTATGGTCAATGAGACCCAAGGCCTGAGGAAGCCCGCACGTTAATATTCATATAAAGTGAGAGAGCGCCAACTGCTGGGTCAAGTAAATATTGCATGCTACTTATTTACCTCCACATCCTACACACTTGATCAAATCAACCTCAGAGCAGCTCAGGGAGGTCTCGAGACAATGATAACACGGGAAGCCGGTTCTATTGGATCCGTGACCTTCGTAGTTCCTCGGCATCATTGCCACGAAACAGGAAGTCACTGTAATTTCCCTCTGCACTGTCGCGTGCGCTCCAAAATTCACCACTCTGATGGGTACGCCACATATTTTCAACTTATGCATGACGGGAAGGGGGTCAAAAGTGACAGAGATGCGGCGGAATAAAAAGGAAAAGAATTAAAACTGCAAGCAGTGATGAACGGGCCATCGCCCTCTCGTCATGGCGTCCGTATCAAGCGCATCGCGGACAGTTCCGCGCTTCCGGCGTCCAGCATGTGTGGGCGAGGGCCCGGTCATCACTGCTTGCAGTTTTAATTATTCTTTGCAATCCTAAATGGGACTTTTCCCCTACTTGCCCTGGTAGAATAGTTGTAAAACTCTGCGGGCAGGTCAGACCTGCAAAAAATTGCAATGTATCAGTGGTTCAGGATTTATGCACAAGGACGGCGCCCCCTATGGCCAAAAACAGTTTTTCAGGAAATGCATGCTCAAAAATTGGGCTAGAAGCCTGAAATTACAGGACAACATGTAATAGCCCAAGGCGCACATAAATGCAATTGTATGTCATTGGCCAAAATCAACCGGAAGTCGGCCATGTTGGATTCAGTGCCTAAAACCGCCACTTTACATCTTTTCGCATTTCGACGAACTGGTCCTAGAGTTTTTATGCCAGGGACGTCAAACCACTTCTCAAATACAAAAGACCCTTGCCCGAAGTCAAATTGCGGAAAGATTTCAAAATTGTGAGAGAACCAGGGATCTTTTTGGGGTCAAAGTTCGCGTAAATACGCACCTCACAAAACTTTAATTCATCATAACTCAGGCTGTGTTATACCTAGCTGCACCAAATTAATAACCCAAATGTATCTTTGCAGGCCCCACAAAAAAGCCTCTTGAAGCCCCGCCCCAAAATCAACAGGAATTTTTAAAAAGTGAAATATGTGAATTTCTGACTCGAAAATCCTCACAAAGTTCAAAAATTCTTAACTCCTAGCAGGAACATATTTAGCAAAACGACCAGAATAGGGACACTCACAAGACATGGAAGATATACCAAAAAAAAATTTGTTTGATTACGAATAACTATGACGAGATGGCAGCCGATATTCGCCAACATGGCGGCAAAAGTCAGAACTCCACATTACTCTGCAGGATTGCAGAGCAAAGTGAACTCATAACAACTTTTTGTGCAAAAAAAACATGATAGGGTAGGTCCTCCGACATGTAAGATGATATACCCGAAAGCTCGTTTTAATCGGAATAACCGTCTTGCAGCACTGGCGCCTGATTGGCCAAAAAACATCACAAACGCACGTCATGAACCCTTTCATTGATCATAACTCAGGCTGTGTTGTACTTAGAACCACACAATTTCATACAGCAATGTACAATCCCAGTACGAACAAAAAAGCCTCTTGACGCCCTGCCCCAAAATCAACAGGAAGTGTTCTTTTTAGCAATATTCGCCCAAAAAAACAGGGCAGTTGGTTGCTCACTAGAACACAGATGGCACTCTCTTGGAAGAGAGTGCCATCTGCTGGATAAAATGTACCTACACATTCTACCTCCACTATATGGCAGTATTGCATTACAAATAGAGGGACTTAAGACTTCTCTTTCATGCTATGTTGGGTAATGGGACTTTATTTCTCTAACAGAAAGATGATATACCCGAGAGCTTGTTTTATCCGGAACTACCGCTACATTCGTCAAAAAAAACAAAACAACGGACTTCATGAACCCTTTCACTGATCATAACTCAGGCTGTGTTACACTTAGATGCACCACATTTTATACAGCAATGTACAATGCCAGTACAAACAAAAAAGCCTCTTGACGCCCCAAAATCAACAGGAAGTGTTCTATTTTGAAATATTCACCAAAAAAACAGGAAGTTGGCCTAACACCACCATACTCTGTCTCATCTTCTCCAACTTTCTTATGGTCAATGAGACGCAAGGCCTGAGGAAGCCCGCACGCTAATATTCATATAAAGTGAGAGCGCCAACTGCTAAATATTGCATGCTACTTATTTACCTCCACATCCTACACACTTGATCAAATCAACCTCAGAGCACCTCAGGGAGGTCCGGAGACAGTGATAACACGGGAAGCCGGTTCTATCGGATCCTTGGCCTTCGTAGTTTCTCGGCGTCGTCGCCACGAAGCAGGAAGTCGCTGTAATTTCGCTCTGCGCCGTCCCACGCGCTCCAAACTTCACCCGCCTGCTGAGAGCCCAGGCCTGAGGTCGTCCTCGCGTCCGTATCGAGCGCGTCGCCGACGCTTCCGCGCTTCCGGCGTGCAGCATGTGTGGGCGAGGGCCCGGTCATCACTGCTTGCAGTTTTAATTAGGGCCCGAGCACAGACATGTGCGAAAGCCCTATTGTAATCGGTACGATTGTTATTATTAGGGCCCGAGCACAGACATGTGCGAAAGCCCTATTGTAATCGGTACGATTGTTATTCTTATTCTTATTTTATTTATTCCGACGCTTTTTTGTCACTTTTGACCCCCTTCCCGTCATGCATAAGTTGAAAATATGTGGCGTACCCATCAGACCTGCAAAAAATTTCAATGTATCAGTGGTTCAGGATTTGATCTCAAAAATAGCGCCCCCTATGGCCAAAAACAGTTTTTCAGGAAATGCATGCTCAAAAATTGGGCTAGAAGCCTGAAATTGCAGGACAACATGTAATGGCCCAAGGCGCACCTAAATGCAATTTTATGTCCTGGGCCAAAATCAACAGGAAGTCGGCCATTTTGGATGTAGTGACTAAAACCGCCACTTTACATCTTTTCGCATTTCGACGAACTGGTCCTAGAGTTTTAACGCCAGCGACGTCAAACCACTTCTCAAATACAAAAGACCCTTGCCCGATAAGGAATTGCGGAAAGGTCAGGAAGTTGGCCCGGAACCAGGGATCTTTTTGGGGTCAAAGTTCGTGTAAATACGCACCTCACGAAACTATAATTCATCATAACTCAGGCTGTGTTATACCTAGCTGCACCAAATTAATAACCCAAATGTATCTTTGCAGGCCCCACAAAAAAGCCTCTTGAAGCCCCGCCCCAAAATCAACAGGAATTTTTTTAAAGTGAAATATGTGAATTTCTGACTCGAAAATCCTCACAAAGTTCAAAAATTCCTAACTCCTAGCAGGAACATATTTAGCAAAACGACCAGAATAGGGACACTCACAAGACATGGAAGATATACCAAAAAAAAAATTGTTTGATTCCGAATAACTATGACGAGGTGGGAGCCGATATTCGCCAACATGGCGCCAAAAGTCAGAACTCCACATTACTCTGCAGGATTGCAGAGCAAAGTGAACTCATAACAACTTTTTGTGCAAAAAAAACATGATAGGGTATGTCCTCCGACATGGATGATGATATACCCGAAAGCTCGTTTTAATCGGAATAACCGTCTTGCAGCACTGGCGCTTGATTGGCCAAAAAACATCACAAACGCACGTCATGAACCCTTTGATTGATCATAACTAAGGCTGTGTTGTACTTAGAACCACACAATTTACTACAGCAATGTACAATCCCAGTACGAACAAAAAAGCCTCTTGGCGCCCCGCCCCAAAATCAACAGGAAGTGTTCCTTATAGCAATATTCGCCAAAAAAAACAGGAAGTTGGCCTACCTCCACCATGCTCTGTCTCATCTTCTCCAAATTTCTTATGGTCAATGAGACCCAAGGCCTGAGGAAGCCCGCACGCTAATATTCATATAAAGTGAGAGCGCCAACTGCTGGGTCAAGTAAATATTGCATGCTACTTATTTACCTCCACATCCTACACACTTGATCAAATCAACCTCAGAGCAGCTCAGGGAGGTCAGGAGACAACGATAACACGGGAAGCCGGTTCTATTGGATCCGTGGCCTTCGTAGTTCCTAGGCATCATTGCCACGAAACAGGAAGTCACTGTAATTTCCCTCTGCACTGTCGCGTGCGCTCCAAACTTCACCACTCTGATGGGTACGCCACATATTTTCAACTTATGCATGACGGGAAGGGGGTCAAAAGTGACAAAGATGCGGCGGAATAAAAAGGAAAAGAATTAAAACTGCAAGCAGTGATGAACGGGCCATCGCCCTCTCGTCATGGCGTCCGTATCAAGCGCATCGCGGACAGTTCCGCGCTTCCGGCGTCCAGCATGTGTGGGCGAGGGCCCGGTCATCACTGCTTGCAGTTTTAATTATTCTTTGGAATCTAAAATGGGACTTTTCACCCACTTCCCGTCATGCATAAGTTGAAATTATGTGGCGTACCCATCAGACCTGCAAAAAATTGCAATGTATCAGTGGTTCAGGATTTGATCTCAAAAATAGCGCCCCCTATGGCCAAAAACAGTTTTTCAGGAAATGCATGCTCAAAAATTGGGCTAGAAGCCTGAAATTACAGGACAACATGTAATGGCCCAAGGCGCACATAAATGCAATTGTATGTCATTAGCCAAAATCAACCGGAAGTCGGCCATGTTGGATATAGTGCCTAAAACTGCCATAACCATCTTTTCGCATTTCGACGAACTAGTCCTAGAGTTTTATCGCCAGGGACGTCAAACCACTTCTCAAATACAAAAGACCCTTGCCCGATAAGGAATTGCGAAAAGGTCAGGAAGTTGTCCGAGAACCAGGGATCTTTTTGGGGTCAAAGTTCGCGTAAATACGCACCTCACGAAACTTTAATTCATCATAACTCAGGCTGTGTTATACCTAGCTGCACCAAATTAATAACCCAAATGTATCTTTGCAGGCCCCACAAAAAAGCCTCTTGAAGCCCCGCCCCAAAATCAACAGGAATTTTTTTTAAGTGAAATATGTGAATTTCTGACTCGAAAATCCTCACAAAGTTCAAAAATTCCTAACTCCTAGCAGGAACATATTTAGCAAAACGACCAGAATAGGGACACTCATATGACATGGAAGATATACCAAAAAAAATTTTGTTTGATTCCGAATAACTATGACGAGGTGGGAGCCGATATTCGCCAACATGGCGCCAAAAGTCAGAACTCCACATTACTCTGCAGGATTGCAGAGCAAAGTGAACTCATAACAACTTTTTGTGCAAAAAAAACATGATAGGGTATGTCCTCCGACATGGAAGATGATATACCCGAAAGCTCGATTTTTCCGGAATAACCGTCTTGCAGCACTGGCGCCTGATTGGCCAAAAAACATCACAAACGCACGTCATGAACCCTTTCATTGATCATAACTCAGGCTGTGTTGTACTTAGAACCACACAATTTCATACAGCAATGTACAATCCCAGTACGAACAAAAAAGCCTCTTGACGCCCTGCCCCAAAATCAACAGGAAGTGTTCTAAGCCACCATGATAACACTGGAAGCTGGTTCCATCGGCTTCAACGCCTTTGCAGTATCTTGGCCTATCTCCACCATACTCTAATGTCCACTAGATGGCAGCATTATATTACAAGTAGGAAGACGCAAGCTTTCATTATGCTCTGACAGGGAAATAGTGAATGAATTTGACTAGGAACCAGGCAGGCTAAATTCTAATCCTGGGTGAGAGAATTGTAGCATTTTGACTACTTATTTTTCTCACAGTGGAGAAAGCCACACATCCTCAAATAGTTTATTGTATTGTTTTACTTGATCATCTGTTCAAGGATATTGCCTTATATTGTTTTATTGTATGTGTTGTTCAAACACATTGACTCTATCTAAATAGGTCAAATTATAGAGCCCAGGCCTGAGGTCGTCCTCGCGTGCTCTGCAGGATTGCAGAGCAAAGTGAACTCATAACAACTTTTTGTGCAAAAAAAACATGATAGGGTATGTCCTCCGACATGGAAGATGATATACCCGAAAGCTCGTTTTAATCGGAATAACCGTCTTGCAGCACTGGCGCTTGATTGGCCAAAAAACATCAAAAACGCACGTCATGAACCCTTTGATTGATCATATCTCAGGCTATGTTGTACTTAGAACCACACAATTTACTACAGCAATGTACAATCCCAGTACGAACAAAAAAGCCTCTTGGCGCCCCGCCCCAAAATCAACAGGAAGTGTTCCTTATAGCAATATTCGCCAATAAAACAGGAAGTTGGCCTACCTCCTCCATACTCTGTCTCATCTTCTCCAAATTTCTTATGGTCAATGAGACCCAAGGCCTGAGGAAGCCCGCACGCTAATATTCATATAAAGTGAGAGCGCCAACTGCTGGGTCAAGTAAATATTGCATGCTACTTATTTACCTCCACGTCCTACACACTTGATCAAATCAACCTCAGAGCAGCCCAGGGAGGTCAGGAGACAACGATAACACGGGAAGCCGGTTCTATCGGATCCGTGGCCTTCATAGTTTCTCGGCATCATTGCCACGAAACAGGAAGTCGCTGTAATTTCCCTCTGCGCCGTCCCACGCGCTCCAAACTTCACCACTCTGATGGGTACGCCACATATTTTCAACTTATGCATGACGGGAAGGGGGTCAAAAGTGACAAAGATGCGGCGGAATAAAAAGGAAAAGAATTAAAACTGCAAGCAGTGATGAACGGGCCATCGCCCTCTCGTCATGGCGCGCGTCGCCGACACTTCAGCGCTTCCGGCGTCCAGCATGTGTGGGCGAGGGCCCGGTCATCACTGCTTGCAGTTTTAATTATTATTATTATTTGGAATCCTAAATGGGACTTTTCCCCTACTTGCCCTGGTAGAATAGTTGTAAAACTCTGCGGGCAGGTCAGACCTGCAAAAAATTGCAATGTATCAGTGGTTCAGGATTTGTGCACAAAAATAGCGCCCCCTATGGCCAAAAACAGTTTTTCAGGAAATGCATGCTCAAAAATTGGGCTAGAAGCCTGAAATTACCGGACAACATGTAATGGCCCAAGGCGCACATAAATGCAATTGTATGTCATTGGCCAAAATCAACAGGAAGTCGGCCATGTTGGATTCAGTGCCTAAAACCGCCACTTTACATCTTTTCGCATTTCGACGAACTGGTCCTAGAGATATTGCACCAGGGACGTCAAACCACTTCTCAAATACAAAAGACCCTTGCCCGAAGTCAAATTGCGGAAAGATTTCAAAATTTTGAGAGAACCAGGGATCTTTTTGGGGTCAAAGTTCGCGTAAATACGCACCTCACAAAACTTTAATTCATCATAACTCAGGCTGTGTTTATACCTAGCTGCACCAAATTAATAACCCAAATGTATCTTTGCAGGCCCCACAAAAAAGCCTCTTGAAGCCCCGCCCCAAAATCAACAGGAATTTTTAAAAAGTGAAATATGTGAATTTCTGACTCGAAAATCCTCACAAAGTTCAAAAATTCTTAACTCCTAGCAGGAACATATTTAGCAAAACGACCAGAATAGGGACACTCACAAGACATGGAAGATATACCAAAAAAAATTTTGTTTGATTACGAATAACTATGACGAGATGGCAGCCGATATTCGCCAACATGGCGGCAAAAGTCAGAACTCCACATTACTCTGCAGGATTGCAGAGCAAAGTGAACTCATAACAACTTTTTGTGCAAAAAAAAACATGATAGGGTATGTCCTCCGACATGTAAGATGATATACCCGAAAGCTCGTTTTAATCGGAATAACCGTCTTGCAGCACTGGCGCCTGATTGGCCAAAAAACATCACAAACGCACGTCATGAACCCTTTCATTGATCATAACTCAGGCTGTGTTGTACTTAGAACCACACAATTTCATACAGCAATGTACAATCCCAGTACGAACAAAAAAGCCTCTTGACGCCCTGCCCCAAAATCAACAGGAAGTGTTCTTTTTAGCAATATTCGCCCAAAAAAACAGGGCAGTTGGTTGCTCACTAGAACACAGATGGCACTCTCTTGGAAGAGAGTGCCATCTGCTGGATAAAATGTACCTAAACATTCTACCTCCACTATATGGCAGTATTGCATTACAAATAGAGGGACTTAAGACTTCTCTTTCATGCTATGTTGGGTAATGGGACTTTATTTCTCTAACAGGAAGATGATATACCCGAGAGCTTGTTTTATCCGGAACTACCGCTACATTCGTCAAAAAAAAAAAACAACGGACTTCATGAACCCTTTCACTGATCATAACTCAGGCTGTGTTACACTTAGATGCACCACATTTTATACAGCAATGTACAATGCCAGTACAAACAAAAAAGCCTCTTGACGCCCCAAAATCAACAGGAAGTGTTCTATTTTGAAATATTCACCAAAAAAAACAGGAAGTTGGCCTAACACCACCATACTCTGTCTCATCTTCTCCAACTTTCTTATGGTCAATGAGACGCAAGGCCTGAGGAAGCCCGCACGCTAATATTCATATAAAGTGAGAGCGCCAACTGCTAAATATTGCATGCTACTTATTTACCTCCACATCCTACACACTTGATCAAATCAACCTCAGAGCACCTCAGGGAGGTCCGGAGACAGTGATAACACGGGAAGCCGGTTCTATCGGATCCTTGGCCTTCGTAGTTTCTCGGCGTCGTCGCCACGAAGCAGGAAGTCGCTGTAATTTCGCTCTGCGCCGTCCCACGCGCTCCAAACTTCACCCGCCTGCTGAGAGCCCAGGCCTGAGGTCGTCCTCGCGTCCGTATCGAGCGCGTCGCCGACGCTTCCGCGCTTCCGGCGTGCAGCATGTGTGGGCGAGGGCCCGGTCATCACTGCTTGCAGTTTTAATTAGGGCCCGAGCACAGACATGTGCGAAAGCCCTATTGTAATCGGTATGATTTTTATTATATATTCTTTGCAATCCTAAATGGGACTTTTCCCCTACTTGCCCTGGTAGAATAGTTGTAAAACTCTGCGGGCAGGTCAGACCTGCAAAAAATTGCAATGTATCAGTGGTTCAGGATTTATGCACAAGGACGGCGCCCCCTATGGCCAAAAACAGTTTTTCAGGAAATGCATGCTCAAAAATTGGGCTAGAAGCCTGAAATTACAGGACAACATGTAATAGCCCAAGGCGCACATAAATGCAATTGTATGTCATTGGCCAAAATCAACCGGAAGTCGGCCATGTTGGATTCAGTGCCTAAAACCGCCACTTTACATCTTTTCGCATTTCGACGAACTGGTCCTAGAGTTTTTATGCCAGGGACGTCAAACCACTTCTCAAATACAAAAGACCCTTGCCCGAAGTCAAATTGCGGAAAGATTTCAAAATTGTGAGAGAACCAGGGATCTTTTTGGGGTCAAAGTTCGCGTAAATACGCACCTCACAAAACTTTAATTCATCATAACTCAGGCTGTGTTATACCTAGCTGCACCAAATTAATAACCCAAATGTATCTTTGCAGGCCCCACAAAAAAGCCTCTTGAAGCCCCGCCCCAAAATCAACAGGAATTTTTAAAAAGTGAAATATGTGAATTTCTGACTCGAAAATCCTCACAAAGTTCAAAAATTCTTAACTCCTAGCAGGAACATATTTAGCAAAACGACCAGAATAGGGACACTCACAAGACATGGAAGATATACCAAAATTTTTTTGTTTGATTACGAATAACTATGACGAGATGGCAGCCGATATTCGCCAACATGGCGGCAAAAGTCAGAAGTCCACATTACTCTGCAGGATTGCAGAGCAAAGTGAACTCATAACAACTTTTTGTGCAAAAAAAACATGATAGGGTATGTCCTCCGACATGTAAGATGATATACCCGAAAGCTCGTTTTAATCGGAATAACCGTCTTGCAGCACTGGCGCCTGATTGGCCAAAAAACATCACAAACGCACGTCATGAACCCTTTCATTGATCATAACTCAGGCTGTGTTGTACTTAGAACCACACAATTTCATACAGCAATGTACAATCCCAGTACGAACAAAAAAGCCTCTTGACGCCCTTCCCCAAAATCAACAGGAAGTGTTCTTTTTAGCAATATTCGCCCAAAAAACACAGGGCAGTTGGTTGCTCACTAGAACACAGATGGCACTCTCTTGGAAGAGAGTGCCATCTGCTGGATAAAATGTACCTACACATTCTACCTCCACTATATGGCAGTATTGCATTACAAATAGAGGGACTTAAGACTTCTCTTTCATGCTATGTTGGGTAATGGGACTTTATTTCTCTAACAGGAAGATGATATACCCGAGAGCTTGTTTTATCCGGAACTACCGCTACATTCGTCAAAAAAAACAAACAACGGACTTCATGAACCCTTTCACTGATCATAACTCAGGCTGTGTTACACTTAGATGCACCACATTTTATACAGCAATGTACAATGCCAGTACAAACAAAAAAGCCTCTTGACGCCCCAAAATCAACAGGAAGTGTTCTATTTTGAAATATTCACCAAAAAAACTGGAAGTTGGCCTAACACCACCATACTCTGTCTCATCTTCTCCAACTTTCTTATGGTCAATGAGACGCAAGGCCTGAGGAAGCCCGCACGCTAATATTCATATAAAGTGAGAGCGCCAACTGCTAAATATTGCATGCTACTTATTTACCTCCACATCCTACACACTTGATCAAATCAACCTCAGAGCACCTCAGGGAGGTCCGGAGACAGTGATAACACGGGAAGCCGGTTCTATCGGATCCTTGGCCTTCGTAGTTTCTCGGCGTCGTCGCCACGAAGCAGGAAGTCGCTGTAATTTCGCTCTGCGCCGTCCCACGCGCTCCAAACTTCACCCGCCTGCTGAGAGCCCAGGCCTGAGGTCGTCCTCGCGTCCGTATCGAGCGCGTCGCCGATGCTTCCGCGCTTCCGGCGAGCAGCATGGATGGGCGAGGGCCCGGTCATCACTGCTTGCAGTTTTAATTCTTATTATTATTCCGCCGCAACAAAGTCACTTTTGACCCCTTCCTGTCATGCAATAGTTGAAAATATGTGGCGTACCCATCAGACCTGCAAAAAAATTTCATGTATCAGTGGTTCAGGATTTGATCTCAAAAACGGCGCCCCCTATGGCCAAAAAGTGTTTTTCAGGAAATGCATGCTCAAAAATTGGGCTAGAAGCCTGAAATTACTGGACAACATGTAATGGCCCAAGGCGCACATAAATACAATTTTATGTCCTGGGCCAAAATCAACAGGAAGTCGGCCATGTTGGATTTAGTGCCTAAAACCGCCACTTTACATCTTTTCGCATTTCGACGAACTGGTCCTAGAGTTTTAACGCCAGCGACGTCAAACCACTTCTCAAATACAAAAGACCCTTGCCCGATAAGGAATTGCGAAAAGGTCAGGAAGTTAGTCCGAGAACCAGGGATCTTTTTGGGGTCAAAGTTCGCGTAAATACGCACCTCACGAAACTTTAATTCATCTTAACTCAGGCTGTGTTATACCTAGCTTCACCAAATTAATAACCCAAATGTATCTTTGCAGGCCCCACAAAAAAGCCTCTTGAAGCCCCGCCCCAAAATCAACAGGAATTTTTTTTAAGTGAAATATGTGAATTTTCGACTCGAAAATCCTCACAAAGTTCAAAAATTCCTAACTCCTAGCAGGAACATATTTAGCAAAACGACCAGAATAGGGACACTCATATGACATGGAAGATATACCAAAAAAAAATTTGTTTGATTCCGAATAACTATGACGAGGTGGGAGCCGATACTCGCCAACATGGCGCCAAAAGTCAGAACTCCACATTACTCTGCAGGATTGCAGAGCAAAGTGAACTCATAACAACTTTTTGTGCAAAAAAAACATGATAGGGTATGTCCTCCGACATGGAAGATGATATACCCGAAAGCTCGATTTTTCCGGAATAACCGTCTTGCAGCACTGGCGCCTGATTGACCAAAAAAACATCACAAACGCACGTCATGAACCCTTTGATTGATCATAACTCAGGCTATGTTGTACTTAGAACCACTCCATTTAATACAGCAATGTACAATCCCAGTACGAACAAAAAAGCCTCTTGACGCCCCGCCCCAAAATCAACAGGAAGTGTTCTTTTTAGCAATATTCGCCAAAAAAACAGGAAGTTGCCCTAACTCCACCATGCTCTGTCTCATCTTCTCCAAATTTCTTATGGTCAATGAGACCCAAGGCCTGAGGAAGCCCGCACGTTAATATTCATATAAAGTGAGAGCGCCAACTGCTGGGTCAAGTAAATATTGCATGCTACTTATTTACCTCCACATCCTACACACTTGATCAAATCAACCTCAGAGCAGCTCAGGGAGGTCTCGAGACAATGATAACACGGGAAGCCGGTTCTATTGGATCCGTGACCTTCGTAGTTCCTCGGCATCATTGCCACGAAACAGGAAGTCACTGTAATTTCCCTCTGCACTGTCGCGTGCGCTCCAAAATTCACCACTCTGATGGGTACGCCACATATTTTCAACTTATGCATGACGGGAAGGGGGTCAAAAGTGACAGAGATGCGGCGGAATAAAAAGGAAAAGAATTAAAACTGCAAGCAGTGATGAACGGGCCATCGCCCTCTCGTCATGGCGTCCGTATCAAGCGCATCGCGGACAGTTCCGCGCTTCCGGCGTCCAGCATGTGTGGGCGAGGGCCCGGTCATCACTGCTTGCAGTTTTAATTAGGGGGCCAAGCCCGAGCAGGAGCTGGGACCGCGTTTTGCAGAGCAACGCGGTTCCCAAGCCCTGCCGGCAGGGAACCCTATTGTTTTTGTAGGAATTATTATTAGGGGGCCAAGCCCGCTAAAACTGTGTCCCCAGCCCAAACCGTAAAGGGTGCAGACATGCCTATTGCATGACTAGAACCAGGTCCGTGAATTCTCAGCATACAAAAAAATTCAGACATGCCGGCCACTAGGTGGCGCTACAACGAAGGAAAACGCCTTTGGGGTCATAACTCCCACACCGAACGTCCCACAGTCAAAAACTTTATATCCCCAGATTCACTGGAGTCAGCTGCATCTTTTGGCATAGGCCACGCCCATTTGTATATGGAATTTTTTTTCGCAATATCGCGAAAACTGAAAAACATATTTTTCGCTACTCCTCCCACAATTTTGGGACAATTGACACCAAAGTTTGCACAGAACATCTACCGTCCCACACGGAAAGAAATTATCACACAGAATTTTGATCCGACCATGGATAACGAAACGGTAGCGTTTTAAATATTTGTTGATTAGCTACGTTTTACGTAGAAATTAATAAATCCAAAATCATAAGTCGGATCAAGTCCAAATTTTAGACATATGTTGGGGCTACCCTTAATTGCGTTCAATAAAAAAATTGGAGAATTTCGCCATAAGGGGGCGCCATAAACGAGGAAATGTTATATCTCCTAATTGGCCAGAGGAAATTTCTTAAAACTCACTGGAAACCATCAAGGGGCATACACGAGTCTATATAAAAAATATGGCCAAGAAATGGTAATGTTTAAGGGACTTTTTAATAAAATTAAAAAAAAAAAAAAATCCATCAAAGAAAAAAGGCGGGATGCTAATCTCAGCTAGCATGTCCATTGACATTACATTGTGCAATTAGCTCCTGCAGCCATTTTAATCTGCTTTTGCTCATAACTCGCCAACCAAACATCGCACATTGAAAAACTTGACATGCACTTGTTCTGTGAATTGAGCTGCATCGTTCTACCGTGGCACTTTCGCAAAATTCATCCATAAACAGCGATACCTATACAACTCCCACACCGAACATCCCACGGTCAAAAACTTTACATCCACAGGTTCCGTGGAGTGAGCGGCCGGCGCGGCGGTTGACGACGAGTTGCGTCGGAGGCTTGGCCCCCTAATAACTGCTTGCAGTTCTAGTTATTCTTTGCAATCCTAAATGGGACTTTTCCCCTACTTGCCCTGGTAGAATAGTTGTAAAACTCTGCGGGCAGGTCAGACCTGCAAAAAATTGCAATGTATCAGTGGTTCAGGATTTATGCACAAGGACGGCGCCCCCTATGGCCAAAAACAGTTTTTCAGGAAATGCATGCTCAAAAATTGGGCTAGAAGCCTGAAATTACAGGACAACATGTAATAGCCCAAGGCGCACATAAATGCAATTGTATGTCATTGGCCAAAATCAACCGGAAGTCGGCCATGTTGGATTCAGTGCCTAAAACCGCCACTTTACATCTTTTCGCATTTCGACGAACTGGTCCTAGAGTTTTTATGCCAGGGACGTCAAACCACTTCTCAAATACAAAAGACCCTTGCCCGAAGTCAAATTGCGGAAAGATTTCAAAATTGTGAGAGAACCAGGGATCTTTTTGGGGTCAAAGTTCGCGTAAATACGCACCTCACAAAACTTTAATTCATCATAACTCAGGCTGTGTTATACCTAGCTGCACCAAATTAATAACCCAAATGTATCTTTGCAGGCCCCACAAAAAAGCCTCTTGAAGCCCCGCCCCAAAATCAACAGGAATTTTTAAAAAGTGAAATATGTGAATTTCTGACTCGAAAATCCTCACAAAGTTCAAAAATTCTTAACTCCTAGCAGGAACATATTTAGCAAAACGACCAGAATAGGGACACTCACAAGACATGGAAGATATACCAAAAAAAAATTTGTTTGATTACGAATAACTATGACGAGATGGCAGCCGATATTCGCCAACATGGCGGCAAAAGTCAGAACTCCACATTACTCTGCAGGATTGCAGAGCAAAGTGAACTCATAACAACTTTTTGTGCAAAAAAAACATGATAGGGTAGGTCCTCCGACATGTAAGATGATATACCCGAAAGCTCGTTTTAATCGGAATAACCGTCTTGCAGCACTGGCGCCTGATTGGCCAAAAAACATCACAAACGCACGTCATGAACCCTTTCATTGATCATAACTCAGGCTGTGTTGTACTTAGAACCACACAATTTCATACAGCAATGTACAATCCCAGTACGAACAAAAAAGCCTCTTGACGCCCTGCCCCAAAATCAACAGGAAGTGTTCTTTTTAGCAATATTCGCCCAAAAAAACAGGGCAGTTGGTTGCTCACTAGAACACAGATGGCACTCTCTTGGAAGAGAGTGCCATCTGCTGGATAAAATGTACCTACACATTCTACCTCCACTATATGGCAGTATTGCATTACAAATAGAGGGACTTAAGACTTCTCTTTCATGCTATGTTGGGTAATGGGACTTTATTTCTCTAACAGAAAGATGATATACCCGAGAGCTTGTTTTATCCGGAACTACCGCTACATTCGTCAAAAAAAACAAAACAACGGACTTCATGAACCCTTTCACTGATCATAACTCAGGCTGTGTTACACTTAGATGCACCACATTTTATACAGCAATGTACAATGCCAGTACAAACAAAAAAGCCTCTTGACGCCCCAAAATCAACAGGAAGTGTTCTATTTTGAAATATTCACCAAAAAAACAGGAAGTTGGCCTAACACCACCATACTCTGTCTCATCTTCTCCAACTTTCTTATGGTCAATGAGACGCAAGGCCTGAGGAAGCCCGCACGCTAATATTCATATAAAGTGAGAGCGCCAACTGCTAAATATTGCATGCTACTTATTTACCTCCACATCCTACACACTTGATCAAATCAACCTCAGAGCACCTCAGGGAGGTCCGGAGACAGTGATAACACGGGAAGCCGGTTCTATCGGATCCTTGGCCTTCGTAGTTTCTCGGCGTCGTCGCCACGAAGCAGGAAGTCGCTGTAATTTCGCTCTGCGCCGTCCCACGCGCTCCAAACTTCACCCGCCTGCTGAGAGCCCAGGCCTGAGGTCGTCCTCGCGTCCGTATCGAGCGCGTCGCCGACGCTTCCGCGCTTCCGGCGTGCAGCATGTGTGGGCGAGGGCCCGGTCATCACTGCTTGCAGTTTTAATTAGGGCCCGAGCACAGACATGTGCGAAAGCCCTATTGTAATCGGTACGATTGTTATTATTAGGGCCCGAGCACAGACATGTGCGAAAGCCCTATTGTAATCGGTACGATTGTTATTCTTATTCTTATTTTATTTATTCCGACGCTTTTTTGTCACTTTTGACCCCCTTCCCGTCATGCATAAGTTGAAAATATGTGGCGTACCCATCAGACCTGCAAAAAATTTCAATGTATCAGTGGTTCAGGATTTGATCTCAAAAATAGCGCCCCCTATGGCCAAAAACAGTTTTTCAGGAAATGCATGCTCAAAAATTGGGCTAGAAGCCTGAAATTGCAGGACAACATGTAATGGCCCAAGGCGCACCTAAATGCAATTTTATGTCCTGGGCCAAAATCAACAGGAAGTCGGCCATTTTGGATGTAGTGACTAAAACCGCCACTTTACATCTTTTCGCATTTCGACGAACTGGTCCTAGAGTTTTAACGCCAGCGACGTCAAACCACTTCTCAAATACAAAAGACCCTTGCCCGATAAGGAATTGCGGAAAGGTCAGGAAGTTGGCCCGGAACCAGGGATCTTTTTGGGGTCAAAGTTCGTGTAAATACGCACCTCACGAAACTATAATTCATCATAACTCAGGCTGTGTTATACCTAGCTGCACCAAATTAATAACCCAAATGTATCTTTGCAGGCCCCACAAAAAAGCCTCTTGAAGCCCCGCCCCAAAATCAACAGGAATTTTTTTAAAGTGAAATATGTGAATTTCTGACTCGAAAATCCTCACAAAGTTCAAAAATTCCTAACTCCTAGCAGGAACATATTTAGCAAAACGACCAGAATAGGGACACTCACAAGACATGGAAGATATACAAAAAAAAAATTGTTTGATTCCGAATAACTATGACGAGGTGGGAGCCGATATTCGCCAACATGGCGCCAAAAGTCAGAACTCCACATTACTCTGCAGGATTGCAGAGCAAAGTGAACTCATAACAACTTTTTGTGCAAAAAAAACATGATAGGGTATGTCCTCCGACATGGATGATGATATACCCGAAAGCTCGTTTTAATCGGAATAACCGTCTTGCAGCACTGGCGCTTGATTGGCCAAAAAACATCACAAACGCACGTCATGAACCCTTTGATTGATCATAACTAAGGCTGTGTTGTACTTAGAACCACACAATTTACTACAGCAATGTACAATCCCAGTACGAACAAAAAAGCCTCTTGGCGCCCCGCCCCAAAATCAACAGGAAGTGTTCCTTATAGCAATATTCGCCAAAAAAACAGGAAGTTGGCCTACCTCCACCATGCTCTGTCTCATCTTCTCCAAATTTCTTATGGTCAATGAGACCCAAGGCCTGAGGAAGCCCGCACGCTAATATTCATATAAAGTGAGAGCGCCAACTGCTGGGTCAAGTAAATATTGCATGCTACTTATTTACCTCCACATCCTACACACTTGATCAAATCAACCTCAGAGCAGCTCAGGGAGGTCAGGAGACAACGATAACACGGGAAGCCGGTTCTATTGGATCCGTGGCCTTCGTAGTTCCTAGGCATCATTGCCACGAAACAGGAAGTCACTGTAATTTCCCTCTGCACTGTCGCGTGCGCTCCAAACTTCACCACTCTGATGGGTACGCCACATATTTTCAACTTATGCATGACGGGAAGGGGGTCAAAAGTGACAAAGATGCGGCGGAATAAAAAGGAAAAGAATTAAAACTGCAAGCAGTGATGAACGGGCCATCGCCCTCTCGTCATGGCGTCCGTATCAAGCGCATCGCGGACAGTTCCGCGCTTCCGGCGTCCAGCATGTGTGGGCGAGGGCCCGGTCATCACTGCTTGCAGTTTTAATTATTCTTTGGAATCTAAAATGGGACTTTTCACCCACTTCCCGTCATGCATAAGTTGAAATTATGTGGCGTACCCATCAGACCTGCAAAAAATTGCAATGTATCAGTGGTTCAGGATTTGATCTCAAAAATAGCGCCCCCTATGGCCAAAAACAGTTTTTCAGGAAATGCATGCTCAAAAATTGGGCTAGAAGCCTGAAATTACAGGACAACATGTAATGGCCCAAGGCGCACATAAATGCAATTGTATGTCATTAGCCAAAATCAACGGAAGTCGGCCATGTTGGATATAGTGCCTAAAACTGCCATAACCATCTTTTCGCATTTCGACGAACTAGTCCTAGAGTTTTATCGCCAGGGACGTCAAACCACTTCTCAAATACAAAAGACCCTTGCCCGATAAGGAATTGCGAAAAGGTCAGGAAGTTGTCCGAGAACCAGGGATCTTTTTGGGGTCAAAGTTCGCGTAAATACGCACCTCACGAAACTTTAATTCATCATAACTCAGGCTGTGTTATACCTAGCTGCACCAAATTAATAACCCAAATGTATCTTTGCAGGCCCCACAAAAAAGCCTCTTGAAGCCCCGCCCCAAAATCAACAGGAATTTTTTTTAAGTGAAATATGTGAATTTCTGACTCGAAAATCCTCACAAAGTTCAAAAATTCCTAACTCCTAGCAGGAACATATTTAGCAAAACGACCAGAATAGGGACACTCATATGACATGGAAGATATACCAAAAAAAATTTTGTTTGATTCCGAATAACTATGACGAGGTGGGAGCCGATATTCGCCAACATGGCGCCAAAAGTCAGAACTCCACATTACTCTGCAGGATTGCAGAGCAAAGTGAACTCATAACAACTTTTTGTGCAAAAAAAACATGATAGGGTATGTCCTCCGACATGGAAGATGATATACCCGAAAGCTCGATTTTTCCGGAATAACCGTCTTGCAGCACTGGCGCCTGATTGGCCAAAAAACATCACAAACGCACGTCATGAACCCTTTCATTGATCATAACTCAGGCTGTGTTGTACTTAGAACCACACAATTTCATACAGCAATGTACAATCCCAGTACGAACAAAAAAGCCTCTTGACGCCCTGCCCCAAAATCAACAGGAAGTGTTCTAAGCCACCATGATAACACTGGAAGCTGGTTCCATCGGCTTCAACGCCTTTGCAGTATCTTGGCCTATCTCCACCATACTCTAATGTCCACTAGATGGCAGCATTATATTACAAGTAGGAAGACGCAAGCTTCATTATGCTCTGACAGGGAAATAGTGAATGAATTTGACTAGGAACCAGGCAGGCTAAATTCTAATCCTGGGTGAGAGAATTGTAGCATTTTGACTACTTATTTTTCTCACAGTGGAGAAAGCCACACATCCTCAAATAGTTTATTGTATTGTTTTACTTGATCATCTGTTCAAGGATATTGCCTTATATTGTTTTATTGTATGTGTTGTTCAAACACATTGACTCTATCTAAATAGGTCAAATTATAGAGCCCAGGCCTGAGGTCGTCCTCGCGTGCTCTGCAGGATTGCAGAGCAAAGTGAACTCATAACAACTTTTTGTGCAAAAAAAACATGATAGGGTATGTCCTCCGACATGGAAGATGATATACCCGAAAGCTCGTTTTAATCGGAATAACCGTCTTGCAGCACTGGCGCTTGATTGGCCAAAAAACATCAAAAACGCACGTCATGAACCCTTTGATTGATCATATCTCAGGCTATGTTGTACTTAGAACCACACAATTTACTACAGCAATGTACAATCCCAGTACGAACAAAAAAGCCTCTTGGCGCCCCGCCCCAAAATCAACAGGAAGTGTTCCTTATAGCAATATTCGCCAATAAAACAGGAAGTTGGCCTACCTCCTCCATACTCTGTCTCATCTTCTCCAAATTTCTTATGGTCAATGAGACCCAAGGCCTGAGGAAGCCCGCACGCTAATATTCATATAAAGTGAGAGCGCCAACTGCTGGGTCAAGTAAATATTGCATGCTACTTATTTACCTCCACGTCCTACACACTTGATCAAATCAACCTCAGAGCAGCCCAGGGAGGTCAGGAGACAACGATAACACGGGAAGCCGGTTCTATCGGATCCGTGGCCTTCATAGTTTCTCGGCATCATTGCCACGAAACAGGAAGTCGCTGTAATTTCCCTCTGCGCCGTCCCACGCGCTCCAAACTTCACCACTCTGATGGGTACGCCACATATTTTCAACTTATGCATGACGGGAAGGGGGTCAAAAGTGACAAAGATGCGGCGGAATAAAAAGGAAAAGAATTAAAACTGCAAGCAGTGATGAACGGGCCATCGCCCTCTCGTCATGGCGCGCGTCGCCGACACTTCAGCGCTTCCGGCGTCCAGCATGTGTGGGCGAGGGCCCGGTCATCACTGCTTGCAGTTTTAATTATTATTATTATTTGGAATCCTAAATGGGACTTTTCCCCTACTTGCCCTGGTAGAATAGTTGTAAAACTCTGCGGGCAGGTCAGACCTGCAAAAAATTGCAATGTATCAGTGGTTCAGGATTTGTGCACAAAAATAGCGCCCCCTATGGCCAAAAACAGTTTTTCAGGAAATGCATGCTCAAAAATTGGGCTAGAAGCCTGAAATTACCGGACAACATGTAATGGCCCAAGGCGCACATAAATGCAATTGTATGTCATTGGCCAAAATCAACAGGAAGTCGGCCATGTTGGATTCAGTGCCTAAAACCGCCACTTTACATCTTTTCGCATTTCGACGAACTGGTCCTAGAGATATTGCACCAGGGACGTCAAACCACTTCTCAAATACAAAAGACCCTTGCCCGAAGTCAAATTGCGGAAAGATTTCAAAATTTTGAGAGAACCAGGGATCTTTTTGGGGTCAAAGTTCGCGTAAATACGCACCTCACAAAACTTTAATTCATCATAACTCAGGCTGTGTTATACCTAGCTGCACCAAATTAATAACCCAAATGTATCTTTGCAGGCCCCACAAAAAAGCCTCTTGAAGCCCCGCCCCAAAATCAACAGGAATTTTTAAAAAGTGAAATATGTGAATTTCTGACTCGAAAATCCTCACAAAGTTCAAAAATTCTTAACTCCTAGCAGGAACATATTTAGCAAAACGACCAGAATAGGGACACTCACAAGACATGGAAGATATACCAAAAAAAATTTTGTTTGATTACGAATAACTATGACGAGATGGCAGCCGATATTCGCCAACATGGCGGCAAAAGTCAGAACTCCACATTACTCTGCAGGATTGCAGAGCAAAGTGAACTCATAACAACTTTTTGTGCAAAAAAAACATGATAGGGTATGTCCTCCGACATGTAAGATGATATACCCGAAAGCTCGTTTTAATCGGAATAACCGTCTTGCAGCACTGGCGCCTGATTGGCCAAAAAACATCACAAACGCACGTCATGAACCCTTTCATTGATCATAACTCAGGCTGTGTTGTACTTAGAACCACACAATTTCATACAGCAATGTACAATCCCAGTACGAACAAAAAAGCCTCTTGACGCCCTGCCCCAAAATCAACAGGAAGTGTTCTTTTTAGCAATATTCGCCCAAAAAAACAGGGCAGTTGGTTGCTCACTAGAACACAGATGGCACTCTCTTGGAAGAGAGTGCCATCTGCTGGATAAAATGTACCTAAACATTCTACCTCCACTATATGGCAGTATTGCATTACAAATAGAGGGACTTAAGACTTCTCTTTCATGCTATGTTGGGTAATGGGACTTTATTTCTCTAACAGGAAGATGATATACCCGAGAGCTTGTTTTATCCGGAACTACCGCTACATTCGTCAAAAAAAAAAAAACAACGGACTTCATGAACCCTTTCACTGATCATAACTCAGGCTGTGTTACACTTAGATGCACCACATTTTATACAGCAATGTACAATGCCAGTACAAACAAAAAAGCCTCTTGACGCCCCAAAATCAACAGGAAGTGTTCTATTTTGAAATATTCACCAAAAAAACAGGAAGTTGGCCTAACACCACCATACTCTGTCTCATCTTCTCCAACTTTCTTATGGTCAATGAGACGCAAGGCCTGAGGAAGCCCGCACGCTAATATTCATATAAAGTGAGAGCGCCAACTGCTAAATATTGCATGCTACTTATTTACCTCCACATCCTACACACTTGATCAAATCAACCTCAGAGCACCTCAGGGAGGTCCGGAGACAGTGATAACACGGGAAGCCGGTTCTATCGGATCCTTGGCCTTCGTAGTTTCTCGGCGTCGTCGCCACGAAGCAGGAAGTCGCTGTAATTTCGCTCTGCGCCGTCCCACGCGCTCCAAACTTCACCCGCCTGCTGAGAGCCCAGGCCTGAGGTCGTCCTCGCGTCCGTATCGAGCGCGTCGCCGACGCTTCCGCGCTTCCGGCGTGCAGCATGTGTGGGCGAGGGCCCGGTCATCACTGCTTGCAGTTTTAATTAGGGCCCGAGCACAGACATGTGCGAAAGCCCTATTGTAATCGGTATGATTTTTATTATTATTCTTTGCAATCCTAAATGGGACTTTTCCCCTACTTGCCCTGGTAGAATAGTTGTAAAACTCTGCGGGCAGGTCAGACCTGCAAAAAATTGCAATGTATCAGTGGTTCAGGATTTATGCACAAGGACGGCGCCCCCTATGGCCAAAAACAGTTTTTCAGGAAATGCATGCTCAAAAATTGGGCTAGAAGCCTGAAATTACAGGACAAACATGTAATAGCCCAAGGCGCACATAAATGCAATTGTATGTCATTGGCCAAAATCAACCGGAAGTCGGCCATGTTGGATTCAGTGCCTAAAACCGCCACTTTACATCTTTTCGCATTTCGACGAACTGGTCCTAGAGTTTTTATGCCAGGGACGTCAAACCACTTCTCAAATACAAAAGACCCTTGCCCGAAGTCAAATTGCGGAAAGATTTCAAAATTGTGAGAGAACCAGGGATCTTTTTGGGGTCAAAGTTCGCGTAAATACGCACCTCACAAAACTTTAATTCATCATAACTCAGGCTGTGTTATACCTAGCTGCACCAAATTAATAACCCAAATGTATCTTTGCAGGCCCCACAAAAAAGCCTCTTGAAGCCCGCCCCAAAATCAACAGGAATTTTTAAAAAGTGAAATATGTGAATTTCTGACTCGAAAATCCTCACAAAGTTCAAAAATTCTTAACTCCTAGCAGGAACATATTTAGCAAAACGACCAGAATAGGGACACTCACAAGACATGGAAGATATACCAAAATTTTTTTTGTTTGATTACGAATAACTATGACGAGATGGCAGCCGATATTCGCCAACATGGCGGCAAAAGTCAGAAGTCCACATTACTCTGCAGGATTGCAGAGCAAAGTGAACTCATAACAACTTTTTGTGCAAAAAAAACATGATAGGGTATGTCCTCCGACATGTAAGATGATATACCCGAAAGCTCGTTTTAATCGGAATAACCGTCTTGCAGCACTGGCGCCTGATTGGCCAAAAAACATCACAAACGCACGTCATGAACCCTTTCATTGATCATAACTCAGGCTGTGTTGTACTTAGAACCACACAATTTCATACAGCAATGTACAATCCCAGTACGAACAAAAAAGCCTCTTGACGCCCTTCCCCAAAATCAACAGGAAGTGTTCTTTTTAGCAATATTCGCCCAAAAAACACAGGGCAGTTGGTTGCTCACTAGAACACAGATGGCACTCTCTTGGAAGAGAGTGCCATCTGCTGGATAAAATGTACCTACACATTCTACCTCCACTATATGGCAGTATTGCATTACAAATAGAGGGACTTAAGACTTCTCTTTCATGCTATGTTGGGTAATGGGACTTTATTTCTCTAACAGGAAGATGATATACCCGAGAGCTTGTTTTATCCGGAACTACCGCTACATTCGTCAAAAAAAACAAAACAACGGACTTCATGAACCCTTTCACTGATCATAACTCAGGCTGTGTTACACTTAGATGCACCACATTTTATACAGCAATGTACAATGCCAGTACAAACAAAAAAGCCTCTTGACGCCCCAAAATCAACAGGAAGTGTTCTATTTTGAAATATTCACCAAAAAAACTGGAAGTTGGCCTAACACCACCATACTCTGTCTCATCTTCTCCAACTTTCTTATGGTCAATGAGACGCAAGGCCTGAGGAAGCCCGCACGCTAATATTCATATAAAGTGAGAGCGCCAACTGCTAAATATTGCATGCTACTTATTTACCTCCACATCCTACACACTTGATCAAATCAACCTCAGAGCACCTCAGGGAGGTCCGGAGACAGTGATAACACGGGAAGCCGGTTCTATCGGATCCTTGGCCTTCGTAGTTTCTCGGCGTCGTCGCCACGAAGCAGGAAGTCGCTGTAATTTCGCTCTGCGCCGTCCCACGCGCTCCAAACTTCACCCGCCTGCTGAGAGCCCAGGCCTGAGGTCGTCCTCGCGTCCGTATCGAGCGCGTCGCCGATGCTTCCGCGCTTCCGGCGAGCAGCATGGATGGGCGAGGGCCCGGTCATCACTGCTTGCAGTTTTAATTCTTATTATTATTCCGCCGCAACAAAGTCACTTTTGACCCCCTTCCTGTCATGCAATAGTTGAAAATATGTGGCGTACCCATCAGACCTGCAAAAAAATTTCATGTATCAGTGGTTCAGGATTTGATCTCAAAAACGGCGCCCCCTATGGCCAAAAAGTGTTTTTCAGGAAATGCATGCTCAAAAATTGGGCTAGAAGCCTGAAATTACTGGACAACATGTAATGGCCCAAGGCGCACATAAATACAATTTTATGTCCTGGGCCAAAATCAACAGGAAGTCGGCCATGTTGGATTTAGTGCCTAAAACCGCCACTTTACATCTTTTCGCATTTCGACGAACTGGTCCTAGAGTTTTAACGCCAGCGACGTCAAACCACTTCTCAAATACAAAAGACCCTTGCCCGATAAGGAATTGCGAAAAGGTCAGGAAGTTAGCCCGGAACCAGGGATCTTTTTGGGGTCAAAGTTCGCGTAAATACGCACCTCACGAAACTTTAATTCATCTTAACTCAGGCTGTGTTATACCTAGCTTCACCAAATTAATAACCCAAATGTATCTTTGCAGGCCCCACAAAAAAGCCTCTTGAAGCCCCGCCCCAAAATCAACAGGAATTTTTTTTAAGTGAAATATGTGAATTTCTGACTCGAAAATCCTCACAAAGTTCAAAAATTCCTAACTCCTAGCAGGAACATATTTAGCAAAACGACCAGAATAGGGACACTCACAAGACATGGAAGATATACCAAAAAAAAATTTGTTTGATTCCGAATAACTATGACGAGGTGGGAGCCGATATTCGCCAACATGGCGCCAAAAGTCAGAACTCCACATTACTCTGCAGGATTGCAGAGCAAAGTGAACTCATAACAACTTTTTGTGCAAAAAAAACATGATAGGGTATGTCATCCGACATGGAAGATGATATACCCGAAAGCTCTTTTTAATCGGAATAACCGTCTTGCAGCACTGGCGCGTGATTGGCCAAAAAACATCAAAAACGCACGTCATGAACCCTTTGATTGATCATAACTAAGGCTATGTTGTACTTAGAACCACACAATTTACTACAGCAATGTACAATCCCAGTACAAACAAAAAAGCCTCTTGACGCCCCGCCCCAAAATCAACAAGAAGTGTTCTTTTTAGCAATATTCGCCAAAAAACAGGAAGTTGCCCTAACTCCACCACGCTCTGTCTCATCTTCTCCAAATTTCTTATGGTCAATGAGACCCAAGGCCTGAGGAAGCCTGCACGCTAATATTCATATAAAGTGAGAGCGCCAACTGCTGGGTCAAGTAAATATTGCATATTGGATATTTAACCTCCACGTCGTACACACTCGATCAAATCAACCTCAGAGCAGCTCAGGGAGGTCTGGAGACAACGATAACACTCTTTTTTGGCACTTTTGACCCCCTTCCCGTCATGCATAAGTTGAAAATATGTGGCGTACCCATCAGACCTGCAAAAAATTTCAATGCATCAGTGGTTCAGGATTTGATCTCAAAAACGGCGACCCCTATGGCCAAAAACAGTTTTTCAGGAAATGCTGGATATTGCATAGCTACACATCCTACTCCCACTAGATGGCAGTATTGCATTACAAATAGAGGGACTGAAGACTTCTCTTTCATGCTATGTTGGGTAATGCAATGGGACTTTCTTTCTCTAACAGTGGAGATAAGCCAAACGTCTGCTAATATTTTATTTAATTGTTTTATTAAATAAAAGTCTTTAGCTACATGTCGGACAAACTTTGATCAAAACAACCTCTAAGCAGCTCAGGGACATCCGTGGCCTTCGTAGTTTCTCGGCATCATTGCCACGAAGCAGGAAGTTGTAACTTTGCCCTGCAAGGTCCCATATTTGGTCTTCTGTAGCATCACTAGGATAAACTCCACCTTTTCAATAATGAAGCATTGCAGTAAGTTGAAATACTACAAAATGACATATGCTCATACTGATTTTGTACCATTACAAATAAAACCATCTTCATGTTGTAACCTTTACCCACAGAAATTATTTTATTTTCCATTGTGTTCATTTTCTACTTATTTACAGGGCATGCACAGATAGGTAAATGGGTAATGCAATGCACTGGGAGACAGGTCACCTAGGTTCAAATGCCAGCTGGTAAAACAATTACATATTTACGTTATTTTCTCTTACAGTGGAGCTACGCCACACATCTAATATATTATTGTATTGTTTTATTTGCTTATCTGTTAAAGGAAATTGCCTATATTGTTTTAATGTGTGTGTTGTTTACACACATTGACTATATCTACATAGTTCCAATTACATTCAACCGGAAATAAAGTTGCCCATGAATAGACAACAATATTCTTTGATAATTGTTTAATTTTTAGTTACAGAGTACACATAAGATTGCATGATTTCTTTAAAACTAAATTCAACACAAAGCCACTATGTAGTAGGTGAATTGCTAAGGTCAACAAATCATGGTTGATCCTGTGTTGGTTTGAAGATGGAAAAAGCAAACAACCAAGATGTAATGTGAAGCTTTTATATCCAACAAGCTTTGGTGATCTCCATCTGATGACGATTCTCAGCCAACAATCCAGAGAAGTGGGAGAGGAAATCTTCGAGGAGTGAAGGTCTCAGAAAAGGAATTATTATAAACTGATTAAATGAACACACACATGCAACTCTGTTATTTTGTGCCTGATTAAAGGGAATTTACTAGAGTTGCTAACAGTAAATGTTCAGATGTCTAACAGGTGCTTTTCACTACAGATTCACAAAATCTACCTTAAATTTATTCCGAAAAAAGATTTAAGACAGGATACATTTGTCAGACCTATATTACAAGATTTTGCAAGATAATTTACATTTTTACAATTAAACCCAAAGTATTCAAGTTTATCAATGTACTATTCACGTGTACTATTTAAAATTAAAACTCAGCAGTCATATAAGTAAAGTTATTACGTCATGTAACATTTATTTCCACAGCTTATACAGTACAACTCTATAAACAATGACTGAATAATAATCAATATGTTATATTCAATAAAACAGGAAGTGAAGAAATACTATCCCAAAGCCTTGGATGAACATTTAATGAATAAATAAAATAAAAAATACACTACTAAAAAAACAATTAGAATATAAAAGACTGATGAAAAGACTGAATAAATGACCTTAAATTATAATAAAATCCAATGAAAAAATAAAATCAAGTAAAGGAAGATATGATTAAGCTTACATTAAAACCGACACTACTAAGGTGGTTCTTATTTTAAAAACATGAACATCCCTCTGTTGTTATGACTCAATTTGAAAAAACTACCACAAAAACCCTTTAAACGGGGAAAAAAGGGCTAAGAAACCTCAGGAACAGCAGAGAAGGCATGCATCTTCCAGGACTGATGTGAAATGGACGTTTTATTTCAGTGATTTGAAGAAAAAAAAAATATATATATATATTTATTGAAATGACATAGTACATGTGTATGTGGATGCAGGCTGATGTTAAGATGACTCTAGAAGCTTCCAAAGGTTGAGTCAGAGCCACACCAACTTCTTTTCAGCAAGGAGACCTGGGAAAAAGACAGACAGAGCAGAGAGCAAGTGTGAGAGGATTTTGAAAAACTAAATTTTATTTTGTGCTATTATAAAAGACAAATATTTACTGCAGATATGATTGATTTATTTGTAAGCACTAAATAATTTCTTAACAAGTAAAATGACCTTGTATAAAGCAGGATAAGATGCTCAGTGACCAGTCCCAGAAGCGGCTTACCCCAGGTGTGTGGGTATGTCAGTCTTATTGGCAAAGGCATTGTTACTTTCCTCTAGGAATAAAAAAAAGAAGACAAGTTACAGCAGTGACAGAAAACATTCAGAATGGCTTGTCTTAGTAAAAAGCCCTATCACCACGTCAAGGTGCAAGCCACGATTGGGAACATATAAGACAGACGGGACAAACATTGAAAACTGAAATGCACAAGACAACGGAGACAAGACAATACAACATACACAGCATCTCCTCCAATCCAGCATGGCCTTTAGTGACATAATAAGAACAACAACAAAAACAATAACAGTATGATTTTTCCCAAAAAGTATTATGAGTAATTATAACAAAAATACTTAAGTGGGCCTGGCAGCAGCAGCAATATTCCACAGGAACATTTCCAACCCAGCTAACCTATCAGGAGAAAAAGCAAAAAAAACAACTCCAGGGAAGAAGCAACGTTAAAATAAGATACATTGAAACTATCAACTTAAAGACATACATGTAAACAATCAACTTTTTAATATCAACTTAAACAAACCTGATATCAAAATCATACATATATTTATAAACACTTCAAATATAGATATACAAACCTGTTGACCTGTAAAAGGAAATTTCTGCTTAATAAATATAAACCCTTTTGATGAAATGACTACAAAGCCTGATTTCCAGTTATTACAGCCCAACGAGACACAGGGATAGCCCGGACCTCGAACTGACTGCGCTAACGATAACTGGTAACTAAAGAAAAACTATTTTGAAAATACTACAAAGCCTGATTTCCAGTTATGACAGCCCAACGAGACACAGGGATAGCCCGGACCTCGAACTGACTGCGCTAACGATAACTGGTAACTAAAGAAAAACTATTTTGAAAATACTACAAAGCCTGATTTCCAGTTATGACAGCCCAACGAGACACAGGGATAGCCCGGACCTCGAACTGACTGCGCTAATGATAACTGGTAACTAAATAAACAACTATTTTGAAACTACTATGACACCTGCAAACCAGTTTGGCACCTCAACAGGATTTAGCCCCAGTCCTGTCCCAGTGCCTTACTCACTGAGTCTTCTACGTTTAAAATGACAAGAAACACCCTCATGGTCGCTAAAATATGTCGGTACCACATTACTCTCTATATCATATGATACAGTTTTAACATAAACATGATCTATTAGTGTTCCCTTCTCTGTAGTAGCCTGGGTAACACATTGTACATACCCCTCGTCTGTAATGAATTTACAAATTGTTGATGATTTCAAAATATCATCATTGAAATCTCCCATGACAACAACCGTTTCACTTTTTGGATTAAGCCAATCAAGTAATTTACCAAGGTTATCTTTAAATAAACCCAACGGATATGACGGAGGCCGATAAATGACAGCTAACACTATGTCCAATGTTGTCCAGTGGTGAACTACACATTCTAAATCCACTTGTGGGAGTTCAATAACATGGTCAGATGATCCCTCTACACTATACAGGCCGACGCCACCATGTTGTTGACCTTGCAAAGCAACCAGCGCTGGGCTGTTGCTACTGTAAGCTACACTTCGTGGAAAACTATGAAAGCTATACCCATCTATCTTTACACTTTCCAATGAGGAGTCTTCATGTAGCCAACTTTCTGTAACAGCAATACAGTTTAGCTGAAGGTGCTGTGTACACAATGTCAGGTCTGCCAAATGAGTAGTTAAGCCCTGAACATTCATGAGAAACAAATTAAATGTATCCGGGTTCAACGGGTGCCTTTCTATATCTTCAGTCAAGAATAGAGGCATCGTCTGTATTGCATCCTCAACACCATTCTTGCAATAAATCGCCTTATCTACAAAGTCTTTAATAACTAACCCTGACAAATTTCTAACACGACTTAATGCTACATATGCCTGTCCTGCAGCAAATATTTTGTCAAGGCAAACAACTGCGCTGTCTACTGTAATGCCTTGAACTTTATGTACAGTGCATGCCCATGCAAGTTTAAGAGGAAACTGTCTGCGCATTCCACCTTTTTTAACAACCCTTTCTTCTTCTGGCAATATTGCTGTAGAGTCGACTAAATTAGCTGCTACAGATGCAGACTGTCTTCTACGCTGGGCACCGATTAGCTTATCATCAAACTGTACATAAACTGCCTGAGGAAATGTCTTCCCTGTTGGAATAACTATGTGTGTCACAGTGCCACAGACACCATTAACTAAGCCATCGGCAACATCAACATTTTTAATTAACATTACACGAGCAGTTACTCCCAAAATCAACTTTTGAACCAAAGACGTATTGTAAGTCTTGCTGTGATGGCCAACTTTTAACTCTAGCTTCCCTGTTGTTTTACTGTTAACATAATCCTGAGCGTCTATTTCTACATTGTCAGCGCATATCTTTACCAGCTGCTGAACATTATGCTCATTCACCTGTCTGTTTGTAGGAAAAATGTGTAAGACTGAGCTGTCCTCACCTGTTTCACATTGTCTCAATGTCATTAAATCACTCTCTAGCAATGGGCTACCTTTAGAACGATTTCTTAACCTATTCAACAACTGTGCAAAAACAGCATCTTTCTGCCTAACAATAGTTTTCAGCTCTACAACCTTAAAAAGGCTCAACCACAAATCAAAACCTACATTTTCTTCATATAATGCTTTGCCCTTTACCGGAGGCAACTGGAAAAAATCACCGACGCAAACCAGACTAACGTTACCAAACGGGGCAAAGTCACCTGTCTGTTTAATTTGTCTCAACCTACCATGAATATATGCCAACAGTCTGTGATCTACCATTGAAATCTCATCAATGATCAATATTTTCAAACTGCTATGTTTAGCACGCAACGTGTTAAGCTTTTCTTCACCCAGTGGGGTGTAGGGTAAACTTACATCTATACCAATGCTAAATGTACTGTGTATAGTTCCAGCATTTAAATTATATGCTGCAATCCCTGTTGGAGCTGTTAACACGACACTAATGTCATCAGGATGACGACACACTGGAGTCAATACCCTCATAGCCTCGTACTGAATAGCCTTAATTAAATGAGTTTTACCCGTACCTGCACCACCTGTAATAAAAACATGAAACGGCTCTGGCTTTTTCCCTGTTGCCAAGTCTAAACACCACTGTCTTATCCGATAGAAAATGGACATCTGTGTCTCATTCAAAGACCTAACTAATGATAAACCGTCGCTGCGGCACAGGATGTTATTCCGCTTTTCTAAACGAGCAACCTGTTGAGCACTAACTGCCAAATCTGGCATAGTTCCGACATCTTCATCCAAGTGATTTGGCGGTTCACTACGGAGCTCTTCGCATTCTAACCGCTCCAATTCCTGCGCAGGACACAACTCACACCACGCATCTTCTAACATTTCATCTGTATCGATGCTATTTTGGATGTGGTCCAATTCTTCCGCATCTATTTCAAACAGGCGCCTGTTACTGTCAACTACAGCTCTGACTAAATGTGTTGTCCCATCACCAAACCTAACACGACCATTCATAGAAAACTGCTGAAAGGTTTCAAACCCTGCTGGTTTTAACTCATCATCTACTCGGTACGGCAAAAACAACTGCAAACCACTCTGATGGTATAACTCTGGATTCTTGGTTTGAGAAAAACGCGCATAGCGTACAACTGCTGGTTGTGTTTTGGTTCTTTTTGTAACAAAACCAAAATCGTTTCTTAACTTAATTTTGTTTCTTGCATTTTCGTTTTTATTCACAATACGATATTCCGAAGCAAATGTAGCCAAACACATATCACTGAAGACGTCATCTTCCGGTCTATTTTTATAGCGATCAACAAAACTTGTCATCCACATGTCTTGTGTTGTAAGATCGTGCGATGATGCTCTCTGCTTCAACACACACAGAGGCAAACTCATTTTAACTACATTTTCACCTGTTGGTACAAATACAACTTTTCTCGAACACTCCTTCAGATGTTTATTTGTTAGCCTATAAACCGCCTCTTGGGCGCAAACGTCCCTGTTGTGTAAATACACGCTTCCTAGTTTTTTCAGTGCCTCTTTTGCACTAAGATTCCCTTCTTTTTGGGCTTCTCTATGTGCGTTTCCTAACAACAAACCCATCTCCCTTTCTGACTTTGAAATATAGGCAATTATGTATACAACACATGCGTAAGCGTCGACAACATACTGAATGTCCATGTTAGCATTCCAGCATCTCAACAAGTTCTTACTATATTGATTAACCCACACCTCATCAAGCTGTCGTTTTAAGACAATGTCTGTTTTGCGCGCCAAACGCATGTATGCTTCCTCAAATGTTATCTGATTTATATTTAACTTTTCAAACAAATCCTCTACACTGTCAAAGCTCATAGTCTCATCCGTCAGAGCTTTTTTAATGGCTGTCATGATGTCCGATGCATGGTCCTTTCTCATTCTATTGGGATCCTGTCCTAGAGCACAACTACATGACACAGAGCCATCTGCCTTATCTACATTACAGACGCAAGTTTTGGCAACTTCCTCATGTTTACGAGAAATAAATGTCCGAGAAGACGGCGGTTTAGGAAAATTAAAGCGACAAACGGTGCTTTTCTTTCTACAAGTTTTTGAATGTCGTTTTGAATGCTGCTGCACAGATGTGACTATGTCTGATAAGGCGCCATCCTCTGAAGGCAACTCACATGTTACATACTTATCGATGAATTCAATTACCTCCTCATCTGTGTTTTTATCAATTAGAGGGGCGTCCTCAACCCAAAAAAGACAGTGTACATGTGGCGACCCCCTCTGCTGGAATTCTACTCTATAAAAATAGTCTTTTATCTTTCCAATCGGATTGGATGGAGACATAAGGACCTCCCTCAGAAAAACATGCCAGCGGAAGTCAAACATCAAAGCAGCACATACTGGATTTCTCCTTAACAAATTACACCTGTCCGCCCATTCCAGTTGTTCAGCTGTTTCTGTTCTGCCTTCGCGTCTCAATATACTACTCAGAAGGTTTTTCCAACGCAAATCAGCAGAGGAAAAGGAGCAAAACCACGTAGGAATATGTAATTGTCTAATACAAGACATTAAATCAGCTTGAGCCGCTTGCCAAAAACTCGGAGTACCTCTAATAGGTCTAAGAAACCGATAGCCATCGTCAGACTGTAACATATTTCTAAAAGCGTCCTCATTGTTCAAAACATCAGTAGTCACTTGTTTAAATGCACCCCCTACTTTACCTTTACGCAAAGCTATAGAAACTTTCGACAAAACCTGTTCTACTTCCGACATATACTGAGCGAAAAAGATGTACTCTACGTTGTGCGCAAACCTACCGTCAGCATGTAATAATCTGTTATTAAAATAACGTGACAAGGTTAACCTATGCGGTCTGTCTTCATGATAAGTATTTAATCCCTGTGGAAACAATACTGGGAAGCATTTGGCTTCATTTGTATGATCTGAAAGCAACAGGACGGGACTATTTCCTTCAGCCGGTGCCAGATTCAAGGTACTATCACAATACTGATCAAGCGTTTCTTGACCAATATCAACAGGCATGAGACATGTATCTTGAAACATACAATGTTGCTGTCTGTCATGTAAAAGCTCATCCTCATTATCATCTATGGTTGTTTCACCACCCTCTACATTAGCATCACTCTCCTCTGCGGGAGTAGCATTATCGTCTTTACACAGCTCATTTATCCACTCTTTGTTAAACTCTATATCCTTATAAAGCTTGTGGTTTTGTTTTAACCATAGTAATGCCTGTCGTACATGCATAGTATCAACAAACTCATAATCATAATGACCTTTGTAAGTCAATTTGCGTTTAAGTTTGATAGGTAGCAAAGACCCTTCCATATTTGACCTAGGCAGCAAATTAGTCGTTTGCACGATGTTGGAAGGCACGCATGTCGTCGGCCCATGACATCCCGCTTGAAAACCTTTCGGTAGGGCTCGCATCTTCATAAACGGAATATTTAAAGCAATTAAATGCTGTTCTAAAGTATTCAAACATGCCAATTCCTCTGGTGTGGGGTAAACTTGCAAATTATTTAGCGCACTCTCTGGTGGCATTTGACCTCTATTTACCTTATAATGACATGTCTTACAGATCCACAACTTACTTCTGGCCGTCAGCTGGCACGGTTTAACACAGTCATCGCTACATTTATGCAAATACTCTTCAGTAATACATTGCTTAGCTATCGATGCAACTAACTTGCTCTTATTGTCATAATTTTCCCTCTTGCAAAGTAAAACCTGATTTTTAAACAAGAGTCTTTGACATACACAGCACACATAGTCTGGCCCATCTTTAACTTTATCCAGGAACTTCTCCATTACAATATCAAACTTCTTTGTTTCATCCTTCATTTGTTGCCTTTTACGTTTGTTATTAGCTACCAGCCGTTTTTTATACTCGCTGTCTTCTTGATATTTTCTTTTCATCATCGCATTTACATTTTGTCTATGCACAGCATTTAATTTATATTTGCTTCTACTCAATTGTTTTTTTCTTTCTTTATGCAAACAATCAGTTCTGTATTTCAACATACTCAGTTGCTTCATTTTCTGTTGATGTTTTTCATCATCTTTATACTTAGAGATACTACGTTGATTCATTCTCTCTCTATGCTTTGGATTATCTTTGTAATATATAAAATTTAATAGCCTCAATCTTAATTTATAATGTAAATCAGAATACTGCTTTCGAGAAGCTGCTTTTTTCTTTTGTCTATAACCAATCATTTTCTTGTAATTTATTTTCAATAGCAATGTCTTTTTCTTTTTAACAAACTCTGAGGGTGAAATACTTGTACTTGAACTGGAAATATCTATCCCTGCCTTCACATCTGAATTGTCGTTTATTTTTCGTTTAAGCGTTAACTGTCTTGGGAGAAGAGTATTCAGCTTGCACAAACCAAAGCAACTCTGTTTACCATCATGAATGACACAAACCACTGGCTCAAAATGATTACTGTCTGACTGTTTCAAATAAATCCCTTCATCTAATATTAGTGAAGTCTTGCTGGTATATTTAACCCATTTGTCAGCACTGTTAACATATATGTCCACTCCGAAAACATTAGCTGCTATTTGAATTTCCATTTCTGTGGCTGGACTGCCAACATTCCTCATTTTATTTTTCTCAACATAATCTGTCACTGAAACATATTTCTTGTCTAAATAAATCATATGTTCGGCACTATGTTTTTCCATATGCTTTACAACAGCACGTCTAATTTTAATGTGACCTGTCTGAGAGCCACTCACAACCTGAGAAAATGCTCTAAAAAAACTGTTTCGATCATTTTTAATTGTCTCTGTTTTACAAACAGCAGCTAAAGAACCATACACTGTGTGAACCTGTACAGCCTGTTTCTCAAACTCCAGATTATATTTATTACTCAATGTTTTAGAATTCTCAGTGCTTACAGGGCTAAAGTTAAACACGATTTTACTCTCCCCACCTTTACTGGCAGCACCCTGCTTCTGCACTTTTAAACCACTACTTTTGCTGTGCTGGTCATCTTTTAAATCACTTCTTTTGCTCCGTTGTCTTACATTGTACCCACTGCTGTTAGATGTGTCCATTTTACAGTAACCATAACAATTGTTCAGCTCTGGCTGATTAACACAAACTACAGTTTCATAATGATTACCCATGGAATTCTCTAAGTAGATTCCCTGTTTTGTTAAACCTGTATTTTTTGAACTATACTTCACCCATCTGGCATTTAAGTATGTAAAAATGCTGACTCCTAAGAAGTCAGCAGCAACCTTGATTTCTACTTCTGTTGCCCATTGATTAACGCATTGCATTTTAGTCCTGCTAAGGTATTGCTCCACTGAAGAATCTTGTTGCCTTAAAATGTTCTTATACTCCTCAGCATTATCTTTTAGATGTTTAACAACAGCACGTCTGAATGTTAGGTGAAACTTCTGAGTACCAGCAACAGCCTGAGAAACGGCTCTAAAGAAACAGTTTCCATCGCCCACTATAGTTTCGTTTTTACATGGTGAACCAAGTTCACAGTCAACTGTAGGCACCTGAGTATCAGGTTTCTGAAAGTCTATTTTTAATTTTTTACACAAACCTTGAGCAACCTCATTACAAATAGGGCTATACTTGTGCTTTGTAAACGTATCACTTACAAACTCCACTTCTGAGTTACTTGTATCATCATTTAATGTTTCAGAAGTGGAGAGTTGAGCTGAATGCTTTAAACCTGCATTCACTGTCACATCAGAATGACTTTGAGTGACCGCTTTTTTACACTTGTTTGAGACACCTTTTTTAAGTTTCTTTGATTTAGAAGTTCCTGTTGAACTTTTACGCTTTGAATCTGTGATACCTGCATTGTGCTTTGTAAACGTATCACTTACAAACTCCACATCTGAGTTACTTGCATCATCATTTAATGTTTGAGAAGTGGAGGGTTGCGCTGAATGCTTTAAATCTATATTCACTGTCACATCAGAATGAGTTTGAGTGACAGCTTTTGTACACTTCTTGAGGACATCTTTAAATTTCTTTGATTTAGCAGTTTCTGTTGAACTTTTACGCTTTGAACCTGTGATACATGCATTGCTGTCGATCACTGTTGTTGGAGCACTTCTGTGGGTGACTGAAACACCAACGATCTCAAATAAGTTTTGAGTTGCACCGAGAGATTTTGCCAAATTTTCAATGTGTTTTCCCACATGACCCAGGCTTCTATGATAAACGACCACACTTGTACCACTACCATCTACTGTGCCAGCCGAATTGCGAGCATGCGGATCGACAACAGCATATTGTCCACTTTCCTTTACAATGGCACATGAGGTGCCTTTAACTATCAAAAGACATGTGTCATACTGCGTAAACATCTTTATCAACCCATCAGATAGTTTAGTGAAAGCTGTTGCCTTCATCTGCTTTTCTTCCATACTCAAGTCACCCAGGATACAGTCTTTATCATATTCAAACTCAAATTTATGTCCCTCAACAACTGCCTCTTTGGGAAGTTCAGAAACACTGGGAAACTTTGAAGAATGACGTATGCTGTCATACAATGAGTTATACAGCTTGTCACCAGATACTACCGTCTTATCAAGGTCGTCTGATGTCCAGCGAAAAACACTGCTCAATGTAGATTTAGCTAAAGCTACCAAACTTACTGCCATACACTGGCGGCCACTATGTTTAAACCTTGCATCGCCTTGGTGAAATGTTCCCCTTACAGCAGCAGTGCACAACTCGTCAGAAGTGGTGTCTGCTACATGATCTGTTAGATCAATGTCTCCACAATCCATAGTGTCTTGTAGTTGAATTACTGACCCTTGTGGTGAAGCCACATGAACTGTGCTAACAGTGGCACTTGCAACCGCCATGTCATCATATTCAATTTCCCTGTCAGACTCATCCTGAATCACCTTCACAGAAATCCTGTTGATTTGAAATCTTTGTACTCCTGTTGACTTGATAAGATTGCTAATGTGAAGCATCAGATCGTTAAAGGACGTGTTGAATACTGCTACGGGCTTGCCAAACTTGGAACACGTCATGCCGCTTGCATCGCGTGTCGCACAATCCACTAAGACAAAATAATCTCCATGTTGAAAGACTGCACTGTAAACTCCTCCTATCTTTAAAAGGCACATTTGATCCTGCAAGAGATACTGCTGAACCGTCTCGTACAATTGGCTACCCTCTGTCAACAGACCAGTGCGTTGAACCTGTTCGATTCCATAACGGACCTCGCACTTTTTGCCAAAAATACGATGTCGTAGAATTGAGAATTTTCCCTTTTTCTGTCTCTCTTTAAGGAGATGATCAACAAGTTTGGCACCTTCTACACGCACATGATCAAAATCGGTCTCTGTCCATGTACAGACCGGATTAAGTGATTGTTTCACAAGTGCTGCGACACTATATTCAAAAGAAACCTTAGCATCAGCTTCCCAGGAAGCAGCACGCAATGAGCCAGCAACTACAGATTTTGGGAATGAATCTGTACACACACAAGAGTTATTTTCATCATCCCTACTTTTAGGAGGTCTAGGTGTCTGCTTCGCGCTGAAGCCGGTGTCCTTTGGTGTCCTACGCATATTCGCCCCCTTCTTACGCGGCATCTGTAACAGTAAAAAAGAAATTATTACATCAACCACCATTTTAAGACAAATAGTTACACAAACATTATATGGCATACATTGATGAATGTAAATTGCATGCTTTTCCAGTACATAACCTTTACCTAAAGCTTCTTTAGCAAGCCAGTGGTTTTAGGGAGGTGTGTTTAAGTTCATTATCATGTCGCAGTACTGCCCTGTGACCCACTTTACATATACTGTGCACAAGCTCAGCGTCATACACAAAGTTTGGCTTTGGAAAATAGATGTATAAGTGCTGTCAGAATTGCTGAAGGGTTTGATTGGGGTAGGCCTGTCAGTGATTTGCATCATACTTGTCTGCATGGCTGTTGTTACAGAAGAAAGACAATTCTAAAGCTGATGCACAAGAAACCCCACAATAAGTTTGCTGAAGACAAGCAGACTACCGACATGGATTACTGCAACCATGTCCTGTGGTCTGATGAGACCCAGATACATTTATTTGGTTCAGATGGTGTTAAGAGTGTGGGGCGGCAACCAGGTGAGAAGTAGAGAAGTGTGTCATCCCTATAGTCAAGCAAGTGTAATTTATTGATTGTGTCCCATGGAAAGACATAATGCAATATTTGAAGAAATGTGTATTGAAAGGTGTATTCACTTTTGTGAGATAATGTATAATCTCTCCTTTGAACAGCTAAGAGGAATTTTAATGTATGCCCAATCAAAATTACTGACCGTGTCAACAGATTAGTCTGTCCTGGCTGTGTTTAAGTCCAAGGGCAAGAGCAGCAACTTTTCCTCTGACTGAAATGAAGACAAAACATCCAAACATTACAAATCTTGTTAAAGGTTTGTTGTAAATGAACAAAAACACACTCACTCAGTCAGTCAATCACACACACACACAGACACACATTTCCCATGTCAACATATTAGGAGCTGATGTTAGAGAAACCTCCTGAAATCCAACCACAGAGACAATCTCCACTCCAAAGCCCTACAAACCCAAGACAGACATGCACACGCACAAAAACATTATGTATTTAATTATTAACATTTGTTTTAAAGTTTCACTTGTCAAATCTTTTTTTTTTTAAGTTATGCTACTTATTAAAAGGTGGTGTCATTGTAAAAATCAGTGAATATCTTCTCATGATACAGTATATCCAATATTGGGATTTATTTTATATTTTGGCTTTATTGCTTCTTTTTTAACTTTCACGCAAATAAGCTTCTTTTTAATTGTAATTTAAAATACAGACAGACAGACAGACAGACAGATAGATAGATAGATAGATAGATAGATAGATAGATAGACATATCCTCATGATGCTGAGGTCTGTACTGTGTGTGTGCTGAGTTAACTGGTATGTAAACAAAGGGGCCACCGTAACTAGCAACATGCCAGTTTACAGAACCTAGGCTGTATAGATGCTGGCAAAGACTGCATAAGGGCACGGCACGTTTCTCTGAGTGTTAAAGGACCTAACGTTACTTCATCTAATAAACAATATGTGCAAATTAGTTCCCTGATGAAGGCGAAGTAGGAAAGCATAGACGCTAAAGTTAGCAGCTAATGCTAGCGGCTAGATATAATTGTTTCCTGTTTCCTGCCCAGGGACTACAGATGAAAATTAGCTTAGTGCTAAATCTGGTACTGCTTATGTGCTGTACATTGTCCCTGTTCATTAAACAAATAAATAAATAAATTTAGTAGCATCACATTTGCTCTCTTAGGCAAGGAGTTCACCAGAGCTTCACAGGTTGCCACTGGAATCCTCTTCCATCCGTTAATGACAACATTAAGGAGCTAGTGGATATTAGAGTCCTTTGATCCTACATCTTTTATTTGAGGATCCCCCAAAGTTGCTCAATAAAGTCAGGGCTGTACGCTTATTTTTTTAAAGTGGTAGCACTGGTGCTAGCAAGCAAAAAAATTCTGTAGCACAAAAATAAATTTGGTAGCACACAAAGTATGATCGAAAACTTGCATGACCCTAACCCTTGCATTTAGCTCTAATTAATTACCTTTGAGCATGTCATCTTGGTTTTATTTGAGATTCTCAATGAATATGATATCCTAGTGTGCAGTAATAATTGTAGAAAAATGAATAGGGGTGCACTGATTGCAATTTAGACAAAAGAGTCTAACCTGCCAATGGCAATTTTTTTGCTGATTCGGAATTATTTCCCCCCCATAGAACTATAAAAATAATGTCTATACCTATATATATTTATAAACATATCATTATTATATTAGGCTAATAATAACAAACATTTTTAGAACATTTCATTCTTTTAATGAAAACCATACTTTAAAACGTTGAACATATAGCCTATTAAATAAATTAGTAAACATATTTAGGCCAAGTTAAATAGGTTGTGTCAATCTTTGTTTAAATCATAGATAGTTACTGCTGTTGACTGCAGGGCTGTGAAGCGTTAACTTCCTGTTCTTACCTGCTTCAAAATAAAAGTCAACTCGCATTTGGCTAGTAACCGACTTTTATTGTGAAGGCGCACAGGAAATGTTCTGTTTGCACACGCGCCAACTTGACTGCGTTAATATAAAGAGAGCCGTCTCTTTCCTGTTTTTAACCGTTGGTGAAGTTAGACGCTATAGCATGAGCACAGATCCCGAGCACACATCTTTCACCAGCCAAAGTGGAGGGTAGACTTAATAACATACTCGCCTAATTCACCCGCATTTGGAGAGTGTTAATGTTGTGCATAGCTCCTCTGTGTCTCAAACAGACAGCATCTGCTCATTAGCACCTTAGCACTCATGCGACTGGACTTGTATTCATCATTGCACGTGATCAATTTCAGTAGCAAATGCGATCAAAACTGTCGCACTGTACAGCCCTGAAAGTATAGATCTGGTGACATGCTTTGCCAGTCCATAACCTATACCTAAAGCTTCTTTAGCAAGCCAGTGGTTGTAGGGAGGTAAGAGGATTTTAATGTAGGACCAATCAAAATTACTAACCGTGTCAACAGATTAGACTGTCCTGGTTGTGTTTAAGTCCAACGGCAAGAGCAGCTAATGTTCCTCTGGCTGAAAAAAAAAACAAAACATCCAAACATTAGAAATCTTGTGAAAGGTTTGCTGTAAATGAACAAAAACACACACACACTCAGACACACATTTCCCGTGTCTACATATTAGAAGCTGATGTTAGAGAAACCACCTGGAATCCAACCACAGAGACAATGAAAAGAGTCCCCTATGTCAGTTGGGAGAAAGAGAAAGAGAGAGAGAGAGAAAAATGGAGGGAGACAGAGAGAGACAGGGGGAGAGACAGGCATAGAAACAGGAAGGGAGAGAGACAGGGAGAGAAGCAGACAGAGAGAGACAGAGGCAGACAGAGAGACAAAGAGGGAGAGAGACACAGACAGACAGGCACACGCACAAAAACATTATATATTTACTTATTAACATTTGTTTTAAATTGCACTTGTCAAATCTTTTTTTTTTAAAGTTACGCTACTTATTAAAAGTGGTGTCATTGTAAAAATCAGTGAATATCTTCTCATGATAGGGTATATCAGATATTGGGATTTATTTTATACTTTGGCTATATTGTTTCTTTTTTTAACGTTCACGCAAATAAGCTTCTTTTTAATTGTAATTTGAAATATAGACAGACAGATAGACAGACAGACAGACAGACAGACAGATAGACAGATAGACAGATAGAGTCAATATGTCCTCATGATAGTACAGGTAATCAAAAAAATTAATAAACTTCCACCATGACGTGGACATGTTGTGCAAACAATTTAGACAGTCAAAACAACAACAAACTTTTACCACATCATCGAAAAAACCTGCCCATATCTGGCAAAACTCTTATCTAGCTGCTTTGTGACTCTGCTTTATAGATAATGTAAACACACAGCCCAGGATATTGACCATAGTACTAAATGCTGTAACCATGACTATGATTTACACAATTAACTATGACATGTCTACTTTCTTTTATGAAGATAAGTAGATAGCTCTCCCTCTCACACTCAGTCAGTCACACACCCTCCCACACAAAACTAATATGTTTAATCGGTAAGTTAAAGATGTAGTCAGTGACTCTTGAGAACACTTGTTGCCAATATATATAACATCATGATCCTCTACCTGTCTCTACTGTGTGTGTGCTGAAAACCCAGTGTTAATACACAGCCTAGGCTCTGTTAGCTGGTACGTAAACAAAGGAGAATGTCACTGAATATCACTGCTATAGGTATTTAGATTGCAATTACTTTCTAGTAAAACATATAGGCTTGAACGTAAGTATGCTGACATGATTTCCACCAACATAAACACACACACTCCCACCGGAACAGACCAGATAAAAAAAAAAGAGGCTATCGCCACCGGAAGTACGGACGCCATTTTATAAAGACAACAGTTGCTTGACGTAAATGACGTGACTTCCGGGGAAAGTAGAGGAATTCTGGGTATTGTAGTTGAATTACCAGCACGCAACTCCCCTCCCCCCCTGAATTCCCCGTAAACACAGCATCAAATAGAAAGCACTGCACAAGAGCTTAATATCCCCTCCCCCATGCAGAAACTCCGAAGAAGTTTCGGTCAGCTAACCTACAAAAGTGTGTAAAACAATTTATCTAAACCAGTCCACCTCCTAACCACCGTGTTAAAAAAATAGCTTATTGCAACGGCTCCAATCGAACGAGACTAATTTCATATCCTCCCCCCCTCCGAATAACTTTCGGTCAGTACTACCACACAAACAGCACAAGTTGTTGACAAAACAAGGAGGACAATATTAAATGGTCTTACCGAAGAAAGAAGAGTAAACAAAGAAAGAAGTCCGTAAAAATAAAAATAAGATTGTAGAAAATGTTTTTTTGTCTCTCTCTGTCTCACAGGAAACGTTCCAAGCAAGCTGGATGTTACCTGAAATGTGACGGTGATATGCAGGTTTGAAAAGTTTAGAGCCTGCGCGGGGAAAGTGTGGAAGTCTAGGGGGGGGGGGGGGCTAGGCAAAGACGGAAAGTTTACATTTTTGTTTTAAGTATTTTTTTTTTTAATGTTTTGATAACATAACAACATGTCATGTTTAATACCGATCTAAATGCAGGCTTAGCGTATTAGTTTAGTACATTATTGTAATACAAAAAAAAGGGAACGGATGAAAACACCCCTTGAAAAAAATCAAAAAATAGTTCAGTCCACCAACTGATGTCACAGCTCGATTGGTTGTTTTGCCCATAATAAAGGTTTTGCCCCAACGTAGCCGGCACAGTGAAACCAAAATAATTAAAGTAGCCATCTCTACTACTTTGCTGATCATATTTGACCGACAAACCCAACTCTACATCTTATTTTTGTTAGTTTATTGTAGTGATGGGCAAATGAAGCTTTTATGAAGCATTGAACCAGTTGAGCCAATGTTTCGAAAATAGGTTCATTACTCGAAGCTTCAGTGACAGTGACCTCTGCTGGCGAAGTTCGAGGCTGCAGTGGATTCAACGTATCCCTGCTTTGAAAATGATTTGACGCACACACACACAAACCCAAATACTTAATAGACTATCATGATCTTTACACGAATAAATATTGATCTAAATACAGATGTCTAAATTGTTCTTAAATGGATATGCCTTGCCTTCTGTCCATGTAGGCTTGGATATAATTGAAACAGCATATAAAAGCCTATCGCACTTACAGTTAGGCTATGCCTTCCCCCTAAACCGGGACTCGAACCCCGATCCTCTACTCCCCAGACAGTGTGTTATCCCCTAGTCCAATCTAATCGATGCTTTACGTTATGTGGGATGGGCTTAGACACTCAAAGATTTGTATTGAGGTAAGCTGCCTTATGGATTGAGCCAGTTTCTTTGTTTTGCTCAAAGCTTCTCCACCGAGCCGCGGACCAGTAAGTGATTAGGCTCGTTCGACTTAACTTTCAGCTCGTCTGGAAAGTAGACGAGAGTAGCCGAGTGCAGTCGGGGGAGTTACGAAAAAGCCTGACTGAAGCCGGACAGCTCCGAGTCGGAAGTAGCGTCCTTGTTGCGGATGCAGTTCGTTTTCTAGTTTTATTTTGAAGGCCTATTAGAAACATATTCGCAGGAGAGTCACACATACAGCCGATTAGAAGCAGAACACAACACAAAGACGAGTAAACACTTTAAAAGCGAGGGGCATTTTCAAAACAAGAAACGAGATATAATATCCCCATTCCCCACACATCTTTATCTTTCTTGTTACTTTACTAGAAAACCTAATTTTAAGTGATAAAGAATAATTTACAAATCCAAATAAAGGAGGTTTAGTATTTCTCCCTTCACATAACGAAGATGATCGGCCTAAATAAATTTAAAGAAGGTCTAAGAAAAGATCCCTTATTATTATTGTAGAGATGGATATGATGAACTGTATTATGATGTGTAACAAACAACTACTTGTTGTAGTTTTGGTCTGGCTTTGCGACACTACATGTAAAATACAATTCCCAGACCATTTAGATCACTTGAAATAAGCCTTTAATCTTAATGGTATAAAAATCACTTCACCAAGATCTTATGTGACTCAAGTTTGTGTTCACTTTTAAATATATCTATAGGCCTACAAGAGAGTTACACATCCAAATTATTTCTATGTCAAGGGTTCAGATCAGTGGAGGTTTAACTCTGATTAAGTACATTTCTGCTTAAATGCATATTGTGGCGGCCTAATGATTAAACATTTAATTTAAAATCAAAAAGAATGGATCGTAATTTAATTTTGAGCGGTGATGTCAGACTTTTGCCTAACCAATTGGGGAAACGCATCAAAGGCACGAGGTTTAAACTCCCAATTAGCGCTCAGCTCCGCCTGTCAGCAAGACGTTTCCCATCAGACATTTCGCTCCCGCAGCCCGTGGGGAGCAACTGCAGCGACTTGCTCCAGTGTCTGTGTCCGTCTTGATACCGCGGGACTTCAAAGTCTCAAGCAGCCGAGCCGCAGCAAGCCACGGGTGCAAGTGGGACAAAAAGTCTAACCATAATGCAGTGCGCTCAGCAAGACGAGCGTCATAATTGCGCAGGTCTTAGCAAGACGGCGACAGGTCGAACGAGCCTACTCATTCAGGGAGTGAAGCAGTTACTGCTTCGGACGTCATATGTCACGTGATTTGAAGCAAGTTTCAAAGCGTTGGTTCTATTGGCTCGTAGTCCTAGGGTTCAAAGCACGTATCGAAGCTTCAGAGTCAAATTGCCATCACTAGTTTATTGTTCTGTTTTTGTAAAGTGATCTGATTAAAGAAAAGGGTGGTTTAACATTTAAATGTACTGTTATTATTATTATGCACATTGCAAAAAGGGTTACAGGAAGCACCAGAAAATAACATTCATTGATATATTGTTCCCTTGATGGTGTTATTAGATCACTTTGACTGTATCTACAATTAGCTAATAATAAAACTCCCCCTAAGATAATGTTTAACATATAACTATTATTTATCTTTAACTTTATATTATGATAAATAATATTCCACTATATTTTTGATATATTTCCTGAAGTAGAAATATCATAATATTTTTTACATATTGTACTAGTATCTATAAGTATGTCCCACTAGAGACTCATTTGAGGAGGATTTTCTTAACATCTTAAACTGTATGTAAAACTTTATCTTTTTTATGTATTTGTTTATACAAATTGAATATATAAATAATACTAGTCATTTCTGTATTAAATAGTAGTCACAAATAATCAAAAACCATGTAATAAACTATTTATAGAGAAAAACAGAGCGTGTGATTTCAGTTTACACTAATTTAGGTGGAATACATTTACATCAATAAAAACATTAAAAGTTAATGTTAAATTCAAAAACACAGGTTTATTAAGAAATAAGAGTGTACATGATTATACGTATAATACAAAAAAAAATATTGAAAATGTGAACAATAACATCTAGAAATATAAGATATATTATAATAAAAAACAAATCTGGTATAAAATAAGAAAATAAAACTTATTCTACATCTTAGTAAGGCGAGCTGGAGTCTTGGTCTTCACACAAGCAGCTGCAGGAGGGGGTGTGACGGAGGACAAAGGGGCAGGGATATGATCCTTTGGAATTACAGGGGAAACCTGTGCAGGATTTGGGGAGTATGTGGGTGGTGTCACAATCTCAGGGTCAGTTGATGTTGACACATCTTGGACCACAAAGCAGGTTTGGGTGGAAACATCAACATCTCCTGTTAATAAAAATAATAAGACACATTAATATATAGCAGAGGTTAATGAACAGAATAATATTATATTTTTCTCAATATAAAAAGGTGGGTTTCTCTAATATTTGTCAAATGCGAAGCACATTAAACACATAACTACTTTGACAGAGAACACATGGAAACACCTACAAATTTATTTTGAAGACAGATTAGTCATATATTGAATTGTTTATTCTTCAGGAAAACCATAATGTTTTACAAGAAAGCAACTATGCCTAATACCAAGAGAAACATGTCCCAAGTGAAAACAGTGATGGCAAACAGTCTACTAATCAAAAGAGGTACATTTTAAATTTGTTTGTAGCAAAATTATCACTTTCATTTGCTGCTTGTCCATATTTTAAAAGGAAGTCCACTTCTAGACATATTTTGCTAGCAGTCAAACAATGGAACTCATTATTTTTTAATTTGATTTATAGCTGTCCCCAGACAAATGCAAAGCATCACCTCTCTAATAATGATATGGTCTATGATTGTTTTCTCTTTTTGAATGTCTCACGTAAACAGGTTCACTTTACTGTAACTAAAATCACTTGATTTAATCTGTTTTATCTAGTGGCACCCAATTTCTTCCCTATAAATATATAATTACCTATTTTCTTTTCATCAATCAATTTTCACTCTATTGTAATGTTTTTACCTGCACAATTAAGGCAATGCAGCTCAGTGTTTACAAAGTATTCCAGATAGAGAGATTTGATTCTATTTTAATCTATTTAAAAAAATATATTTTTGGATGAGAAACATGTTGAATGAATAAACATACTTCTGTGATTTCATATAACAAATAATCATGTTGATAAAGATCCATTGATAATGGTCAAAGACAATAAAACCCAAAATGATAAATGGGTTGAGAAGCCTTCAAACAGTATTTTACTGATCCATGTAAAAAAATTGCTGAAAAAATATTGTCTATTTTAGGACAATTTGTATAGAGCAAAACATTAAAAAAATACATATTTAAAACATTGGACATATAGTTTGCAGAAAAAAAAGGAAAATAATCATCACCATTCAACTCCTTTTCCTTGATAAATCTGACTTCTTTGTCAGAGATTTCCTTCTGGCTTGAAAGTATTTTTGCATCTTTCTCAGCTATGAGTCTTTTGGTGTCTTCTAGCGCATCGCTCAGTAGTTTGCGCTCGCATTTGAAAGAGCGCTCCATCCGCTGATATCTTTCAAGGATCTCTCGGGTTAACTCCCATAGCTCCATCTGCTGACCAGGCAGCTGCTGTCGCTGAACAGCATTATCACCAGCAACGTACTAAAATGTAAAACACAATGAGTATAATAAAACTTAAATAAATAAAACACATGATCATGACATCATTATGATTTCTTACTTACAGCGATCACTTTAAATTGCAGCTGCAAAGCTGTAACATCTGGGTCGGTGTTCTTGTCAACACATCTCATTTTGGTGGGACTTGCCATTTTTCTGTTTAATAACAAAAGCAATGCCTTTGGCTAGTTTAAAACAATAGATGAAAGATTATGCACATGCTTGTAAAACGTATAATAGATAAAATAATAGGTCAACATAAAATAAAATATTGAATATTTATGACAGCTAACCTATAAAATTAACTGAGGTAAGTAATATGAATATAAATTATGATTTCTGCAACTTGGAACACTTCACTATCTTTCAATTACCATTTATATATTGGCAATAGAATATAACATCAAATTTCAACTTTTAATATTAGCCTCACACATTATTGTTTTTAGTGTTCTAAAAATTTAAAGAAAGGACCTACTTTGTGTGCAAACACACAGTTTATAAACAAGGTTGATGATTGAATAGTCTAATTTATGACTATTGATAGAAATAATTAAAATGGCTTAATAACACATCGGGAAGATAATAGAACATTATGTGGAGTCAGAGAACTAAATAAAATCATAACTGCTTTATTAGTAAACTCGTGTATTTAAGCCGCAAACAATTACATGAAACAAACAATTCTAATGGCGGAGTAAAACTTGTCACCACATGGACTGAACACAAGATGGAGCCTGCAAGAGATAAAGTGCGTGTCACTACACGATCTGAGGAGCCTGCACAATATGAGGTGCGCGTGCGCAGAACGGCCGCCATCTTGGAAAGCCCGCAGTAGCCTAGGCAACGCACGTCAGCGTCCTCACCCCCGCCCCCTCCTAAAGTTCCCCGTGAGCACAAACACACACACACAAAGTCCGTCGGTCAGCGGCCCCTTAACAGAATTTAATTCCAACACGTAATCTGTAACATGATTAACTGTTCTATCTTCAAAACAAACTAAATTTCATGAAAATCGGTTCAGAATTGAGCGAGTTACAGACTGTTTTTAGTGCAATATGTGGCTCTCCAAAACACTTTGAGCTAAGCGGGCTGTCAACGATGGCGGCCATTTTGCGCACGCGCACCTCATATCGTGCAGGCTCCTCAGCTAGTGTGATCACAGTGCGCACACACAGAATATCCACCATCTAGAACGTGCCGCTATAGCTTTTAAAAGTACATTTTATTTATTAATATCTCCATGGGGAGCAACACTAACTGAGATAAACATTAATACATGTATTTCCAAGAACACTTGATAGGCTACACAATCGAATAGACAATTAGACTAAAAAAAGTTTAGTGACAGAATATATCGAAACTTCATTGGAAAAATTAGAAAAGAGTGTTTTTGCAGGTTAACTTACACGCTGACAGTGACTGATTTCCCGGTTAAAATTACATTAATATAGATCTGCTATAACATTATGGTAAATATTTTGATGTGCATTAAATAAAAAACACTGTAAATTGAATGAGCGCACGTTGCAGAAAAAAACACACCAGACCCTCTCCAAAAAAACATGAACGCACATCACGGTCGTTTAGCACTTATGGAAACACTCTAGAATAAAACAAAACCTGATTTACCGATATTTACAGTGGTCTTGAGTACGCGTTAAGAATCGAGTCTAGAATCACATCATTTACATCACCAATTTATTTTGTGAATAATTACAATAACATACTCACGAAGGAAAAGTACCGTGCCGCTACAGAGGAGAGCAAGAGGATTAAGATGGACGCCGTACTCGTTTCGGAGTAAACAAGTGTATCTAAGCCACACCCATAACATGAAACATTATGATGGCTGCGTGGCTCATATTACATTGTTACAACACAAATTAAGAAACCTACACAATATGAGATTCGCACACGCTATACAGCAGCCTTATTGGACAAAAACTAAAAAACATTTTAATGTAAATTTTATATCTTTATATGTCTGAGGGTAACAGAATATACTATCTAGGGTTAATTAACCAGAGCGGATTATAAACACTCACACGAGTGCTTATTTATAGCATGACCCTTGAAAACGCACACTCAGTCGGTGACAAAGTCTTAAAAGGTTTTTTTAGAAAGATATAGACTGCATTAAAGCAAACTGTAACTAGCTCATTTATGAACACAAATTGATTACATTGAGTTTGTTATGAAGATAGATAAAATTAGGCATTATATTAAATAGGCTACGTGTTGAAATCATATTCAGCTACAGTGACTATTGATGTGCAGACTGCAGTTATAATTGGGAAAATAGAGCTGCAGTTGTGCCAACTGTGGTCTACCGTTACTAATACACTGTAGGGAAGAACTGCTAAAACAATAGTGAAATTAATGAGAAATGTCCCTTCGACAATGAATTGTCCCATCACACATCTAAACTTCGCAGCCATGGCGTCAGAACTTTCTCCAGGGCAGTTTCCAGACAATGGAATAGCCTCCACTTACATAAATATAACTTTGTGTATCTCATCGCCTTCCAATAAAATCTAGAGCCATCTCTTCTCCTTTGCTGATCATACTTGACCGACAAACCCAACTCTACATCTTATTTTTGTTAGTTTATTGTTTTGTTTTTGTAAAGTGATCTGATTAAAGAAAAGGGTGGTTTAACATTTAAATGTACTGTTATTATTATTATGCACATTGCAAAAAGGGTTAAAGGAAGCACCAGAAAATAACATTCATTGATATATTGTTCCCTTGATGGTGTTATTAGATCACTTTGACTGTATCTACAATTAGGTAATAATAAAACTCACCCTAAGATAATGTTTAACATATAACTATAATTTATCTTTAACTTTATATTATGATAAATAATATTCCACTATATTTTTGATATATTTCCTGAAGTAGAAATATCATAATATTTTTTAAATATTGTACTAGTATCTATAAGTATTTCCCACTAGACACTCATTTGAGGAGGATTTTCTTAACATCTTAAACTGTATGTAAAACTTTTATCTTTTTTATGTATTTGTTTATACAAATTGAATATATAAATAATACTAGTCATTTCTGTATTAAATAGTAGTCACAAATAATCAAAAACCATGCAATAAACTATTTCTAGAGAAAAACAGAGCGTGTGATTTCAGTTTACACTGAATTTAGGTGGAATACATCTACATCAATAAAAACATTAAAAGTTAATGTTAAATTCAAAAACACAGGTTTATTAAGAAATAAGAGTGTACATGATTATACGTATAATACAAAAAAAAATATTGAAAATGTGAACAATAACATCTAGAAATATAAGATATATTATAATAAAAAACAAATCTGGTATAAAATAAGAAAATAAAACTTATTCTACATCTTAGTAAGGCGAGCTGGAGTCTTGGTCTTCACACAAGGAGCTGCAAGAGGGGGTGTGACGGAGGGCAAAGGGGCAGGGATATGTTCCTTATGAATTACAGGGGAAACCTGTGCAGGATTTGGGGAGTATGTGAGTGGTGTCACAATCTCAGGGTCAGTTGATGTTGCCACATCTTGGACCACAAAGCAGGTTTGGGTGGTAACATCAACACCATCTGTTAATTAAAAAAAATAAGACACATTAATATATAGCAGAGGTTAATGAACAGAATATTATAATTTTCTCAATATAAAAAGGTGGGTTTCTCTATTATTTGTCAAATGCGAAGCACATTAAACACATAACTACTTTGACAGAGAACACATGGAAAAACCTACACATTTATTTTAAGGACAGATTAGTCATATATTGAATTGTTTAATCATCAGGAAAACCACAATGTTTTAAAAGAAAGCAACTATGCCTAATACCAAGAGAACCATGGCCCAAGTGATAACTGTGATGGCAAACAGTCTACTAATCAACAGAGGTAAATTTAAAATTTGCTTGTAGCAAAAATATCACTTTTTAGTGGTGCTTGTCCATAATTTAAAAGGAAGTCCACTTCTAGACATATTTTGCTAACAGTAAAACAATGGAACTCATAATTTTTCATTTGATTTATGGCTGTCCCCAAACAAATGCAGACATCACCTCTCTAATAATGATATGGTCTATGATTGTTTTCTCTTTTGGAATGTCTCACGTAAACAGGTTCACTTTGCTGTAACTAAAATCACTTGATTTAATCTCTGTTTTATCTAGTGGCACACAATTTCTTCCCTAAAAATATATCATAAAATTTTTTCTTTTCATCAATCATTTTCACTCTATCGGAATGTCTTAACCTACAAAGTTAAGGCAATGCAGCTCAGTGTTTACAAAGTCTTCCAGATAGAGAGATTTGATTTTCTTTTTATCTATTTAAAAAAATTGATTTTTGGATGAGAAACATGTCAAATGTATAAACAAACATCTGTGATTTCATGGAACAAATAATCTTATTGATAAAATTCCATTGATCATGGTAAAAGTCAATAAAACCCATAATGATAAATGGATTTAAAAGTTTCAAAATGTATATTACTGATCCATGAGAAAAAATTGCAATAAAATAATGTTGTCTATTTTAGAACAGTTTGTATAGAGCAAGAACATTCACATATTTGAAAACATTGGACATATAATTTGCAGAAAAAAAAAGAAATAAAATAATCACCTCCACCCCACTCCTCATCCATGACATGTCTCACTTCTTGGTTAGACATTTCCTGTTGGACTGACAGTAATTTTGCATCCTTGACAGCCATCTGTCTTTTTAAGGCTTCTTGTGCTTCCCTTAATTTTTTGCGCTCAATTTGTGCAGAGCGCTCAATCTCCTGATATTTTTCAATGATCACTCGGGTATCCTCCCAAAGCTCCATCTGCTGAACAGGCAGCTGTCCTCGTTGAACTCCATTGTCAATACCAGCGTACTAAAAAATAAAACACAATGAGTATAATAAAAGTTAAGTAACTAAAACACATGATCATGACATCAATATGATTTCATTCTTACGGCAATAAGTTGAAATTTCAGCTGCAATGTTGTGACATCTGGGTCGGTGTTCTTGTCAACACATCTCATCTTGATGGGAGTTGCCATTTTTCTGTTTAATAACAAAAACAATGCCTTTGGCTAGTTTAAAACAATACATGAAAAACAGTGCACATGCTTGAAAAACATATAATAGATAAAATAACAGGTCAACATAAAATAAAATATTGAATATTTATGACAACTAACCAATACAATTAACTGAGGTAAGTAATATTAATAAAAAATATTATTTCTGCTATTTGGTACACTTCACTATCTTTCAATTACCATTTATATATTGGCAATAGATTATAACATCAAATTTCAACTTTTAATATTAGCCTCGCACATTCTTTTTAGTGTTCTTAAAATTTAAGGAAAGCACCTACTTTGTGTGCAAACACACAGATTATAAACAAGATTGATGATTGGATAGTCTAATTTATGACTATTGATAGAAATAATTAAAATGGCGTAATAACACAACGTAAAGATAATAGAACATTATTGTGGAGACAGAGAACTAAATGAAAACATAACTGCTTTATTAGTAAACTCGTGTATTTAAGCCGCAAAACAATTACATGAAACAAACAATTCTAATGGCGGAGTAAAACTTGTCACAAAATATACTGAACACAAGATGGAGCCTGCAAGAGATAAAGTGCGTGTCACTACACGATCTGAGGAGCCTGCACAATATGAGGTGCGCGTGCGCAGAACGGCCGCCATCTTGGAAAGCCCGCAGTAGCCTAGGCAACGCACGTCAGCGTCCTCACCCCCGCCCCCTCCTAAAGTTCCCCGTGAGCACAAACACACACACACAAAGTCCGTCGGTCAGCGGCCCCTTAACAGAATTTAATTCCAACACGTAATCTGTAACATGATTAACTGTTCTATCTTCAAAACAAACTACAGTTACAGTCAGTTTTTAGTGCATTCTGTGGCTCTCCAAAACACTTTGAGCTAAACGGGCTGTCAACGATGGCGGCCATTTTGCGCACGCGCACCTCATATCGTGCAGGCTCCTCAGCTAGTGTGATCACAGTGCGCACACACAGAATATCCACCATCTAGAACGTGCGGCTATAGCTTTTAAAAGTACATTTTATTTATTAATATCTCCATGGGGAGCAGCACTACCTGAGATTAACATTAATACATGTATTTCAAAGAACACTTGATACACAATCGAATAGATAATTAGACTAAAAAAAAGTTTAGTGTCAGGATATATCGAAACATCATTGGAAAAATTAGAAAAGAGTGTTTTTGCAGGTTAACTTACACGCTGACAGTGACGGATTTCCCGGTTAAAATAACAATAATATAGATCTGCTATAACATTATGGTAAATATTTTGATGTGCACTAAATAAAAAACACTGTAAATTGAATGAGCGCACGTTGCAGAAAAAACTAATCCAGGCCCTCTCCAAAAAAACATGAACGCACATCACGGTCGTTTAGCACTTAAGGAAACACTCTAGAATAAAACAAAACCTGATTTACCGATAGGCCTATGCACAGTGGTCTTGAGCACGCGTGAAGAATCGAGTCTAAAATCACATCGTTCACATCACTAATTTATTTTACGAATAATTACAATAACATACTCACGAAGGAAAAGTACCGTGCCGCTACAGAGGAGAGCAAGAGGATTAAAATGGACACCGTACTCGTTTTGGGGTAAACAAGTGTATCTAAGCCACACCCATAACATGAAACATTATGATGGCTGTGTGACTCATATTACATTGTTACAACACAAATTAAGAAACCTAGAAAATATGGGATTGGCACACGCTAAACAGCAGCCTTATTGGACAAAAACTAAAAAACATTTTAATGTAAATTTTATATCTTTATTTGTCTAAAGGTAACAGAATATACTATCCATGGTTGATTAACCGGAGCGGATAGTAAACAGTCACACGATTGCTTATTTAAAACATGACCCTCGAACACGCACACTCAGTCGGTGACAAAATGGTAAAAGCTTTTTGGAGAGAAATAGACTGCATTAAAGCAAACTGTGACTAGGTCATTTACGAACAAAAATTGATTAAATTTAGTTTGTTATGAAGATAGATAAAATTAGCCATTACTTTAAATACGTTTGGTTATCGTATTCAGTTACAGGGAAGCTAACAGACAGACTGTGTGTGTGCTCATGGGAAGTTTTAGAATGGATTGGAAGGGTGTGAGAGAAGGCACATGTTTTGTTCGCTTTCCGCAAATATTATATTATAAGTCTTGTAATCCAATGTAAAGTTAATACACTACATCATGATGTCGAATATTGATTATTCCAAGTGACTGAATTTTTAGAAAAAACTTCTAAATGTTGAATTCTTTGATTTGTTCAATTTCAACTTGTTAACGAGTCATTTAGTAGACCAAAAACTGTATAATGGAAGAGCAATATTTCTAGATGTTGAAGAGCAAAAAAGATACTTTGCAATTACATTACTTTAATTTCGTTTTTCCTTTTCAAATGTTCCATGCAATTTAACTACTTGTATATAATATGTAGGTTATCTGGCTTAACAGTGGATATTGTGAGTATATCCATAGGGACTTATGGTATAAATCTTATCTAATCTTTGTATCAAGAAGAAATGACTTTTAGAGATCCACATGTTTATTATATCATTGAAAAAAGAGTCACAAGCATAAAGTGTCATACCACATGTTATGCAATTTAAAACGTTTATATATTGAACACATGATTAATATATCATAAGGGTCTTCATGGTGAAAAAGCAAACCTTATAAATGTCATGTCACTATAATAATGTTTATTTGATTTTTATCAATTACAGTTTCCAAATTAAAGCACAGTCAATAACCATGTAAAGTTGTTAAATTACCCTACCAAAAAAATGTATATATGGCAATAATGGAAAAGTAGATTTAACCTATTAAAAACAAGAATGCACTAAACTAATTATAACATGACTTCAATTATAGCACTTAATCTACATTTATTTAATTAAGAGACCATATTCAATATAGTATCAAGTTGTAGTTAATGTAAACAACAAACTTCAGGTGATTAGCAGAACAAGCCTTTAACAAACAGAAATAAACTGGCATTGTTATCCTAGGCCAGCATTGTATTCATTTTACAATGTAGAGAAAATCTATCTAGGCTTTATGAGATGACTAACAAATAAACATGAGAATATGTCACCTATTTGAATGTAAACAATAAATTAACAATTGGAGACTGATATGACTTTGTTTAAACATTTAAAAATTTCTATCTGTAGACAGGAAACCAAATTTGTAAATGAGTGAGACTAATGCAATGTATGAATATGTGTCTGCAAGACGTGTTCCAGGCTGCTGAATCATATCGATCTTCTCCCAGGTTCTGAAAACCCAGCAGAACCACGGTGTAGTGAAGAACCAGCTGTGCCGTCACATTGTTATCTGTAGTCTGTCATGCTCAGCAAGTCTCCAAGGGCCAAAGTGCTAGGGAATTGTTACCTGTCACCTATGACTCAGCAGATGATGAACCAACAATGTCAAGGAGCTCAAGGTGATGGGTGTACTGTTGTGACATTAGCAACCACCTAATATAGGAAAATAACTAAATAGAGACTGCAAACAGAAACATTAACATAATAGTGGACAGGTTGATAATTGTGTGAGTCAGTGAGGAAAAGAGAGAGGGCAAGTGTGAGTAGATTTTGGCAAAAAACAACTAAAAAAGGCATTTTATGTTCTGGAAAATTGAGGAATATTTATTGAAGATATGATTGATTTATTTGTAAACACTAAATCAATTCTTTACAAGTAAAAGTACCTTGTATAAAGAAAGTTAAGATGCTCAGTTAACATTACCATGGGCAGTTTCCAAAGGCATTTTACCTAGTGTATGAATAACGTCGTGCATTAAATGTTCACACTTGTGACTGACATCAGTCACAAGGGTGAACATTTAATGCACAATGATAGATTTAAAAATAAAGACTTTGACTACTTAAAAAGGGACAAAGGAGAAATATTGAAACTGAAAGGCACAAGACATAATGAGACAGGAAAACATACACTGGATCTCCGCCAGTCGCGCATATCATTCAGTGACATAATAAGAGTAAGAACAAGGATGGTAACAATATGGTTTTTATGCAAATAGTAGTACGAGTAATTATAAGGAAAATACTTAAGTGTGCATCAAGCTGTAGCAGATAACAGTAGCAAGATTGCAAAATAGCAACTGGAACGCAGCTAACCTAAAAGGAAAAGAGCAAACAAAAAGACTGCAAGGAAAAGCATCATTAAACTAGAATTATTTATCAGAGGTTAAAGGGGCACTGTGTAATATGACATCATGATAGTTAAATAATGAAGCGCTACCTGGATGACCCGACCCATTAGGAATAATAACAGAAGCTACAGTGGCCTTCAAGATAAAGAATACATTTTCAACAATGCACTGGATGACATTCCAAAAGCATAAATGCCTATTTAAGAGTAGCCAACTCAATTTACAAAATGTCATATTAATATTTGTAATTCTCCGCTAAGGAGAATAATTCCGATTATTGACTGAGGTGATTTTACACCAATGAGGGCATATGAATGAGAGTACTGATTTTAGCTAATAAATTACTTAAAAAATGTTACAGTGTCCCTTCAATGATACATTAAAACTATCAATTAAAAAGATATATATGTATACATTCAACTTTTGAAAAAACCTGAAGTCAAAAGCTCAATATATTGTTTATAAGTGTAAAAATATAGATATAAAACCCTGTTGACATGACATGTCGACTGAATAAATAAAATACCCTTTTGATTAAACTAATTTATAGCCTGATTTCCAGTTTATGTCAGCCCTACGGAACACAGGGCTAATCCCGACCCCAGAACTGACTGACCTAAAAAAACTGGTAACTAAATAATACCTATTTTGAGAGTATTATCACACCTGCAAACTTCAAGCCTACTTGTGATTGCAGAAATGCCACACAAAGTTCTGGAAAAAACTGAAAAGAAGGGTCTTCCCTTCAGGGCTGAGGTGAAGCCCGTCATGCCTGTAAAGCTTTGGGATAGGCTTACCCCATTTATAGAAATGCCTGTTTGTCTTAAGAAAATAAAGATTATCTTCAGAGTCACAAAAAGCTTTGATCAGATCATTTGCCTTCATGACTATTACCTTTGTCTTTGCATCATCGACCAGCCTTGGGAGGATGGAGGAGATTGCGATATGGAGAGGCACTGCACGCCCACCCTGGATGCGCCGAATGAGAATCTCCATCTGTCCAACAATGTCATCTGGGGAAAGACAAGAAGCAATATCATTGGTCCCAATGTGAACAACCACCAGAGCTTCTCCAGAGACCCTGTCAAATTTGTGTGCGTGCTGACGGATACTACGCTGTAGAAAAGTCCCAGGGTGAATAAATGCAGTAGAATTCGGTAACACCTCATCCAGCCCCTTGCACATGGAGTCAGTCAAGAAGAAGACCGGGATCCCTATAAATAAAATAAAAAAAACACACACATTTATAATAGTATTATCAAATAAATTTCTATTTATAATTTAACTTTCATAAAGAAGTAGCTCGTAGTGCATTACAGAGATTGAAAATAAAATGAGAAATAGAAAAGATGAAAAGAAACCAATACACCAGGAATAAACACACACTCACTCAGTAGCTTTAACTAAAGAGAGATTAAACATTTAAAAAATATATTACATCAAATAAAAGAATGGTTAAAAAAGTGTGTCTGGAGCCCCTTTTTAAGAAGCTCAACATAATCAAAGAAAATGAGATTATCCAACAGACTGTTCCAGGACACATTATGGAAATGTACTGTACATATGTAAACATAATTAGAAACATTTTTAACAAATATACCTTTTGTGACAGAGACCACTTTTCCAGCACCACGATAAGTTTTCTGGTTTCCTGAAAAATACATAAAAAATATATATAAATATATATATATATATGGGAATACATTTAAAAAATGATAGATACACACACATAAAATGTCGATGGTATATCTATCAATAAAGAAACGTTTGTGTGTTGATGTTCATGCCTAGCACAGAACTCCCTGCTGGGATAAATACATTTATCTAGTTTTATTTTAGCATGCATTAACCTCCGTCTAAACCCCGCATTGCTGTGATTGTTGTTGGCCTCTACGAAACTACCATTGTTGTAAGAGGGGGAGGGGGGAAAATCAGACCGAAACCGATTCGTGATGTTTGCTAATTACCTGAAACGTACTTTCTAAACAATTTTTTTTAAACCTTTCCACAGATATCACCAGCTGCTGGAACCTGTCCGCTTTAGTGTTATTATCGCATGCTATGATATTTTCACTGATATAGAGTTGATACATAGCCTACTTGAGCACAGCCTCGAGTGACGGTAAATACAGATAGCATGTAACAGTTTCCATTTAAAGTAGGACAACCTCGGATAGCTTAGCTAACGCTGACAGTATAAAGGATTGCTTAAAGTTGTTTACAATTGATTAAAAACTAACACCAAAACGAGCTAGAGCCTGTGTAAAATGAATAATGTAATTGATTTAGTATGGTATTATAAATGCAGCTGCAGTATTGCTGAAATTACCAATGAAGTTTAAAAGTCACAGGAAAAAAAAATATATAGAGGCGTATATTTTGATAATGATAAATACACACACACACATCGAAAATGTCGTTAGGATATCTATCAATAAAGAAACGTTTGTGTGTGTTCATGCCTAGCACAGAACTCCCTGCTGTGATAAATACATTTATCTAAGTTTATTTTAGCATGCAATAACCTCCGTCTAAGCCCCCGCTACGAAACTAACATTTATGTAAGAGGGGGAGGGGATAAATCAGACCGAAACAGAATCGTGATGTTTGCTAAATAACTAAAACGTAGCCTACTTTCTAAACAAAATATTTTTTAACCTTTCCACAGATATCACCATCTGCTGGAACCTGTCCGCTTTAGTGTTAATATCGCATGCTATGATATTTTCACTGATATAGAGTTGATACATAGCCTACTTGAACACAGCCTCGAGTGACGGTAAATACAGATAGCATGTAACAGTTTCCATTTAACGTAGAACAATCTCGGATGGCTTAGCTAACGCTGAAAGTATAAATGATTGCTTAAAGTTGTTTACAATTGATTAAAAACTAACACAAAAACGAGCTAGAGCCTATGTAAAGTGAAAAATGTAATTGATTTAGTATGGTATAATACATGCAGCGGCACTATTACTGAAATTACCTATGAAGTTTACAAATCACAAGCAGCTTACCTTCGAACGTCATTGTAGGTTTGTGGAAGAAGAATGCAACAGCTTTGTTATTTAAGGTAATCCAGGTGCTTAGCCCCGCCCACGAAACTCCGAACTCAACAAATCCATGGTTGGAGGCGGACATCTAGAGTTGGTCCTGTGAAACAATAAAAACGCTGCAGATGGTTATGCTACATCATTAGTGTCAATAATATTGTTTTGAAGATACAGTTCAGGCATCACAGCTGGGTGATTAGAGTTAGATAAAAAAAGTTACGTTGCACACATGTTATGAGAGCTAAATTGTAAAAGTCACGTGCGTAACACCACGGAAATTGCCTACATCAGTTCGGCAATTAGGCCACGCCCCCTTTGGGGGGAAAACATTGAACAGCGCTCCATCCACTTTGTATTGAAGGAGACCTGTCTTCTGCAAACAAACTTAATTAAAATGTAATCGAACATCCATTTAACAAGAAAACGTTACTGTCTTTAAAGCCACGACTCTTGTCTGTCCATACGAGCTGTTTTTGTGAAAAAGTATTGAGTAATTTTCAATATTGAGGTGTTTATTCCCGTCCGTGAGGGTTAGCCTATGGTTAGCCTACAGCTGAAGGCTAACATTAGCCTAGCATTCAGCATACATTAGTTAAGAGTTTTGTCTCGATATTGAAAATTACTCGATACTTTTTCACCAAAACAGCTCGTATAGACAGGCAAGAGCCGTGGCTTTAAAGAAAGTAACGTGTATTTGTGAAAGGCATGTCATATTACGTTTTTATTAAGTTTGTTTGCCGAATACGGGTGTCATTCAATACAAAGTGAATGGAGCGCTGTGTATTGTTTTCCCCCCCAAAGGGGGCGTGGTTACGAGAGTTCTGTCCAGATGACGTATTGCCGACCTGATGTATGTGGGTGTTGTTGTCACGCGAGAGTGAATCTCCATGACTACACGATCTGAGGAGCCTGCAAGATATGAAGTGCGCGTGCGCAAAATGGCCGCTATCGTTGACAGCCTGCTTAGCTGAAAGTGTTTTGGAGAGCAAAAGACTTGACTAAAACAGACTGTAACTCGCTCAATTCTGTACCGATTGAAACTAAAAGATTATCCTATGCTGTGTAGGCCTATTGAGTGCCTTTTTGTTATCGTAATGAGCAGTTAGGAACTTTGATACAGTTAGTCATGGCACAACGCTATAATATTGACATAATTAGCATTATTACAGACAAGAAAACTTAAAATACCAATTATTTCACATGTCATACGATTAAATAGAGACTCAGTCAAGTGAAGATATCAAGGCATTATAAATCCGGACAAAGGGCTTGATCAGTGTGACAACTTGATGGTGAGAAACGAAAAAGAGATGGTTTATTAATCAGATTGGTTATTTAGTGTCTTTAACGTTATCCAACTGACAGAGATATTATAACAATCATGACATTATGTTTTTCGATCAACCTCTATCTTATTTTACTCTGATCATTTATTGTTTTGGAGAGAGATAGAGCCTTATAATCGATGGCATAATCGCTTTGATTTGCACTTAGAGGGGCCGTGTAAAGGTGGGTACGTTGTTTACCGAGCTGATGTATCGCAGCCTATGTTACGATCGCGATCCATAAAAACTAGAGTAGGCCTATACAGACTTTTCTTCTTATAACAACTAAAACGCACACTTTCAAGTATCCACCTATAGCATGGTGGTGCAACTTCAAACATTACTTATAGGGATACACTAAAATAAGAGCATACTCAAATCAAATAGTGTCTTGAAAAAGACACACACAATTAGTGTTGTGCATTGATGTTTCAATGTATTAATTACCCTGAAAGAGAATACAAACTTTGGTTATTACAGATACATGATTATCTAAAGGGGAGCTGAAACCACTTACATTTATTAAAAATAAAATAAAAGGAAAGTGAAAAGATAGCTGAATTATTTAATTATGTCGGCTAACCACTAGATGGCAGTGTTGCATTACAAATAGAGGGACTGAAGACTTCTCTTTCATGCTATGTTGGGTAATGGGGACTTTATTTCTCTAACAGGAAGATGATATACCCGAAAGCTCGTTTAATCCGGGACTACCGCCACATTCGCCAGATAACATCAAAAACGCACCTCATGAACCCTTTGATTGATCATAACTCAGACTGTGTTACACTTAGATGCATCAAATTTTATACAGCAATGTACAATGCCAGTATAAACAAAAAAAGCCTCTTGATGCTCCAAAATCAACAGGAAGTGTTTTACTTTGAAAAATTTGCCAATAAAACAGGATGTTGGCCTACCTCCTCCATACTCTGTCTCATCTTCTCCAAATTTCTTATGGTCAATGAGACCCAAGGCCTGAGGAAGCCCGCACGCTAATATTCATATAAAGTGAGAGCGCCAACTGCTGGGTCAAGTAAATATTGCATGCTACTTATTTACCTCCACGTCCTACACACTTGATCAAATCAACCTCAGAGCAGCTCAGGGAGGTCAGGAGACAACGATAACACAGGAAGCCAGTTCTATCGGATCCGTGGACTTCGTAGTTTCTCGGCATCATTGCCACGAAACAGGAAGTCGCTGTAATTTCCCTCTGCACTGTCCCATGCGCTCCAAACATCACCTCTCTGATGGGTTCCCCACATATTTTCAACTTATGCATGACGTGAACGGGGTCAAAAGTGACAAAGATGCAGCGGACTAAAATGAATAAGAATTAAAACTGCAAGCAGTGATGAACGGGCCCTCGCCCTCTCGTCATGGCGTCCGTATCGAGCGCGTCGCAGACAGTTCCGCGCTTCCGGCGTCCAGCATGTTTGGGCGAGGGCCCGTTCATCACTGCTTGCAGTTTTAATTCTTTTTTTTCTTCTTCTTATTCCGCCGAAACAAAGTCACTTTTGACCCCCTTCCCGTCATGCATAAGTTGAAAATATGTGGCGTACCCATCAGACCTGCAAAAAATTTTCATGTATCAGTGGTTCAGGATTTGATCTCAAAAATAGCGCCCCCTATGGCCAAAAACTGTTTTTCTGGAAATGCATGCTCAAAAATTGGGCTAGAAGCCTGAAATTACAGGACAACATGTAATGGCCCAAGGCGCACATAAATGCAATTGTATGTCATTGGCCAAAATCAACAGGAAGACGGCCATGTTGGATTCAGTGCCTAAAACCGCCCAAACCATAATTTCGCATTTTGACGAAAGGCTCCTAGAGATATTGCACCAGGGACGTCAAACCACTTCTCAAATACAAAAGACCCTTGCCCGATAAGGAATTGCGGAAAGATCAGGAAGTTAGCCCGGAACCAGGGATCATTTTGGGGTCAAAGTTCGCGTACACATCGTGATATACGCACCTCACAAAGCTTTAATTCATCATAACTCAGGCTGTGTTATACCTAGCTGCACCAAATTAATAACCCAAATGTATCTTTGCAGGCCCCACAAAAAAGCCTCTTGAGGCCCCACCCCGAAATCAACAGGAAGTGTTCTTTTTTGAAATATGTGAATTTCTGACTCGAAAATCCTCACAAAGTTCAAAAATTCCTAACTCCTAGCAGGAACATATTTAGCAAAACGACCAGAATAGGGACACTCACAAGACATGGAAGATATACCAAAAAAAATTTTGTTTGATTCCGAATAACTATGACGAGGTGGGAGCCGATATTCGCCAACATGGCGCCAAAAGTCAGAACTCCACATTACTCTGCAGGATTGCAGAGCAAAGTGAACTCATAACAACTTTTTGTGCAAAAAAAACATGATAGGGTATGTCCTCCGACATGGAAGATGATATACCCGAAAGCTCGATTTAATCGGAATAACCGTCTTGCAGCACTGGCGCTTGATTGGCCAAAAAACATCAAAAACGCACGTCATGAACCCTTTGATTGATCATAACTAAGGCTATGTTGTACTTAGAACCACACAATTTACTACAGCAATGTACAATCCCAGTACGAACAAAAAAGCCTCTTGGCGCCCCGCCCCAAAATCAACAGGAAGTGTTCCTTATAGCAATATTCGCCAATAAAACAGGAAGTTGGCCTACCTCCTCCATACTCTGTCTCATCTTCTCCAAATTTCTTATGGTCAATGAGACCCAAGGCCTGAGGAAGCCCGCACGCTAATATTCATATAAAGTGAGAGCGCCAACTGCTGGGTCAAGTAAATATTGCATGCTACTTATTTACCTCCACGTCCTACACACTTGATCAAATCAACCTCAGAGCAGCTCAGGGAGGTCAGGAGACAACGATAACACGGGAAGCCGGTTCTATCGGATCCGTGGCCTTCGTAGTTTCTCGGCATCATTGCCACGAAACAGGAAGTCGCTGTAATTTCCCTCTGCACTGTCGCGTGCGCTCCAAACTTCACCACTCTGATGGGTACGCCACATATTTTCAACTTATGCATGACGGGAAGGGGGTCAAAAGTGACAAAGATGCGGCGGAATAAAAAGGAAAAGAATTAAAACTGCAAGCAGTGATGAACGGGCCATCGCCCTCTCGTCATGGCGTCCGTATCGAGCGCGTCGCGGACAATTCCGCGCTTCCGGCGTCCAGCATGTGTGGGCGAGGGCCCGGTCATCACTGCTTGCAGTTTTAATTAGGGCCCGAGCACAGACATGTGCGAAAGCCCTATTGTAATCGGTATGATTTTTATTCTTATTATTATTATTTTATTTATTCCGCCGCATCTTTGTCACTTTTGACCCCCTTCCCGTCATGCATAAGTTGAAAATATGTGGCGTACCCATCAGACCTGCAAAAAATTTCGATGTATCAGTGGTTCAGGATTTGATCTCAAAAATAGCGCCCCCTATGGCCAAAAACAGTTTTTCAGGAAATGCATGCTCAAAAATTGGGCTAGAAGCCTGAAATTACAGGACAACATGTAATGGCCCAAGGCGCACATAAATGCAATTGTATGTCATTGGCCAAAATCAACAGGAAGTCGGCCATGTTGGATTAACTGGCTAAAACCGCCACTTTACATCTTTTCGCATTTCGACGTAAGGCTCCTAGAGATATTGCACCAGGGACGTCAAACCACTTCTCAAATACAAAAGACCCTTGCCCGAAGTCAAATTGCGAAAAGATTTCAAAATTTTGAGAGAACCAGGGATCTTTTTGGGGTCAAAGTTCGCGTAAATACGCACCTCACGAAACTTTAATTCATCATAACTCAGGCTGTGTTATACGTAGCTGCACCAAATTAATAACCCAAATGTATCTTTGCAGGCTCCACAAAAAAGCCTCTTGACGCCCCGCCCCAAAATCAACAGGAATTTTTTTCAAGTGAAATATGTGAATTTCTGACTCGAAAATCCTCAAAATGTTCAAAATTTTTTAACTCCTAGCAGGAACATATTTAGCAAAACGAAAACTCTAGGGACACTCATAAGACATGGAAGATATACCAATAATTTTTTTGTTTGATTCCGAATAACTATGACGAGCTGGGAGCCGATATTCGCCAACATGGCGGCAAAAGTCAGAACTCCACATTACTCTGCAGGATTGCAGAGTAAAGTGCACACATAACAACTTTTTGTGCAAAAGAAAATATGATAGGGTATGTCCTCCGACATGGAAGATGATATACCCGAAAGCTTGTTTTAATCGGAACCACCGTCTTGCAGCACTGGCCCCTGATTGGCCAAAAACCATCACAAACGCACGTCATGAACCCTTTGATTGATCATAACTAAGGCTGTGTTGTACTTAGAACCACACAATTTCATACAGCGATGTACAATCCCAGTACGAACAAAAAAGCCTCTTGACGCCCCGCCCCAAAATCAACAGGAAGTGTTCTTTTTAGCAATATTCGCCCATAAAACCAGGCCCCCAGGATGCTGCCTTCTCCGAGCAGCCAGCATGGACTAGTGGCCAACCCATTGGTACTGCATGCTGTGAATGGGAGCTTATTTATACAGATGGCACTCTCTTCCTACATTAACCCTACGGAGTCCCGGGCTATTTTTCCCGTTTTTGCATACTTTTGATTCTGACTTCCTTAACCACATTCAGAAATAGTTAACATGCCAATGTTTGGTATCATTTTCATCAGCACTACCTCACCTATTTGACCTAATATATATCCTTTTAATTTTTATATATTATATGAACATATTGGACCCAAAACACAAACAAAACGAAAAACTTATTTTGAAAATTATATTATTTTTACTATGGGTTACACAAACATTCCCAACGAAATATTTTGAGAGCTGAAAATAAATATATGGGATGTCATAATGATAATGTAAAAGTTTGATTGAGGTGGCATCAACCTAAATACAATTTTTATGAACAAATAGCAGGTGAATACATAGGCGTTTTCCCCAAATTCCTCAAAGTTCTGTCAAACATGACACAGAGGGCTCATCAAAAAAATGTAAGCACGATGTGTTTATTATTTTTTTGATTCAGTACAACTTCAACTACATTACCTCGCTGTTATTATTTCATTTTGACATACTTTGTGAACATTATGGACCTAAAAAGATTTTATTAAAAAATTAAAAATCATAGGCCTATTGTTTCATATTGGCCTACCTAGCCAAAAAATATAAAATTAGCCTATATGATAAATAACGTTATAGGCTATAGGCTACATTAGAATATACATATGACTTTTATATAGCCTAAAGTAAAGATTATTACTGTGTCTCTAGGCCACATCATTATTACTACGTTATGTAGGCTGGCTGCTGTGTGTGTGACAGTCAGTGCTTCAGTCAGACAACAATGGCCACTTCATGTAAATAGTCACTCTTTGACTCTGAGGATGAACTATCCTCCTCCTCCATGTAAAAAACAAGCTAATAGCTTGGCTCACGTTCAAAGTTTGCTTCAATATTACTCAAATATCCTCAGTAGTCTATCTTCAAAACTCTCAGTATCTCTCAATCTTCCTCTGTGTCAGTCACTCACTCACTCGTTCGCTAACTGCCTGCCTTGTCTCTCGCATAGAGGGACTCCCGCGGTCCGCCCCGTCACTCTTCTTCGTCTCTTTTAGTTTAGCTTATCACTCCGCCATCACCCCTCCCCTCCCTGTTTAAATCAGCCTGATGAGCAGGACACCTTCCAGCACTGTTTTCCGCTCCGTAAAATGGAAAAATACGGCGGAGATATTAAAATATTAATGGCCGCCACACTCGAATTCTCATACTTTTGAGCCCGCGAAAATGAAATAGTTTTGTTTCAACTTTAAACCATCGTATCTCCGGTTATACTGGGTCTATTTACATGAAACAAAGACTGGCATAGAGCTTCAAGTCAGTACTTTCGCTGGAAGTACTGTCCCGAAGTTGACCCGACTGTTGTTTTAGGCAGCGCCGGCTTGATCAAGTCACGTGATCTGGACACGCCGGCCGACACGCCGGCGTGTCGGAAGACTCCTAAGGGTTAAGTAGGAAGAGACTGCCATCTGCTGGATACATTTATCTACACATCCTACTCCCACTAAATGGCAGTATTGCATTACAAATAAAGGGACTGAAGACTTCGCTTAGCCCAGTGGTTCTCAATTATTTTCTGTCATGCCCCCCCAGGGGACAGACATTTTTTCGCCCCCCCCCCCCTCCCCCAAATTGAAATACTATTGAGAACCTGCTAATATTTATTTATTAATCCGTACAAAAACACTGTTTCTGGCATGAGCATTCTGCATACAATCACCTTAATATAAAATTAGATGTTTGATTATACAATTAGCTGAGATAACTTCTGCAGCAACTTCAAAAAAAATTGGAGTTCAGTTAATTAGCTCAATTTGTAACATTTAAACAAGACTGCTCAGTCTGTGTGAATCTCAGGACAGAGAAACAAGAGCAAATGATTAACTGAGGTTTGCATTTCATTCAAAACATTTCACAACTGTACACATAGGTGGTGTTTTTTCATTATTATAGGCCAATATGCCTTCTGTGATGCAAACCTATAATTGATTAATGTTATAATTAGTGTACTTGCTTAATTTTCTTTGAAATAGCCTACAGAGACACTTGGAGACACATGTGGACGTTTATTTACTGCAAATCACGGCCTTTCGCACGGTAATGACCGTACACAAGCACACGTCGCGCTTCGCTGTAATTTCGCTCTGCAATGGTCCATGTGCTCCAAACTTCACCTTCCTGGTAAGAGTCCAGGCCTGAGGTCGTCCTTGCATCCATATCAAGCACGTCGCGGCAACTTCCGCGCTTCCGGCGACAGGTATTGCTGTGCCGCGCGCTCCGAAGAGGCACGTTCTCTTGTGCGGTCACCCGGAGCGCCGAGGACGGCCAGGACGGCGAGCAGCATGGATGGGCGAGGGCCCGGTCATCACTGCTTGCAGTTTTAATTAATATTATTATGGAAAATCTATGCGTCCTTCTCCAATAGCTTCTAATTCATCTGACACAGTGTCTCCATTTTTTTTTCATAAAAAATTCTTCAGATTTAGCCTCTTAATTTCCCTCTCAAAGTGCACCAGATTCATGCATTTCGCTTTAAAAACTTTAAAAAAAATATATATTTTTCTTAATTGTATAATTGTATCACTTAATTTGGGCAATTTACATGTTTTTACCTAATATATAAAAATAGTCTCTCCCCCCTTCCCTGACCCTAATGGTACAGCCTTCGAAGCTCTCGTGTTTTCGCATCGGAGACAGAGCATGCTTTTGCCGGTGATATCAAGCTGCTTTGTAATGGCGGCCGCGGCGATTCATAATGACAACAGGAATCTGGCGCAGAAAAGCGGAAGAAGTAAAAGCTGAGAGATGACACCCGTGCATCCTTTGTTGGTAAGTGTGTGAATATTATAGGTCTAATTGTTTTGCTAACGTTCAGTGATATTGTAATATTAGCATATGACAGTTAGACTACACAGCAGCAGAAGATAATAGTTAAGACACTGTGTGACAGCGTGTCATCTTAAAAATCACTTTCTGTCACAAACGCTACTCATCAGCTGTGTAGTCTGACGCATATTCTAGCATTTCACAATGTGTGACACGTTTGCAAATAGTTGACGGTTGTCCAGGGGTCTCCAACAGGTCGATCGCGAGCTACCGGTAGCTCGCGGGCGGGTTTTCAGTAGCTCGCCTGTTAGGTAGACCGACTTGTAAATAAATGTTCACGTGTCTTAAAGCGTTTCTCTATCAGCTGGTGTGTGTGTGTGCTGCTCTGCGGCCATGCATGACTACGGCATGCACTTTGGTCTTTGCATAAATTTATTTAATCATTTTAAGGGGAAAACACATTTTATTTATTTCAACTATTGAGTTATTTGTAAAACAGCCTGCTAGTGTAGCCATACAAGATTTATTTTCTGAATTTTCAATGCTGCTTTATTTTTACGTTTTTAATTGGGAAATACATGTTCCAAAACGACCAATAACCTCTGTATTTAAAAAGAAATCAAGCAAGTAGGCTAATAATAACCATTAATGAATTATAGGTTATCACAGTAGGCCTAATTGTCCACAATAATCTCACAACAGCCCCCTATCCAAAAAGGAACTTTAAAAATGTGCAACTGTAAGGTCAGTTGTCTGTTTTATTCAAATAAGCAGTTGTTTATTTCTGTAGTGCGTATTGGCATCTTAGAGCAAAATACCCCAAAAATTTTCGGCGCCGCGCCTCCTCCGCACCTGGGTGGTGACCGCCTTGACTAAGACATTTCCTGGGGGAAACACTGTTGCGTCACAATAAAAAGTGTAATATAGACATTGATGTCAATCTTCAGTGATATGTGGCCCACAAAAAGTGTAAAGTAATGTGTTCTTGGACCTTTGATGGGAAATTATTTATGATAAGCATTGGGTATTGCAATTTCACACGTGTACAAACAGAAGCTTAATTCATTTGATGTGTGCTATGTAAATAAATATAAGCGATTTGATACAAGTAGCTCTTGGCCACTTACATTTTTTCAAAGTAGCTCTCAGTTGAAAAAAGGTTGGAGACCCCTTCTCTTCTTATAAACTGTTTCCATAATGTGCTTGCTCACTCTGAATGAGTTGAGTTTGCGCAGTAGATGGAGACGTTGGTTACAGGTTTTAAAAATATAGTCTGTGTTTTCACTAAAATTTAGATTGCAATCAATAAATGTACCTAAATATTTGAAACTGTCTACTACCTCTACAACTTGTCCCCTAATTGTAAGGGGCCGCACATGGTCCTTTTCATGAAAAACAAGTTCCTGTGTTTTTGTGACATTCATCTCTAAGGAACTTGCATCACACCACTTCTGAAGAGATGCCACATATGCTCTATATCATACATGTCAGAGTCAAGGCCCGCGGGCCACATCCGGCCCGCGAGAAGGTTTTTTACGGCCCCTGGGATGATCTTGATTTATTATTAGAACCGGCCCGCAGACCGCAGCAAGCCGGCAGCCCGCAGATCTTTTACACGCACCAATACTACATTTCCCACAATGCAACGGTGACGCACCGAGCAGTAGGCTGCTTCATTTCAATATTTATTGGCACAGCAGTCGTCAGCTAGCCTGGCTCCGCCCGCCTACCTACTTCCGCCCAAATTTAATTTTCCCTTCAGTAGTCAGTCTGGTGATGGGGCGTATTAGTGAGATTTTCCGAACAAATTTCTGAGCGCTCCAGTTTCAGTTGAATGCTGCTCGGAACTCGGAAATTTCCAACTTGGTAGTTCCGAGTTCCGACCTGTCTGTGTTCCAGTGCATCTGCTCGGGAAAGTATGGACGCCTACAACCTTTCTTGTCCAAATAACTAAACGTTAGGCTCTAACAAGTTACCTTTGCCAGGTACCGGTAGTTCCATAGACTACAATATGTAGTGAAGTCGGAAATTTCCGAGTTCCCTGAACGCACCGTCAAAAGCCGGCTCACGACCAAACGTTATGCGATTGGTTGGCTAATCCAGAGTGGCACTAAGCAGATCCAATAGTTTTAAAATTCAACAAACACCTACCTCCAAGTGAGTGAACGTTTGCCAATTACAGCACTTCCAGACCTTCTGTACAAATGAAATGAAGAACGATGGTCTGGTAGCGCCAGGCTAGTCGTCAGCATCACAGTAAAATTAACTTTCAGATACCCATCAAAAATGGCAAAACGGAAGGTGGACACTGAGAACCGGGGGTTTCAAACAAGGTGGGAGTCGGAGTATATGTTCACGGAGGTAGCTGGAAAACCTGTGTGTCTTCTGTGTGGAGAAAGTGTGGCGGTACTGAAAGAGTATAATCTGAGACGACATTATGAAACGAAACACGCGGACAAAAACAAGAATATGGACATGGAACAAAGGCTACAAAAGGCAGAGGAATTCAAACGAGGCCTCAAATCTCGACAGGCTCTGTTCAAAAAAGCCAAATCACAAGGCCAGGCTGCTGTCAAGGCCAGTTTTATTTTGGCAGAAGAGATCGCTAAATCAGCCCGGCCATTTACGGAGGGGGATTTCATCAAAAACTGCATGATTAAAGTTTGTGACGAAGTTTGCCCAGAAAAAAGGCAACTCTTTTTAAATGTGAGTCTGAGCAGAAACACCATTGCCGAGAGAGTAGACCAGTTGTCCATCAATCTAAAAGAGCAGCTTGTGAAAAAGGGAAAAGATTTCATTGCATATTCCTTGGCTGTGGATGAGAGCACCGACATTTCTGACATTGCCCAGTTGTCAATTTTCATCCGCGGAGTGGACTCCAGCCTAAGCGTGACAGAGGAGTTTTTGGCTTTACGTCCTATGCATGGCACAACTAAGGGGCAAGATTTGTATGAAGAGGTGTCAAGATGTGTAAATGAGATGGAGCTGCCTTGGGAAAAACTCGTGGGTTTGACAACCGACGGAGCACCTGCGATGTGTGGACACAGGAGCGGACTGGTGGCGAAGATACGGGAAAAGATGCAAGAGGAAAACGCGACAGGTGAGCTGACAGCTTATCATTGTATCATACACCAGGAAGCGTTGTGCGGTAAAGCCTTGAAAATGGAGCATGTAATGAGCATCATCACGCGCACAGTTAACTTTATCAGAGCCAAAGGTTTGAATCACCGCCAGTTCAAGGCATTTCTGACGGAGTTAGAAACGGAGCATGGTGATTTGCCTTATCACACAGAGGTGCGATGGCTAAGCCAGGGAAAGGTGCTTCAAAGATGTTTCGAGCTTCGTGAGGAGATTTGTCTGTTCTTGGACAGCAAAGGGAAAGACACATCACAACTCCGAGACGAAATGTTTCTGTGTGAAATGGCTTTTCTGTGTGACATTACGAGTCATCTGAATGCAATGAACTTGCAGCTGCAGGGTCGGGATCATGTCATCTCTGATATGTACAGTACAGTGAAGGCATTTAAAACCAAACTGACTCTGTGGGAGACGCAGATGCGGAAAGAAAATTTGAGCCACTTTCCCAGCTGCCAGACCATGAAAGAGAAGCTCTCTACCAGTGCGTTCCCGAGCGCACAGTTGGCTGATAAAATAGGTATGCTTGCCGCTGACTTTCGACGCCGATTTGCTGACTTTGAAGCACAAAAAAGCAGGTTGGAACTGCTCGGTAACCCATTTGCTGTTGACGTGGAAAGCTCACCACCAAACCTCCAAATGGAGTTGATTGACCTCCAATGCAATGATGCACTGAGGGCAAAATATGCGGCAGTGGGTGCTGCGGAGTTCGCCCGTTTCCTCCCCGACACAATGCCCCAGCTGCGCATCCAGGCTGCTCAAACGTTGTCTATGTTTGGCAGCACATACCTGTGTGAACAACTGTTTTCTTTGATGAACCTGAACAAAACATCACACAGAAGTCGACTTACTTCTGAACACCTCCACTCAATTCTGAGGATTTCCTCAGCTCAGAGCCTTACCCCGAACATTGATGAACTTGTGGAAAAGATGGGACACCACCAAGTATCACCCTCAACCTCAAACAAGTGAACATTACTGTGCAATCACATATTTAGAGTTTTTACTCAGTTCAAGTTTAAAAGTTAAAGTTTAATATTTGTTTTCACTGCATGTTACTTCTCCTTAAACAAAGTGTTGTTTTTGATTAATAGATTTTTGCACTTTATTTTATTGTATTTCAATCCAATTATATTTTAAAAATATTTCAGTTGAGTGGATGATAGAAAATTGCTATTATTGTTTTTTTCTTTGAAGTAAATTTAGCCCACTTTTGCTAAAATAGAAAATATAGGCTACTGATGATGCCTTGAATACCGGTTTCTTTCATTTAATGTTCATGTTATGGGGATTTTTTATATAAGGAAATTTGTCTTTTGTGTCTGTTGAAAATTAAAGATTACTGACAGAGCCATAAGAAAATATTGCTTTATTTATCTGATCATATTGGAATATATTTGTTAGGTTTTCAGTAGGTTCAATTAGGTTCACTAGACTATATGCGTCATTTAAAAAAATTTCAATGAACATTCGAACAGTCCGGCCCTCGGCTTGTAGCTAAATTTTTTATTTGGCCCTCCGTCCATTTGACTTTGACACCCCTGCTCTATATGCTCCCTGTTATGGTACGATGCTGGACCCAAGAGCAGACAGAGACGAAGTAGGTTTTATATAAAAAAAGGTTTATTTATATATGGTGTGGGGAAGCAGGTAGTGGGTGAGGGAGCCAGGGGGAGACCAAAAGCCGGGAAGCTGGAGAGAGTGATCCGGATACTGCAGGCAGAGGAAAAACAAGAAGTTAGGTTGTGGTCAACAGCTACAGGCAACAGGAAGCAAGAGGCGAGTAAGCGAGAGCGAGGGAACAGTAAACTGGAGCCAGGTACGTAATAGTTACCACGGTAGCGCAAAGGACGATCTGGCGCCAACAGCAAGGAATCCACGGGTTATGAAGGGGAGTTGATTGGAGGTGAAGTCCAGGTGAGCGTGATTGCAGATGAGGATCAGGTGCGACGTGAGACAGACAGGGGGAGTGGCAGATACAGACGAGGAAAACACCGCGGGCTGCTGTGACCACAACAGTACCCTCCCCTCAATGGACGCCTCCAGGCGGCCTAGGCTTCTCTGGATGAGCCAGATGGAAATCCCGGATGAGGGAGGGGTCGAGAATGAGACCCCGCGAAACCCAGCTCCTTTCCTCAGGACCGTAACCCTCCCAATCCACGAGGTACTGATGCCCTCTGCCCCGACGCCGAATGTCCATCAACCGCCGGACGGTGTAAGCTGGGTGGTTGTCAATCACCCGGGGAGGAGGGGGGGCAACGGCCGGGGGGGAGAGAGGGCTGGTGGAGACTGGCTTTAAACGAGAGACATGGAAAGTTGGGTGGACGTGCATGGCTGAGGGCAGCTTGAGTGTGACCGCAGAGGGGTTGATGACAGAGACAATAGGGAAGGGCCCCACAAAACGAGGGGTTAACTTCTTAGAGCCAGTCTGTAAGGGCAGGTCTTTGGAGATAGATAGATAGATAGACACTTTATTGATCCCTTGGGAGTGTTCCTTCAGGGAAATTCAAAAATCCAGCAGCAGCTGTAGTACATACAACAAAAACACAAGCAAGTCACTAAAATGCATCAATATACATGGTAAAAAAGTAAAAAGCAGATTTATATTTATAAATACATTTTAAAAAGAAGCAGCAGCAGCAGATGTTAGCAACAGTTATTCATTTATATCTCTGTTTGACCTTAGTGTGTTTTAATAAATAAATAAATAAATAAATAGATTATGCAAGCTGTTGCGATTATGTTCCATCAGCCACCCCCCTCCTCCCTCCATGTGTGGAGTTGTGGAGTGTGATGGCACGATGGACAAATGAGTTTTTTAGTCTGTTGGTTCTGCATCTGGGGAGGAGCAGCCTGTCGCTGAAGGAGCTTTTCTGGTTGCTGATGACAGTGTGCAGAGGGTGGCCGGTGTCTTCCAGGATGGCCAGAAGTTTCCTTCCAGTTCTCTTCTCTGCCACTGTCACCAGACCATCCAGCTTCATGCCGACCACAGAGCCGGCCCGCTTGATTAGCTTGTCCAGCCTGGAGGAGTCCCTCTTGGTTGTGCTGCCTCCCCAACACACCACAGCATAAAAGAGGATGCTGGCGACCACCGACTGGTAAAACATAAGCAGGAGTTTGCTGCAGATGTTGAAAGATCGCAGCCTCCTTAAAAAGTATAATCTGCTTTGGCCTTTTTTGTACAGATGGTCTGTATTTATTGCCCAGTCCAGCTTCTTGTCCAGCCACACTCCCAGGTATTTGTAGCTGCCCACAGTTTCCACCTCTACCCCATCGATTTCCACTGCTTGGGGGCGTGGCCTTGCCTTCCCAAAGTCAATCACCAGCTCTTTAGTTTTCGATGTATTGAGCTGCAGGTGGTTTGAATGGCTCCAGGTGACAAAGTCACTCACTAGAGTACGGTACTCCTCCTCTTGGTCCCCCCGTATACACCCCATGATGGCTGTGTCGTCAGCAAACTTCTGGACATGGCATGATGCAGAGTTGTGGCTGAAGTCGGAGGTGTATAAGGTGAAGAGAAGAGGGGCCAGCACAGTCCCCTGAGGCGCCCCAGTGCTGCTGGTTAAGATGTCCGATGTGGTGTCCTTTAATCGAACGAACTGTGGTCTGTCTGTGAGGTAGTTAGTGATCCAAGTTATCAGGTGGGGGTCCACATGCATGGCTGACAGTTTGTTTTGCAGAATGAGGGGCTGGATTGTGTTGAAGGCACTAGAGAAGTCTAGGAAAAGAATCCTGACTGTGCCCGCCCCCTTGTCCAGATGTGAGTGGGCCCGGTGTAGGAGATACAGGATGGCATCCTCCACACCAGCCCCTGTCCGGTAGGCAAACTGTAGAGGGTCCTGAGCGTGCTGCACCTGAGGCCTGAGGTGTCTGAGAAGGAGCCGCTCCAGGGTCTTCATCAGATGTGATGTGAGTGCCACCGGTCGGAAGTCATTCAGCTCGCTAGGTCGGGTTTTCTTTGGAACCGGAACTATGCAAGATGTCTTCCAGAGGGTGGGCACTCTCCCTAGTTGTAGGCTGAGGTTGAAGACGTGCTGCAGCGGCTCCCCAAGTTCAGCAGCGCAGGTCTTCAGTAGGCGTGGGCACACGTTATCCGGGCCCGCTGCTTTCTTTGGGCGAAGCTTCCTCAGTTCTCCTCTGAAAAAAGGAAGCTTCGCCCAAGCTGTTCAGGACAACCACACCTGCTGACCCACCCGATAGGCAGGAGCGGGAGCCCGGTGGCGATCCGCCGTGCGCCGGTTCTGTTCAGCGGAGCGCAGCAGAGCGGTGCGCGCGCCCTTCCACACCCTGCGGCAGCGGCGGAGATGGTGCTGTACTGAGGGAACGGAGATGTCGTCCTCCTGAGCAGGAAACAAGGGCGGTTGGTACCCCAGGGAACACTCAAACGGGGACATGCCGGTGGCTGCACAGGACATGGAGTTGTGGGCATACTCGATCCAAGAGAGATGGTCGCTCCAGGCAGAGGGGTTGCGGGCAGCCACACAACGCAGCGCGGTTCCAAGGTCCTGATTCGCTCTCTCCGCCTGCCCATTAGTCTGCGGCTGGTACCCTGATGACAGGCTGACAGAGGCCCCCAGCGCACGGCAGAAGGCTTTCCACACCTGGGAGATGAATTGGGGTCCGCGGTCGGAGACGAGGTCCGCGGGAATCCCGTGGAGGCGGAACACATGCTGCACGAGCAGCTGGGCAGTCTCGGTGGCAGAGGGGAGCTTTGGGAGGGCAATGAAATGAACAGCCTTAGAGAACCTATCCACCACTGTGAGGATGACTGTATGGCCATTAGAGGGGGGAAGACCAGTGACGAAATCCAGGCCAATGTGAGACCAGGGCCGACCAGGAACAGGAAGCGGGCGAAGCAGGCCAGCAGGGGGTTGATGGGAGGACTTGGCCCGAGCACACACCGTGCAGGCCAGCACGAAAGCCCGGGTGTCAGCGTCCATCGCTGGCCACCAAAAGTACCTCTTGAGGAGTGACAGGGTGCGACCCACGCCAGGGTGACAGGCAAAACGCGATGTGTGACCCCACACCAGAACCTGGGAGCGCACCGAACTGGGGACAAAGAGGCGGTTAGGAGGGCCGTTGCCCGGGTCTGGTTCAGTGTTTTGGGCCTCCCGGATGAGGGACTCTATCTCCCAGGTAACAGCAGCCACCCTGAGACAGGAAGGAGAGAGGATGGTGTCAGGGGGACCCGGTGTGTCCACAGTGCCAAACTGGCGGGAGAGGGCGTCTGGTTTGACGTTACGGGAACCGGGCCGGTAGGTGAGGGAGAAATTGAAACGCCCAAAAAATAGGGCCCACCGGGCTTGGCGGGAATTCAATCGCTTGGCTGTCTGGATGTAAGACAAATTCTTGTGGTCAGTCCATACCACGAACGGCTGTTCTGACCCCTCAAGCCAGTGCCGCCATTCCTCCAAGGCCAGTTTCACCGCCAGCAGCTCTCTGTTACCCACATCATAATTCCGCTCAGCAGGAACCAGCCGGCGAGAGAAAAAAGCGCAGGGGTGAATCTTCTCATCAGAGGCCGAGCGCTGGGACAGGACCGCCCCCACCCCAGTGTCAGATGCATCAACCTCCACAATGAACTGCCTGGAGGGATCCGGTTGGATGAGAATAGGAGCAGACGAAAAAAGCTCCTTAAGCCTAGAGAAGGCAGCCTCCGCTTCAGGCGTCCAGGCAAAAGGGCGGGCAGGGGAGGTGAGATGAGTGAGAGGGGCTGCCACCCTGCTGTAGTCACGGATGAACCTTCGGTAAAAATTGGCAAACCCCAGAAACTGCTGCAGTTTCTTGCGGGAATCGGGGATGGGCCAGTCAGTCACTGCACTGACCTTCTCGGGGCAGGTCCTCACTTGCCCGCTCTCAATGATGAACCCCAGGAAGGAAACAGAGGCGACACTGAACTCACACTTCTCGGCCTTCACATATAGCTTGTTCTCCAACAGCCGTTGAAGAACTTGTCGGACATGCTGGACGTGTTCCTTCTGATTGCGGGAAAAAATCAGGATGTCGTCTAGATAGACAAAAACTGAGCGGTTGAGAAAGTCCCGGAGGACGTCGTTAACCAGGTTCTGGAACACAGCAGGGGCATTGGTTAGGCCGAAAGGCATGACGAGATACTCAAAATGGCCGAGGGGGGTGTTAAAGGCCGTCTTCCACTCATCGCCTTCACGGATGCGCACCAGATGATAGGCATTACGTAGGTCCAATTTGGAGAAGACTGTGGCGCCCTGCAGTGGCTCGAATGCGGAACTGATGAGGGGCAACGCATACTTGTTCTTCACTGTAATGTTATTAAGACCCCTGAAATCAATGCATGGGCGAAGTGACTTGTCCTTTTTGGCCACAAAAAAGAAACCTGCACCAACAGGAGAAGAGGAGGGTCTCATGAGACCAGCCGAAAGAGAATCTTTAATGTACTTCTCCATGGCCTCCCTCTCAGGACGGGACAAGTTGAAAAGGCGACTACTGGGCAAAGGGGCGCCGGGGAGGAGATCAATGGCACAGTCATAGGGGCGATGAGGAGGCAGGGTGAGCGCACGACACTTACTAAATACCTCTCCCAGGTCATGATAAATTTGGGGAACCAAGGAGAGGTCGGGAGGTTCCTTGGGCAAGGGAACATCTCCCACTGCCGGAGACAGGGCAGACTGTAAGCAGGTGGAATGACAAAACGTACTCCAACTCACCACCTTGCCAGAAGACCAGTCAAATTGGGGATTGTGAAGCTTGAGCCAGGGGTACCCCAGCACCAGGGGAGTGAGGGGAGACAGGATGACATGAAACTGCAGTATCTCGTGGTGATTACCAGAAACAATTAACTCAAGGGGCTTAGTACGGTGGGTAATAAGGGCCAGGTGACGGCCGTCTAAGGCGTTAGCATTTAAGGGAGAGGGTAATTGTTCCAATTTAATGCCAACCTGAGACGCGAAGCCCGCATCAATGAAGTTCTCATCCGCTCCAGAATCCACCAGAGCTGACACAGGAAAGGAATGCCCGAGGGACAGGAGAGTGGCATCCAGCAGTGAGCGAGAACAGTGAGAATCGGGGACGGAGGGGGCGTGGCTCAGCAGGGCCCCGAGCCTCACTGCCGAGCCCTGTCTTTTGGCAGTGACGGACAGGTGGAGATGAGATGCCCGGGCAGCGCACAGTACAGACACACTCCGGTCTTAATCCGATGAAGCCGCTCTGCCTGGGTGAGACGTGTGCGGCCCAGCTGCATGGGCTCCTCTTCAGTGGCACCATGCGTCACGGGGGCAGAGAGGGTAGGCTTAGGAAAGAGTGGGGAACAGGAAGCAGCGAAACCCGGAGGCACGGAGCTGCCCGCCTTCTCCCTACGCCGCTCGCGTAGGCGATTATCCAGCCGGATAGAGAGGGAAATGATTTCATCGAGAGTGTCAGCTTCCTCCCTAGTAGCCAGCTCATCCTTGATTGTCTCACTGAGACCGGAAAGAAAAAGCCCACGTAGTGACTTGTCGTTCCAGCCTGACCTGGCTGCATAGGTCCTGAACTCAACAGAGAACTCAGCTACACTGCGGGAGCCCTGACGTAAGGAAATAAGCCGCTTGGCGGCGTCCCCTCCCTCTACTGGATGGTCAAACACTTTCCTCATCTCTGCTACAAAAAGGTCAAACTTGTCATTAGCTGGGGAATCACTGTCCCATAATGCTGAAGCCCACGCTAGTGCATTACCCTTAAGTGACCCCATAACGTAAGCGATCTTAGCCTTTTCTGTGGGATAGGTGAGAGGCTGCTGACTGAACACTAAAAAACACTGAATCAAAAAGTCTCTGCACGTACCCATGTCCCCAGCATAGCGCTCTGGCGCAGGAATAAATGGCTCACGGGCTCGTGGCAGGTGTAACGGGGAAGTGAGAGCAGGCGGGGGTGCCGCTGGTGGTGGAGGCGCTGTGGTGGGAGGTACCAGCAAGTCCAATTGGTCACCCATCTGTGTGACTCGGGTAGCGAGATTCTTAAAAGCCTCCATAGCGTCCCGGAGAGCTTGTCTGTGCTCCGCCACCTGAGTGCCTTGGGCGGCGAGAGCTCCACGAATGTTTCCGATGTCCGCTGGGTCCATCTTGGGCCAGATCGTTCTGTTATGGTACGATGCTGGACCCAAGAGCAGACAGAGACGAAGTAGGTTTTATATAAAAAAAGGTTTATTTATATATGGTGTGGGGAAGCAGGTAGTGGGTGAGGGAGCCAGGGGGAGACCAAAAGCCGGGAAGCTGGAGAGAGTGATCCGGATACTGCAGGCAGAGGAAAAACAAGAAGTTAGGTTGTGGTCAACAGCTACAGGCAACAGGAAGCAAGAGGCGAGTAAGCGAGAGCGAGGGAACAGTAAACTGGAGCCAGGTACGTAATAGTTACCACGGTAGCGCAAAGGACGATCTGGCGCCAACAGCAAGGAATCCACGGGTTATGAAGGGGAGTTGATTGGAGGTGAAGTCCAGGTGAGCGTGATTGCAGATGAGGATCAGGTGCGACGTGAGACAGACAGGGGGAGTGGCAGATACAGACGAGGAAAACACCGCGGGCTGCTGTGACCACAACACTCCCTCTCCGACTGTGTCCCCCTTCTTTAATAAGGCAACCAGGGCCATATCGTCAGCATATTTAAACAATCAAAAGTTTTCCAGATCTAATTGGAATTCGTTTGTATATATGGAAAAAAGTAGTGGGGATAAAATGGTCCCTTGCGGGGCGCCAGTATTAAGTATATGAAGCCTTATGAAGTCAACAACATTCTAGTGAGGCTATGGAAAGGGCGACATCTGCTCGCCAATTTAAAATATGGTATCTTCACTTTTGGTCATTTACAAAATGCCACCAGTTTTGTTTAATGTGTATAATTGGAGTCTATATAGGTATTTAAGGTTTTGTCTATGGTCCACTAAATTAATATAACATAATAGTTTAATATTAGGGCTGTCAAATTAACGCGTTAATTTCGATTAATTAATCACAGAAAAATTAACGCGATTAAAAAAAAATTAACGCAGATTAATCGCACTTCTATATTGCCCTTTGACCCGGTGCAAAAGAGGTGAGACGATAGCGGAGCTGCACTTGTATCTTGCTGACATGGCACGCACGGGATTAAAGAGCATAGAGATGGCTCTATGGACGTGTTATGGGTTGCTCCGGGCAAATAAACATGAAGGTAGGAATACGTCTTATGTTATTCTCCGCAGTGTCTGTGCATTATTGGTTTAGTGGGTGCCTAATTAACAATTGGTTCAAAACAGTACCTCTCAATCTTCCTCTGTCTCACTTTTGTTTGCTAGCTGCGATCGACACCCGCCCCCTCTCACTCTTCCAAGCATATGCCTGTCTTTTTTCCTCCTGTGTGTGTCGTGTCACGTGTGTGTGTGTGTCAATATGTTTGGTTATGAGAAGGACGGTGAATGAGTCGGCATAGGCTATGCGCACCGCACATGTGGCAGTGCAGCGCTGTCTGTTGTGGGAGATTGACAGTCATTTAGCCTGCTTGTTTTTTTGTGTTTTTTTCCAGCGCTAGTAGTTCCTAAATTTATTTAATGTAGTAACCTGGCTGAGAGGAGGAGACAGAAGTTACGAGAGAGAGAGAGAGAGAGAGAGAGAGAGAGAGAGAGAGAGAGAGAGAGAGAGAGAGAGAGAGAAACGAACGGTAGCCTATACAGTTGTTTATAAACAGGCATAACAGTGTCATATAAGTATGCGATTAATTTAGATTAATTAATCACAGAGCCTGTAATTAATTAGATTAAGTTTTTTAATCGCTTGACAGCCCTATTTAATATACTTTCATAGTGACTAGATAGCAAAGGAATAATGAAGTGTTTTACAGATAAACAGCAGATTTAAGATTAAGCATAATATGGTGTTTTTTTTTAAGTGACTTTTTATCCTATTATAAACAGTAGCTCGACATGATATTTTTGTCAGAAAATCCTAATGTTTTGGTTATTTTATTTAGCTTTTGCTAATCACATTTTTTTGTATTTCAAAAATATTCACAGGGTCAATGCTAAAATATGTTCAAGGAGCCACACGTAGCCAGGAGGAAGATTCAGATGATGAGCAACCATCCACAAGCCACCAACCAACATTTGTTTTGATGACTTCCTTTTAAACCTTATTTGAGTTCATAATTATTTTCGGTCATCTTTGGAGCCTGCAGTTGTTATTGTTTTATTATGTTTTAATGCTGCTGTTAAGAACGTTTTATATATAACGTATTTATAACTGATGTTGTTGCTGTTTTGTTTTTGTTTTAAATATTACTTAATATATACATCTTCATAATATATTTAATGTCAACTTATAATAAATAGCAACGGTTTGATTTCAAACTCTGTGTGCTGCTGTTAAGAACGTTTTATATACAACTTATTTATTACTGATCGTGCTCCTGTTGTTGTTGCTGTTATGTTTTTGTTTTATATATTACTTAATATATACATGTTCATATTTATGTATATTTAATGTTAACTTATAATAAATAGCAACGGTTTGATTGCAAACTCTGAAGTTTTTTTTTGTGTGTGTGTTTGGGGGGGGGGGGACCCTGACCAGCCCAGCTTAGGGCACCCAAAAACCTAGCAGTGGCCCTGCTTAAAATAATACATTTCCCAAAAAGTCAGTCAAGATAAGCAACCACAGATAAATAAATACTAGGGCTGTCATTTAAATGCGTTATGAACGGCGTTAACGCAAACCCATTTTAACAGCGTTATTTTTTTAATTGCGAGATTAATGTTCTTTTTGGCCTAGCAACATTTTGTTTTTTCGCATGCTGTTGCAACAAGTAACGTTAGAAAAACTATAGGTGTGTATTTTGTTCTGAACAGTTCAAACTGTCTGGAGGTGACTGCATCAATTTCAGTTGCAAATCCAGCTGTACCAAATGTGGACATTTTTTTTAATGATTTGAATGATTCTCACTCTATAACATCCATAAGTCATTTTTATAATACTTTTTGACATTACTTTTCTTAGCTTGTTCCTACCAGATCATCATACTTCATTTCATTTGTAAAGAAGGTCTGCAATCGCTCACTTGACAAACATTAACTCACTTGAAGGCGTCTGTTGAAGTTATAAAACTATTGGATCTGTCCAGTGCCACTACCATAACCAATCATGACCTCAACGTCAATGTTCTCAGCAACTCCCTATGTTCACTGATTGGACAGCCAAAAATCTGGCTGAGAAAACCCACAAATGTACCACGGACCCAGACTGACTACTGAAGGAAAAGGAAAATTGAGCGGAAGAAGGTAGGCGGGCGGTGCGAGGCTAGGCTGGTCTTTAACTAGCAGCTAAAATAACAATTAAATATTCCCCAAATTCAGTCTGGTAGAACTCCTCTTTTTCTATTGCCATCAAAATGTACTCAGTGCACAAATGCTTACAATGACTGAATGATTCACTAAATGAAGCCCTGAACTTCAAAAAAGTTATTTTCTTTTGAGGTCACATTTTCATTGTGTATTAAAATCACTCCTACCAAATATCTGCCTTTGATTATAATTTACAGGCCCATATCACAGAGAACAAACTTGATTAGCTGTAACCATATTCCTGATATAATCTTCTGCACTGAGAGAGAGAGAGAGTGACAGAAAGTGACAGAAAGTCAGAGAGAGTTAAAGTCTTAATCCAAACCCAGGCAACGGCCCCCCTGGCTTCCATCATAAACCAGCACTATAAACTTAACTGTATGCCAACGCTTAATCCAATCCATATGGCATCAGATTTATCTGCAGGTAAATCAGTGCTTGGGATAACTATCTGCTGGCTGGATTAATAGAGTGCAGAGGAAAGTTTAAAAAAAAAAAAAGGGAGATGAAGAAATGTTCTAGGGCCACAATCCAGAGACCCAGAGCAGTGATCTGTGTGTAAATGTGTGTGTGAGGAAGAGAGAGATGGTCGGAAAATATTTTTTAGAACCCTCAGTATATTCTGCTCCCAAATGATGCTGTTACATATCAAATTAAACTAGGTTCAGGCGATAAAGGTGTGTGTGTGTGTGTGCTAAAATCATAGATAGTAAATAATATGGATGTAGCATCCGGGCTGACCTCAGTTATTCACACGGCATCCAATAATCCTGGTTTGTGCGCGTCGCCAATTTGTAAGATTTTTACTCCGCCTCACGTCGGGGGGAGGGAGATGACGTATACCTCCGAGGCAAAGTGAGGGACAACGGGCGGATAGCTGTCACTCAAGAGATCGCGCCAATACATTTTAACCTCCGATAAAATAAAAACTAGTGTGGTCCAAAAAAATTCACCCTCCTCAGTGTTGTCATGGAGATATGACCTTAACATACAGACTAAAATGGTTTTGTGGCCCAGGCTGTAAATAGGTTTAATAAGACTTTGACAACGGCCTGTCTAACAAGTGAGTCAAAGAAAAACTGCTCGGTCTTGGCACTACCCCCCCAGTGGCACTTACTGGTTACTACAGTTGTGGTCACTTCCTTATTGGATGCTGGTAAAAAATCGCTGAGGTTGGGGCTTGGATAAAATCCCTTGAATATATTGCCTGGAATACAGCGTATTTTGCCCTGGTGTGTGATGCAGGATGAATATGCAATGGCTGCTCTATAAAATGTTAAGTGTTACTCTCTGTTGCCATAAGTGTTTGGTTTATTTTGTCTCTTATGTGCTCCTGTCCTGTCTTGTGCTGTGCATGTTAGTGTCTAAATGAATGTGTTAGTGCTGCATGTTTGTGCTTTATGCTGCTGTATGTGCTTTTAGTGAAGGTGTGTTTTTTCCTGCTCCAATTCATGCTTTGTGCACTTTGTGCTGTGTTTTATTGTCTGTTTGCCATTGTCTGTTAATTTGTTCTTACTATGCGTTACTGTATCTTCTGACCACCTATATTGTTTTTTAACCTTTGTTTACACATGCATTTTATTTGTAATTTTAGATTTCCTTTATGAATATCTGGCCGACGACAACTTAGGCTAACTCAGTTTGACTGTTGATTAGTGTGTAATGTCCCTGAAATAAACTAATACATAAAATATAGTAGGACTGCATTGCTCTGGACTTACAGCCCCTATGACTCACTATTAACACATTGATTCCACTCCTTTGCGAAGAGGACACCCTGTCCCGGTCATATTAGTCTATAACAGTTGAGATATTCTTCAATAAATGAAGTGCATGCAAATCGTATCCAGGCCCTCTACTAAAGGGTTTATATGTAGACTATGCATATTTGATTTGATTTGATTGTCTATATTTTGAACATGCAAGCAATACAAAAAAAACAAGTTTGAATATTAATAGATGAAAAAATAAAAAACAAACAAAAAGCAAAAAAATAAATAGAATTTTTTAAAAAAACAGACACTTTCTACATGCTCGAAAGGGGGTAGGAGGAAGTTAAAAAACTTATCTAGTCCTACCCCTTAACAGATCAATTTGGCTTGGATATATTGTGTTATTAACATGTCAGTATAATAAAAAGCTATAATAATGCATACATACATGAATACCGAATCATTTTGTGTGTATATATACATGCATACACACACACACACACACACACACACACACACACACACACACACACACACACACACACACACACACACACACACACACACACACACACACACACACACACACACACACACACATATATATATGTATATATATACATATATACATACATACATACATACATACACACACACACACACACACACACACACACACACACACACACACACACACACATACCTACACACACCCACAAATAATCAATATAATCACATACAAATATTATAAAAAATTATATATATATATATATATATATATATATATATATATATATATATATACTATAAACAATTTATATTACATTATAAATACCCATACATATATATTGTAAGTTACTATACATATATAAATATTACAAATATAAATACAAATACCATGTATGTTACAAGACTACAGTCTACATATGTCCATGTTACAAAGGCTTTTCTAAATTTCTGTACTTTGTGAAGATGATGTCTTTATATTTGTTTTTGAACTGTCTTATGTTTTGGCTTTTCTGTACTTCCACACTTAACTTATTCCACAATTTAACTCCGTAGATGCTGATACAAAAGCTCCTTTTCGTTGTGCGTGTGTGGTGGACCTTGAAGTTCAGCTGTCCCCTTAATTTATAACGTCCCTCCCTTTCAGAAAACATTGCCTGTATGTTTTTTGGTAGAAGATCATTTCTGGCTTTGAAGATTGTTTGGGCAGTTTTGAATTCAACCAGATCAGGAAATTTGAGAGTTTTGGACTGTATGAATAGTTGATTAGTATGTTCATGATAATTTACATTATGGATTATTCTAATGGCTCGCTTCTGAAGAATACACAACGGTTGTAAAGAGCATGGGCTGCCTTGAAGCGGATTCCACGGCAGGACATTTGCGCCACGGCTACATGGTCTTCATCATGTACGTTGCGCGGCTCTACAGGGTAAATGTTGCTGCTCCTCATCCGGTGGGATGACAGCTGTCTTGTTGGTGGCTGCAAGCCCTTAATTGGTGAGTACTCTTCGTGACCTTCCTGGTATAAGTCATCCAGTGCTGAAAGCACCGGTCAGTAGGAACGAAATAGAATGATAGTTACGTATGTAACTACGGTTCTATGAGTTCCGGATGACCGCCACACACCAGAACTAACAATACAGACGAGCTAAAGGCCTCTATCAAAGCAACCTGGGCTTCCATAACACTTCAGCAGTGCCACAGGCTGATAGCATCCATGCCACGTCACATTTAGGCAATCATTCATGCAAAAGGGGCCCAAACCAAGTACATATGCATGATTATACTTTCTAGAGGGCCGACATTTCTGTATTTAAAATCCTTTTTTTATTGATTTTATGTAATATTCTAATATTCTGACATTTACCTAGTGTAGCATGTAGCTTCGGGAGTAGCACCCAACGTTTGCTTCTATTACGCTAACTTGGCTTTCCCACTGCAGTTTAATAATGCCTCGTTTTTAACACCACAAAGGGTGGGAAGTTATTCCTGTAGAAACCAAATGTGAGGCTACTGTTTTCACTGGTCTTAAATCGTCTGAGTGTTACTTTTAGCCGTTAGCGCACATGTAGCTTCGGATGTAGCACCCAACGTTTGCTTCTATAACACTAACTTAGCTTTCCCATAGGAGTCTAATAATGCCTCGTTTTTAACACCAGAAAGGGTGGGAAGTTATTCCTGTCGAAACCAAATGTGAGGCTCCTGTTTTCACTGGTTTTAATCATGTTCGCAGTCACGCAGTGTCTCTCTAGTATCACATAAACACGGCAGAGACGGTGGGAGGGCACGGCAGAGAGGTGGGAGGGGCCAGCCAGATCGCAGGCAGCAGACACCAATATAGGTCATCCGCAGAGAAACGTCAGGGTATAGAGGCTTGCTACAATAAATGATCTGAACGGGTTTTTCAGCAAACATTTAAAAAAATAAGTATTAGGGACTACTTAGACCATATAAAATTGACAGCAAAGTGCATAATATGTGAGCTTTAAAGATTTAATCGAGGGGTGTGGAAGTGGGGATCCAAGTAATGCAGGCACGGACATATTATCATCTGTATGATAACGAAAGTTTGGTAGAGCCAGGCCGCCAGCAGCTTTGGTTTTTTGGAGACGAGGCCGCTTACCTCTAGCCTGGCTCCGCCCGCCCGCCTACTTCCGGCCAAATTTCATTTTCCCTTCAGTAGTCAGTCTGGGTGTACAGCCCATTTCCCAGATTCTCCGGAGAATCTACGATCGTGCCAATCAGCGAACAGAGGGAGTGGCTGAGACCGCTCCAGTTTCAGTTGAATGCTGCGTTCCTTTATCCTCGGAAGAAGGAGATTTCCGACTTGGTAGTTCCGAGTTCCGACCTGTCTGTGTTCCAGTGCATCTGCTCGCGAAAGTATGGACGCCTAAAACCTTTCTCGTCCAAATAACTAAACGTTAGGCTCTAACAAGTTACTGTTGCCAGGTACCGGTAGATTCATAGACTACAATATTGTAGTGAAGTCGGAAATTTCCGAGTTCCCTGTCCAACTGGAAGGCACCATCAAAAGCCGGCTCATGACACACGTGATGACCAAACGTTATGCGATTGGTTGGCTAATCCAGAGTGGCACTGGGCAGATCCAATAGTTTTAAACTTTGACAGACACCCGCCTCCAAATGAGTGAACGTTTGCCAATTACAGCACTTCCAGACCTTCTGTACAAATGAAATGAAGTACGATGGTCTGGTAGCACCAGGCTAGCTTACCTCTCCATATATAGGAGGAAAGAGTTGAGTCGAGTTGGTCAAAAAAGGACATGGGGATAAAAACTGGTAAGGCCTGAAAGAGGTACAAAAACTTTGGTAGAATGGTCATTTTAATTGAGTTTATTCGGCCAACAAGAGTCATTGATAGGGGTGACCATTGCGTAATCGTTTGTTTGATCTGATTAGACAGGTTGATAAAGTTCTCTTTGAAAAGATCCTTGTGCCTCTTTGTAACTGAAATGCCCAAGTATGAGCACAAAGCTGAGTGTAGAGAGAGACTGCTGTGCTCGCTAGGGTGAGAGGAAGAGTGTCCCGAAAATCTACATGGTTTTTTGTAGAGAAATTAAGACCAGAAAAGTAGTATAATAGGAGATCTTTAAAGAAAGAATGTCTGCTCCTTTATTTGTTATAATTGTGATTATTATGGCTTACAGTTTATAAAAAAAAACAAATTCAAAATCTCAGAAAATTAGAATATTACATAAAATCATTAAAAAAAGGATTTTAAATACAGAAATGTCGGCCCTCTAGAAAGTATAATCATGCATATGTACTTGGTGTTAGAAACTGCCAGTTCTTTCAGCTTCACCTCACCTCCACAAGAGACACCAAGTGGTGATTCTGGATAATTGATTGCTCCTCCCACTATAAATAGAGGCCTGGTGAGGCCTTCTCCCTTTGTTCCCACCACATCCTCACCACAAGTGAGTGTGTGTGAAGATGTTGCCGTGTGTCTTTTGATTTACCATTCAATGTAAGTTACCTTTTTACTTATTGGATTATTGTTTGTTTGATATATGATTGTTTATTGGCTAATCTTTACTCGTTAAGTTATGTTTGAAGTACTGAAATGTTTAAGTATTTCATATGATTTAAAGGCCATCTTATGTTTGTTACTAGAGATATCATAATCCATCTTTCTTTCTGTTTAGAACCATGGCAATCATCATGGCAATCACCAACACAAAAGAACTTTGCTTGCAAAATAAAGTCAAGTAAAGTAAACCTTGTTTCCTGGTGGTTTGTGGCTCCAGTAGAACTACTCTTCACTACAAATGGTCCTTCGAGCCGGATTACTGAGCCACACCACTCAACATTAACCAACCTAAAATGGCTGAAGCTAAACTAATTGATATGGATGATGAGCCCTCTACTGGGTTTATGATGGATGGATCCCAATTGGGAGTAGACTCAACCCAGCTTTACCCGGACAATGCAGATTTGTCTCAACTAGCACCTGGGCTATTAATACCTACTCTCCAAACAAATCCTAGCCTTCCACCAAAACCAGTATTGCCTACTTTCCTTGGTGAGCACCAAATTCCCTTGCCATCAGTACCATGTGAAGCATTAGCTCAACCCCCCACAAAGTCAATTGGCCATGAACTAGGGGCTAGACCTAAGAGAAATAGGCAGCCCCCAGTATACTATGGGATCCAAATGCCCCAGCAACAGCTAACACAATCCCATAGGTCACCTCACTCCCGCAGCAAGAAGACTTATTTTACCGGGTCAGCTCCTAGCCTCCCTGTCGGCTCCCAAGTTAGTAGGCACTCTGGAAGTGACCATGCCCCAAGTTTGAGTGATCTCCAAACCAGCATTCTCAAGGAAAAGGAAAAGAGAGATGAGCTTGAGGAGCTTAAAAGACAAAGTCAAGAGAACAAGGAGCTTGATGACCAATTTAAAACCATTGATGCGGCTGCCAGAGCTGCCCAGAACAGGCAAGCGGATGCCCAGAACAGGCAAGCAGATGCACTCAAAGAGAGAGAGAGACTTTCCAGAGAGGTTGACATGAACCGACGCATTCGTATTAAAGAACAAGAGCTTCAGTCAGCCCAGCTGGTCTCTAGTTTCATTCAACAGAATCTCTCTGACGATGAACACTCTGGCGGAGCCCCTGTTACCTCATCCCCTCATCGTAATGTAGCCACCTCTTCCTTTTACGATCTGCCTCCATCCAGGATATTCACTCCTGCCCCTTTAAGAATGGTAGGTGTCGAATCTCACCCTCATTTATCAGTAACTTCCCCGCTTCCTGAACCTAGCCTTACTATTGAACCTGGTGCCTCCCAAACCCTTCCTATTCCTCAACAACTACAGCAAAGCATAGCCCCTGCCCAGGCTCCCTCTTTGCCCCCTGTAGTCACTAGTGTTCAAGCTGCACCATTGCCTGTCCCTACATTGTCTACCCTGGCTTTACCTTATACCAGTCACCATGCACCTTCCCAGGTAACAGCCTCTTCCTTCTCTAATGTAACTGCACCTCCAGCCAATGTCCAGGCCCCTTATGGTGCTGCAGCACTGCCCAATCCTGAACAGCCCACTCTCACTAGCCGTTTACCACCAGTGCAAGCCATGTTATCCCAGCAGCCGCCATTTATTGACTTACATGGTCCAACCCCAAATATGATGGAGCTGTTCATAGCTTCTGCGTATGGAATGCCGAGGCCCTCAATTCCAGTGTTCAAGAGTGGCCGAGAGAGTGAGTTTGCCCTGCTGAAAATGGCCCTTGAAAACCTCCTTGATAATCACCCCCATCTTACTGAGCAGTATAAATATCAAGTACTACTGGACCATCTTCAGCACCCAGGAGCAAATAAATTGGCCAGATCCTGCATGCATGACACCAGACCTTATTCCACCGCTCTCCGATCACTTAAAGAGAAGTATGGTCAGCCAAGGCTGCTGGTGCAGAGTGAAATTGGTGCAATATTGAATTCCCCCATCATTCGTATAGGTGATGTAGAGGCCTTTGATGATTTTGCCCTTTCTGTCCATGCTCGTGTGGGAATGTTGCTGTCCCTGGAGGGCCCTAATGGGTCTGAGCTGAGGTGTGGGTCCCATGTTGACAGACTCATTAGTAAATTACCTGTACAGTATAGAGACGGATTTGTGGAGTGTTGCATCAATCGTGGCATTCTGACTGGAGAGGCAAACCAAACATACTCCCTCCTCGACCTGTCAACTTGGCTACAGTCAAAGTCGAGAGCAAAACGTATATCAGAGAGAGCTGTTGAGCTCCACAAACAAGAAAGGAACCCCAACCGTATAGGAAAGGAACGCCAACCCTCCAGACAAGTCTCCTCCGTCTACCTGTCCACGACATCTGGGATGGATAGTACACAAAGGGCTTACACCAAAGAGAAGGTAAATAGTGATAAGCCCAAGCCTTATTGTCCCTACTGTAATGTCAGAGATCACTTTCTAGGCGCATGCTCAGAATTCAAAAAACTATCCAGAAATTGCATTATGAAATGGCTCAAAGAGAAGGATAGATGTGGCAAATGTGGGAGAATACACAAAATGGATAAATGCACCTTAAAGAAGCCATGTAACACCTGTAATGAGCTCCACCTAACTATTCTCCATGATGCAATCACAAGCAAATCAGCCACAGTGATGCTAACATCCTCTCCCTCAGAGCTCCTTTACATGGACAAACCCAATCGCTGCCATAAAGTCATGCTGAAAGTTGTTAACGTATGTCTCCACAATGGGGAAAGAACCCTTGTAACCCATGCCATCCTTGATGACGGTGCAGATAGATCTATTGTGCTCCCCCAAGCTGTCGACTGTTTGGGCCTAACAGCTACACCTGAAAACATCTCCCTTCGTACAGTGAGACAGGATATAGTGCAAGTGAATGGAGCATCTGTAGCCTTTGAAATATCCCCTATCAATTGTCCAACTGAAAAGCATGTTATCAATGGAGCATTCACTGCAGAGACTCTTGGACTGTCGGAACACACATACCCTGTGAAGCAGTTACAAGAGCACTATCACCATCTCAGAGGAATCCCATTACAGCCAATTGATATGGTATGCCCTCTTGTCCTCATTGGTTCAGACTTTGCCCATCTAATTACAGCAACAGAGCCGGTACTCATGGGGCCACCTGGAGGCCCAATGGCAGTACATACCAGGCTTGGTTGGGCCCTTCAAGGGCCAGCCAACTTAATCCAAACCCAACATGCTCTATCTCTCACTGTTACCTGCTTCAAGAGTGAACTGCTCAGGAATGTTGAACGGCTGTGGCAAATTGACACCATTCCCTATGTAAATGAAAAGACAGCAACAAGGTCAAAGCAAGACAAGTTGGCCCTTGATTTACTCCATTCTAAGACCACTAGATTAGAGATAGACGGTGTAATGCGTTACGCCACTCCACTGCTACGAGCTCCCAACGGTCCTGTCCTTAAAGCCCCAAAGGAAGCTGTTCTGCCCCGTCTCTATGCTACAGAAAGACGTCTGTCCAAAGTTCCCAAACTGACTGACACAAAGAACTGGAGGTATGTTGACACAAAGAATAATCCACCTGATGACATAACCCGTGGGAAACCCCTCCTTGAGCTTTTCCAGCTCCACAGATGGAGTCAAGGCCCTCCATTCCTTTTTCTGAGCAGCAACTGCTGGCCTGCCAATCCATGTGCTCCACCTGAATCAGAGCCTGTTGAGGAACTCAGGAAAACCATGTTCTGTGGCATAGTGACGTCGGATATCTCAAACCTCCCAGATCTGAAGAAGTTCAGCAACTGGGATGATCTGATACATGAAACAAAGAATACCTTATACGGGGCAGCAAATCACAACTCAAATGCAGCACAATGCTACATTAGCTCAGAAAGGCATCTTCTGCAAAGGGCCCAAGCGGAGAGCTTCCCTGAGGAATTCAATGCCCTCAAAGCTGATAAGGCCATACCAAAGAGTAGCAAATTACTCCCCCTGTCTCCTGAATATGACTCTGATACTGGTCTCATCAGAGTTGAAGGTTGACTTCGAAGAGTGGAGACACTTGACTATGAAAATATCCATCCAATTGTATTGGATCCAAACCATCCCCTAACCAAACTCATTATCAAGCATTATGATGAGAAACTGAACTCAAAACCTCTCGGATACATCTCCTCTGACCTTGCTGACCCAGACCCTGTCACACCAAATATGTTGCTGATGGGGCGGCCCGACTCCTCTCTTCCTCAGGCAATCTACTGTGAAAGTGACCTCCTTGGCACGAGATGGCGCCACAGCCAGATCTTAACAGACCATTTCAGCAGAAATGGGATACTGACAAAGAGAACATGGAGTCAGGTCAGGGGGTGATGGTAGTTGACCCCCAATATCCTCGAGCATCTTGGCCCATTGGAAGGATAACTGAAACCTACCCTGGAAAGGATGGAAGGGTGCGCAGTGCTAAGGTCATCCTTAAAGGCCGAGCATACATGCGTCCTGTTTCAAGATTAATCCCATTCCCGGAAATCAGACGAAGAAACAAAATTAAACGCATTTGCTGCACAAATCCGGGGGCGGCTGTTAGAAACTGCCAGTTCTTTCAGCTTCACCTCACCTCCACAAGAGACACCAAGTGGTGATTCTGGATAATTGATTGCTCCTCCCACTATAAATAGAGGCCTGGTGAGGCCTTCTCCCTTTGTTCCCACCACATCCTCACCACAAGTGAGTGTGTGTGAAGATGTTGCCGTGTGTCTTTTGATTTACCATTCAATGTAAGTTACCTTTTTACTTATTGGATTATTGTTTGTTTGATATATGATTGTTTATTGGCTAATCTTTACTCGTTAAGTTATGTTTGAAGTACTGAAATGTTTAAGTATTTCATATGATTTAAAGGCCATCTTATGTTTGTTACTAGAGATATCATAATCCATCTTTCTTTCTGTTTAGAACCATGGCAATCATCATAGCAATCACCAACACAAAAGAACTTTGCTTGCAAAATAAAGTCAAGTAAAGTAAACCTTGTTTCCTGGTGGTTTGTGGCTCCAGTAGAACTACTCTTCACTACACTTGGTTTGGGCCCCTTTTGCATGAATTCTTGCCTCAATGCGGCGTGGCATGGATGCTATCAGTCTGTGGCACTGCTGAGGTATTATGGAAGCCCATGTTGCTTTGATAGAGGCCTTCAGCTCGTCTGTATTGTTGGGTCTGGTGTGTATCATCTTCCTCTTGACAATAGTCCATAGTTTCTCTATGGAGTTCAGGGGCCGTATTCACAAAACATTTCATCTTAGCGCTAAGAGTACTCCTAAGGAGCACTAAATGTTCTTAGTAAGGGGTAATTTCTTAAAACCTATTCACAAAGCTGCTAACACCAACTTTTACTAAGGAATGGGAGAGACTCCTAAGGTAAGAATAGAGGGCGTGGTTGACTCTGTTGCTATGGATGACGTCATGTTCATACCTTCTATGCCCACAGTGATTGGCTGAGAGGGAATGAGTCCCTAACAGTGAAATTATGATAGAAACACTGGGAGATATCCATATTGTGTCGCTATATTAAAGTGAAGAGTTTTTATATAGCCTACAATTAATGACAAGTGACACTGATTTAACATGAAACCAAGATAGGCTACTGCAGGGTTTCCCACACATTCGTTCACAATTAACCTACAATAGCGCCACATAGGCCTATTAATTTTAAATTTTACAATGATTTGAATCGGAAAAAATATCCTCGTTGAATGGCTGCAAGCCATGCACTCTCACTGTATTTTTCTCAACGGCGGACTATGCAGCAATAGTCAGACAGCGACAAACCAGGAAATTCACAATTCAGAAACAACAGCCGGCGAAATCGTAAAGTACATGTGGAAGGAAAAAGGCGAGACACGCAACTTTACAGTAGCGGATCTGTGGAACGGAGGAGATGCTGCGAAGCGCCACATATAGGCCTCTAGTGGGAAATTAAACCCAAACGTGACACCAACAGTAACTTTCAGTGCATCGTAAACCCAAAGCAACTGCAGGAAAAGGAACTTAATAAATAATGTTTTCTATAAATATAATAAATATAAATGTGTCTATACTTTCTAAATATAGCTTTACAATCATTAAACCCTTACAGCTATTAAAGGTAACCTTTTATAAAGCTCACTAGCATCAAATCTCTTCAAAACACCATCAAATGGTTGTCTGTGATTTACTCTTAAGGCCTCTCTATGCTCCAAATCCGTGCGTAAAAAGAGACGTACGTTTACAACGTTATATCCGTCACTGCCCTCATACTTCCATGCGTCCTTTATGTTTGAATCGACATTAAGCAAATCAACCATTAGTGGGCAGCAGCGCCGCTCAGAGTAAAAAAGTTACTCAAATAGGAAGAAGAAGAGTCAAACAGTGAATTAACTGGATTAAATATTTTATAATAGATCCATGGAAGAAACAGCTTTAGCGATATAGGCCTACTACCGTAGCGATGGAAGAGGTTAAACTACAGGCTGTATTATAGACAGCGGGGGTCTGTGAGGAGGACATTAACAAACTAGTCTCGCACGGACCTCCGGCACTTCTCTATTGCTGCCGTCAGCCTGTTGTCTAGCTGACATTCTTCCCCGTGCGATCCCCGCTCATGCTGCTCTGTTGTAGTTGTATGTCCCTGTGCCCCGGCCATGGAACTTCATAGATAGATAAATGTGTATGTACTTTCGTACCAACTCACAAAAACCTCTCCTCAAAAGTTAAGACATTTTCTAAAGTATTATGTCTTTCGTTCATGTTTGTAAACAAATGTACAGTACGTGAAAGTGAACTGTTGGCGATGCGCCCCCCGTGATCTTCGGTAGTAATGCTCCGTTCTGTCCGTTTGGTACGCATCCGCAAGCTAGCAGGATACATGCAGAAATACGCACGTAATGTACGCAGAGTACGGACAGAAGGCTCCGTCGGTATCCGTATGCGTATCTAATGTAGAGCATAAATGAGCCTTTCGTGATTTAGGAGTCCTCTTGAGGACTCCTAGCTTTTCATAGATTTAGGAGCTAGTTTTAACGCTAAAATGCTTTGTGAATTACACTTATCTTAAAAAGTTAGGAGTCCTAAAATTAGGAGTGAAACGCCCCTTATTTTTGAGAGTTACTCCTATATCAGCACGTTAGGACATACTCTTAGCCTTAAAATGTTTTGTGAATACGGCCCCTGGTCAGGAGAGTTGTCTGGCCATTCATGCACAGTAATACCATGGTCAGTCAACCAGTTACCAGTGGTTTATGGTACTGTGGGCAGGTGCCAAGTCTAGCTGGAAAAGGAAATTGTCATCACCATAAAGCTTGTCAACAGACAAAAGCATGAAGTGCTCTAAAATCCTCTGGTAGATGGCTGTGGTGACTTTGGACTTGATAACACAGTGGACTAACAGCAGCAGATGACATGATACCTCAAATCATCACTGATCCAAATTAAATGTTGCGTTTCATTTGAAAATCAAGGTCCCACGGTCTAGAGGAAGAGTGGAGGGGCACAAAATCCAAGGGGCTTGAAGACCACTGTCAAGTTTCAACAGTCAGTGATGATTTGAGGCACCATGTCATCTGATGGTGTTGGTCCACTGTGTTATCAAGTCCAAAGTCACCACAAGTGTCTACCAGGAGATTTTAGAGCACTTCATGCTCCTGTCTGTTGACAAGCTTTATGGAGATGCTGAATTACTTTTTACAGCAAGACTTGACACCTGTCCACAGTGCCAAAACCACAAGTAACTGGTTGACTGACGATTCTGTACTGACTGGAAACTGGATTGGACATGTTTGCAGCGCTAAAGGACTCTCGGATGGAAATGTTTGCCAACTACCGTGAGTACGCAGCAGAACAATAGACCGCTGGCACGCGGTGGAGCCTGGCCAGGCCTTTTGTTGGAAGCGCTCACTGCGCACTGCTTACCAAAGTTTGTGTGAAAGTTAAGAAGTGGAAATGGAGAGCGATACTGATGAAGTTGTGGACCCTGAAAGGAAATTGTTGCAAACAATTAAATCGCGCAGAGGAAGGCTCGGCGCAGCAACTAGAAAAAAGAATGAAGTGCTTCTTATGATGAAAACAAATGAAGACAAAGAAAATGTGAGTTAACATGTGGACACATTCAATGAGCTGTTAAAAAACTTTATGGATCTGCAAGTGGATGTTCAATCACTGTTAGAGGTCGATGAAAGGGAATCTGATCATGCTTATTGGTACGAGCCAAAGTTAATTGAATTCAAAGAATTCCTAACAAGCGTTGGCTCATGGATGTGTGAGGATGATGATGGTGAAGAGTCTGGGGAAGAAGATAAAGTGGATGACATAAATGCTTTAAGCGAACAAGTTGATGCTGATGTTGTTAATAACGCTGATGAAGCACAAGCATGCTGTGAGATTGGCCGTAGCGCGTCACAAGTGTCGTCATGCGCCAGCAGCTCCAAATCATTAACAACTGCCTACGCAGAAGCCGAGGCAGAGCGCGCTGCTTTGAGCGCAAAAGTAAACGTTTTGGAAACAAAAAGCATGTGTTGGATATGGAGGCGGCAAAGATAAAGGCCAAGCAAGAAACGCTTGCATCAACAGCTGAACTGGCAGCCGCAGAAGCTAAAGCAAAAGTACTACGGCAAGCCGGAGCTGGCTCCGTCAGTTTGAAAGCAAGCAGCCACACAAGTCAACATCGCTCTGCTTTATCACAACTCCCCCCTGCTAAAACGCAAATTCCCCAACAGCATTCATTTAAATCTGAACCAATCCCTGCCCAAATTAACAGCCATACTAATGAAAGAACAATTAGCCCAGAAAATGTTGTAGGCATACTGAAAAGGCAAAATGACATAACTGAAATATTAATAAAACAGCAGAAAGCCTCCCTCCTGCCTGTTAGAGAAATTCCCAGCTTTGATGGTGACCCACTGCAATTCCATTCCTTCATCAGAGCCTTTGAGCAAGGCATAGAAAATAAAACAGACAATATGCAAGATAGACTCTATTACCTTGAGCAGTACACTGTGGGGCAGCCAAGACAAATTGTACGCATCTGTCAGCATATGGATGTGGAAAGTGGATATAAGGAAGCAAGGAAGCAGCTAGAGTGGCACTTTGGAAATAAGATGAAGATCACAATGGCATTCATGAGCAAAACATTAAACTGGACAGCTATAAAAGCAGAAGATGGCCCTGCATTAAGAGCATATTCAATCTTTCTCCGAAGCTGCTACAACACCTTGTCAGGAATTGACTATGTGGAGGAACTGGAAAATGCAGCTAATCTGAGGATAATTGTGTCAAAGTTACCCTTTAAGCTGCGTGACAACTAGAGAACGGTCGTCTGTGATGTTCAAGAAAAGCAATGCAGACGTCCAAAGTTTAAAGATCTCCTCCAATTCATTGAGAAGAAAACTCCTGATCTACTGGATCCCATGTTTGGTGAAATAAATATGCCAGTGGAAAATAGATCCAAACTCAAGGTACCACAAATGTCCAGCAGGAGAAGCAGTTTTGCCACCACTGTCTTAGAAAAACAAATAGCAACACATGCCATGAGAAGACCCTGCCTGTTTTGCAGCAAAGACCACTCACTTGAAACATGTATGTTGTTTAAAGGCAAACCCAACAAAGTAAATGTGGAATTCATGAGAGCCAACGGATTGTGCTTTGGATGCATGGAAAAAGGACACATGAGCAAGTACTGTAAAAATCGTATGACATGTAGAACCTGCCACAAGACCCATCCAACCATCTTGCACATAGAAACAAAAGACCGTCAAAGAGAGCAACCAGCTAGGATGCAATTTGCAGAAGCATCCATGTCCAGTGCCTTGGTTTCTATGAACGCTGGTAGCCACACTGGGGCCGGCATAAAAGTAAGTGCACTCTCAATAGTCCCAGTTAAAGTGAAATTGGAAAAGGGAACAAAAACTGTGCAAACATATGCCTTTTTGGATGGAGGAAGCACAGCAACATTCTGCACAGAGGAGTTGATGCAACAGCTAAATGCTAATGGAAGGAAGCAGGACATATTGCTCAGGACAATGGGTCAAGAGAAGCCAGTGTCTAGCTACAAAATCTCTGGATTGGAAGTTGCTGCTTTGAAGGGAAATGGATACCTTAAACTGCCTGATGTCTACACACACACACATCCATCCCAGTCACCCAAGAAAATATCCCCACAAATGAGGATATTAGAAAATGGCCTTACCTGGATGAAGTTATAAGCATAATCAACACTTTATTGTGCAGCAATATGAAGGCAAACAAGTGATGTCTGTGGAAGACCAACAGTTTATGGACAAAGTGTCAAGCTCAGCTGTGCTAGAAGATGGCCATTACAGCTTAGAGCTCCCCTTTCGTAAGGATGATGTGAATCTTCCCAACAACAAAGCTGTAGCCCGGCAAAGAACACAGCACCTTTTTTAAGAAGTTCAAAACGAACAGTACGCTTGCAGGCGTTGGAGGCGGGTCCACTACATTGCCGACCTGTTGTCAAAAAGGTGGGTAACAGAATACCTCCCACTAATTCAAGCACACCGACGGTGGAACAGGAAAAAAAGAAAAAAGCTTTGCAGTTGGAGACCTGGTGCTTGTCATGGACAAACGGCAGAGCTGGAACGACCCCTCACCAAGCTGTGCCTTCTTTTGGAGGGGGCTGCAGCTTAAATATCGACACTTACACTGATGGATACACCCAAAGGCGCTTGCAGACACTACATTTTTCATAATGCACATATCCCCTTGCATTACACCTTCTCCCTTTTTTGAATTTTTCCCCTTGCATTCCAACTTTTCCCATTTTTTGACCTTTTTACCCCCTTGCATACACCACCTTTTTTGCCTTTTGAAGAAAGAAGACCCTATTTTTGCCTTTTTTAATGGCTTATGAACTGATAAAGAGACACTTTAAAAAGACAAAGTTTTAAAAAAAAAAAGAAAGAAAGAAAATGCATGATGCAACTGTTGTCAGTAGATTCTTGTGTTATGGCTATATTTTTCCCTTTTTTGAGTTTGTAATTAGTTGCTTGGCAGTAATTAGGGGCCGGAATGTTACAGCCATCTTTAAGTTAAATTAATGTATTAATTATTAACAATGTTTAAATGTTAATTTAATGATTAGATGGTTGGGGGGCGTGGTCTTGGGCCACCTGCAGTTAATGGCACCTGTGTATGGCAGCCAGGCAGTCCAGCAATGTTACCAGATGGAGCAAGTACTGTGGTGCTCATATCATTTTGACCACTTGGATTAAATGTTTGTTCTAGCTTTTCGTTTAGTTTAGAATTAATTTGTTATTTTGAAAACTTCTCTTTTGCTCAATTTTTGGGAAAAATGTTTGGTTCGACAATAAATGCTTTTTGGATGAGAAAACAACGTTTGTAAGTGCGTTTATCAAAAAACCACCACAGTTAATGCCCCCGAGGCATCAGCAAGTCGGATGCCGTGACACATCTGACAAGACAAGTATGGCTGAGCCGATCCAGAGAGGGAAGAGTAACTGCCCATTTTCAATCTAAAATTTACATTTATGTTCATGCTAGCCAAACAAACTTGCTCTCAGTGTAATTTTAACTATTACAAGTGATAATATTTGAAGTTATTTTGAACATATGTCACGTAATTAATTTGTAGGATTTTTTCAAAGTCCGATGTCCATTGCAATGGACATCAGGAGTCGGGCGAATAACCTTGGTAAAGGTTAATTAGCCTACTATAAAAAGCATGGTTATGTGTTGGAAGTTCCATGATCGTTTTACTGAAGGCAAAACTGATGTCTTTTTTATGTCATCTTATCTACAATCCTACATATATTGTCTTCATGTGCATGTTCAGATTGCGTCATAGCATTTCCCTCTCTTCTAGTAGGCACTGGGCTTTCCTGGTGATGACCCCACTGCTGTTCCCTACGCTCGCTGTGATACACCTATCAAGTTGTGCATGTTCAGAACCTTACACAGACTCAAAAACATCCAGTTCCAGATGTTTAGGCCATACCTGAGGACATATATGCCTTTTATTTTTAATGTTTTTATGGCATTTTACGTGCATCGTGTCCTGGCGTCCATTGGAATGGACATGAAAAAAAATATATATCCACTCAGTTTTTATGTTCAAGAGTGGTCTGAATCAGCTAAAAAAAAAAATATATTTGCCCAGCTGAAAAAATGCGGGTCTGAAGGGGTTAATGAAGTCAGATCACAGGACAAGAGATGCAGGCAGTTTGACAGGACAAAAGAAAGTGAGTTCTCTCCCTACAGCAGAGTCTCTTAACATATCTTGAAAATGTCTATTGATTGATTGATCTCGTTGTCAGGCAGTTTTCAGAGTCTCGACCAAAACTAGAATTATGCTCCTAAAGGTGAGAACACACTACACGCGTACAGACGCGTATAAAATCGGCTATTTTTCCATAGGGAACCATTGGTTTACTCGCGTACATGGCGCGTAGATGCGTCACTCGTGCTAAAGCAACATTTTAGCCGCGTTAGTTGCGTATGAGCCGCGTATATGCGCACCTGCGCAGCTACACGCGGAGTTCCAAAAAATTAACTTTTTACGCTCCTACGCATGACGATTAGCCGCGTTGGCCAATCAGCGTTGGGCTTGACCCGACGTCACATACATTGGCAAGGTCGGAGAACAGTGTACTGTACACAGAGGCTGATGAGAGACACCAAGGAGGAAAATGTATAGACCCCTTATTTGTTTATCAGCACGGCGGATGCGCGCGCTGCATAGCTGCAGAAAGAAAGAATGTTTGGCTGGTTGCCGTGGTTACCCGTTTGGTTGTATTGCAGTTGTGGTGTTTCTTTATAGGTCCATGGTGTTAAATAGCGATGTTGTCAGCTTACTAAAACAGTTTATCAGCGAGTGATATCATTGGTTATGCGGAAACATTAACACTATTGAACAGGAAACGTCTTAATGACCCATACGCGTTGCGGGCAGTTGAGTGGATAAATGATGAGAAGAAATGGCCCCGACGACTTCAGTGGCCGGACTGCTGTTGGAGAGTGACAGTAAAGACCGGCAGACAGATAGACAGAGAGAGGCAGAGATGCCTTTATTTCATAATTTTGCTTTTTGATTTAAAAGTGATCATAACTAGCCTATAGTGATCATCTGTTTTTAGACTGACTCCTGCTTTCGGGGCGTTGGGCTCACAAGCCGACCAGCTTATCAGAACAGCTGTTTGAGACGGAGATGAAAAGGAAAGTGAAACTTATGGTGGAGCGTTAAATAGTTAAATGAATAAATATTATAACCAAACACAATAATGTGTTGTGTTATCTGCTTTAGTAGCCTACAGTAGGCTAGCACATGTCTACCCCACTCGGTTTTCGTTTATTGAGTTTTCCTAAATGGTATGATTTAGCCTACTTACCGGCTACACATGTACACGTGCAAACCCCTACTGCAGGGGTGGCCAACCCGCGGCTCGCGAGCCGCATGCGGCTCTTTGCCTTGCTTCGTGCGGCTCTTCAGTTCATATCAAATTTTGTGATTATAATTTTTTTATATATATATATATATATATATATATATATACTTTTTTTTGTGTGGGCCTATGTGTGTGCATGTTCGCAAACGTTTCATGCGGCTCTTACGTTCGTTTTACATGTTGTTTATTATTTAATTTTTTATTTTGTTAATGTGTATGTGTATGCCTGTTCGCAAATGTTTAATTGCGGACGCAACATAACGTTCGCAAACGTTTGGTGTGGACGCAACCTAAAACTGCCCGCTCAGCTTGGAGGGAGGGTTTCCGTGAGTAAACAATTTGTGTCAAGTTCGCTCCGAAACAGAGTGGGAGAGTTTATATTTTTTGTTGAACGTTATACCAAGCAATTTTGACATATATGCCAGGCGTCATTAGCGCATTTCAAGGCTTAAAATCTTCAGCGCCATTTCAGCTCACTCCATGCTAAAAGTAAGTCCCACTAAGCAACATGCATAGTAAGAGAAAAACGCTATTGTAAATTGTTATATTTTTGTTTGTGGACTTGGTTGAACTGAGAGTTTGTGTGTGAGGCAGTGCACACAATGTTGAAAATGACTGGCCTGTCGTCTTAGTAGGCTACTGTAGGAGTCCAGTTATGTCATTATCACAGGGGCAGCCTTAACGATCTGGGGGCCCGTTTCAAGTCCTAGTGTGGGGCCCCCCGTTTTTTTATTTTTTATTTTTTTAATAAATAATGCGAAAATTAAAAAAATTGTGGAATCCAGTTGGTTCTCGACGGATTATGAGATAATAGGCCCCTGGACCAAGACTCTCATACATACAATTATTGGCAAAAAACATTAAGAAAGTCAGTGTTTCCCAGATGATTTTGGGACACTGTGGGAGGGACCCTGGTCCTTGTTGGGGGGTCAGGGGGCATTGCACACTGGAAGAAAATGTGTACCGTTTTAAAGTAAAATGCATCAATCTGATGCACTTAGAGAGGAAAATTTAGAGGCTAAATCAAATCTTGAGCTGCAGAAGGAACATTATTTTTCTGATTTTTCTTAAGCAGGCAGCATCCTTTACTCAGCAACTGCAAAAACAGTAGATTGGTCTGCAGACCCATGTTATATGATGGAGAGACCCATTTCAACAGATAAAGGGTGGATAGCTACTTTTTATGAACAGTATAGAATTTACACATAGAAAGTGTATTCCTGTATGTGTGGGGGCCTTAGAGGCCCCTCATGAAGCCCCTAAGCCAGAGCTAACAATGCTGTTGCTTTACAATTGCTTTTGTATTTCTCCCTTACTAGTTGAGGGGCCCATGATGATTTATTTCCTTATATTTAGGCTATTCCTTTTTGGAACCTTTTATGACATGAGTGACTGAGCTCTTTGACTATAAGACATGTAAAGTTATCAGTACCTTAGCTTAGGGCCCCCTTGAGCCCCTGGGCCTGGTAGCATGCACAAGCATTATTTATTTAAAAAATAATAATAATACAAAATTCAACTGAAATGGGTGAAACATAGTTAAGGCCGTTACTGCATTAACATTTTGGTTGTGACATTTACAGTAAATCTGACTGAGCAGAGGTCTGTGTGTGTGTGTGTGTGTGTGTGTGTGTGTGTGTGTGTGTGTGTGTGTGTGTGTGTGTGCGTGTGCGTGTATGAGGAAGGGACGGGGGATGTTCATGTGTACCCGTGTGTACGATGTGGCTCTTTGCAGTAACACAGTAAAAAATGTGGCTCTTAGTCTCTGACTGGTTGGCCACCCCTGCCCTACTGCCTAGTCAAACCATAGAGTCAAACACAACGGAAGAGGACGGAGATGTATAACGTCTGGGTCATTGTAAATAAGCCTCCATTGCTTTCCATTGCTATAGCCTCGTCTCCGGTCACTGTCCTTATTGTAAACATTTCACAACTCATTTATGTAATTATATAGCAGTGCATTTGGGCATTTACTAGCTTTATCACCATTCAAACAAAAAATAAACGGTTTGTGCATCCAACAGCACAACAAGACATGATTGTGGCTCGTGTCGCTCTTGATCGCTGTGATTTAGCCGATAAGTTAGCGCCGTATAGCATTAGTTAACTCACCCGTGTTGTGTGCGGGCGGCTAGCGCCTCATATTATAGAATAGAATAGAACTTTATTGTCATTGTACAAGACAACAACATTTTGTTTGGAGCAGTCCTCCAGTTGCACAGTTTAACATATTGATATTATATCAATATGAGAAATATTTAAAACAAAACACAACATAATACAACATAATCAATGATATGTATAAATAAAAATATATATCTAAGTAAAATGTTTTAAAAAGTCCACGTCCTTAAGTGCAATAGTGCAATCATGTGTGTATGAGATGGGATGGGGAGTGTCAGTGTGGCAGTAGAGTGGGAGTGGAGTTTAGTAGGGTCACAGCTCTATGATAGAAACTGTTTTGCAGTCTTGTAGTGCGGGCAGGCAGTGTCCTGTATCGTCTTCCTGAGGGCAGGAGGGTGAAGAGGCAGTGTCCAGGGTTTGTGCTGTCTCTGAGGATGCCCTTGACCCTCCGAGTACAGCGGGTCAGGTAGACGTCCTCCAGTCTGGGGAGCTGGGTGCCGGTGATCCTCTCAACAGTCTTAATGATGTGCTGGAGAGCTTTCCTGTTGTCTGTGGTGCAGCCAGAGTACCTTGCAGTGATCCAGTATGTGAGAACCGACTCAATGGCTGACCTGTAGAAGCTCACCAGCAGCTTTTGTGGGAGACGTTATAGATTATGTCGGTATTCCCTTCACCAGATTAAACACCCCTAAATTAATATCAGGACGGTTTCATGTAAATATAGCCTTCCTGGTATAAACCTGTTCCACTATAAAGTATATGTGTTCATCGACCCTTACACTTTTACATGGCAAGAAAAGACCAAAAGCCGATTCACACAATTCCCAAAAGGTTTTACTTTTCACCAAAAACCTTCACACCTTTTATTACCTTAATAGCCTTAATAAAGGCTCTGGTTTTAAAGCATGCGACCCTTTGCCCCTGGCCTATCTCCAGATCTCCCCCTGTGTTGATCCCCTTATGACCCTTACAATTGTCACTTCTAATTTATCCTAGGTTAAGTCCAACATTCAGACCTTTATCCTAGATAAGTTTTTAGAAAGGAGGAGATTAGATAATAGGTTTTTAATTATTCTGGTGGATGAATACCTCACACTTACCCCTGACTTCAAAAGACTGCCGTTAAGTCCTCACTAAATTCATACACCTGGATGAGCTAGGCCAATAGATAAATGCAATTCCCCCTTAATTCAAGGAGTGTGTTTATGGGATGTGTATTCTTTGTTATCAGTAGTGTAGCCGTAGTGTAGGTTTGAATTGCTTACCTCAGGAGCGCCGCGATCCCTTTAAAGAAAAAACCCTACTTAGGTCCTTGTTCCCAACACTAAACTAAAAATTCAGGCCAAAGATTTATAACGTTTTTAAGAAATTTTATTCAATCAATATAAAAAGATTATAAGTTCACAATATAGAAAGAAAAGATCAAATAAAATGAAAGGAAGGAAAATAAGTACCTAAACTCCCATTAATGTGGTTAATATATGTAGAGAACCCTCAATTTTTCTAAGTATTTTGCACTCAAAAAGATTCAGAGTGTTTCTTTCGAGTTTTTCTTCTAAGTCTTTCGTCCATGCTAAAAGAACAAAAAAGTGGAACAGTCAAAACTTCTCCAAATAACAGCAGTGGAACAGTCAAAACTTCTCCCAAATAACAGCAGACCTTCTTGCTCAAAACCCTGGCTTTATATAGTCTGAAGACAGAGAGAGTGGGTGTGTGTATTAGGAGGAGAGAGGGTGGGGGTAAAGATGAGGGTGTGTGTGTCCAGCTCAAGGACCCACTGCCCCCCTTGTCTCTCTCACCTCTGACCTGTCCCAGGACAAGCCCAGGCATGCCTTTTCAGAGAGGCCTTGTGAATTCACAATTATGTATATATTTCAGGATAAAAACTTGAATACAACACTTTTAGTGATTCTACCTGAATATTAAAGGTCACTTGTTACTTTGCCTGTCTTATTAAAAATATCATACTTTTCCCGACGAAAACAAGAAATATACATTTCACATTCTCCCAAGAACAAGATATGTACAATGAAAAGTTGCAATATTCTTGCCTATCTCAACAACGTGCCCTCTTCAAGCACCTCAGGAAGTGAAGCCTTTGAAGTCCTTTCTTGGCCGTCGCGGTGGTGTTGACGGTCCAAGTCAGGTCTTGGCTGATGTTGACCCCGAGGTACCTGATGTTCTGCACGACCTCCACTGTCTCGCCGTCGATGGTGATGGAGTGATGGACGAGGGGCTTCGTCTTCCTCCTGAAGTCCAGGATCATCTCCTTCGTTTTTGCTGCATCGAGGGTCAGGTTGTTCTCTCTGCTCCAGCTCACCAGGTTCTCCACCTCTGTCCTGTAGGCAGCCTCGTTGTTGCCTGAGATCCTGCCTACCACCATGGTGTCGTCTGCGAACTTCAGTATGGTGTTGGCCTCGCAGTCGAGAGTGTAGAGGGAATTATGAACCCAAACATGACGGCTATGTCCGTGGGACTTTCACAACAAGTACAGCGAAGCACCGGTGTTGATCTACGCCAGCCACGGTCCCCTGTCACAGCCAGGTAGGGTAATGTTGGCTACTTGGCTTTATGTTGTGCCGCCGTGCACCGATGCTGCTGTAACTGTGTTTGTTATGTAGCTGCCGTGAATATGCAATGCTGTTTTAATGCTAGGCTATTTGTGCTGTTCAGTTTGTCTTTTGGCACAGTTGTTGGCCGTGTTGTTGTTGTTTTTGTGCGGACATGCACGCTGGTGTGTCGGGTCGGGTCTGATCGCAGCCATGGTTAATTAGGGGAAATACAATATCGGGAGGGAGACTACACGCGTAGAATTTTTGACACAAAATGATCAAGCAACATTTTAGCTGCGTTACGCACGTACATCTTACGCGGGTAGGCGCTGGCAAATTCAATTTGCTGCGCGTGTTGGTCTGGACACACTCCGTTGAAGCTTTATCAAGAAAACCAGAAATCTGGGCTCACGTTTCAATTGGTTCTATCTAATATGGGCGCGCCAGAGCCCTTTATATGGTACTCTGGGGAGGACGTAACCAGATGACGACAGTGACGTGCATGCGACGTCGAAGCCGTGATAGTAAACATCAAAGATGGCTGCGGATATTTTGCGTGAGTTTGAGACTGCTTTGGCCTCGACCCTTACCGATTTGGAAGACGGCACTCATATCTTTCATTAGCAAGTAAGTGGAATGTTCTGTTCTGCCGACCGACAACGGCAAACGTTTAATTTAACAGTTTAACAGCTGTTCGCTAAACGAACGGGGCTTCCGTCACCTTGTGCATCGCATCGCTCTGATTGGTTGTAGTGCTATCCAACTGCGTGCAGTGGCATGTGAAATGCACGAGTAGGAGCCGCCCCTTGAGTTGGAAATTACTATTGATCGTGGCCAGACCCTCTATCGTTCAAGATATCAGGGTCTGGATTTCCAGGCTAGGCTATAACATCATTAATATTTAAAAATTAAAATCCTAACACTAGTCTTTGTACTTACCAACTAACTTGCATGCTATCCTATTACTAACTTGCTAAAATTGTTATTTTTCCACAGTGTCTGACAAAGATCAGGGCTCAGGAGAGGTGATGGTCAGGGCAGAGTGCTACAGGTCCATGAGGAAATCAGAGAAACCTCACAAGCTCAGAGTATGGATACAGTCAGCGGCAGTGTGAAATTGTGTTCAGTGTAAAAATCATAGTAGGCCTAATGTTGGGTAGGGTATAGGTTGTAGGGTTAGGGTATGGTTGGGCTTAGAGTAATGATATCTTTCCTAGGATCATGCCAGGCTGTCATTATGTCAAAGGGGGTGTTCAGACAGGCTTTTAAAAGACATGAGTAATACTGTCAAGGGATATGTATTGATTACGTTGAATACATTGGTATGTTGTACTTTATAGGTGGTCCTAAAAGATTTGCAGCCTGTGGAGCTCCTGTACTTCCACTGCACCTGCAAGGCTGGAAAGACATTATGCAACCACTGTGTTGCACTTCTGTTTCAAGCTGTGCACTATTCGCAGTTGAAACTCCAGGTTGTCCCCCCAACGTTGAGCTGCACTGAAGGGGAACAACAGTGGCATAAGCCTAGAGTTTAGGGCTGGCCCGAATACCATTTTTCAGGCTTCGAATATTCGTTGGTTTTTCCGAGCGAATATTCGAATATTCGTTCCAGAAAAACACACCATCAAAAAATACATTAAAAAAAGAAAATTAAAAAGATTTTTTTTTTTTTTTTTTTTTTTTTTAACGTTAATAATCCCTATATACTCCCTGGAACCGATTTTGACAGTATCTGCATATTTTGTTGAAGATTTACGCGCTCGGAGGTGAAGTAATGGATGAGCTATGACACTTAGTGATGTAATATCCTCCTAAATGAGCAATACTACTACTACTACTACTACTACAATATTACTAACTTTTATATCCTAATATAAAATTATTTGATGACATTATATTGCAGTACTAGCTTCTTGCAAAACATTTTTTTGAAAAAAAAAAAATTATATATATAAAAAAAAAAAAAAAAATATTAAAAAAAAAAAAAAAAACGAAGCTCCGAATACTAATTTAAGCTCCGAATACTAATTTTCCGAACGAATATTCGAATAATTCGGGCCAGCCCTACTAGAGTTATGGTGAGTTCGTTCAATCCAACTTCATTTATAAAGCACCTTTCATACATACATTGTACTTGCTTTAAAACAATCCTACTTGCCACATTCTGTTTTTATTTTTTACCATATTGCTATAGGGGATAAAGCCGGGCCCTGTTGACAAGATGGCTGTGATCTCGGCCAAACCAAAAGCCAGAAAGACCACAGAGGGAGTGCGGTAAGTGCTCTATTTTCGGGATTTCAGAATACATTATATTGGCCAATAGCATTTACAACCAGTGATGGGAAACTGGCATTATTGTTACAAAGTAGGTTCTATGTGTAATTATATCTTCTACGGTAGTGAGTTATAGGTTCGACTAATTTCGTCAATGATTGATTCCACTCACCTCTAAGTGTCTGACTCTTTAGCAGGTGTCTATAAAATTGTCAAAAGCCTGACTTGTAATTAGGGTTGTCAAGCGATTAAAAAAAATTAATCTAATTAATTACAGGCTCTGTGATTAATTAATCTAAATTAATCGCACACTTATATGACACTTTTATGCCTGTTTATAAACAACTGTAGGCCTATAGGCTACCGTTCCTCTCTCTCTCTCTCTCTCTCTCTCTTCTCTCTCTCTCTCTCTCTCTCTCTCTCTCTCTCTCTCTCTCTCTCTCTCTCTCTCTCTCTCTCGTAACTTCTGTCTCCTCCCCTCAGCCAGGCTTCTACATTAAATATATTTAGGAACTACTAGCGCCGAAAGAAAAAAAAACACAAAAAAACAAGCAGGCTAAATAAAGCACACACACACACACAAAGGAGGAAAAAAGACAGGCATGCTAGGAAGAGTGAGAGGGGGCGCGTGTCCGTTGAGATGATCGCAACTAGCAAACAAAAGTGAGACACGAGGAAGATTGAGAGATAGGCCTACTGTTTTGAACCTACATTGTTAATTAGGCACCCACTAAATCAATAATGCACAGACACTGCGAGAATAACATAAGACGTAGTCCTACCTTCATGCTTATTTGCCCGGAGCAGCCCATAACATAGAGCCCTCGGCCCCTTTCCCCTGCTTCTTTCTTTACTCTTTAATCCCGTGCGGGCCGTGTCCGCAAGATACAGGTGCAGCTCCGCTATCATCTCACCTCTTTTGCACCGGGTCAAAGGGCAATATAGAAGTGCGATTAATCTGCGTTAATTTTTTTAATCGCGTAAATTTTTCTGTGATTAATTAATCGAAATTAACGCGTTAATTTGACAGCTCTACTTGTAATTAATGATATTAAGTGTTATTATTCATTCAGATGACCTGTTATTGTATTACATTTCCAGAATGCTCTTCCACTCAAGCAGAATGTATTACTCTGTTGCAGATTTTGTGTGTGTGTGTGTGTGTGTGTGTGTGTGTGTGTGTGTGTGTGTGTGTGTGTGTGTGTGTGTGTGTGTGTGTGTGTGTGTGTGTGTGTGTGTGTGTGTGTGTGTGTTTTCTAAAATACAGGAGCAAACTGTACGAAGGCCTTCATGGGGAACTTCCTGACCTCTCAGTCCTTGGGGTGTCGGAGGTATACAAAGACTTTGTTGCTGCTGACCGCCCTATGATCTGCAGCATGGGGATAACTGCAGATATTCCACTAGTGGACTCGCTGTTTGGAAAGGTTCAACATGGAAGTCCCGTGTCGTACCAGCAATCTGCCAAAGACCAGGCAAAGACTCTCCATGATGCCCAGGGCCGTCGTATAGGGGGTAAAGGTTATGACGATCATAAGGGCCCACAGCCAGCAAGGGCCCACACAGCCCCAGTAGAATCTACGACAAAATGATTATGCATACAGTGAACTAATATATAATCATAGGAATGAGTCCGAATTAAAACAAAGCCACAATTCATACAATATTCTAATTTTAATCATTTCAATAACCCCCTGGACCCCTTCTTAAAAAATGGTTTGGTCCACCCCGCGGTTCGTTCTTCCTCATTGGAATTAAGTGAGCGCGAGCGAACTCAAGCAGGGCGAGGATGCCCCCAAAAAAGCACAAGTTTGCACACCAGAAAAGAGTTGAGAAGGAGGCCAGGAGTAGGATATGAGCAGCAGAGCAGGGGCCCAGGACATCAAAAACTTTTTTCTAAGAATGGTGAGAGTAAAACTACAGAGGGAGGCTGAAACAATTAGCCTACTACTTGTTCATTCATAACATTGCCTTTGACGGGGCGCAGGCTGGAGCCTACGTTAGCTGTCATCTGGCCGCGCTACACTCTGATCAAGTCGCCAGTTCATTTAAAAAAAAAAAAAAAAAAAAAAAGTCGCCAGTTCATTGTAGACCAACGGTTCCTACAGTAACTATAACTGAACGTTACTACTACAGTGACTATGTGTTTCACACATATTACTGTCTGACAGTGCTCCAGTAGCCTATGCGCCCATTCAGAGGCTGCATTGAATTGTATTATGACGCATTCAACTTCTACTCGGTAATTATGAGCATCTGACGATGGTCAGTTACGTTCAGGGCCGTCGGACTGCGGACAGGCTTGGGGGGCCCAAGGCAGAGGGGGGCTGCACCAAAAAAAATAAAAACATATTTTTTATTTATTTTACTGGCTCAATATAGGCCCCTAATCTTTGAAGGCCCAGAAAAATGTTATATAGGAAGACAAAAAAACGGATATCAGGCGCCTTTCATTCGTCAGTAAATTTGTTATTTTTTAAATAACATTGTTCGGGGCTACGAAGATCAGGGGACTATATTGGGCCATTAAAAAATACAAACGAAGGGAAAAAATTCCCGAAGCTGACTGGATTTTTTAAACATGTACATTTCTTCTTTCTGCTTTTTGGTCATTCTGTGTCTATTCATTATTCCAGAAAATAGTACTAAATAGCTTACATAGGAAACAGTTGATTTAGCCTTAGTTTTCTTCTCAAAGTGCACCAGATTGATGAATTTTACTTTAACATTTAAAAAAAAATCTTCCGGGGGAGCATTCCCGCGGACCCCCCTAGAAGGTCCAGGGTCCACGACACAGTCTCCTAAATTCCTGTGAGAAACACTCAGTGCGTTTACATGCAGACTCATAATCGGGTAACTAAACGAATAAGACTTCAACAGGACTTTTAAACTGCATGTAAACACCTTTATCCGATCTACTTCGCACACAAATCGGCACGATAACGGACACGAGATGTCGGATAAGAACACCTAGATAAGTCGTTCGTTGTCGGCATTCTCTCTGCATGTAAACAGGGATCGGACATCGCATACCGGACTTCTCGTTCTGTGCTTGTGTGCCTGCGCGTGATAGGCTACACCATGGGTTGTTGCCGGAAGAGAACCGGACGTGGCTCTTTTTAACACTTGTTGAAAGCATGGTTGAAAGGGCTACAGCGCCATCTAGTGTAATGGAGACAGCCATGCATTGGACATTTATCCGATTCCTGAAAGGCCATGTAAACTCAGACAAGTGACACGGTCCGTTAAGTGTCTAGTTCGATATATGTGATAATCTAATCTAGTTGTGCCATGTAACCGCACTGACTGTGTGTGCATGGTTATTAAGAGTCATTAGACCAGGGGTTGTGTTCAAGTAAGCGTAATGATTTGGTCATTCATCAATAGAAACATTGTGTTGTTATCTGGCTCAGAGAGGGACCAGTCACTCATACGTTTTGGACTATAGACAAACATAGCTTTTACATGTTTGTATTGTAATACCGCCTCTCAGAGGGCCCATCAGGACTTCCTGTATAGGGGCCCAGAATTTGGTGCAACGCCCCTGATGATGCCTCACCCCCTCCATCTTTGCCACTCCAGGCCTACAGACTTGAGCCATCAGAGTGCATGTTTGCCTGTTCCAGAAAGCAACAACTGCGCATGCAAAGTCTTCAAGTCACCCTGGATTTGGCCCATAAGATCAAATGTGGTACCCGAGAGCAGAGCTTGTGTGCCGATTGGTACAATGTTCGGAAACCACGGGTGACAGCATCTCGTTTCAGAGAAGTCTGTCATGTGGGCAAGGCCTCTGAAGAGGGACTTGCGGAACGGGGTTTGGAGTTGGAGGCTGATGCTGATGCAGTCTGGGAGTACTGCCAGATAAAGAGTCAACCACTACAAATGTGGGTTTGTAGTACAGATGCACCTTGGATTGGTGCCTCGCCGGATGGGGTTGTTTTTGACCCATTAGAACAGCCAGAGTTTGGCCTTTTAGAAATAAAATGTCCCAACATTTCTAATTACATAGACACACCTTATCTGAAGGTTATAAGTGGTTCAGTGCAGCTCAAACCAACCCATGCCTACTATTGGCAAGTTCAGGGCCAACTGTTGGTCACAGGTATGAGTTGGTGCGATTTTGTTGTCTCTGCCCAGGATGATGTTTTCATCCAGAGAATCCAGAGGGATGAGGGTATGATGCTAACAATGAAGCGTGGGATTGACATGTTCTTCTTCAATGTATACATGGACAAATACCTGGCAGTGGCATGAATTGTTGATATGATACATTTTAGCAGATGACTCCTTTAAATCTTATGTGACTAATGATTAAGTTAATTGTACATGTTCATTTGAATGCTTTGTTTATTGAAGGGCAATCCCCTTTCTCTCTTGCCTCCTGGCCGTGAGCATGAGGTTACTTGAGTTGAGCTATAGTTGTTGCTATATTTAACTCTTGTTTCCCTTGGTTTACCATTTGGTATGTTGAGACAGGTTCTCATAATTGGACACTGCTTATCTGGTTTCTCTCATATTCTCTTTGATTTGACCAACATTATGCCTTTGTCTTGCCATTAACACAGACATGGCATTTCATCTACAAAAGGACATTACCTCTAACATTGCACTCCTTATTTAATTCCCCCCTATCCCTTGAATTGTCAATAAATGATAATGTATTTAAACATTTTATCAGTTGTCTCCCTCCTTTTTGTTGCACCTCTTTAACGAGCAGAGGTTCGTAACAGGCAGTGACACGTCATGCTAACGATTAATGAAATTTTACTCTTTCAAATACAGTTCACTTGAACCTATATGATGTGGTTTTCCTTTCTGAAGTACAGATAAATGGTCCTTTGAATCTTCACAGGCAAAATCAATCACAGCCAATAGGAAGCACACAGAAGAAAGCTGTAGACTACATTTATGAAGTCAAGCAGTTATATTTAACCCTCATGCCACCCTGGGACCATTGTCTGCCATTTGGCCTTTTTTTGTTTTGTTTTTTGAATACCTTTGTCTGTGCTTATGTTAGCCTAATACATTTTGGCCAGGGTTAATTTTTATGCAGATCATTTCTGAATTTCTACTCAGCAACTTCATAGCACCTATAATAAAGGCAGGACATTTTTTTGTTACACAGGATACCCTGGGACCATTTTCTGCCGTCATGGACTTCCATTCAAAACGGCCGTTTTTTTCTCCAAATTTGATCCTGCTGACAAACCAGCATAAAATATATTTTTCTATTATTTTGCTTTCATCCTTGACAATAGGCATTTAAATTTGTGATTTTCACCCCAACTACTAGTTGGTGCCCATAAGGTATATTTTACATGGGGTTGAATGACAGGCTATTTTCCTGGTTGTCAGTCCTGCAATATTGTTGGCCCCCAAAGGTCAATGTCAAAAAATATTTCAACCTAAATGGTGTTGATGTGTTGGTAGGGATACCAGTGTGTGGTGTATATTAGGGCTGTCCCCTGAAAGTCGATGATTCGAATCATCAATTGGGAAACCCTGCAGTCGACTCAGAGAATCTGAGTCGACTGCAGGGTTTCCCGCGTCTTCCTATATTTATTTATTTTTTATTATTATTTTTTTGTCAGTGAGTGAGTGAAAGGGATTAATAAAACTAATAATAGAAAAAATTCAAATTATATGGATAATAATTATAGGCCAAATACTTATATTTTAATATTTTATAGGCCAAATACTTATATTTTAATATTTTAGACGGACTGATGTGACACGAAGTGTGCTGAAATAGATACAATTTGAAACCGTTAGAACGGTTGGTGCACTGCCGGTGGTGGTTCTATAGCAAATATTACCAGCCTATAACAATGTCTCAGAAGACGTCAAAAGTGTGGCGACATTTCGAACATTTAAAGGACAACCCTAACAAAGTGAAATGCAAACTTTGTCTGCAAGAATTTGCTTTTCATTCAACCACGTCTAACATGGCAAACCACTTGAAACGGGTAAGATACTACTAGCATAACTCTAGCCACCATTCTAAATGTAGGCCCATAGGTTATACGTCTTTACAAAGCTAATTTAAAATACGTTATATTTTTTTCCGGCTAGATTCATCCCACGTACTGTGGTGAAGAAGATGAAGGCTCACGTCCGATATTAACACAGAGAACTCTCGAGTTGAGACACGCAAGCGAGCAATTACAGACAGCATCGTCGGGTTGATTACGCAAGACATGAGACCTATACATATTATTGAGGGAGCCGGTTTCAAGAAGCTGATCCAAACTCTGGAGCCAGGGTACACGGTCCCCAAAAGAGAGACAGTGATGCACGCCGTGAAGGCAAAATATGAGACGACAAGAGAGGTGATCACAGAGCAGATGAACCAGTGTGCGGCAATCAGTTTCACCACCGACATTTGGACGTCCCAGCAGATGGAGGCGTACATGACGGTGACTGCCCATTTTATTACACCCGATTGGCGACTGGAATCATTTGTTCTTGAAACAAAATCAATGGAGGAGTGTCACACTGCAGCGAACATCGCGCAAAGATTGACAGAAGTAATGGATGCCTATGCTATTCCAGGAGAGAAGCGAGTGGCACTAGTTCACGACAACGCGGCGAACATGATTCTGTGTTCACAAATGCTGTCACTAGATCCAGCCTGGGGAACTGTGCGAGGTGCTCGTTGCGCAGGGCACACACTGCAGCTATGCATCAACGCAGCCCTCAAAGAAGACCCGGTCTGTCGAACCATCGCGGCTGCAAGGCATCTGGTCGCCCACTTTAAAAAAAGTGCTAAAGCCACAGCAGCGCTTAAAGGAAAGCAGATCGCACAACAAGTTGCACAGCACAAACTGATCCAAGACGTGGCAACTCGGTGGAACTCCACTTTCTCCATGCTCGAGCGTCTGGTGGAGCAGAGATGGCCTGTTACTGCAGTACTGTCAGACCCCGATACTACCAAGAAGGCTGTCCGAGACTTGGATTTAACAACGGTACAGTGGAGGATCGCGGAGGACATCGTGTCAGTTCTCAGGCCCATGGTTACTCTGACCGAGTTATTATCCCAGGAGATGAACACTTCACTATCAGCCACTCTGCCTATGATCATCAACTTGAAAAACCGCCACCTGCAAGCGCACACGGATGACAGTGCAGCCACTAACGCGCTGAAAGGAAAGCTCACTGCAGAGTTTGACAGAAGGTGGGAGCTGACCGGGAGACTACTTGCAACCAGTATGTACACGCAAGCTGCAGTTCTCCATCCCCGTTTCAAAAAACTGACCTTCATAGAGGATGTTGAACAAAGAGAGGAGGCGTATGAAATGGTGGCAAATTTAGCGGAGAGTTGTTAACAAGACAGCACGCAGGGGCCGGGCCAAGCGCGAGCAGAGGAAACTCAGCCGCCTCCTCAAAAAAAGAAAAAGATAGCCATGCTGCTGATGTCAGCTGGTGAAGATGAAGATGATGAAGAAGAAGAGGGACTGAGCCAGTCAGAAATGAAGACTTACCTGCAAGATCAAACAAAAGTTGATGCGGGGCCACTGAACTGGTGGAAAAAAAACGAAGACCGCTACCCCAAGCTTTCCAAAGCAGCCAAACGTGTGCTCTACGTCCACACCATCCGAGAGAATATTCTCCAAGGCTGGCTTCATCGTGAACAAGACACGGAGTTCACTTCTTCCAGATAATTTGGACATGTTAATCTTTCTCTCCCACAACATGTCCCGGATTAAATATTCCGCATAAAACGGTAGGTTAACAGACAAAGGCCGTAGGCTACTTTGATTTAGGCTAGATCATCCAATTGCTCATTCGTTTTAGACCTTTGGATATTTATTGTGTTTATTTTTCCACACTTTAATGTTGCCTTTTATTTTATAAAGGAATAGCCTATTCAAGTCGGAGGAGTTAAAGCTAACAATATTGTCATCATTCGTTATGTTAGCTAGACATTTGTTGTAATTGAATTGTGTCGATTGATTTATATAGGGTGAGTATTGTTAAATTGGGACACTTGAAAATTTGTCTTCCGGAACAATTTACAGAATTTTCCAATTGCCTGAGCTGCAAACATTATACCATTTTATAAACACCAACTTCCCTACATAAGTATGCAAAATAAAAAAATTAAAAAAATAAAACAGAATCAATAGTTCCATCTCAAACACAAAATGCCCGGAGACCACTGTTCAGCAGGCGCTACTGTCAAAATGGGACACCTGATATTAGGATATAAAAGACATAGACATTGAAGAAGGGAAGTCATTTCAACATTTAATGGGTTATTTTTCCATAGGAAGTGAATAACAACAACATTGCCTATTCTTTAAAGAAAACCAAAAATGTATGTATAGCCTATGAAATCAAGCTAAATTTTGAAACAATTCATTGTATGGTAAAAAACTTATGTAATTAGTCTTAAAAATGCTAACATTAGAAACAATAGATATTTAGTTATAAAACCATCACACAAGTCTATAATAACAATGTTTAGAAACATCATTTTAAATTTGACAATAATTAATTTAAAAGTGTAATACATTAATCTAACAAGTCTCAAAAACAATTAATAAAAACATGACACCGACATTGGCATCAATTTAGCATAAAACATTCTACCTATTCTATTTAAGATAATAACAAAGGTAGTGTGGTGATCACAGCTGGCTGCTGTGCGCTCCTCCTCCTTTTGCCACTCCCACTCCCTCTGTTCCGTGGCACACCTGGTCTGCATCTTCAATCAACGCACCTACTTCACCTCTGGCTTCCCTGCTGTCGTTGCCAGATCGTACCATGCACTACAGTGGTAACTATACACGCCTGGCTCCTAGTTTTCTCCTCGTCTCTATCTCGTTGTCTCGTGTTTTTCGTGATCACCACCCTAACGCTGTTTTTCCTCTGCCTGCGGTTACCCGGACCACAACCTCCAGCTTCCTACCTGCTTCTCCGTCCCGGCTTCCCCACTCACCACCTGCTTCCCCACCTCGTTGAAATAAACCTTTTTATTATATCCACAACTGCCTCTGTCTGCTCTTGGGTCCAGTACATGATCATAACAGGTAGGAACCAATAAATTATAGCCTATCCATACAAAGATTAAATGGAGCTAATGGTAGTCCGATAAGAGGACTCCCAAATCATGGCAGACACTGTGAACATGTAAATATCCCTCCATCTTCAATCACCCCAAAGTCCTCCCCACAGGACTCATGGAACCACCTCCAGCATCCAACACACATCATCCATTCTTCGTTTTTTTTCGGGTCATCCTTTTCACCATACTTTCTTTTGCAGACTCTGCAAGCTTCTTGACCCTCCCCGTCTTCCACTTTGAGGCTTTTTGTTGTAGCTTTTCCCACAGCTTTCCTTACTTGCTTTGCCTTAGAGCTTATGTAATGGAAATGCTCGTCACTTGTCAGATTGCATGTCGGGGGTTTGGCACGCTTTCTAGTTGCCCCTCTCTCACGTGTTGGTGTAGCTATCAGGGAGGAAAAGGTTACATCCTCTCGGTCGTTCTCTGTGCCAAGCTCTCTGTTTCCAGTTACAATATCATTTAACGTGTTCAGCTCCAGCTCCGCAGTAATCCATTAATCCTCCTTTCCTGGAGCCCACTCTGCCGTTGACGTTGAGGCCTGCTCTGCAAGGGCCAATGCTGCTGGAGCCTGCTTAGCCAGGACCCACTGTGCTGGTGCCTCTGCTGATGCAGCCTGCTTAGCCAGGACCCACTGTGCTGGTGCCTCTGCTGATGCAGCCTGCTTAGCCAGGACCCACTGTGCTGGTGTGTGGGTTGTTGGTGCTGCTGCAGCCTGCTCTGGTAGAGGTGCAGGTGGTTGATCTCTCTCTGTTGTTTTGCTGGGCTCATACACATCTGCATTAATAGCATCCAGATTGACTGGGTACATGCCTGTTCCTCTGAACCCATTTTGTGCTATTTCTACAGTTGCCGCCTTTTCCATGCTCGGGAAAACAGGGTGAAGAATTCAGATTTCCTCAACTTGCGACCCCCTGTTTCCCGAGTGAATCTTCTTCCCTCTTCATTCCAGCTGTTCTTTAAACTTTTGAACAGGGACTTATCTGCAGGCTGTAGGCAGTGGGTTGTATGCGATGGGTAGCACATAACATGCACATTGTGCTCCTTCATTAAGGTCAGAAATGTCAGATTGTACATGTGGGAACTGTGCCCATCTAGTAGCAAAAGATGTGGCCTTGTGTCTTCTTTTGGCAGGCTCTTAACGAACAGCCTGCCCCATTCCATCATCAGCTCACTATTGATCCAGCCATTGTCCGAAACCCTTACCAGTGTGTTTGGAGGTGCCTGGTAGAGCCAATCAGCCTTTAAAGGGGACATATTATGCAAAAACTCGGGTTTAAATGTGTATTTCCGAGGTCTACTAGAAAAGGTTTTAATGGTCTATAGTACAAAAAGCCCATTAGTTTTCTACCAATGCCCATTTCTTCATTGCCTTTTCAGGCCTTTTTTGGCCTCTCCCTCAAAAATTTGATTTTGACATCTACCCCCCTCTGCAGAAAGCCTAGTCTGCTCTGACTGGTCAGATCTACATGGGCGTGCATGCACCGCCCTGCTCATTTACTCTATACCTACCTCCATGGGCATGGCACACGCCCAGCTGTCAGTTTTGTTTACTTTTGGCCAATGCAGCATGGAGATCGATGTTACCATGTTTAGCTTCATTTCTACAGCAAATGTCAGCACACTTACCACTTCTAAACCAAAAGCTTTACAACTGAACCTGGTCAGGCAGGAGTCTGAGCTGAAAACTGCATCAAGATTTCTGGTTTCCCTGACATTATCCTCAGGTAAATATGTCACTGTCAATAACAGAATATGAGCTAAGTATTTATGCAAAAACCTCCTAACTTGTAACATACAACATTTTATGTATGTCTCTACAGGTTAAACTGGGGAATGATCTACAACCCAGTGGAGTGAAAAAGCTTTGGTTGTGAAGCCATGCTGAGGTAACATGTAAACATGTACAGTAATGAGGCAGGAAAGGAATGTATCATGTCAAGATTCACTGGAAAGGCATCTTTTGTAAAAAAATAAAAAATTGAAATAATTAGTCAGAGCTTCGAATTATCACAATTATCTGACACCCTTTCAATATCTAATATATTGTATAATTTGTATTGTGACCACTGATTTATAATAAAGTTTTACTGTTAAAAAATGTATTGTGTTGCTAACTGTCACTGTTTGCTTCGTGTAGTAAACTTGAAACTCACATTTTCATAGTCAGGAATGGATGTTGGACTAGTTTTCTGACCGATTTACATGCATTGACTTATAAGTTTTTTTTTATTCAACCCTTTATCTCGCTGAAGATTTCTTATAAAACAGTATCATAACATTTTAAAAAGACCAAAACCATACTTAAAAAGAAAGCAGTTTATTCATAGCCAGTGAAATGGAAATATAAAGTGTACAAATCAAACAGAAGCAAAACCATAACTTGTATGTAACTGTCCAGTTGTTGCTGGTGGGCCCTGAAGAAGACCACCTGTCCCACCCAGTGAACACATCCTCCTCTGAAGGAACGAATAGTGTGGTCCGTCAGGTCACTCACATCTGTAAAACATGACACATTCAATGTTATATCATGTAGCCTAGCTGAACTATACATAATACATCTGTAGTTATGGCAAAGCTACAAACTAATGAAAATATATTTTTTCTTCCATTATTAAATAAGATTGGCTACTAATAAGTTCAGTATAGCCCTTGCTCAAGAAGCAACGAGTTCTGAGTGATACTGTGTGCTTTTTGAAATATAATGGACAGGAAACAAACAGCAGCAATTTACAGTATTCCTGTCTATTATATTGTACATTATACTGGAGATGTAATAGGCCTACTGCTGCATGTACCACGACTGCTTGCATAACTACACACTGTCAACAACAAATAAATACTATTCAGTTTCCAACACACACACAGGGGCTGTCATGGACAGACTCACAGATCTAAACGTTAGCATAAAGCAAACGGTTAAGCTAGCGGACGCTAACGCTAACGCTATACTACTACTGTTACCAAGCGTTTTGGCCGTCCCTATACTTCAGTATTACAGGAATAAGGACACGGAAAACTCCATTCACGGAACGGAACGAGCCACTTTATTGAAGCTCTCCCAACATAGCCTAAGTCAAAACAACCACATTACAACACTTCCGTGTTCCACCTTTTCACAATAAGAGCCTACACAAGAAATAGCGGCATTATCTCGTTTGGCGTTGGTTATTTTAGGAGGGATAAATTAAAGCACATTACACACATTGAACTCATAAACGGACAGATTTGTTTAAATTAGACCGGTACTTACATTTCCAGAGGAGAGATGGTGTCTATCAGTCTTCCAGGCACAATCTCCTTCACACTCCAGTATAACGGCAGATCAAACTAGATTGCCAACCTTTGCTGGGCATAGCCTAACAACAAATGAAGTAAATCCATTCAGCCCCTGTCTGCTTCGAGGCTGGGGTGTGATGGTTCTATATCTATGGTGATGGTAGCTTGAGGATGAGCTAACACTGCAGCTTGCTTCTGCTCTGTTGTTGCATTAGCAGGTGCAGTTCCAGGTGTGTGTGGTTACCAACGGGCGTATTGATTTGCCAATCAACTGCCGAGTTTCTGATGAGCTTTCCCGTGGGAGTATTTATGATAATGAAAAACGACCGGTTTCGTCATCGGTCTGTGTTTTTTGGAAGAAACCTTCAAATCCCCCCTTTTTCGAAATAAGCATCTCAGAAGAAACTGACATAGTTGTCTTTTATAAGCTTGTGTGTGCTGGTAGGGACGCCAATAACCTACAAAGTGTGCCCAAACACCGGCAATGTTTGTTTTTTCATAATATGTCCCCTTTAAGCGTTTGCCCTTAAAAATGATCAATAGAGGCATGTAATCTCCAACTGCGTTGAAGCTGGCAAGTGCTGTGGTAGTCTCTCCCTTTTCACCAGCTGTCACCTCATAGCATGCATGTCCTGCTTCTGCCACCACTCTTTGGGACACAAAGTGATCCTGCATTCCAGTTTCATCGCAATTCCATTTGTGTGATGGAAGATCATGTATGCCTAGTTCCTCTATTACTTGCTTGTAGCAATCGAACCATTTTGACACAACGGTCGGATTTAGCCCAGCTGCACGAGCAGAGGAAAGGCCTTCTGGCTTTTTCAAACTCAAGTATGGATGTCTTGGTAGGAAATGGTCAAACCAGTACTGACCAGCCCTTTTATTTTTTTGGGAAAATCCAATTAGATTACGTTTTGCAGCGTATTGGTACGCTAGGGCCTGAATTTCTTGCCTCCTTAGTGGAAATCCTCGCTTGGCTAGATGTTTGATAAGGGTGACCAGCTCCTCTTTCTGCTCCATCATCAAAACTGGGCTTCTCCCCGAGACATGCTTGTGGCCTTTCACAGTACCCTTCACCCTTCTTTGAAGTGTACTTTTAGGTACATTCCACGCACAAGCTAGCAGTCGTAGTTTTGGCTCCTGCCCTGCCTCTAACTGTTCTTCATACTCCAAAACTGCCCCTTTCATCCTGTCTTCACTCCACTGATTGTACTTATTCCCTTGCCTTTTCCTTGCTCTTGCCTCTCTTCTCCTGTCTTTCCTGGTTCCCTTCGCTTTGTCTGCCATGTTCCTCTGAAATAGTAAGGAATTTTGTATATTTGATATATTTATATAATCTATTTTAAAATATTGATATATTTAACATAGCCTATATTAACAATATACATCTCTGTTCTACACTCTGGTCATTACTGCCGTTCTCTTTCCTACGTTAGCTAGCTAGAGCTTTTGGAATTATGCAAGCTAAAACATGAATATTTTAGCTCTTCTGAACTTAGTTGTAGCAAGCCAGTTGACATATTTAGAAAACATCTATGATCCAGTTTAGAAAATTCTTTATTTTAATATAGCAACTATTTTATGATCACCAATAACAGTTTTCCTGTCTTAAAATGACAAAAATTAGTGTCCCATTTTGACAATAATATAGTGTCCCATTTTGACAGTAAGCAATTGGCAATTTGGGACAGTATCAAAACAAGCATTTTTACAAATTGTGGAAGGCTTTAGAAATGTATTCATTGTTATTTAGATACACAATTATTCACCATTACAAGAAATATAAGTATCAAACATTGACTGTTTGTTTTTAGATTTATAAAAGCTTAACAAGCTTCACATCAGGATAGTACTCTTTCTACTCGCTTGCTTGTTCAATCTTTAAATTCATTTTTGCTTTGCTCACTGGTTGCCTGTCTGTCCTCTTCCAGTTGTCCCTGGTCGTGACGAGACGGTGTGGATCTGGTCCCCCCCTCTGGTTTCATCTGAGAATGGACCATCAACGCGAAAGATGTTGCAGTGGTTAAGGACGCCACCTGGAGACGTGGGATGTAATCCCGGCGATGGAAACCTTAGTTTTCCCTGGTGGAGACGAGACGGTGTGGATCCTCTGGCTGCATCTGAAGTCTTCCTGCATCCACACTATTTGCACTTTACTTAGTATTAACATGTAATCACCTGGTCAATGATCAATTTCCTTCGTGATTTTCTCTACTTATGACATCTATTGCAGCATGTCCGTCCTGGGAGAGGGATCCCTTACTCTGTCGACTCTCCCTGAGATTTCTTCAATTTTTTATTCCCGGTAAAGGGTTTTTACTGGGAGTTTTTTCTCAGCCGAGCTAAGGGTCTAAGGGCAGGGTGTCATATTGTATCATTTTGTATCATATATCATATTGTATGAAATGTAAAGCCCACTGAGACAAATGTATTTGTGATTTTGGGCTATACAAATAAAACTGATTTGATTTGATTTGAACAAGTTTAAGGTCAGAATGCTATGTCATGTCACTTACATTGTGATTCTTGGACCAACTGTCACTGTGCTCGAGGCCACGCCCCCCCCCCATATGACGTCATACCCACGTGACCTTTTTTTATTTATCACAGACACCCTAAGCTATGCATAGATACTTTTATTGGGGTATTTTGTGTATTCCTTGAAAATGTATTTCATTGCAAAGTTTAACGATAGTTACGTATGTAACTACGGTTCTATGAGTTCCGGATGACCGCCAGAGGCGGTGCTTTCAGCACTGGATGTTCCATCGCGCGCATGCGCAGGTCGAGATCTTATACCAAAATAGTCACCCGTGACACCTGGGTGACCCGAGAATATGTATATATTCCGGAAGTCACTCTAGGATCTGTTCCAACTGGATCTTCTCGCGGTATCTGAGAAGTCTGAGTGACAGAGAACTCTGGCGGTCATCCGGAACTCATAGAACCGTAGTTACATACGTAACTATCGTTCTATTTCGTTCCTACTGACCGCCAGAGGCGGTGCTTTCAGCACTGGATGACTTATACCAGAAAGGTCACGAAGAGTACTCATCAATTAAGGGCTTGCAGCCATCAACAAGACAGCTGTCATCCCACCGGATGAGGTGCAGCAACATTTACTCTGTAGAGCCGCGCAACGTACATGATGAAGACCATGTAGCCGTGGCGCAAATGTCCTGCCGTGAACTCCGCTTCAAGGCAGCCCATGATGTAGCCATACTCCTGGTAGAGTGGCACTCAACGGCCAAGGCATGGGGAGCCCCTGTGCTCTATATGCATTCAAGACCACATCCACAAGTCAGTGGGAGTGTCTCTGTTTGGGCAGGGCAGCCCCCTTCCTGCGGCTCCCATAGCAGACAAAGAGGTATTTGTCTTACGCAAGCTGGTTGTTGCCACAACCTATGCCCTAAGCGCCCGCACCGGGCACAGTGGGTCTGACATTCTTTCTGCACCCCTTGGTGAGCCCAGGGGATTGAAAGCAGCCAACTCGATCGATTGGTCTACATGGAGGAAGACAATCGTTTGGATAGGAAGGATGGATATGGCGAGAGCACCACTCCTGACCCTTCTACATGCCAGCGCAAACGCGCCTGGCTTACTGACAAGGCATGGAGTTCACCGACCGATTGCAGTCGCAATGGCAAGGACGAATGCCATATTCATAGACAGCCGCGTCAGGTCTGCCTGACTCAGCGGCCCAAATGGGGGTAGACCTAAGGCCCTCAGGACTACTTGCAAGTCCCATGATGGTGCCCTCAGGGGTCATGGTGGCTGAATGAAGCCTCTGGCCTCCCTTCAGAAACTGCCTGACTAGGTAGTGGGACCCTACCGTCTGGTTATCCACCCCTGCATGTGTGGCCGATACCGCAGCCACATAGACGCACAGGGTGGAAGCAGCTCTCCTGCTGCCCAACACAGACTGCAGAGAGTGTGGTATCACTATCACTGAGCAAGTCCATGGGACTTCGCCATGTGCCATGCACCGCTGTGAAAACAGCCTCCACCTGTTTGCATAGTGCCATGTAGTGGAGAGTGCCCCTGAAGTCAAAAACGTATGGACCTCTGACTGGTCGCAATACGTCACAGTGGGTCCTGGCTACCAGGAGCCCCACGCACAGCTGCAGGCGCCCCGAGTTCGGGTGCCACATGTGTCCGCCTACCTGAGACAGAAGGTCCTGTCTCCCTGGAAGGCACCAAGGCTCTCCTTGAGGAGTTTAGTAACGCTGGGATCCATGGCCTTCCTGGCCAATGTGGAGCCACCAAACGTAGGCTGTAACTGCAATGCTGGACCCCATCCAGTGTTGTCAGTAACAAAAGAATTGTAGGAAATGCATAAAGCAGGCTGACTGGCCAAGCCTTAGCCAGAGCATCCTGCCTTAGGGGACTGGTCCTCTCCATCTAGGAGAACCCAGGGGGACAGTGGGTCATCTCTTCGGAAGCAAAGAGATACGCCACTGCCCTGCCATACTTGTCCCAATCATGCCCACCACCTCCGGATGGAGTCTCCACTCCCCGGGGGTGGCCCTTTTCTATCGCTGTGTTCCGGACACCTGGAACTTGGACAGCTTAGATAATGATAATTAGATAATGCTGAGGTCAGCATACTTATCAATCGAAGGAAGAGGCTGTACTCCAGCAGCCTCCATTGCCTGAAGTGCTGTAGTAGCTGCTGAACGGTAGCTACGCGCTACGGAGAAAGGCAGGCTCGCATGGCCGCCGACTCGAGCACCAGCTGAGCTGTAATGGTGGCAGGGATGCTGCCCCACACTGTTTAATATACGCAGAGCCAGGGACGGCCCAACGGAAGAACCCTGACTGGTACACCCTGCCCAGAAATGCAAAGGGGAGGACCACCTGTGACATTGGGCAGTAGGGACTTGAAAGTAGCATCTTTCAGGCTATGACACAACCCAGTCCGCCTGAGCGATAGACTGGAGGACCCCTGCAACACGCAGCATGGGGAAAGGAAGAATCGTGAGGCACTGATTCCACCGTCTTAGTCCAGAACGGGGCGACCCCGCCCCACCTCCTGGTACCTGAACTTCGGTTGAGTAGAACCTACCGAGCATCGAGTAGCACCCCCAAGGACTCTGGGGGAGGGCGGAGGCTGGACGCCGACCTCCTGGCGCCTGAAATGCAGCTGTAGCGCAGTGTCACGGCGCTGTACAGAATGTGCTGAGAAGCACTGGCCCCTTGATTGTCCACCTGAACGTGGTTGAAGCTATTGGCACGGGGTACCACAGAGGTTCCCGGCCTGGAATCAGGCAGAGGTGCACGTCGCAGCGTGCAACTACTGTCTAGCCTGGTCAACCTGAACACTTCGCACCGGGGCCTAAAGCGTGCGGCCTGGGATCACTGGAAGAGAACGGAGGGTCTGTCGACACACCTCCGACTGGGACGCACAGTTGCATCAACCTGCCTAGCTCCCTAAGTCATAATGCAAAGTCTGCAGCGAAGCATCACTGAGGGTCCGTGCTGAGTGACCAGCGCCTGACCCCTGTATGGTTTGCAACCAAGCCATGACTATGTGCAAAAGCCAATCCCCAAGACGTCCCACGCGGGCAGCAATGTCGTAACTCCTAGTAAGGAGGTCGTATGTAATCTGGCACTGGGGCCGAGGGCAGCGCACATCGGTTCTCAGAGCCTCGTCTGGGGAGACAACCAGGGATGCTATAGCAGGCTCAATCGGAGCTAACCAGTCCAAGCCCTAACTATCAGCATTGTGCATGGCTGCCAGAGCTCTGCTGTCACTAGTGTGATGAGAGAGCCCCTAAATCTGCAAAGCCTCTACGGAGCTCTGCCTTCGAAGTGAGGCTCAGAGGGAGGCCCAGAGAAATATACGGAGTATTGAGGGCCCGCCGAAAAAAGGCAGTCACAGGTGCAGATGAAACCAGAGCTTCATCTAGCCCAATAGTTGGCAAGTCACGGACGGACACTGACCCTCTAGCCGAGCTGCCCATCTGTATAACATTACAGGACGCAGCTGTGGACAGCATCCATCCCCTGAGTAGGGAGGATGCACAGCCGCAAGGCTACTCACTGCAGCTGGTACCCTGAGCTGGTTGGAGGCTAGTAGGAGAGCTTCTACCTAGCAAGCCTCAGTGCCTGAGGCATGAAACTACGGTTCATGCATGGTTTATCTGACAGTGCTTCCCTCGGGTGCTCACCCCGAGACCTGCCGGGCACTTGTCATGGCCATTCTCCACTGTAGGGAGGCCATGAAGGCGTCACAATTATGGTTGTTTAGTATGTCAGCAATTTAGCAGGCTAGGCTAAATGAATTAGTAGCCTACTCAACCGAGCTTCTGGCGCAAGCACCAGAGCAACGGAGCGACACCCCTAAAAGTAACAGTGACGGCGACTTTAGGAGGCCTAAGCTGCTCATTGTCGAGCCAATTAAAATATGCATCTGTTAAAGGTATGCAACCGGGCTTCAGGCGAGAGCAACCGAGCCACGGTGCGACACCGCTAGACTAAAACAGTGGCGGTGTAAAACTATGCTGCCCACTGGCGAGCATAATTACAGTAGGCTTTAGGCAATCGAGCTTTAGGCGAGAGCACCCAAGCAGCAATGCGACCTGTAGTGTAAAACTATGCTGCCCACTGGCGAGCATAATTACAGTAGGCTTTAGGCAATCGAGCTTTAGGCGAGAGCACCCAAGCAACAATGCGACCTGTTGTGTAAAACTATGCTGCCCACTGGCGAGCATAATTACAGTAGGCTTTAGGCAATCGAGCTTTAGGCGAGAGCACCCAAGCAACAATGCGACCTGTTGTGTAAAACTATGCTGCCCACTGGCGAGCATAATTACAGTAGGCTAGGCAATCGAGCTTTAGGCGAGAGCACCCAAGCAACAATGCAACCTGTTGAGACAATTAAAATATGCATCCGATTAAGGTATGCAACCGGGCTTCAGGCAAATACAGTAGTCTGTGCTGACACGACAACGGTGTGACAGCCAAAATAACACAGTGAAGGTGACCCTTGGAAACCCAAGACGCTCACTGGCTAGTAGCAACTAACGTATGCAACCGGGCTTCAGGCGAGAACAACCGGGCTTCAGGCGAGAACAACCGAGCCACGGTGCGACACCGCTAGAATAATACAGTGGCGGTGTAAAACTATGCTGCCCACTGGCGAGCATAATTACAGTAGGCTTTAGGCAATCGAGCTTTAGGCGAGAGCACCCAAGCAGCAATGCGACCTGTAGTGTAAAACTATGCTGCCCACTGGCGAGCATAATTACAGTAGGCTTTAGGCAATCGAGCTTTAGGCGAGAGCACCCAAGCAACAATGCGACCTGTTGTGTAAAACTATGCTGCCCACTGGCGAGCATAATTACAGTAGGCTTTAGGCAATCGAGCTTTAGGCGAGAGCACCCAAGCAACAATGCGACCTGTTGTGTAAAACTATGCTGCCCACTGGCGAGCATAATTACAGTAGGCTAGGCAATCGAGCTTTAGGCGAGAGCACCCAAGCAACAATGCAACCTGTTGAGACAATTAAAATATGCATCCGATTAAGGTATGCAACCGGGCTTCAGGCAAATACAGTAGTCTGTGCTGACACGACAACGGTGTGACAGCCAAAATAACACAGTGAAGGTGACCCTTGGAAACCCAAGACGCTCACTGGCTAGTAGCAACTAACGTATGCAACCGGGCTTCAGGCGAGAACAACCGGGCTTCAGGCGAGAACAACCGAGCCACGGTGCGACACCGCTAGAATAATACAGTGGCGGTGTAAAACTATGCTGCCCACTGGCGAGCATAATTACAGTAGGCTTGGCAATCGAGCTTTAGGCGAGAGCACCCAAGCAACAATGCAACCTGTTGAGACAATTAAAATATGTATCTGATTAAGGTATGCAACCGGGCTTCAGGCGAGAGCACCCGAGCCATGGTGCGACACCGCTAGACTAAAACAGTGGCGGTGTAAAACTATGCTGCCCACTGGCGAGCATAATACAGTAGGCTTTAGGCAATCGAGCTTTAGGCGAGAGCACCCAAGCAGCAATGCGACCTGTAGTGTAAAACTATGCTGCCCACTGGCGAGCATAATTACAGTAGGCTTTAGGCAATCGAGCTTTAGGCGAGAGCACCCAAGCAACAATGCGACCTGTTGTGTAAAACTATGCTGCCCACTGGCGAGCATAAATACAGTAGGCTTTAGGCAATCGAGCTTTAGGCGAGAGCACCCAAGCAACAATGCGACCTGTTGTGTAAAACTATGCTGCCCACTGGCGAGCATAATTACAGTAGGCTAGGCAATCGAGCTTTAGGCGAGAGCACCCAAGCAACAATGCAACCCCCTAAATAACACAGTTCAATTGAATTCAGCTTATTTAAGAAGGGGACAGTGTCAAATTAATAAAACACATGATCATACATGGGTTAAAAAGATAGAATTAGCCAAATGCTATTCTCTATCTGTAGTAGTCCCCTGGCAGTGTCAGCGGCTCTAGGTAACCCCAGCCGCCCACTGGAGAGCAAATCAACGAAGGCTAGGCAATCGAGCCTCAGGCGAGCACACCCAGGCAACAATGCGCCTTAAATAACACAGTGACAGCAACACTTGGGTCCCAAGACGTTCACTGGCGCAACTAAAGTAGCCTATGCAACCAGGCTAAGGCGAGCTACCGTGCAACGGTGCGACACGGCTATAATAATACAGCGGTGTGAAACTAATTAAGCTGCCAACTGGCGACACACTACAGCAGCCTACACACGTGCAACAGTGTGACATGGCTAAAATAACACGGTGAAGGCAATTTAGGAAACTAATTAGCCCACCGGCGAGCAATACAGCAGCATACAGTGTATACAACAGCATACTAGTGTGTGGCACAGCTCACCCACTGCCCCTAGCAAATAAAGTAAGCTATGCAACGCAAGGCTTAGGTGAGAGCACACGACTGGTGCGAACAGCTCAAATACAACAGTGAAAGCGACTTCTGACCCGAAGCCGCGCACTTGACGAGCAAAGTAAGTAGCCTCTCGCTCTAGGCGATGCTACAAAATACTGTGGCGGCGGCTTGGACTCTCCCCAAGCCGCTCGCCGCCGATTAAATCGAAGTAAGCAACCGGTCGGGGCGATCTACGTAGCACCCGAGCACAGTCAACAATGCTAGAAAAACAATACATTCGAGCATACCGGGCTTTAGCGAAAAACACACAAGCACCGGTGAGAACCCCCGGGGGGGGAATAACACGGCGACTGTGAAACCAGCCGCCGCTTGACAAGCTCAATTAAAGCAGGGTGGAAAGGTGATATTAGCTTCCGCGATAGCCGCCGGCTACGCGTAGCCTTCACACTACTCACCCCCTGACCCCGGCCTCAGCCGAAGTCGAACGAATTGCAAGCGCAGCCTTTGGAGGACGAAGTCAAATCGAAGCCCCAACCCTTAGGTTACAAAGCTACTTGCGACAAGCTAATGGTATATACACACACAATGTGTGTGACCTGCTAGCACGAGAAGATAGAAGGAAGGAACAGATCCTAGAGTGACTTCCGGAATATATACATATTCTCGGGTCACCCAGGTGTCACGGGTGACTATTTTGGTATAAGATCTCGACCTGCGCATGCGCGCGATGGAACATCCAGTGCTGAAAGCACCGCCTCTGGCGGTCAGTAGGAACGAAATAGAACTGTCCCATTTTGACAGTGTCCCATTTTGACAATACTCACCCTAGATGTGTTTGTATTTTCGAATTGTTTATAAAGACAAATGGTAGCCTATGCCTAATATACATTACTGATTATTCTGTTGAAACATTTACAACCCTTGATTTTATTTTCATGTAAATCTACTCAATTTTTTTGTTACGTTATATATTCTTTGTTGTAAATAAATAAATCAATTGGCCCTTAGGTTGGACTAGAAAGTTGTTACGCTATTTGGTGTAAATGCCGTCAATTTATTTAGCACCGCATTTGTTTATTCAGTTGGACATTGTTTGTTTTAATTGTTGAATTAAATCATCAAAAAGCCACCTTGTGATATATTGCTTTATCATTTTAATCCAGGCTATAGCCTACACCAGATATCTCAAATCAAATAGTAGGCCTATGCATTATATCATACAGCAGTTTTTTCAGTAGTTTTTATTGATTTTAAACAATGCAAAATATATATTGTCATTAAACCTACAATCACTATTATTTACAGTTTCCATTGTCCTGTAATTACCGTCAGATTTTTTTTTTACAAACTACAAACGGTGACAAGCGAGCAGAAAAGCCCCAGCCATGGCTAAACAAGGAAATATATTATATACAGTTTAAGAATTAATTCTTAGCAGCAGCCACTCTAAAGTTATAAATAGGCCTACATAACAATACAATAAATATGACTTTGACTCCGAAGAGACAGCTGGTGCCGTGCCGAAAGAGGGGGGAGAGAGAGAGGAGCGTTACTTTGTGTATTTTCAAAAAGTTTTTATTTGATCTCAGTAAAAGACCCAACCTAAAGCCTTGTGCAGACGTGTCAGACCATATGCATGAATCGACACATTTATTGTGACTTTTTATTATTCTTTTGCAGCGGCAGTTGGTGCTGAAAATAAATTGCAAACTGCCGCTGCGTAGGTTAAAGATGCCACAGCAGGCTTAATATTCACCATTTGCTTAGCCTATAGCTCTAATGATAATAATAAAGAGAAGCTTTATTTAAACACTGTCCATGTCAATTGCAGCTTCGCCGCCTGCAGTTGGTCCAGAACTCTGCCGCCCGACTCCTCACCTGCACCAAAAAACATGATCACATCACCCCGGTCCTTGCATCACTCCACTGGCTTCCCATCCGTCACCGTATTGACTTCAAACTCCTTCTAACCGTTTTCAAATCCCTCCATGGTCTGGCCCCTACTTACCTCTCTGACCTCCTACACCACCTCACCCACACCAGAGCACTACGGTCAGCTGACCAACTGCTGCTTGAGGTGCCCAGATCCAGGCTAAAGACCAGGGGTGACAGAGCCTTTGCGGTTGCAGCCCCCAGGCTCTGGAACAGCCTTCCCCTCCACATCCGTGCAGCACAGTCCATAAATGTTTTTAAATCACTTTTAAAAACCCACCTCTTCTCTCTTGCCTTCTACTAGACTACTCCTGCAGGCATTGCCGTTTTAACCTCTGTGTTGTTGTTGTTTTTATTTTTTCTTATTTGTTTCTTTTTAATTGTGTTAAATCCTGTTTTTACTGCACTAATTGTTCTTTATGTGAGGCACTTTGGTGGGGCTTAGCCGTCTGTAAATGTGCTATATAAATAAACTTGACTTGACTTGACATGTCACTGTGGCGATTGATTCATTGTAACTTTGTTTGCTAGACAGCATCTCGCAGAGGGAAGCGGCTGTCTCCCCTTACATTATGGCTACATTTTCTCTAGGAGCGCGGTCAGTGTAGCAACACAGCGCTGTGTATTCTTTCAGGCTCAATAAATGCAATCAGATCGTGAACACGGGGCTCATATGGATTAACCACTAGCCTATACATGAGCCCCGTGTTCATTATCGGACCGCATTATGGGCAGGAGCCTAATTAAAACCCGACAGGAATAGTTTGGCTATAATTCCGACGAGTTTGATTGACATAAAACTGTTCAGGTGAGAACGTAATGAGCGCAACGCGCAAGCATGTATTAGCCTACCAAAACAGAGTGTTAATAGAAAGAAAACATTTTTTAAACCTCCAATAGACCTGACCCGCATGGCCGCCGAATAGACGAATCTCTGGACTGAAAAGGCATATCTGATTCGACTCAGAAAATTCCGTAGTGTATATGTAGATATTGAGAAATTATGGTTTGTGTGTGTGTACAGACAGCCAAACTTGTATGTAAAAAATGGCTAAATTTGAAAGCATTCAAATCTGTAAAAACTTATCTTTTTCAAACCATAGCCATGTTGACAGACATATGTAAATGTAATGATATTAGGCATGCATCACAAACTTAAGACACCAAAATTACACTTTTTACCCCCACTTAGCTGAATTATTCATTTACTTCAGCTTTTACTGATAAGTCAAAATGCTCCCTAAAACAAAAAAACATGATTTTTTAGAGTTGCAGACCTATACATAAAAAAAATGAGCAACACATGAAAGGTTAGGGTCCATATGAATACCTAAGGGTTGTGTCTGTTTGTTTGTTGTGAAATTATTGTTTGTGCGTATGTGTGTCTTTGTGTGCTTCCATATATATGCAGCTAAAATGTGCTATTTTGGGGATTTCAGGTGGCTGCTCACCCAGCATGAACAAAAGGTCACTGACACCTCCCAAAACTGTGTGTGTGCATAATCACGCCACTTTTTGGTGGATAAGAATGAAGAACAGCTCAGAGCCTCTTGAATTGTGCAAAATCCTTCCTACATTCTCTTTGAAGTGATGTGCACTCCTTCATCTTGCAGCGCTATAAAGATGCCAATGAAGTGAAAACAAAAGTCTGGGTTTGTTTACACAGGTGCAACACCGACCAAAGTTTTAAGTTTGGGTAAAGTGCACAACGCTCATTTTCACCTGATTTTCACCATGGCGAAGGGCTTTAACACATTAGAGGTAGTGAAAATGCTAGAGCTAGATAGGCAGCAAGAAACCTCCAGTGAGGAAGAAGACGGCACCAGCAGCAGCGAGGATGAAGACTACATCCCCGACTCCTCGGGCACCATCACTGGGGTGAGCGATGAAGAGGACGAGGAGCAGCAAGTGGCGGAGGAGGAGGAAGACCGATCTATGTGGTCCCGGGATGGGACAATCAGATGGTCCCGCACCAACGGAGAGACGCTGCGTCCCCAAGGCCCGCAAATGACCACCACACATGGGGCAACGCACTACGCTACAGCGCGCATCGAAAATCTGCAATCGGCATTTGATCTTTATTTCACTAATAAAAATAAATAATTAAAGAAATAATCGATGTGTTGGTGAAGATGACCAACCTGCAGGGGCAGAGAAGTGTTCCCGAATTGTACGATTCAAATTATGTGGAGATGCGTGCATTCCTTGGGCTGCTGCTACTGGCCGGTGTCTTCAGGTCGAGGGGAGAGGCGACCCTGAGCCTCTGGAGCCAGGAGATGGGGAGAGCGGTGTTCCCTGCCACAATGTCCGCCAAACGGTTTAGCCGCATGTGCCGTGCCCTGCGGTTTGATGACCGGCTCACAAGGCGAGCACGTCAAGTCCGCAACCCCGACAAGCTGGCTCCGCTGAGGGGACTGTGGGAGATGTGGCAGCCAAGATTGGCCCAGCTGTTCAATCCAGGGGAAGACATCTGCGTGGACAAGCAGCTGGTGCTGTTTCAAGGCCGCTGTGGCTTCAAACAATACATCCCCAGCAAGCCGGCTAAATACGGCATCAAGGTGTGGGTTGTCGCCGATGTCAAGACAAACTACGCCTTCAGGATGCAGGTGTACACCGGGAAGGAGGCCGGTGCCCCCGGGAAGTCCAGCAGGGGAAGAGGGTGGTACTTACACTTACGGAGGGTTTAAGGGGGACTGTCACCTGCGACAACTTTTTTACCTCTGTCAGCCTGTCCGAGGAATTGCTCCGCCGTAAGTTGACCCTTGTCGGCACAATAAGGAAGAACAAACCGGAGCTTCCACCGCAACTCCTGCAGCTGAATCAGCGGGCGGTCCTGTCTTCGTTGTTCGCGTTCACCCGGGACCACCTGGCGGTGTACGTGCCACGGTTGGGGAAGAACTTGCTGATGCTGAGCACGAAGCACCGGGAAGCTGCAGTGAGCGAAGCATCACACCTGAAGCCAGCAGTGAGACTGGACTACAACCGCTGCAAAGGCGCAGTTGACAACCTGGATAAGGTAGCCTATTTATTTATTATATTCTTTAAAAAAAAATTGTTAAGAAATGAATAAAGGTTAATATTAGGCTTATTATGTTATGTTAAAACCTGTCTAGATATTTTGGATCAGGAAGAAGTCGCAAAGGCTAATGCTTTATTTTTATGTATCTGTTTTACAGGTTCTCGGGACATACAGCTGCCGGAGAAAGACACACAGGTGGCCGGTAGTGTTGTTCTGCAATATGGTCGACGTCTGCATTCAATGCCTTCGTCCTCTGGTCTGAAGTCGACCTGACATGGAAATGGGGGAAAACTTTCAAGCGGCCGCTGTTTTTGCAGCAGCTGGGGAGAGCTCTGGTCTCCCCGCTGATCAAGAGCCGTTCACGGCTGCCTCGGACCCCAGCGGCACTCGCATTGGTCGAGGCAGCACGCCTCTCCTTAGGGCCGGAGGAAGAAATTCCTTCAACTTCCACCCGACGAGTTTGCATGACTTGCCCGAACGGAAGGAGAACCACCGTGACCTGTGCAAAATGTCACAGGCACATTTGTAAAGATTGCCAACAAAGTGTGTGCCCCTTCTGTTAAATGTCCCCCCTCTCTCTCGCTCTCTCTCTCTCTCTCACACCCACACACAATATATAAATTGATAGTCTGTTCTAATGTTCGGTTTATGTTTTTTGTTAAATAAATGTTGTTGTTGCTCAAAAACTAAAAATGCATGAATGTCAATCTTTTCGTTGATGATTAAAAGATCCGATCTCATCAACATCCACAGAAAAAAACCCACCTTGCATCTATTGTATGAAAAGCGTTTCAGTTATTATTATTTTTATATATAAAAAAGTGTAATTTCATCACAAAAACTAGCCTGAAAAGGGTTAAAAACTAGAACTGCAAGCAGTTGTGAACGGGGGCCAAGCCTCCCACGCGACTCGGGATCGGGCGTCGTCATCCGCGTCGCCGGCCCCTCGCCTCACGGAATCCGGGGAAGTAAAGATTTTGAATGTGGGATGTTCGGTGTGGGAGTTATAGCCCCAAATGCGTTGTCTTTGCTTTTTGTGGATTTGGTGTCCCCTATGGATGACATACGCAAAACTGTGTTATATAGAGAGATGCAGCTCAATGTACCGAACAAGTGGAAGTCAAGTTTTTGAATGAGTGATGTTTGGTGTGGGAGTTATAGCCCCACACGCGTTTTCTTAGCTATTTTTGGTTTTGGCGCCCCCTATGGATGACATTCGCAAAACTGTGTTATATAGAAAGATGCAGCTCAATGTACCGAACAAGTGGATGTCAAGTTTTTGAATGTGGGATGTTCGGTTTGGGAGTTATAGACCAAAAGGCAAAAAAATTGCAGAGAAAGATGCTCAAGTGGATAAGGAGATGTATACTTTTTGTGTTTTTGGCGCCCCCTTTTGGCGAAATTTTCCAATTTTTTTTGAGGATGTTCATTATGACAGTACGACCATATTTCTAAAATATTGTCTTGATACGATGTATAGTTTTGGATTTATGATCACTTACGTACAAGGTATTACAAGGAAGCTAATCGGCGAATCTTGAAAGCGCTACCGTTTGGTCTTCCGATGGTCGTAGAAAAATTATTTGACCAACTTTTGCTCGTGGGAGTCAGTAGAGCATAATGCTTTTGGTTTCGTCCAAATCGGGCGAAAACTGTAGGAGGAGTATGTTTTGGTGACTGACAGTTTTTGCGACGTAGCAAAACATCTATATATACGCAAATAGGCGTGGCCTATCTCAAAAGATGCAGCTGACTTGTGGGCATCTGTAGATATAAAGTTTTTGACTGTCGGACTTTCGGTGTGGAAGTTATAGCCCCAAACGCGTTTTCCTTTGTTGTAGCGCCACCTAGTGGCCGGGATGTCTGAATTTTTTCGTCTGCGTACCAGGCACGGACCTGGATCTAGTCATGCAAGTGGCATGTCCCAACCCTTTACGGTTTGGGCTGCAGCACCATTTTAAATAAAAAGAAGAAGAAATGTTCCAAATTGAAAAATCGAATCTTTAAATCGCTACCATTTGGTCTTCCGATGGTCGTAGAAAAATTCTTTATACAACTTTTGCTCGTGGGAGTCGGTAGAGCATAATACTTTTGGTTTCGTCCAAATCGGCCGAAAACTGTAGGAGGAGTATGTTTTGGTGACTGACAGTTTTTGCGACGTAGCGAAAAATTTATATATACGCAAATGGGCGTGGCCTATCTCAAAAGATTCAGCTGACTTGTGGGCATCTGTGGATATAAAGTTTTTGACTGTCGGACTTTCGGTGTGGAAGTTATACACGTTTTCCTTTTTTTGTAGCGCCACCTAGTGGCCGGCATGTCTGAATTTTTTTGTCTGCATACCAGGCACGGACCTGGATCTAGTCATGCAAGTGGCATGTCCCTACCCTTTACGGTTTGGGCTGCAGCACCACTTTTACGCGGAGAAAAATAATAATCCCAGCAAAAACAATAGGGTTCCCTGCCCAGCAGGGCTATGGAACCGCGTTGCTCTGCAAAACGCGGTCCCAGGCCCTTCTCGGGCTTGGCCCCCTAATAATCCCAGCAAAAACAATAGGGTTCCCTGCCCAGCAGGGCTATGGAACCGCGTTGCTCTGCAAAACACGGTCCCAGGCCCTTCTCGGGCTTGGCCCCCTAATAATCCCAACAAAAACAATAGGGATCCCTGCCCAGCAGGGCTATGGAACCGCATTGCTCTGCAAAACGCGGTCCCAGGCCCTTCTCGGGCTTGGCCCCCTAATAATCCCAACAAAAACAATAGGGTTCCCTGCCCAGCAGGGCTATGGAACCGCATTGCTCTGCAAAATGCGGTCCCAGGCCCTTCTCGGGCTTGGCCCCCTAATAATTCCTACTAAAACAATAGGGTTCCATGCCCCGCATTGTCATGGAACCGCGATGCTCTGCATTCCGCGGTCCCTTTCCCTTCTCGGGCTTGGCCCCCTAATAATAGGAATAATAATTCCTACTAAAACAATAGGGTTCCATGCCCCGCATTGTCATGGAACCGCGATGCTCTGCATTCCGCGGTCCCTTGCCCTTCTCGGGCTTGGCCCCCTAATAATAATAAAAGACCCAACAAAAACAATAGGGTTCCCTGCCCAGCAGGGCTATGGAACCGCGTTGCTCTGCAAAACGCGGTCCCAGGCCCTTCTCGGGCTTGGCCCCCTAATAATAATAAAAGTCGCAACAAAAACAATAGGGTTCCCTGCCCAGCAGGGCTATGGAACCGCGTTGCTCTGCAAAACGCGGTCCCAGGCCCTACTCGGGCTTGGCCCCCTAATAAAAGGCCCAACAAAAACAATAGGGTTCCCTGCCCAGCAGGGCTATGGAACCGCGTTGCTCTGCAAAACGCGGTCCCAGGCCCTTCTCGGGCTTGGCCCCCTAACTAGAACTGCGAGCAGTTGTGAACGGGGGCCAAGCCTTCCACGCGACTCGGGATCGGGCGTCGTCGTCCGCGGCGCCGGCCCCTCGCTTCACGGAATGGGGATGTAAAGTTTTTGAACGTGGGATGATCGGTCTGGGAGTTATAGACCAACAGGCAAAAAATCGCAGAGAAAAATGCTCAAGTGTGTTTTTGGCGCCCCCTTTTGGAGCAATTTAAGGAAAAAGTAGAACCAACCTGAGAACCATGGGACAAACACATGTGTGAAGTTTGGTGTTAATAGCATGAATCGTTTTGGATTTAGGAGCAGTTTGGTACAAGGTAGCTAATGTGCAAATCTTTAAACCGCTACCGTTTGGTCTTCCGATGGTCGTAGAAATATTCTTTATACAAATTTTGCTCGGGGGAGTCGGTAGAGCATAATGCTCTTGGTTTCGTCCAAATGGGGCAAAAACTGTAGGAGGATTGTGTTTTGGTGACTGACAGTTTTTGCGATGTAGCGAAAACTGTATATATACGCAAATGGGCGTGGCCTATCTCAAAAGATGCAGCTGACTTGTGGGCATCTGTGGATATAAAGTGTTTGACTGTGGGATGTTCGGTGTGGAAGTTATAGCCCCAAACGCGTTTTCTTTGCTTTTTGTGGTTTTGGCGCCCCCTATGGATTACATTTGCAAAAATACGTTAGATAGAAAGATGCAGCTCAATGTACCAAACAAGTGGATGTCAAGTTTTTGAATGTGCGATGTTCGGTTGGAGAGTTATAGCAAAATCAAATTGTCAACCTCTCCATTGTAAAGACACTTTTTTGAATTTTCCACCTAAACACTTTGAAACAGGAAGTAAAAGTGAAAAACTAATTTGTTTAATAAGTCCGGCATACATAGGAATTTTTGGGCCATATTTTTTTTATAGACTCAGGTATGCCCCATGATAGTCTCCCTTGAGTTTCAAGAAAATCCCCCCTTTTTTTTAGGGATTTTCGCAAATCTTTAAAGCGCTACCGTTTGGTCTTCCGATGGTCGTAGAAAAATTATTTGACCAACTTTTGCTCGTGGGAGTCAGTAGAGCATAATGCTTTTGGTTTCGTCCAAATCGGGCGAAAACTGTAGGAGGAGTATGTTTTGGTGAATGACACAGTTTTTGCGATGTAGCGAAAAATGTATATATACACAAATGGGCGTGGCCTATCTCAAAAGATGCAGCTGACTTGTGGGCATCTGTGGATGTAAGGTTTTTGACTGTCAGACTTTCGGTGTGGGAGTTATAGCCCCAAACGCGTTTTCCTTTGTTGTAGCGCCACCTAGTGGCCGGGATGTCTGAATTTTTTATCTGCGTACCAGGCACGGACCTGGATAAGCCATGCAAGTGGCATGTCCCAACCCTTTATGGTTTGGGCTGCAGCACCACTTTTACACGACGCCAAATAAGCGGAATAAAAGTCCCAGCAAAAACAATAGGGTTCCCTGCCCAGCAGGGCTATGGAACCGCGTTGCTCTGCAAAACGCGGTCCCAAGCCCTACTCGGGCTTGGCCCCCTAATAAAAGGCCCAACAAAAACAATAGGGTTCCCTGCCCAGCAGGGCTATGGAACCGCGTTGCTCTGCAAAACGCGGTCCCAGGCCCTTCTCGGGCTTGGCCCCCTAATAATAATCCCTACAAGAACAATAGGGTTCCCTGCCCTGCAGGGCTTGGGAACCGCGTTGCTCTGCAAAACGCGGTCCCAGCCCTTCTCGGGCTTGGCCCCCTAATAATAATCCCTACAAGAACAATAGGGTTCCCTGCCCCGCAGGGCTTGGGAACCGCGTTGCTCTGCAAAACGCGGTCCCAGGCCCTTCTCGGGCTTGGCCCCCTAATAAACGAATATCAAATATGTATGTAAAGAGCTCAATTGGTAGCCTGGCATTCCCAGACCTGCCACTAGGCGCTGGCAAATTAAATTTGCTGCGCCTGTTGGTCTGGCCACGCTCTGCTGAAGCTTTATCAAGAAGACCAGAAATCTGGGTCTCACGTTTCAATTGGTTCTATGTAATATGGGCGCGCCAGAGCCCTTTATATGGTACTCTGGGGAGGACGACAGTGACGTGCATGCGACGTCGAAGCCGTGATAGTAAACATCAAAGGAAGGTGGCTTCTTGTGGCCGCCAGGGCCTCCTGTGTAACAAAAAAGTTAGGGTGGCACAAGGGTTAAAGAGTAACAACAAATCACTTCCAAAACAGTATGGAGTATGGATAAATAGCATGTTTATTTTGCTAGGAGAGTATGGTGTGGGAGTCCATGGATAAGGATACCTGGCCACCAGCAAATCAGACCATCCATTTCTTGACCAGGGGTCCGTACTGATAATTTGAGAGGAGACATGCAACAGAGAATAGTTGATTTATATTGCCACAAATAGAGAGAGGGATGACCGTGTCAAAAAGTTTGTTTTCTCTGACCCTCCTAATGAGCCTCTCCATGTGGACTCTCAGGCGTGCAATGGACTGGGTTTTAAGGATGTCTACCTCTGACATTTGCTCCTGTTTGCACATAAAAGCAGGGCGATGCACTTTCCCAGAAACTAGCTCATCTATCAAAAATCCCTTGTCTACCATAACCTGTATTACTGTTTCTGCCGTGCTGGAGCAATTAAGAGCAGTCAGTGGGTGAGTTTCCACTACGTCCGCTGCACCGTCTCTCTGCTCTGCTGCTGCTCCAGCTCTCCGGTGAAATACGCACTGCTTCTATTTCTGCCGGATGCCGGAGCTCACCGCATCAATTTAGCACAGAACACATCGAGATAGACAGGAACACAGGCGCCGACAAAACAATAAAACCTCCGGTTAATTTTCAAAATAAAACACTCGGTGTTCACTGCAGGTGACATTCTCAAAACAGAGACACATCCAATCATGTCCACTGTTCTTTTACTCGTTCGGATGGGAACAATAACCTTCCGTGCGTTCGTTGTTGTGTAAATACCATATAGGAGAATCATATTATCAAGAGCGATCGCCCGTCACTTTTATTACCGCGGGAACTCCTCGTTCTCGCGACTCCAGCTGTTCAGCGGAGCTGGCCGTGCCTGCTTTGAAAACGGAGCCGGTGGGTATTGACGGACGTGGGCGCACGGAGCAAAACCGTTGGACACCGCACGCGCAGCCAGTGGAATACCGGGGTTACTCTCTCTCTCTAGGGACTGATGCATGTTCCAATAAGTCAGCTATGCATCAGTTTATGAAATACAGGGAAGAAAAAGCAACTGAGAGGAAGAAATTTTCGAACCAAAAAAAAAAGAAAACAATGAAAACAGTCACGGTAAGTAAATATTGATGTTTGATACTGCTAAGTTGCATTGTCTGACGCAATAGTCTTAACTTCTGCTTCTGATTTGTCATCTAGATTTATGTTGGGATGGTGGTCAAGACGAAGCATGGCTTCAAGCCCATGAGAGGGAAAGCTCTTCCTGTACAAGTTGAACCTCAGTGGTCATCAGAGCAACTTTTGGCAGCTGCGTGGAAAAAAATAAAAGATTTCAACCAAGACTTGAAAGATGGAGAATATGTATTGCCCTATCCTGATGGCTCGCCGATAAAATGTATCCCTGGGACTGAGACTCCCTTTACAATTGAAAAGTACAAAGAGGCCATTGGAAAAACGTATCAACGGATCACATTGTACATCTGCACCCTTGAGGACTTGAGGTAAAACAATACATATTGGCCTACTGTACATGTAAAACAAATCAGATTATTTTTGTCATTAGTGGTTTGAGTTTTTTGGTTTCCAGCTATAGTATAGTTGCTTAGAATGTTATTTAGGCATATATCTTTAAATGGAGAGTGATCACAAAATCTTTTGGAAGGTGACAGAGATGAGGAGGAGGAAGAGGAGGAGGAGGAGGAGGAGGAGGATGATGAGGTTATTGTTAGGGTGCCACTCAATATGTCACCTCTATCTGACACAGTGGTAGGTACATCTCAGGGAATGATTTTTCAAGATGTCTGTGCTGTACAGTTCAGCTACAGTAAAATGTTCTGGACAACAGTTATGAGAATAAGCATATACAGTGGTAAGATTCGGTGTTAAGGCTATGAATAAGTTAGGGTTTGATGTTTACACTTGGCAGCTATGGACAAGTCCTGAGTGCAGTACACCAGAGTATAGTCAGTGGTAAGTAAAATTTCTGCTAATATGTTCTTTTGGTACCTGTTCCAGCGATAGGAATGTCAGTATGTTTCAGAAAGCATTGTATGTTCTCTACAACACAATGACAATTTCTACTAAGACATTTCTTATACTTGTATTTTTAGCTCACCCAAAAGATCCCATCCATCTAAAGGACAGGTATGTAATATTCTATATTAAACTTGCACTTGTTGTGTTTGTTTTCAGGTTATGTATGTGACGTCTAACTTTTATTGTGCTGTGATGTGTAATGTGATCAATGATACAGGCCAAGAGTGTGACGAGGCCCGAACAGACAACCACCTCAGAAGATCAGCTTACTTCAAGTGACTTCTACAAGTCAGTCATAAAACATAACTTTAAGAGTTTTTATTCTGACATCTTTGGTACAGTAATAAAGTATTGGGATAGTGACATATTTTTTCATTCAAATTCAAAATTCAAATTAAAAAAAAACTTTATTTGTCCCCAGGGGGCAATTGAAGTTAGCTAGAAATTGTTATGGTTCTATACTTTTGAACAGTGGATTAACAATGAGGTTAAATGGGTGCATTACAGAGCCAAAGCAACACAAATTCTGTATCAGAATACTTTCTAGATTATATGTATCCCATTGTTGTATTCAAAAGGCAATTATTCGTGTACCTTCCTTCCACAGCACATACACCAATATCTATGCACCTGTCATCATTGACAGCAGTTCTTCAGATTGTGAGGTAGAAGAGGAATTGCCAAAGGAACACAAGTACCCCTGACTGCAGCCCGCAGACGGAGGTTGAGGGGGAGGAGACATTGAGGGGGCCGGCACATTGAGGGGGACGGCGCTCGGCTCAGGGCTCTCACTACTGTCTGTCACTCTCTCACATTCACTCCTCAAGCAGGCTAATGCTAGCGCTATGTTAAGCTAGCGGGAGCCCACGCTGTTAATTAAATACAAACACATGGCACGGGAGTGTTGTGACTGGCTATCTTTCTTGCAGGGTACCTATTACAATGTTAAACGTAGCCTATACTAGCCTACTTGCTGTAGTTTGGTCTGGCTTTGGCAGTTGGCATTGTTACATCCAGTTTAGTAATATCAAAATAAGAGTCCTTGTTACATCCAGTTTAGCAATATCAAAATAAGAGTCCTGCATGGAGCAGTAGCATACAGGGAATGGTCCCTTTTTGTGCCAGCGATCACACCATTTTTGATCAAAGATGTGGTTTTACTTCATATTTTTAACTAAAATCAATATTCTTATGATTGCCATAAATATTTAAGACATAGTTAAACAAACAGTATATATTTTTTATAAGCTTAAAGGAATAAATACCATAAAGGTGTGACAGGGTTGAAACTAGGGTAACGGGGTTGAAAATGGTAACGGGGTTGAAGGGGACCTATACAGATTAGAGTTTATTTTAGACTCAAATTACTTTCAACATGCATGAGGTAAAAACAATTCTAATAATTCATTTTAATGAATAGATAACTTCACGATCACAGTACCGGATTGGTGGAATGACTCAAATACATTTTGTGAAACAACATTTTATCAAGCTGACCTGGCATATTAAATACCCCTTTCTTGTGAAGACCCATAGCTATTATGGATTGTATCCACAGAATATACATGCTGTTACAGCCATCCTGTTCTTTACCTTGAATATGTGTGTATTAATTATTAGTAATATTAATTGAATTATTCGATGGCAAGGGGCGTGTTTTGGGCCGCAAATTCGCCTGAGAATGGCAGCCGGTGTCAGTCTGGCAATGTCACAATCAATTGCAGACACTGTGGAATCATAAGTTTGACCACTTTAATTTAAATGCTTGCTTTCCAGCACCTTAACACCGTATATTAAACACCACAGTTAATGCCCCGGAGGCATCGCTTCGCCTTGGATGCCGTGACACATGCATACATGTATCCATGATCAGTTAAAGCCTCAAAGTGTTATATGCCTGGAAAATCCTGTCCTTGTTCGGGAAGGAAATCTTTTCAGTAAAGCTGGGAACACACCGCACTGGCCGCGCGGCGAGATTACATACAAAGTCAATGTACTAGCGCGTGGCCGCGCGTCCACCCAATAATCGGCGTCCAGCGGCGGGGCTTGCGCGGCGCGTGAATCGGGAGCGCGGCCATTAGCGGCGCATAGAAATTGTGTCATCGAAGGAGCGTGAATCGAAGGCTTGTGCGGCGAGCACGGCGCCGCAGAAAAAGATGAAATTTTTCATCTTTTTCTGCAGCGCCGCCGGGCACCGCGCCTCCACAGCCAATCAGCGTTGAGATTGCCCGGTGGCGGTGGTCTGCAAGACGAGGTGGGCGTGTGGAGTGAGGACATCGGGCTTCCAATACATTCTGCAAATATGTGTAGGCTATTTTGCATCTGTTTAGCTGTTGGTTGTACTTTAGCCAAGGTAGCGCCGGTTAGCATAGTGAAACTCACCAAGCTGTGTGCTGTTCCTGAGGATAATATACCCAAACTTGACGGCGGTGTCCGTGTGGAATTCCAATATAGTGCAGCGAAGAACCGGTGTTGTCCTCCGTCAGCCGGCACACTTTCACTTTCAGGTAGGCTGATGTTTGCCTTTATTTTAGCCGCTGAGTACACACTGCTGTTGTTATTGTGTTTAGATATGTTGCTGAATTGCTGTTAATGTGTGTGTATTTGCGATCGGGGTGCGTCTTCATGCTGTTTTAATGTTATTTGTGACATGACTGCCGCTGGTTACACAGTGAACCTACATCTGTATTTTTTTGGCACAGCTGGACCATGCTGTGGTTGTTGCACCATAAGTGTGACGGGTCTGATTTCGGCGTCGGCGTCAGGAATATATGGCCCAATATGATCAAGCGGCGAGCCTCTTTCGATCACGCGGCCAACCGCCGCCTTCGACGTGGCGGCCGCTGCGGCGGCTCCACTGAATATGGCCCAATATGACCCAAATGATCAAGCGGCGAGCCTCCTGCGTTCACGTGGCCAACCGCCGCAGGCGGCCAATGCGGTGTGTTCCCAGCTTTAGGCTTCACAAGTGTTATCTATAGTCTACTGACAGCAGTGTGTGCCTGGAAATATTGTAAGAAATGCAATTAATCATTTAACAATTAAAACATCTTTATTTTAAGATACTTTTGTTATTGAGTCACATTTTAGGTCAGCCCTGAAACACTACGGCTTGTGAAAATAGACAATATTAACGGTTTTAATAGATTGTGCAATTCTTGTCCCTTTGTTGCTGTTAAAATGGACTCATCCATAGTGAATTATGTGAGGTGACTATGGTAAAAATAAGGACAATATTTGTTCTTTGCTTGTTCTACACTTTATTGATTAGTTATCTTTTCTGTTAATAGTTTACTGTGTATTTTTTGTAGTTGTTATTTTTACATAGTTCTGTTGAATAATAAGACTGTTGTTAGGGCTGGTGTGATTGGTGTAACTTAATGTGTGTCACACCTGTAGCATTTAGTTATGTCTAATTGAGGTATATTTTTAAGCCTTAAATGTGGTCACATTGCATCTGTTAAGGTCATACCTTGGGGTCACAGTGACCCCTTCATAGTTCCCCATATCTTATTTTGACTCTTACTTAATTCATAGGCAGCTGGGCCTGCAACCGTCACAGACAGACAGGTACAGGAGTTCTCTTTAGCACATGTCACATTGTTTACAGTGCACACTTAATCATTTTACATACATATATACTTGCTTTTGTAAGTATAGATCTCATTGCTGACCCTTGGGAGACACAACACTAATTTAACACGATGATTGGATATTGAATAAGTGTGGAGCTCATGTGCATATTCAAATTCATTTAAAAAGAAACTTGTAATACAAAAAAAGTTACTTTTCAAGTATACTTTTACTATGTAAAGTTTTATTGTGGTAGGAGTAAAGGAAAAAATTAAGCCTATTTGGGTTTATTTTGGGCGTGTACGATTAGTGTATAGCTCATTTGCATATTACAATACATTTTCAAAGAAACTTGTAATACAAAATGTTTTAATTATCATGGATACTTTCATTGTGTAAAGTTTCATTTTGATAGGACTAAAGGAAAAAAATTGCCCTATTTGGATGTATTGGTGTCTCGCCTTATTGGCACACATCTCGGATTGATGAGAATTAAACATATTTCCCCAACTAGGATTTCTTAGGACTTTTAGTATGTTGTTCTGGACACCTCATAGAAATGATCTGAGCTGAAAAAAATTCTTTTACAATTTATTCTATTTTTGGCCCCAAAATGCCTTACTTTGCCTGGCCTATAATGACAGCCTCACACAGCTGTCAACATGGGCTGTGACTGAGTTGTGTTATTCAAATAAGAGCACAGGACATGCTATTTAAAAAGACTGTGTCTATGCTATTCTACATACTGTATATGATTAAGAATCGAATGCAGAAAATGAATGACATCTTCTGGGTTCAGCAGTAATTCGAAAATACCTCTTGCCCATGGAGCTGTGCAGCAATGCAGGATTAATCAGCAGGAGGGCCATGTTCATTTAAAATAACCTCATTTCACCCTGGAAGACATGACTTCTATACAATAAAGAGAGATATCCTTAAAATGCCTGTTTAAAAGACGGATAATACCATGTCTAAAAACATTGGCTAGGAGGTAAATCATACATTAGGGTAACATGCTTATTCATGTGTTAATTGTGCTGGAATAAGTCATTGTCTAGCAGTTTTGGTTTTGTTCATACCATGTGGTTTCCAGGGGTGTAAAGTAGCGAATTACATTTACTCGCGTTCCTGTAATTGAGTAGTTTTTTCGTGTACTTGTAATTTTTTAAGTGATTTTTAAAACCTATACTTTTACTTTTACTTTGAGTATGTTTATTTTGAAGTATTGTACTTCGCTACATTTTATATCACCTGCGTTACTGAGTAAAAAAATAGATAGGGAAAGGAGAGAAAAGAAAAGAAATATCGCGGGGGGCTTTTATTTTTACGGCACAATACCGGAAACTAACACAGAGAATGATCGACAGGATCATTGCGACTAAATGATAACAACAAACATTGCTTCCCTCTATCATTAAAACAAAATAATCCTAGTTAAACTGTCATTGTACCGCACGTGAAGACGTGAAGGCTTTTAAATGCAGCAAACCTTTCATCCAGCCGTGCTATCGGCCCCTCCCTCACCTAGCTTTCAGTTTAACTGCAGAGTAGGATGGAGACGGTGCGTGTTGCCGGGAGCTTTGAAAAACTTCCAGAAGACGGCAGAAAGTCAGACTTTGGTCGAGAATAAAGGTAAAACTAATAGACTAAAATAATGTGCAAGATATGTTACGCGCGGACACGCGAGTCAGATAACATGCGTGACCGTGAGAGAGAGAGAAAAAAAGGCATATCCGACCCAACTGCACCTCAAAACATCACAACCTTTACAACCCCAGTGAGATGTTTCTCCCCTTATGATCATGTCATAGAAGTTAAAAAAAAAATAATTTGGTAACTAGCTTATGTCACCTTTTAAGGATATATTTAGCTGTAAAAGTACTAAATATAACCACTTCCTAAAAACACTTGAAGACAAGAACTACTAGGCTACTGTGTGTCTGACCTGTGTGACGTAGCGGATCTGTCCACCCAGTTTACTCACTTTAAGTCGAATCCAAGTGGTCTATGACCAAGCAATAAAGCAGGGGTGGCCAACCCGCGGCTCGCGAGCCGCATGCGGTTCTTTGCCTTGCTTCGTGCGGCTCTTCAGTTCATATCAAATTTTGTGATTATAATTTTTTTTTTCTATACTTTTTTTTTGTGTGGGCATATGTGTGTACATGTTCGCAAATGTTTCATACGGCTCTTACGTTCGTTTTACATGTTGTTTATTATTTCATTTTTTATTTTGTTAATGTGTATGTGTATGTGTATGCCTGTTCGTAAATGTTTAATTGAGGGCGCAACATAACGTTCGAAACGTTCGGTGTGGACGCAACCTAAAACTGCCCGCTCAGCTTGGAGGGAGGTTTTCCGTGAGTAAACAATTTGTGTCAAGTTCGCTCCGAAACAGAGTGGCAGAGTTTATATTTTTTGTTGAACGTTATACCAAGCCATTCTGCCTTATATGCCAGGGGTCATTAGCGCATTTCAAGGCTTCAAATCTTCAGCGCCACTTCAGCTCACTCCATGCTAAAAGTAAGTCCCACTAAGCAACATGCATAGTAAGAGAAAAACGCTATTGTAAATTGTTATATTTTTGTTTGTGGACTTGGTTGAACTGAGAGTTTGTGTGTGAGGCAGTGCACACAATGTCCATTTTTGAACATGACTGGCCTGTCGTCTTAGTACTGTAGGAGTCCAGTTCTGTCATTATCACAGGGGCGGCCTTAACGATCCGTTTCAAGTCCTAGTGTGGGGCCCCCCGTTTTTTTTTTTTTTTTTTTTTTTAATAAATAATGCGAAAATTAAAAAGATTGTGGAATCCAGTTGGTTCTTCGACGGATTATGAGATAATAGGCCCCTGGACCAAGACTCTCAAAGGGCCCCCCCACTCCTACCTATCCAGTCAGTTACACTGACTTTTCCGCACAGATACATACAAGTATTGGCAAAAAACATATTATGAAAGTCAGTGTTTCCCAGATGATTTTGGGACACTGTGGGAGGGACCCTGGTCCTTGTTGGGGGGTCAGGGGGCATTGCACACTGGAAGAAAATGTGTACCATTTTAAAGTAAAATGCATCAATCTGATGCACTTAGAGAGGAAAATGTAGAGGCTAAATCAAATCTTGAGCTGCAGAAGGAACATTATTTTTCTGATTTTTCTTAAGCAGGCTGCATCCTTTACTCTGCAACTGCAAACACAGTAGATTGGTCTGCAGACCCATGTTATATGATGGAGAGACCCATTTCAACAGATAAAGGGTGGATAGCTACTTTTTATGAACAGTAATTTACACATAGAAAGTTTATTCCTGTATGTGTGGGGGCCTTAGAGGCCCCTCATGAAGCCCCAAAGACAGAGCTAATAATGCTGTTGCTTTACAATTGCTTTTGTATTTCTCCCCTACTAGTTGAGGGGCCCATGATGATTTATTTCCTTATATTTAGGCTATTCATTTTTGGAACCTTTTATTGACATGAGTGACTGAGCTCTTTGACTATACGACATGTAAAGTTATCAGTACCTTAGCTTAGGGCCCCCTTGAGCCCTTGTGCCCCTGGGCCTGGTAGCATGCACAAGCATTATTTATTTAAAAAATAATAATAATACAAAATTCAACTGAAACGGGTGAAACATAGTTAAAGGGGTAGTTCAGGATTTTGGACATAGGACCTGATTCCCAAGTTAGCCTTGGTGTTCTTTATCAGTGGAGACAGTTTTCAACACATTTAATTCAGTCCTTCTAGTTGCAGAGTGCGCTCGTGCTAGGCTAACGCACGGCATTGGGGAACGACTAGCCTGCTACTAAAACAGTCTTACCCACTCCACAGTACACCCGAGGCTAATCAATTATAACGCCAGACTATCAATGTAAATGTCTGTGTTGATAGAACAATTTTGGAAATAAAACCAACCTCGCATTGCATGAATTATCGCATTTTGAGGGACTACTTTCTCAGCAGCAGCGGACTTTTACTTTGCTGTGTAACCGAATCACTACAGCAGAAAGTAAACAGAGCAGCGTGGGACAGAAACTGAAACGAACGACTAGGCAACATGGTGCGTCAGTGTGCATTTAGGAATTGTACAAATAAACCCTACAGATGGACACCACAAAGTTTTCGCAAACGGAGTATTTGTAGCGATCATTTCAGACCGGACGATTTCGAGAAACCCCGCAATCTAAAGAGCAAGAAATCACTGAAAACGAATGCGGTGCCATCCGTCTTTTCAGATGCACCAACAGCCACTGATGAACAGGTAATAACTTTTGGTAGGCTACTAGCTAATAAAGCGTGCCCCTTTCACAATGTTAGCCTACTGATAGATTGATGATGACATGCATTTTGGAGAGTGACAACGTTAGCTGGGTCATTCTATAGAAATGGTCACTTTCCTGTCCCTGCATTATTCACCAGGAAAAGTGCTCTAAAGTGTTAAACAATGACATAAAATATACATGATTTTGTTTTATTAAAGTGTGTTATTGTTATTAAACCATGCATAAGACAGTTATAATGCATTTTTATATATATATATATCTTGAAAATCTGGTTAGTGCCATGAATTTGGCTTGTCCCTCGGGTAAGGAGTCATGGTTCAGTGACATATTTTGAATTTAAATACATTTTTCTCTCCTGTTTTAAAGATCATAATACAAAGTTAAGTGTTATAGCTATGTAGGAAAATACTTTAAAAAATTAAAATATCCATAAATAATTTAAATAATTTACAAAAAATAGCTGTCCCTTGATTTCATGTCACTGGTGTTACTATTTGTAAAACCTCTTATTTTGAAAAACTACTTCATCTCTGCAAACATCTTTCGGGGTGAAGAGTTCATTGGAGGCGGGGCCATTTTGAAGAGCACATGGTAAGTCAGCACCTTCTCTTCATATGTTGACAATTTTAAGATTTAACGAGTAATTTCATGTGAGGACTTAAGATGCGTCACTGGTGTTATATAGTTTATAGTAAGGGGAAAGGAAATTTTATTAAAATAATTGATAAAATTGTATGATAAGCTGATATATTTACAAGTTAAGAAGTGTGGTTTTGCCTGCAATGTCCACCATCTTGAATAGGCCATCTTGTCTGTCGATGTGTCACTGGTGTTACTGTCACTGGTGTTACTGTTCTAGCTAGTAACACCAGTGACCAGTGGGTAACACCAGTGACGATCAGTAACATCACAAATCTTTCCCTATCTTTCCCCCAAATAAATAGATAGGTCAGCATTTACATAAAACAGACTTGTTAACATTTCATTGCTGTTTCAATATTGTAACCATATGACTATCATTTTTATAGATATGGCAAAGTTGAGTGCAGCTGAAAAGCAAAGACTCTACAGACAGCGTAGGGATGCTGACCCAGAACGCAGAGCAGCCTACCTTGAAAAAAAGCAACAAACTTACTTAAATGATATAGAAACTCAAAAAAGAAAGAGAGTGAAGGACCTCACAAAAAGGGAGAAAAGACAAGCACAAAAGAAATGGCGGGTCAGACAGGCAAAGCACAGAGAGAAAGCCAGAGCAGGAAAAACTCCTCCACCAACTCCAGACAGCGAACCCAGAAGTTCAAGGTCAAAATTAAGATAGTGTAACTGCAAGTTCACACTCTCTCTCACTCACACACACACACACACACACACACACACACACACACACACACACACACACACACACACACAAATGAAGGTCTATACAATATTTGTCACATGGCTATAGAATGTATTATTGTTTCAATAAGTGACACAGGCCAAAATATTGTACAATTACACTGTATTCCATCTTTCTTTGTTACAGACAAAAAATCCAGGCGTGGAGAGTGCACAGGAGTGAAGGACAGAAATGGCAAAGAAAATGTCAGAAGTTGCATGAGAAGTTGGAAAAGCACAAAAGACTACACGACAAATACAAAAAACGCTGGCACAGATTGCAGGGTAAAGGTCGAGACATTGACAGCCCAAGAAAGAAGGCAAAAAAAACACTACAAGGCAGTCCTAAAAAGACTCTCATCTTCCACTATGCTCTCTTGGGGGAGCTAAGAGCAAAGTACAAAGCAGCCAAAGCCAACAAAGACAAGAAGGCATTTGTAAATATACTGTCAGGAAAGCTCATCAGGAAATACAAATTAAGAAAGTTGTGTGAGCAGAGCATTGGATTTTCATACAAGGCCTTGAAGCCACCAGCCCCTTGCCGCCAAACTAACCGGAGAGCAAACCAGGAAGCTGTGAAACAGTTCTACCTCAGAGATGACGTGAGCAGGCAAACTCCTGGCAAGAAAAACACCATCACAGTGAGGAAAATCAAGAAACAGCGCAGACTCCTTTGTGATACCCGGAAAAACCTCCACAGGAGATTTGTTGCTGAGCAGGGGCAAGTCTCCTATTCGTTCTTCTGCAGGGAGAAACCATTCTGGGTTGTGACACCAAAGGAGAGAGACAGAGAAACTTGCCAATGCAAGACACACGAGAACTTGCAGTTCATTGTGGACAAAATGCACAAACTTCGTCTTTTAACTTCCAACAGTCTTGAGGAGTTGGCGGATAGCACAGTCTGCAACAGTTCAAAAGCATGTGCCTATGGTGCATGTAAAGACTGTGAAAACTCCACTGTGCCACTGACCAGATCCCAGTCCAACACAGAGGTGTCTCTCACGCAATGGTGCCTGGAGAAGACAGACAGAGCAGGTGAAGAAGAGAAAGGCAGCTTCATCACTGTAAAAAAAAATTAGCCCTAACAGAAGAAGATCTGACAAACGAATTTGAAGATAGACTCTTTAAATTCAGGAGACATCTGTTCAACATCAGATGGCAGTACAGCATCTACCGGACCCTCCGAGAAAACCTGACTAATGACTGTCTGATCCATATAGATTTTAGTGAAAACTATACATGCAAGTATGCATCAGAGATCCAGTCAGTTCACTTTGGGGGGTCACACAATCAGGTGACGCTTCACACTGGTGTCCTCTATGTGCCAGAGGAGCCCCCCATCTCCTTCTGCACCGTCTCACCAAGCAGAAGACACGATCCAGCAGCTATCTGGGCTCACCTGGACCCCATCCTTGACATGGTGAAAGACCAGTACCCTGCAGTGCAACACATTAACTTCTTTAGTGATGGCCCCACCTCCCAATATAAACAGAAGGGCAACTTCTACATGGTAGGGACTGAGCCTTACAAGAAGGGCTTCCAGAGCACTACATGGAATTTTTTTGAGGCTTCACATGGTAAGGGTGCTCCGGATGGAGTAGGGGGCTCACTAAAGAGGTCAGCTGACCTTTTGGTCCATCACGGGAAAGACATAACAGATGCAATGTCTTTCTACAAGGAGTTGAAGAAATGTGGCAGTCAAATACAGTTGCATTATGTCAGTGAGGAAGATGTAGAAACAAAGGCACAGGAGATGTCTGAGGTACCTCTGGTAACTATAAAAAAAACTTTGCGTATCCATCTCCCTCAGTTCTTCATCAGTGTATAACGGCTCGTACAGGTACGGTTTGGTGGTGGATACAACAAATTCCTCATAATCGTCTTCAAAAGCGACGCATCGCTAAGTCCTCCAAACGTGGCCATATCTTGTTTATTGAATAGGCTAATAAAATTCCTTCGTGCACTGTACTCTGCGTCTGTAGCTATGACCGCAGCAGGTAAACAAACTATTATAGATCCGGTAACCTAGGTATTAGTCCGCCGCTGCCTAGCAGAAATAAACACTGCTGCTGAGACACAGCAAGTCCCTCAAAATGCAATATGCGAGGTTAGTTTTATTTCTAAAATTATTCTATCAACACAGACATTTACATCGATAGTCTAGCGTTATAATTGATTAGCCTCGGGTGTACTGTGGAGTGGGTAAGACTGTTTCAGTAGCAGGCTAGTCGTTCCCCAATGCCGTGCGTTAGCCTAGCACGAGCGCACTCTGCAACTAGAAGGACTGAATTAAATGTGTTGAAAACTGTCTCCACTGATAAAGAACACCAAGGCTAACTTGGGAATCAGGCCCTATGTCCAAAATCCTGAACTACCCCTTTAAGGCCGTTACTGCATTAACATTTTGGTTGTGACATTTACAGTAAATCTGACTGAGCAGAGGTCTGTGTGTGTGCGTGTGTGTGTGCCCGTGTGTGTATGAGGAAGGGATGGGGGATGTTCATGTGTACCCGTGTGTACGATGTGGCTCTTTGCAGTAACACAGTAAAACATGTGGCTCTTAGTCTCTGACTGGTTGGCCACCCCTGCAATAAAGGAATAAAAAACACAGGGGCCCTCATTTATCAATCTTGCGTAGACCAGAAAAATGGGTGTACGTACATTTCCACGCAAATCTCGGCATTTATCAATATGGACGTGAGCGTAGGGTACGCTCAAATCCCACGCCAGCTCTCAGCTCGTGTACGCAAATTTGAAAACAGCTTGGACTCGCAGTGCAGGCTGTGCCGGGTAGCCGATGACTTTGTTGGACAATTATTAGAAGATAATACAAATGCAGTGCAAATAAGACCGAAATAAAGATATTAATCACTTAAAAATAAGCAGCTTATGGTGTGCAACTGAGTAGGAGAGCTGATTCAATAGTGCGCACACGTAAGGGCAGTTGTCTCCGTTTTGGAGCAGCTGGGGGGACACTGAGGCACGGGGGCTGCATTCATTCAAAATGTTAGCCTAAGTATTAAATATGTAGTAGGCCTACACTGCTCTTTATGATACAAAAAAATACACGGCACAACATTCAGCTTAACATTTTATTTATTTGACGCACTTTGTTAGTTCCTCTTTTAATGTGTCATTGATGCTAAAGCGAGCGATTTATTTCCTCCGTTAACCGGCACGTTGTTCCTATCTGCTGGTGGAGCAGGACGGTGGGCGCTCTCACAGCTGATCGCTGCCGGGTCGGCTTGTGCAGCTGACGGCCGGGCTGACCACTCGTGCCAAGCGCATGCTGTCATACAGTAAAACGCTAAATGTGTTATTTTTAGTTTTTAAAACCCTTTTCAGTAGTGCTATCTAAAAGGGCCAATACATTCTAATCATTCAAATCTCTGCAGACCTCTAGGCCTATTTATTTTATGGGGACCATTATCGGACAGTTGGTGCGTCTTTTTCTCCTCCACCACTTATATTATGCCCGCAGCCCCGCACCCCCAGTTGGTTGCATTTCAGAACAGCAACACGCTTTTTTTAGTGGCGATTTTGAGTCAACACCAACGCTGTTGACCGCAGCAGTTATTTCCTTCCTAATTGCTGCCTTCTGTCGTTATTTGATGCTGCTTGTAGGCTAATGCTCCGAAATGAAACTCTTTTTTTCTACTTTCGCTGTTATTCTGTCAATTTCTACTTCAGGGAAGTGCCGTATTGCGCATATCCATGTCGCAAAACCGCTGGGCGAGGCCTCTAAACTGAGAAAATATAGGGGCGTGGTACGATTGTTTTCAGCCGCTGCATTTATCAATAATGGCGTGGCGTATGCCGAGATTGGCGAGATACGACTGTTTGATAAATCCCACGCGATACCTGGCGTAGGGAGGTATTTGCGCCAGAATCTGCACCAGTTTCCACGCAAGTTTGATAAATGAGGGCCAGGAAGTTTAAAGCTCCTTGACTCTTGCCACCACGACAGTCATCAATTAAGAACACTGTAGCCTACAATGCAACTTGCTTATCCAGCCAGCTCCATGAGATATAAATAAAATATGCCCTCACATTCCTGCTAGCAAAAGACGTGCCCTATCAACAACATTTGCAACGGTTTATTTTGATTTTGACACTTATTTAATTTAATTATTAAAAATATGTTTTACTTAAGCTTTTTGCATTTTCCTTGTTTTCAGTTCAATTAGGATATGTTTAAAGTCCAAAGTCATGGTTTCAAATGTTAAGTAAGTACATGTTGCAGTTCTTAAATCAATGAATAATTGTCTATAATAATTGTGATTACACAATGTCAATCAAAATAATCATGATTAGCCTAACCTTGCAATTTCCATGGTTTAGATCAATTATACACAATTACATTATTAGAACTGCAGCTGCAGTCTGTTTAGGTCTGTAGACCGGTTAAATTCCCACATTAACAGACTATTTGCTCCATATTTGCTTATCTAAAGTATAATGACACAGTATACATCCATACATGTGTGGTGACATGATTTGTTTAATTTGTAAAAGTGTTGCATTAATTAAACAAAACTTTGTCTATATATATATAATGCCCTACACTGAAGAGACCCCTGCCCCCTCCCGCTGTTAAAAAGTAACTAGTAACTTGTACTTTAAGTACATTTTAAATCAGCTACTTTTTTTACTTTTACTTCAGCAGATTTTTAGACCAGTACTTTTACTTTTACTTAAGTAAAATTTCATCCAAGTAATCATACCTTTACTTGAGTAGAATATTTCTGTACTCTTTCCACCTCTGCATGTACATAAGTTTGTCTGATTGAGCAATGCCAGACATGGCGTTCAATTAAATGTTTAATTGAATTGAGTGTTGTTCTCTCTTGGTGAGGGGCTGCTATGATTAAAATGTTTCCACCTGTGGTAAATTCAGTTGTTAAGACATGATTTGGAAAAGCACACACCTGTCTATATCAGGTCCCACAGTTAACAGTGCATGTCAGACCACAAAACAAGCATGAAGTTGAAGGAATTTTCTGTAGACCTCTGAGACAGGATTGTCTCGAGGCACAGATCTGGGGAAGGGTACAGAAACAATTCTGCTGCTTTAAAGGTCCCAATGAGCACAGTGGCCTCCATCATCCGTAAATGGAAGAAGTTTGGATCCACCAGGACTCTTCCTAGAGCTGTCTGTCCCTCTTAACTGAGTGATCCGGGGAGAAGGGCTTGTGTTAGGGAGGTGGCCAATAACCTGATGGTCCCTCTGACAGAGCTCCAGGGTCCCTCTGTGGAGAGAGGAGAACCTTCCAGAAGGACCACCATCGCTGCAGCACTCCACCAATCAGGCCTGTATGGTAGAGTGGCCAGACGGAAGCCCCTCCTTTGTAAAAGCAGGCATGCAAACTCGTTATAATAAACAAATTAAGATTGTGGCAAACAGGATTTTCATTAAGTGCAGGTCCCCAATATCCCACAATTATTGTTATCCACCATACTTCTTCTTCCGCCATTATACAATGTCCAATAAATATAAAATGTGTCAAACGGTAAACATTGTAACTTTACTCACCTCGTCTGTCAACATTGTGCTGGTAAACCTCGTTCAGTAAAGTCACTGTTTCGGTAAATGCAGGCTCGAGCACGAGTAGGCCACGAGAGCGAGTCTCAGAATGTTGCCTGCACGCGACTTTGAGCACTAGTAACAACCACTTTTGCAATCCTATCTAGTGCATCTTTAAAAAATTAAATTAAATGTGTAATGGAGAGGTGTGTTGTTGCTGACTAACACTGCAGTGTGGTCTATCAGATAACTGTCTGGTTAATTTCACAACTCTGCAAGCTTGTCATTGATTTCCATTTATCCTCTTGTGCTGCTCAAAGAAAAAACAAGCACTTAGTTTGTTTCAAGTATCTCATCAAGGATTAGGAGGTGAGAAGATTTTCCACACACATTTTTATTATAAAGCCTGAAGGGTCTCCTTCACATTAAAAGTCCACAAACCTGTTTCGAAGCAGAACACTACTCAATATCAGGCTTCACTTAAACTTATGTACACGCATCATGATTAAGGAACACACCATAAATGCAGCGGATCCTGAGTTGAGATCACACTAGATAGATCTACATACATTGTTTACATTGGTTATTATTATTGTTTTTTCTTCCACATGCGGCGCCTGTGCCGTATCCCCAGGTTGCACATGCTCCCGACGGTTAGGACAGTTGCCTAGCTTAATCTAGGAATGTCTGCTGAAGTTCCACAGCTCAGGATTTTAAGCCAGACAATATGTCAGTTTTCTGAGGGCTGTACATAGGCCAATCTGTGTGTGGGTTCACATAATATGCTTAGTAAGGGTGTTACGGCCGGCCATCCCAGGCTCGTTCAGCCGGCCAGTAACCATTAAAGTAAACCAAACGAAACCAAGAATCAAAGTAATAATGTGCTTTATTGTAAAACAATCCCACAACAACAACTCGAGCAGGAGGCTGCAAAAGAAAAGAGGTAAACGGGAGGAAGCCCTGGGGCAGCCACAGTTGGACTACAGTATTGCCCAGGCCTTCCTCCAAATAAACTATTCCCCTGCCCTTCTAATAACTACGATGAAATAAACAGAACACAACCTAGCAGCCCCCCATAAGTAAACCATAAAACTAAATAAACCACAAGCAGCAGGTCAGCAACACACCATCCTCCAGTCAGGCAGGCAGAGAGAGAGCGACCGGCGCAGGCCAAGCCTTAAAGCCCCACCTAATTAGGAGCACCTGCCGCCAATCAAGCTCCAGAGCACCTGAGAGTGAGAGAGTGTAGGAGGGAAGAGGAGGGAGGAGAAAACAAGGCGGGAGCCGTAACAAAGGGGCATCAAAACTGAAACACAGCATCACCATCTACTGCACAACTCCCAGCAATATAGGCAACAACCATAACAAACAAAAATAGCTTTTCAAAACCCACAAAAAAGTTATCTCTTCAGTCAAAGGTAACACTCACCCATCACTTGTAGAGGAAATCCATATTCCGATCCTATAAGCCATTAACCCTACGGAGTCCCGGGCTATTTTTCCCGTTTTTGCATACTTTTGATTCTGACTTCCTTAACCACATTCAGAAATAGTTAACATGCCAATGTTTGGTATCATTTTCATCAGCACTACCTCACCTATTTGACCTAATATATATCCTTTTAATTTCTACATATTATATGAACATATTGGACCCAAAACACAAACAAAACGAAAAACTTATTTTGAAAATTATATTATTTTTACTATGGGTTACACAAACATTCCCAACGAAATATTTTGAGAGCTGAAAATAAATATATGGGATGTCATAATGATAATGTAAAAGTTTGATTGAGGTGGCATCAACCTAAATACAATTTTTATGAACAAATAGCAGGTGAATACATAGGCGTTTTCCCCAAATTCCTCAAAGTTCTGTCAAACATGACACAGAGGGCTCATCAAAAAAATGTAAGCACGCTGTGTTTATTATTTTTTTGATTCAGTACAACTTCAACTACATTACCTCGCTGTTATTATTTCATTTTGACATACTTTGTGAACATTATGGACCTAAAAAGATTTTATAAAAAAATTAAAAATCATATTGTTTCATATTGGCCTACCTAGCCAAAAAATATAAAATTAGCCTATATGATAAATAACGTTATAGGCTATAGGCTACATTAGAATATACATATGACTTTTATATATATAGCCTAAAGTAAAGATTATTACTGTGTCTCTAGGCCACATCATTATTACTACGTTATGTAGGCTGGCTGCTGTGTGTGTGACAGTCAGTGCTTCAGTCAGACAACAATGGCCACTTCATGTAAATAGTCACTCTTTGACTCTGAGGATGAACTATCCTCCTCCTCCATGTAAAAAAACAAGCTAATAGCTTGGCTCACGTTCAAAGTTTGCTTCAATATTACTCAGATATCCTCAGTAGTCTATCTTCAAAACTCTCAGTATCTCAATCTTCCTCTGTGTCAGTCACTCACTCACTCGTTCGCTAACTGCCTGCCTTGTCTCTCGCATAGAGGGACTCCCGCGGTCCGCCCCGTCACTCTTCTTCGTCTCTTTTAGTTTAGCTTATCACTCCGCCATCACCCCTCCCCTCCCTGTTTAAATCAGCCTGATGAGCAGGACACCTTCCAGCACTGTTTTCCGCTCCGTAAAATGGAAAAATACGGCGGAGATATTAAAATATTTAATGGCCGCGCACACTCGAATTCTCATACTTTTGAGCCCGCGAAAATGAAATAGTTTTGTTTCAACTTTAAACCATCGTATCTCCGGTTATACTGGGTCTATTTACATGAAACAAAGACTGGCATAGAGCTTCAAGTCAGTACTTTAGCTGGAAGTACAGTCCCGAAGTTGAACCGACTGTTGTTTTAGGCAGCGCCGGCTTGATCAAGTCACGTGATCTGGTCACGCCGGCCGACACGCCGGCGTGTCGGAAGACTCCTAAGGGTTAAGGCAGTTAAACCCCGTGATGTGCCATGTTCCCTCACAGGTTCTTAAAAGCAGACACGGCCAGCAAATAAACTTGTTCCGCTGTTAGCCAGTCACAGCGTTGTAGGTACAGTCAGTAAAGTACTGCACTAAACCTTTGCCGGTGTTGCCAAAAATGTATCAGCCTTGGTCAGACCATCCAGCTTGTAGGTATTCCTCTTGAAATTATATCTAAACTTTGTTAAACAATCACCTTGAAAAAGTCACACTAGATCGGCAACGGGATCAGAAGGTTAAGGTGATGGCTATTAGTTCACCTACAGTGGTAGCAGCCCGCCAAAGGTTCAAACTTCGCTGATGACATCAAGGGGGGCTAGCGCTGAGATATTACTGGGCCTTGGGGGCGGTCTGTCACTACACATAAATGATTGGCTGATAACACACGTCAGTCAACGTTGTTATCCAAAAGGAGACAGCAGCTTCAATGAAAGGCTAGCAATATTTATAGTGCAGGTCCTGCTGCTCCACTTAGCTGTGATGTGTTTAGATGAAAAGTGTGTACTGTAAAATGTAGAACATCCTAGAAACCAATTTGGATTGATTGTACTGCTGAAAGTATAATGGCCAATCATTGTTCTTCTCTTGATGGCTTTATTTGATTTGTTTTCCTCTAATGGCTGCATTCCTCAACAGGTCAATCGCAGTGTCAGCCCAGTCTAGAAAGGCCATAAATCAGGGCTTTGAACAACTTCAGATCAAATTTCCTGTAATGTACTTTAAGTCCCACTTTCACTAGATTTAAAAAGAAAAAAACATCTTGTAAGATTACCTCCCTCAAGCAGATATCTGATTCAATCTCTTTTAGCATACAATTGATCAGATTAGGTGTGAGCTGTGGAGACGGAATTATCCACTGCTATAAAGAGGTGCATATGCTTTCAAGTTGCAAAGGTGAAAATATTCTTTTTATTTGAGCAATTTTTTTCCACTTTTGTACTCAGTTTTAGGTATTTTCCCATCACTCTCACCCCATTTCCTGGCAGAAAAAGAATAACCCATTTAAGAACATCGTCTGAAGGTCTGCGTCCATGCTCTATAGCACAATGATACAATACGCCTGTCGGAGGTGTTCATATATGGGACACCAAAATCATTTCAGTGTCTTGTTGTTTTGGAAAAAGGTGTGTGTTTACGTGGAGTACCGGGCTTTTAGTAAAACAAAATTGGTTGCATCCTGATGCTTCTAAGTGGGGCATTAATTTTCTGATGAGCAACAACAACAACAAACAAAAACAATGAAAAAGAAAAAATGTCCGAATTATTTCAATTTACTTTTTTCAATCAACATCATACATTACGATTTCCTGTTAAACAAGGATAGGAATATATGTAGATTTGATCTTCTTTGACATATTTCACACATTCCAGTCATGCCAAATTCACATTCGATTATGAAAAGCATTAACACAATGTGACAGATACCGAGGAGTCACAGGCACATGAAGCAGCACTGCTGAGAAGGCTTAAGTGAATTACTCTATACCCATGTAGAGGGAACTATATAATGAATAAAGATAACATTTTGCTTTTACTTTTATTTGTCACAAGGATCTGTCTTTCTCTGTTGTTTCCCTCTGATTATTCTCATTCACATTGTAACCGACGGTGTAGTGTGTCCTACTTTTTTATTGAAGAAATAAAGATACGGGAACTCCATTCACTGAACTGCACTTTATTCTAGCGCTCACAACATCTAACTAAGTCAGACACATTCACATGGCTGACACTTACGTTCTGCCCCTTCATAATAAAAGCACTCAAGAGGAAATAGATGACATTATGAATATGTTTCATGCCATTTTATCATACATTTAATATTGAGTTTGTAATCCTAATGCCTTTGAATAAAAAGTAAAAGAAGGTCGAGAAATCCCTCTCACCCATTTCACTTGGCCTTGTATTATGTAAGATAGCAAAGTAGTAAGTCTACAAGGTAGTCTCAGGTTTCTGGTTTTGTCTCTCCAGTGAAGGGCTTTTTAGTCCTATTGAGAAGTTAAAGGGGACATATTATGAAAAACCAAACATTGCCGGTGTTTGGGCACACTGTTTAGGTTATTGGCGTCCCTACCAGCACACACAAGCTTCAAAAAGACAAATGTGTCAGTTTCTTCTGGGACACTTATTTCGAAAAGGGGGGGATTTGAAGGTTTGTTCCAAAAAACACCGACTGATGACGAAATCGGTCGGTTTCCCATTATCATAAATACTCCCACGGGAAAGCTCACCTGAAACTCGGCAGTTGATTGGCAAATCAAGACGCCCCGTTGGTAACCACACACACCTGGCTGAGCCTCCACTCACTCATGCAACAACAGAGGAGAAGCAAGCTGCAGTGTGAGCTCAACCTCAAGCTACCATCACACCCCAGCCTCGAAGCACACTAGGGCTGAATGGATTTACTTCATTTTTTGTTAGGCTATCTCCAGCAAAGGTTTGCAATCTGTTAGTGTGATCAAAGCCTTTTTACTGGAGTGTGGAGGAGACTGTGCCAGGAAGACTGAGAGACACCATCCGTCCGAAATGTAAGTAGTCCCATTTAAAAAATAATTCTGTCCGTTTGTTAGTTCAATGTCTGTAATGTGCTTTATTTTATCCCTCCTATAATAACCAACACCGACTGAAATGAGAGAATGCGGGGTTTAGTCGTTAGGATTAGCGCCCGCTAGCTTTACCGTTAGCTTTATGCTAACGGTTAGAGCTGTGAGTCTTTTGCAGTGACTGTTATTTGGCTCTTTTGTGAGCTCACGTTAGTCCTGCCGTGACAGCCCCTGTGTGAAAAACAGACGGTGAAACTGTAGGGTGTGTTGGAAACTGAAGAGTATTTTTTTTAATAGCTTCATCCTGCTACCTGCTAGCTGTCTGATTGTATAGCTCAAGTACACACCGCAATAAGTCTGCGGACAGTGTGTAGTAGAAGCAGCAGTAGGCCTATTACATGATCTCCAGTGTAATGTACACATAGACAGGAATACTGTAAGTTGTCTCTGCTGGTTAGTGATGTTACATCCGACACGGAAGCCCCGAAGCCTGTGTCGAGCAAAGAGGGGCGTGTCCACATGCACCACGTGACTAAACACAAACGAGGCCCCGTTTGACAAACGGGGCTTCGTTTGTGTTTAGTCACGTGACTGCCTCGTGAAGTGATCCGATTCGTTTAAAAAGCTGCGGGAAATAGAGGAAATGTTCTGCGGATTAGCTGCAGATCAGGTAAGTGGTAAGTTTGGTGATTGTTATAGAACTCTCTAGTGAGACTATGGAACCACCAAGTAAGAGAAGGACATCTTCAGTTTGGCAGCATTTTGACCTGATTTCTCCCAAAAAGGTAAAGTATGAGATTAATGATAGAAAATAGATGAGGTAGCCTACATAACATAGGCCTAGATAAAATCCACAAGATAAATAAGACATATGTCTTACATGTTGATACAGCAATAATGTTCACTAGACATACGTATGCTGGAACATACAATATGAAATGTTCTTTAAAAATTCTCCTAACAATGTTATTTTTTAAGGTTAAGTGTCGGCTGTGCCAGAAAGAACTCTGTTACAGCAACAACACCACCTGTATGTGGAGGCATTACCGTGCATTGCATGAGAATGCACAACCACAAACAAGGACAAGTAATAGGGGAAAGTGGGGTGAGTTGTGCATTTTGGAAGTTGCAAAACCCCTCGTTTCTAGAAAACCGTGGAAGAAATTGGAAATGTGACCACATATTTAAGAAGAGCCATCCATTCGACTCATCCAGTGCAGGATGCAGCCCTAAATTGCTGCATCATGCCTATTATCCAAAATTCTGGGGATGGGGTGATGTGTGCCAAATGGCCTAGGTGAGTTATAAGTAAGTAAGTAAAATGTATTTATAAAAGCACATTTATGACAGTTTGCACTGTCCAAAGTGCTGTACATAGTGCATTCAGTAGGTAAACAATGAAGGTAAAATAACAATAACCAAAATAAAAGACGTAAAGCCCATACATCCACATAAACACAGATAGTAGTGCAGAGGTAAGATAGTTAATGGGAAACACCAGGGTGTACATATGGGTTTTGAGCCTTGATTTAAAGGCAGAAATGTAGGGGGAATCACATTTGTCAGGTGGCAGTTGGTTCCACAAGCACGGAGCAACTAGTGCAAAGTACATTTCTGAGAGTCGTGCCAGTGGCATGGCTGTATACGCTGGTCACCAAAAGAAAGTGATTGTCTACAGTAGCTTAGAAGAGAGTGACATCTCAATTCCACTTAACGACACCACTGATGAGAGTTCAGATGGCCAGAAAGATGATGATAATGAGCTTTGCAGGCAAAACCACCTAGATCTGCTAGGCCTTGTTTAAGAAAATGTACCTTCAATCTTTGTCAACTATTTACTTTATTTACTTTAAATACACCTTAAATAAGTGATCGTCTAATGGATTTGTCTTGCATTACAGTTTTTGAGATATATATAAATTGGCACAATTCACCCCATCTTATTTTCTCCAAATCACGTAGTGGGGTGATTTGTGCGACAAGACAACTTTTTTTCCGAAAGCTATATTTCTTAAACAGTTTATTCCAGATCCAAAGTTTTTATTGCCAGGGATGCACAACATCCTGAAATATATGTACATATTTGAGTTGGGGACATAACTGTCAAGGCCTCACTTTAAAATCACTTGGAGTAAAAAGTTGCACAACTCACCCCACTTTCCCCTATATACCTCATCTCTTACATGCAATACTCCTGTACTATGCTGACATATTTTTTCTTATGTATAGGTACCAGGAAGCATGATGTGGATGAAGCCTTGGTTGATATGATCACCAAAGATTCCCAACCATTCTCAGTGGTAGAGGATGAGGGATTTAGGAATCTCATCCGTGTCCTTGATCCAAACTACACTCTTCCATCAAGACAGGTATGAGTTACAAATCGATGATGCTAGTGGAATTACTATTACAAAGATTTCCGCAGTAAATTTATATATATCATGCACCTTTGTTTTCTTTTACAGGCTTTAAAGGCTATGGTGGAAGAGAAATTTACATTGGCAAAGGAAGAGGTCCAGAAGGCTGCAGCTGTAAGTCTTACAGCAGATATGTGGTCCTCCATGAACATGGAGGCATATCTGGGTGTCACGTGCCATTATATTACAGAGGAAGACACTCTTAATACGGCAATCTTAGGAGTGGAATACTTTCCTTTGCGTCACACTGCTGAGAATTTAGCCCTGGCACAGGCTAAGATTCTGGATGACTGGGGGATCAGGGGTAAGGTGAGCTGCTTGGTCACAGATGCTGCAGCAAACATGAAAGCCTCTGCAAGGATACTGCAAGTCAGGCACAGCATCTGTGTGGCTCATGCCCTCAACCTAATTGTGCGCAAGTCCTTTGAGCAGGTCCCTATGCTGGCAGACTTGCGTGAAAAGTCCAGGAAGATCGTGACTTACTTCCGGACCAGCACGACAGCCAAAGAGCATTTGGGCCAACTACAAGCATCAATGGGCAGGCCTAAGCACAAACTATTGATCGAAGTAGACACCAGGTGGAATAGCACGTTTTTAATGTTGGAACGGCTGTTTGAACAGCGTGAAGCTGTGGGAGCAGCCCTGGCTTCCCTTCTTACAGACCTTCTCCCACTCACCTCGTTGGAAAATGACGCAATTGAGGAAGTGACAAAGGTGTGTAATGGCAAAATATTGCACATGATATATCTGGACTCAAATGATAGAATGCTTATATCTGCAATAAGAAACATTGTATTTATCTTGTATTTCTCCTGTATATCAAATGGTTATTCTAGAAACTTCAGACAACACCCCCTCTATTGTCTTCTGAGCCCCCCCCCCATCCTCAGACACACCATGCAGTGTTATTTATACAGCTAATCTTGTCTGATCTAACTTTCTCACTACAGGTGTTAGGCCCAATTCAGCGACCCACTGTGGAGCTCTCTGAGGAGAAATGTGTCTCCGGCTCAAAGGTGATACCACTGATGAAGATGCTCCACCACGCTATTCAGTGTGAGGTTGCAAATTTAAAAACTGAACCAGCAAAACATCTAGCTGTCAACCTCATCCATCGCTTAATTGACCACATGGGAAATTTGGAGTCTGTCAGTGTGATGACACTGCTGGACCCCAGGTTTAAAGACCTGGGGTTCCACAGCCCGCTGAAAGCGAATGAGGCGGTCAAACGACTGCAAACAGAATGTGCAAGAGAAATGCAGACACCTCCAACTGCCACCTGTGATGCTGCTGCACCAGTGGCTTCAACATCATCCACATCCAGCTCAGGTACAGCAAGTGTTCCTATGATGACATCTATATTATAAATGTTTAATGACATACTGGTGTGTACTCTTTTTGTAGGTGGTAGTAACCTGTGGCAGCTGCTGGACACGACAGTGACACAGAGGCGTGGAGTGTCCAATACGGAGGCCGAGGCTTCTGTGGAGGTTCAGCGGTACCTGGGAGAAAATTACCTCCCACGACAAGAGGATCCACTGCTGTACTGGCACAATCACAAGCACCTTTATCCGCACTTGTACAAGTTGGCACTTCAATTTATGTGTATCCCTGCCTCTTCAGTCCCATGTGAACGGGTATTTTCAAAGGCTGGGGAAGTTGTTTCTAAAAGAAGGAATCGCCTCAGCCCCAACACAGTCGAGAAAATCTTGTTCCTAAATAAAAATCATTGAAAACACCTCCCCATCCCCCAGCCAACTTCCCCAATCCCAGTTATAACCCAGTCACACAAGCACTTCATATGTTTATTTATCCATAAAAAAATACCACTCATCCAACACTCTATGTATGTATTATGTTATAATATACTATTATTATATTATATGTGTCAATATATCACAAATGACCAATTTATATTTGTATATACAATCATTATTACTCTATCAAGATACCAGGATCAGGATAGATTAGGTTTTTCATCTGGCTTTAAAATACCTCTAATGGAGATTTTTACACACTGGAGAAATAACAGAGAGCCACTACTGTAACATACCAGCAGATGTCAGTATTCCTAAATGAGCTGTTAAATGGGGGTTTGTCGATCAGGCCTTTTGGTGAAGCATTTGGCCCGAAAGATTCGATCAATTCACGGGGCCTCATCTCACCATCACTACTGCTGGTGTTTGTTTCCTGTCCATTATATTTCAAAAAGCACACAGTATCACTCAAAACTTGTTGCTTATTGATACTGAATTTGTTGTAGCTTTGCCATAACAGATGTATGATGTAGGCCTATACATGTCAGCTAGGCTACATGATGTAACATTGAATGTGCCATGTTTTACAGGTATCTGAGTGACCTGATGGAGCCGGACGGAGCCACCAAGACCGTCACACTATCCGTTCCTTCAGAGGAGGATGTGTTCACTGGGACAGGTGGTCTTCTTCAGGGCCCAACAACAACTGGACAGTTACATAAAAGTTATGGCTTTGCTTCTGTTTGATATGTACACTTCATATTTTCATTCCACTGGCTATGAATAAACTGCTTTATTTTTAAGGATGTTTTTGGTCTTTTTAAAATGTAATGATACTGTTTTATCAGAGAAAATCTTCAGCGAGATGAAAATGTGAGTTTCAAGTCATCCTTTACTACAGGTAGCAAACAGTGACAGTAAGCAACACAATACATTTTTTAACGGTAAAACTTTATTATGAATGAGTGATCACAATACAAATGATACATTATCTACTAGATATTGAAATGTTGTCAGATAATTTGCAGCTCTGACAAACCTAAAGCATAATTATTTCAACCATACATTTTACAAAAGATAATGCCTTTCCAGTGAATCTTGACATGATTCAGGATACATTCTTTTCCATTATAGTTACTGTACATTTTTACATGTCAACTCAGTATTGGTTCACAACCAAAGATTTTTCACTCCACTGGGCTGTAGATCATTCCACAGACCTGTAAAGACAAATGTAAAACAGGGTGTATGTTACCAGTTTAGAGAGTTTATGCATAAATACTTAGCTCAAATTATGTTATTGACTGTGACATAATTAAACAGTATTTACCTGTGGGATAAATGGGATATGGTAGAAAACTATTGTGTTTTTTGAACAATAAACCATGAAAACCTTTTCTAGTAGACCTTGGAAATACACCTTTAAAACCGAGATTTAGCATAATGTGTCCCCTTTAATTAAAGAGTGGGAGGGCCTAACTTTAGTGCACGTCTTATATAGGGAATTTAACGCATCAGTCTTAAAAAGGGAACTGATCCATAGTGTCACACCGACTGCTTTGGGAGATGCACATAGCTTTATTAAACTAAATTCTTCACATTTGAGATCCCCCCAACCAGAAATGGGTAAGTCATCTTTTATTTTATTGTATTAAGAACATATGGAATATGATTTGTATATATAATGATTATTATTAGTAGTGTTTAATTATATATAATTTCCTTTTTATTTCACTTTAAAACGTTTGCTATGAATGTCAGTTTTAATTGTCTATATCAGTGGTTCTCTACCGGGGGGGCGCGAGGGGGATGAAAAAAAAAATTATCTTAATATTTTTTTTTTTTTTGTAATTTCAATTTTTTACTGATATGTAGCCTAGTTCAGAGATGACATGTATTTTTTTTCTTTCTTAACTTTTTTTGATAGGTAGTTGCCAAGTTCATCACACAAACACTCCAATCCACTGATATGAGATCAGTTTGCAATTTTCAAGTAGGGGAAAGTGGGGTGAGTTGTGCATTTTGGAAGTTGCAAAACCCCTTGTTTCTAGAAAACCGTGGAAGAAATTGGAAATGTGACCACATATTTAAGAAGAGCCATCCATTTGACTCATCCTGTAAAGAAGGGAGACACAAGGAATAAGATATAAGCACATTTAAGCTCAAAAAACTGTGTTTTGCCTTTCAAAGTAAAATTTCCATGATCAAGGTTTTTTGATTATTGTGTCTGAACAATTATAGACACGTTTGAAAACATTTGACACATGTTTTAGTGCTTTGGTATGCTACACTTTGAGTCTATATAGTTAGCACGATGTCAGCCCTAAATTGCTGCATCATGCCTATTATCCAAAATTCTGGGGATGGGGTGATTTGTGCGAAAGTGCCTAGGTGAGTTATAAGTAAGTAAGTAAGTAAAATGTATTTATAAAAGCACATTTATAATAATAATAATAATAATAATTGATAGGTTTTATATAGCGCTTTTTTGTGGTCACTCAAAGACGGTTTACATTGCATAGAAATATATACATAAAGAAAAGAAAGAAACACGAAAACAAATTAGAATAGAGTCGGTGTGGTATGGGTGGAGTCAGGGGTCGTATGCTTTCTTGAAAAGGTGAGTTTTGAGTTGGCTTTTGAATGAGTTTATTGAGTCTGAGTTTCGGATGTTTGGGGGGAGGGAGTTCCAGAGGGTTGGGGCAGAAATGGCAAAAGCTCTGTCTCCCAGGGTGCGGTGTTTAGATCTTGTGATGGGGGTCAGAAGGTTGGTGTTAGATGATCTGAGTTTGCACTGTCCAAAGTGCTGTACATAGTGCATTCAGTAGGTAAACAATGAAGGTAAAATAACAATAACCAAAATAAAAGACGTAAAGCCCATACATCCACATAAACACAGATAGTAGTGCAGAGGTAAGATAGTTAATGGGGAGGAAACACCAGGGTGTACATATGGGTTTTGAGCCTTGATTTAAAGGCAGAAATGTAGGGGGAATCACATTTGTCAGGTGGCAGTTGGTTCCACAAGCACGGAGCAACTAGTGCAAAGTACATTTCTGAGAGTTGTGCCAGTGCCATGGCTGTATACGCTGGTCACCAAAAGAAAGTGATTGTCTACAGTAGCTCAGAAGAGAGTGACATCTCAATTCCACTTAACGACACCACTGATGAGAGTTCAGATGGCCAGAAACATGATGATGGTGACTTTGCAGGCAAAACCACCTAGATCTGCTAAGCCTTGTTTAAGAAAATGTACCTTCAATCTTTGTCAACTATTTACTTTATTTACTTTAAATACACCTTAAATAAGTGATTGTCTAATGGATTTGTCTTGCATTACAGTTTTTGAGATATATATAAATTGGCACAATTCACCCCATCTTATTTTCTCCAAATGCAAGACAACTTTTTTTCTGAAAGCTATATTTCTTAAACAGTTTATTCCAGATCCAAAGTTTTTATTGCCAGGGATGCACAACATCCTGAAATATATGTACATATTTGAGTTGGAGACATAACTGTCAAGGCCTCACTTTAAAATCACTTTGAGTAAAAAGTTGCACAACTCACCCCACTTTCCCCTACTGAATTAATGGTAGGACTGTGGCCACTAGAACTGGTCTCTGGTCAGCAAAGGTCTTGAAAACAGCATAAGTGTGCTTGTGACATGCGTGCCACCCATACACGTGTATGGGCACGTGTCCCAGCAGATTTTTGAAATCTGAATAAAAAAAATTAAGTTTGTAGTTAGCAAGTGTAACAGAATAGGGCAGAATTTCATAAATAAAGGTTTATTTTTTTAGCAAGATATTTGGTCAAAAGCTAGTTGTCATCCGTCCCTCTGTCCAGTTGTTAGGCATCTGGCTGCTAGCAAGTTATGTTGTCTTGCTAATTTTACTATTCATCTGAACTGAAATGAATATTGACTTTTTCCTTTATTATCTTCGCCAGAATGCACCAGAATGCTTAGATTACATGTTAAAAACACAAAAAAAATCTTCTGGGGGGGATGCCCCCAGACCCCCCTTCAGGGGTTTAGTTTTCTGACAAACATAACAATGGATACTAACATGATTTGGGATTATAAATAATTTTTGAATTGGTTGTACAGCATATCACATGCTATTCATTCAGGGGTGCGATGGCCACCCCACTCTAGCTCTGTGGCCCACCTTGGCCACCCCCAGTCAAAATTTCCTGGAATCGCCACTGAGACACACACAACTCCGTGTTCAGGCTGCACAGCACATTAATCGCAGGTAGCATTTTGAGCTACATCTGGCCACTTTCCAAATCCAAGACTCAATAGTTGAAACATTCTCTGAACTGGGTTGTCAGACAGCAGTGTTTCCCATTGATCATAGACTTTGTTTTGTGAAGCTTTTTCATAACAGGTATACCTATTGTAGAATTTATTCTGTGTATGTTCTATTTAGGCTACTATTTTCTTCTCTTCTAAGGAGATTAAAAAAAAAAAAAAAAAAACATTTCCTCAGTGTCTCACTGATACAATCTCATAATTAGCTTTTAAAGTGCACCAGAATTTAACGTTAAAATATAAGAAATTTCCGGACCCCAACCCTAAACCCAATGTTCAACTCAAAGGTGCGCCACTGGCCTAGCCCTTGTGATAATAACAATAATAGATTATCTATCTATCTATCTATCTGTGTAGGGTGGTGTGTGTGTGTGTGTGTGTGTGTGTGTGTGTGTGTGGGGGGGGGGGGTTGTCAGGGTCGGTGGGAGGGGGCCCAACTGCAATGACCCAGCTTTGGGGGGGCCCAGTTTGCAGAAGGTTGAGAACCCCTGGTCTATATCATAGCAATGTGTTTAATGTTGGTTTTGTTTGTTTTCATTGTTTATAGTAGCTGACATTAGAAAAGCCATAGCGCTTTATGTTCTTCTCAGAAGGCTCCAGAGGAGAAACAGGCGTAGAATATGGGTTCATCCATTAAATATGAAGAGGAGGCAACATGGAGCTTTTCACCATCTGGTTTTGGAACTGCTCAGACAGACACCTCGAATACTTCAGGATGACCGCAGAGCAGGTTGAAGGTATTCTGGCCCTGATTGGAGGCGACCTGACAAGGCAGACAACAACATACCGGGCTTCCATTGAACCCAAACAGCGCCTTGCTGTTACATTACGGTATTCTCATTGTTTTACTATAATTGAACATGTTATAACAAAGCCAAGAATAGAGAAATGTTTTGTTTGTTTTAATAGAAACATAAACAAGTTATTTACATCCTCTCCACAAAAAACATGAAATAAAAAAACGTAAACGTAAAAAGTAGAATCGTACAGTCCTAAAAACACCACTATAGCCCTCACCAGTGTTTCTAAATCTTCTCATATAGTACCACCTGCATCTTTTGGATCTCTTCTAGCTCCTTATAAGAACTATTTACATGGTCAAAGGAAATTAAAATATTACTGCAGTGTTGGAATTCAAAATGTGATATACATTTTTTTAAATTAACCTTGAGGTAATTTGGGGGAATTGAGGGGTATTTGAGGTCTTCCATACATGATACATGTGCCCCCTGTGTTTGGCTTGGGGGAGGTGCTGTGTAAAGTGGATTAGGGGTTGGGTAATATGGGTGGAATCCTGATGGACGTGGCTGATGTTGGCTTGATGTTGCTGGGGGGGCTGAAGAGGCAAGCTGTCCTTCTTGAGCTTCCAACCCTGCCAGATATGTTAAAATGTGCAATTTTGCCTGGACCTGAGACCCACGGGACAACCGGTTAAGCTGAGGAACTTAACTCAGGACACCTCACCTGGTGTAGGGACATGTGGTGAAGGAGCATGTATAGACTGTGTTATTATGTCTAAAAGCTGTTGTTCTGCTGAGGGAGAAACTGATGCCCTTCTCCTGACCCGTGTACATTTTGGGGGTTGGGACTCTGAGATCAGAGGCTGCACTCTGGAGGAGGGATTGGGGTTGCTAGACCTCTGTAGCGGGAAAAGTGGAGTTGCAGATCTGGATCTGTGACCTGATGATCCTGCCTCGACATCCTCCTCAATGGCTCTCAAGTCCAGGGCCTCCTCCTCCACATCTGCAGTGTGCTTCTTGAGCTTTAATAGCAAAGAGTAGATGCCAGTATAATAACCAGTTACAAAGTACACTCACCGGCCACTTTATTAGGTACAGCGGTTCATTTTCTTTTTACCCCTTTAGGCGCCAAAGTCGCAAAATTGCGACATGACGCTGTACTGAATAAAACAGCTAGTTTCTCTTAATAGAGTGTTATATGTCGTTCATACTCCCCTCCACTAGTTGGCAGACATCCCGAACTTAGACCTTAGTTCAGAAAAATGTCATACTTCAATGCAAAATGTTCGAGCAAAATCCCATACAAAAAACATAAAAATTATTATTATTATTTTTTGTCATATCCTCCTAGCGACTTTTTCTGGTGTTATTTGAGACTTTTGTGGTGTTTAGAGACTGACGGGAAAGCACGTATCACTCTGTTTACTCTGCTGTTTCTGTGCTCAACGAGCAGCGGGTGCTCACGGAGCCCCTACCCCGTCCAAAAGCACTCGCGGGCGGTCAGTCTCACAAAAGCTCAGCGCAGCGGTCCCAGCCTGCAGCCAGAGCAGAGCGGGTGTGTCTGTCCTCTCTGCTCCGCAGAGCAGAGAGGACACACACACCCGCTCCTCCTAGCGACCCTTTCTGGTGTTATTGGAGACTTTTGTGGTGTTTGGAGACTCTGATGTGAAAGCACGTATCACTATGCTTTTACTGTGCTCAACGAGCAGCTCCCGGAGCCCCGCGCAGCAGTCAGGGCAGAGCGGGTGTGTCTCCTCTCTGCTCCGCTGACACCTCCGCGTCCAGGCTGCAAATTAATCGCGCATGCGTTGCCATTCCTGCCCTGGTTTTACAGAACAGGGTGTAAATGTGTATTCACTCACTCTCACCATAAAATTATTGTGCAAATGTGATGACGTCCTTTTGGCGGGAGAAACAATAGCTTTTCTCACTGAGGAGTTGTGTGAGAACTTGGAGCTATTTATGCTGAAGCGGTATTTCTGGATTTAGGAGTTATTGAGAGAATATGGCAAGCAAAAAGTTGACGAGGAGGGAAGTGATGGATCTCCTATTCGCTGATCCTGATTCTGAAGGGGAAAATCCACCTTTGGGAGATGACGGTCGATCGATTAGTGATCGTGCGAGTAGAAGTAGCGGGGGTGAGAACAGCGCTGGGACCAGCGTTAGTGTTCACTCTTTCTACGGCGCTGGTCACGGTGCGTCAATGCGCAGCAGTGGTGCAGCCATGCGACGCAGCAGTGTTCACGAAGCACAAAACACACACGAGTCAAACTCTTCTCCCAACACCAGTGGGGTTAGCAGGGGGAGACGTGGGCAGAGTGCTCGTAGAAGCGCAGGCAGGTGTCCTAGAGGCAGCAGGGGGGGCCTGAATAGGGCTGAAAGTAGTGATGGAAGAGGGGGCAGGGGCACCCGAGGTTGCAGTGTCCATAGGAGAGGTGGACGTGGTAGAGGCAACAGGGGAAGGCTGAACAGGGCTGGAAATGATGATGATGATGATGATGATGATGGTAATGGTGGCTGGGCTAACTTGAGAGATGAGGAAGAATATCAGGAATGGATAAAGCCCTTTGATGAGCAAAGTGGATATCGTGGTGACAGAGAGCTTAGCAATGATTCAAGGTCTATAGATTTTGTGTCCCTCTTTCTGACTGATGATTTCTGGAGTCACATTACAATGGAGACAAATCGGTATGCTCATCAGTATTTAGGCTCCCATGAACTAATGCCAAGTTCACGGTTTAATGAATGGTATGATGTCACTGTCCCTGAAATGAAAGCCTTCCTGTCACTCCATTTGAGCATGGGCCTGGTACAAAAATCTGAGATTGAGGGCTATTGGGCAGAATTTTGGCCAACTTGTACACCAGGATTTGGCAAAGTGATGTCTAGGAACAGATTTGAAATCATCCTGTCTTTCTTTCACTTTGCCAACAATGACGAGTATGTTGAGAGGGGCCAGCCAGGTTACGATCGACTGTTCAAGGTGCGCCCAATAATTGACCTCATCATACCACGCTTCTCAGGTGTATATGGCCCACACAAACAACTGTCACTGGATGAGATGACCATAGCTTTCAAGGGAAAGTCCACATTGAAAATGTACAATCCAAACAAACCGGACAAGCATTTGTTTTGTGTGAGGCGAAGTCAGGGTATGTTCTGCAGTGGTCTTTGTACACAGGACAGCATGGTGATGAGGTCACTGATTTAGGTGCCACCCATGTCCTTGTTCGGCAGCTGATGGCCCAGCACACAGGGAAAGGGCATGAGCTGTACATGAACAGCTACTACACGTCACCAGCTGTAGCAATTGAGATGGCAAATGAGGAAACTGGTTTCTGTGGGAGAGGTATGCCAAAGGCCCTGAGAAAAACTGAGTTGCCTTTGGCAAGAGGAGACGACCCAGTCTTCATGAGGAAGGGGAAAATGTTGGCGTGTGCGTGGCATGACGTGAAGCGTTTCCACTTGTTGTCCACTCTTCACGGCAACTCCTGTGTCCGGAAACGCATCAGGTCCAAACATACGGACAGTGGGTTTAGGGACATAAACAGACCTGTGTGTGCGGACAGGTACAACTCATTCATGGGGGGAGTAGACACAGCTGATCAGAGGATGAAAACCTACCTCTTTCCACATCGGTCAAAGAAGTGGTACAACCGTATAGTGAATGCCATTCTAAGCATGAGTATGGTCAATGCCCACATCATATGCTGCAGCATGACTGCCGGTCCACACAAGCCACTGAAGGCCTTTGTGCAGGACATCATCACTTCTCTGCTTGAGGGCTTCTCCAAGAGAGAAAACAAAATCCGGGGAAGGCGTTCAGCAGAGGGGGGAGAAATGCCACAGAGGCTTACAGAACGCCACTGGCTCCGTGATGCTGGCGATCGTCCAGACTGTATAGTTTGCTCAGATCGTACCCGTCCCAAAGGTCGTCATCAGACACAATACAGGTGCAATCAGTGTGGGGTAGGCCTGTGTGCTGTGCCATGCAATGAGAAGTTCCACACTCTGACAAACTATAAACAGTGTCATCTGGATAGATAGGCACAGATTAGGCCTCTGCAGCAAAAAGACGCCTACTGTTATTATTATTATTATTATTATTATTATTATTATTATAATGATATAATGATAATTACAATAATGAATAATAATAATAATGGAGAATAGAAGAGGAAAAGTACTGTAAAAGTTGTGGTGTGTAGTAAAAAAAAAAAAAAAAAAAACGCCTGCTGTTTACATGCGTTTTGTGTTTTAGTTCTAGTTCTAGTTTACAAATGTTGGCTTACAACAAAGTGGGCATCATTACAAATAGATGGAGGGGGTGAATCTGATGAAATAAGTTCAACTCTCTTTCAAAATATCAGGTATTTCATGGAAATTACATAATCCAATATGGCCGCCGCCATATGACGTCATAATATGCAAATTAGATGGAAAAATGTATTCCCTAGATAAACTTCAGGACATTCTCAATATTTGTCTCATTAACTTTTTGTCTCTATCTCAAATCACTTTCAATCCAGAGCCTTCTGAAATGTAGGTGTCAAAATAAAACCCGGCGCCTAAAGGGTTAACACATATAACTATCAGCCAATCACATGTCAGCAACTGAATGCATTTAGGCATGTAGACCTGGACGGGACAACTTATTGAGGTTGAAACCGAGCAACAGAATGGGGAAGAAAGGGGTTTTCAGTGAATTTGAACATGGTAATGTTGAGGGTGCCAGGAGGGCTGGTATGAGTATTTCAGAAACTGCTGATCTACTGGGATTTTCACTCTAAACCATCTCTAGGGTTTACAGAGAATGGTCCGAAAAAGAAAAAATGTCCAGTGAGCGGCATTTGTGTGGACATAAAATGCCTTGTTGAAGTCAGAGGTCAGTGGAGGATGGGCAGACGATGAGATGATAGAAGGCAACAGTAATCAGTAACCACTGGTTACAATTAGGGTATGCAGAATACCATCTCTGAACGCAACACTCTGATCGAGTGTAGCCCATCTGACCTTGAAGCAGATGGGCTACAGCAGCAGAAGACCCCACCGGGTGACACTCCTGTCAGCTAAAAACAGGAAAATGGGGCTACAATTCTCACAGGATCACCAATATTGGACAATAGCAGATTGAAAAATCATGCCTGGTCTGATGAGTCTCTATTTCAGTTGCGACATTCAGATGGCAAGTTCAGAATTTGGCGTAAACAACATGAAAGTATGGATCCATCCTGCTGTGCACCATCAACCACGCCATATTCAAAGTCACCTAAACCCCCTTTCTTCCCCATTCTGATGCTCGGTTTGACTTCAGTACATTGTCTTGACCACATCTAAATGCATTAAATTGCTGCCATGTGACTGGCTGATTAGCTTTTTGTTTTCTATAAGCCATTGAACAGGTGTCCCTAATAAAGTGGCCAGTGAGTGTATATTCAAATATAAATCATTTAAGGTAGAACACATTTGTGGAGCAAGTCTACAAAAAAATATTGAACAGGATTGGTGTTATATAACTATGCATAGACTTTAGCTTATTACAAAAGGCCGACTAACCTTCTGGGCTGCACATGAGGAAGTAGGAAAGACATCGCCTTGTCATGTTTCCACTCCCTCACGGTTCCACCAGCTGAGCCACTTGGTGATTCTTCTCCTTTTTGTGTTTGACAAATAAATCCCGGAGCACCTTCTACCTCCGTTTGCATTCTTCCACTGTGGGGGGAAAATGAAATGAATTTTAATGACATGATGAAAGAATACTTTTTTTTTCACAGGTTCCTCGCAACAGGGGAAACATTCTCAAGCCTTGCATTTCAGAATCGGCTTGGGAGGAGTAGTGCGGCCAAATCAGTACACATGGCATGCAGGGCAATTGAGAGGTGGCAAGTCACTTCCCTAAACCAAATGAAGCCATCTGGAAAGCCATTGCAGCTAAGTTCTGGTCCAGGTGGAACTTCCCGAACTGCATCGGACCCCTTGATGGGAAACATGTCTGCATCACAAAACCAAAATGCTCAGGGAGCCTCTTCTTTAATTATAAGAAGACATTCTCAATTGTGCTTTTAGCTCTGGCGGCTGCAGACTATAAGTTCACATTTGTACGGGTGGGAGACTATGGAAGGGCAAGCGACGGTGGGGTATACTCAAACTCTGACCTCGGAAGAGGCATGGAGGCAAAAAGCCTGGAAGTGCCTGATGACAGCCCCTTACCCAGGTCAGGTGCACAGGGAAACATGCCCTACACCATGGTGGGGGATGCTGCATTTCCACTCAGAAAACATGTGATGAGGCCCTTCCTTGGAACCAACATCCCCAGATTGCGCAGGATTTTTAATTACAGACTATCCCGTGCAAGGATGGTGTTGGAGTGTGCCTTTGGCATCTTGACTGCAAGATGGAGAGTGCTCCACACCAGGATCAACCTGCATCCAGATAATGCTGAGTCTGTGGTCATGTCAGCCTGCATTCTCCACAATCACCTGACTCCATCCCAAAACCAACGCTGGCTGAATGAGGCTGAAGAAAGAGGAGACACACTACCACCAGTGCAAACCATGGGTGGAATTAGAGGAAGCAGGGATGCCTGTGCCATCCGGGAGAGACTGTGTGCATTTTTCACCTCCCCTGAGGGTCAAGTGTCCTGGCAGGACAGATTTGTGTAGTTTTTTTTTGTAGTTTCTTTTTGTTTAGCATTATCATTGATTTGTAACATAATGTTACATTAGTGCAGTTTTTTGTTCATAAAATATAAAAGTTGTTTTCTTGTTGGCCTAAGCTCCTACAGTTTAATTTTATGCATATAATTAGTTAAATGTTGCTTGTGCTTATAACAAAATTATTTACTTTGAACTGTTAACACAAAGCATTTGATTTTTCGTCCATTATCAACATTTTGTACAGGACTTTGTGCTTTTTTTGAGAACATTAATTTACATTAAAAGACAGTGTGAAACTGAATGATCAGGTGTCTACTTAAAGCAGCTACGAGTAACATTTAAATATCTTTCAAACAGCCTCATGTTTCCTCTGATAATCATAAATTACCTTTAACAGCAAACGAGACCATCAGTGCAAAGAAAGACGTTTTTATTAGTGCTGTCAGTTTAACGCATTATTAACGGTGTTAACTCAAACCCATTTTAACGGCATGAATTTTTTTCTCGCGCGATTAACGCTCTTTATGGTCCAGCAAAGGTTGTGGTTTTTTTCTCATGCTGTTGCATCAACTAGTAATGTTAGAACAACTGAAACACCACAAACTATACATATGGCTCGCAGGTAAGTTACTGTTAATTCAAACGGAACATGTCTTACAGCGTAATTTTACATTAAAATCATTTAACTGGCAAAACGGCTCAAACAGGTCAATTCTGACTTTTATTTTGAGGCAGAAACCGGAACCTAGCACTTCATAGCTCAGCTGCGCGACCTTCACTAGTAGAATTTTCCGTGTGTGACTCTAGGACCGTAAAAAGAACAGTAAAGAAAGCTTGTTATTTGCAAAAGTCTTACTTATAACCCTGCGCGCACACCAAAACCTCCATGAATGTTTGTGGCAGCCGGCAGTCACTCATTTTCACTTTATTTTTCGCTACGAAGGGCGACTGCCTCGGCTGCAGCAGCGCCATGGCAACCACCTGGCACCCACCACCCCACATATACAGGCGTAGTGTGTCCACTCCACACAGTCTGAAATAAGCCGTGAATGTAAGACTCCCAAAACATTTAGGCCTACAACAACCAGTTTAATTTATCCTGAATACTAATTTGTTTTATATAGCCTATGTTGTTTTATGGTTTTTAAATAAAAAAATAAGTTCCAATTATGTTTGTGTATGCTGTTCTAGGGGTGGGGGTCTACATTGTGGGCTATTTGCACTGAATTGCAAATGATGATATGTTTGAAGAAATACACTGAATTACAAGGTTGTAGAGAATGGGTGTGATAAGACCATTAAAATGAGAAAAAATAATGGGACAAAAAGAAATCAAGGGACATTTAGGCTAGAATAGATAAAAATGCGATTAAATATTTTAATCGTTTGACAGCACTAGTTTTTATATAGTTTTTATTACTGCTTTTGGTCTGGTCGCACACCCAGTCCGATTTTCGGTTCGCTCGTGCAGGCTCTATGGTCACAGATTTCAGTGTGGCGCAGCAACGCGATTTGAGAAGCCTATCCCTCCAGGTGAGGGAAGGGGAGCGGGAGCCTTGTTTGAGACAGTTATTTGTCGTCATAATGACTGATAACGGGGATGAACCATGATCTGCTGAACTATGATGTTTAAGTCTTTTTCCCAGGCTTGCTTTAATTTTAAAGTGGATTTGTCTTGCCGGTCTAGAAATATTCCCACAAAAGATGAAATCAGGTTTTTAGCTTCTGGTGAGCCCAGTAAAGTTTTGGACAATGAATCATCTGCAGGCAGGGATTCGAAGGATGGTATATTGATTCTGTCTGACATAATTCCTCAACTGTAGATACCTGAAGAATTGAGCTTTCGACAGTGAAAACTTTGATACTATCTGATCAAATGAAGCAAAGCGACCATTTATATAAAAGGTCCTCAACTGTTACTATTCCCTTCCGACTCCAATCTCTGAATGCTGAATCTGTGGACAACAGGGGGAAGGCATGATTATGCCAGATTGGGGCATGTATGGTCGTGCTCGGTAGTTCACAGGCCTTCCTAATTTGGTTCCAAATTCTCTGACCGTTGGACAGGGTAAAGTGGTCTCCTCTAGAGGAGGCAGGCGGTCTGGGAGAAGAGAAAAGGAGGGCAGTAAGAGAGGTTTTTTGGGCCAAGCTTTTTTCAATTGCCAACCAGGGGGGCAGATCAGATCTAATGCCTTTTTCATATGTAAATTGCCAATACACCGTCACTCTAGCATTGGCAGCCCAGTAATAATGTAAAAAACATGGTAACCCCAGTCCGCCACGCTCCCTGGGTTTCTGAAGATGGGCTTTTGAGATCCTATGTACTTTATATCCCCAAATGAAAGGCATTTCAATAGAAACAATTGACTTAAAGTAAGATTTAGGAATATAAATCGGCACATTCTGAAATAGATACAGAAATCTCGGCAGGGAGACCATCTTTACTGCGTTCACACGGCCAATAAGGGAGATCGGTAATGTTCTCCATTTCTCTATGTTGTCCTTTAGTTTGTTCAATCTTTCCTTAAAATGTAACTTAAAAAGTGTCTTTGGGTTTATAGATAATTTAATGCCCAGGTACTTTATACTGACAAGATTTGTTTTAAACTGCGTATTGGCTAGAAATGTTGGGTCCAGACTGCTGTTAAAGACAAGAGTTCACTTTTTTGCCAGTTTATGGTGTAACCCGAGACGTCGCCAAAAGAATGAATTAGCTGGAGTAGGTGGGGGATGGAATTCTCGGGGTCGGCTACAAAGAGGGCTATGTCTTCTGCGTACAGAGAGATGGTCCATCCCACCTAGTGATATTGGCTTTATAAGTGCGTGCCCTCATATGCTAATAGCCAGGGGCTCGATGGCCAACGCAAGGAGGAGCGGCGAGAGGGGGCAACCCTGGCGCGTGCCCCTCTGAACGGCAAAGGGTGTGGATCTTTCCTGGTTTGTTAGAATGGAGGCGGTGGGATGGACATATATTAAACGCACCCAGGAGATAAAAGGGGCCCCAAGACCAAACTCCTCCAGCACCTTGAGCAAGTATCCCCACTCAACTTGGTCGAAAGCCTTTTCCGCGTCCAGACACAAAATAGCTTGTTTGGAAGAGCTGTCGAATTTCTAATACATAATATTTAGGACTCTCTTAAAGCCACTACGAGTAACATGGCACGTTGGCGTCCCCTTTCGACAAAAGCGGTAGTATTTTTACGACGCCCGCTGTCGCAAAGCTGTTTTCTAGCTCCTGCCAGGCGTGCGAGTGTGAACTGAGAAGGGCGCAATATAGTGCATGTCCGTGTGTTGAAAGTGTGAGGACTCTTTTCGGCTCCGTGAGAGTGGTTTTGACACTGCATCAACTAATGCCAGTCAGTGCTAAACACACCTTGCAATGAGTTGATGCAGCAGTGTCACTTAACTACTCTCTCTCACGGAGCTGAAAGATTACGTGTCCTCACAGAAAGCGAATGAACGAGAGATGGCAGTCAGTATGGATCACGATGAGGTAATGTGTTTGTGTTGTTGATGTAAATAATGACTATTTCAGATAATGGTTATCTGATGATGGTGAAGCAAAGCAAACTTTGTGTTAGTACCAACCGCTCATTCATTTAGGAGTAAACACAGCAGTCTAGTTTCGCTCTCGTGAAATTGTATACACGTTGCTTGGCAACGCCCTCGTCCCGCCCGTAGCCTATATCACTCTCCCTTTTAGCTTTTCTTCATTGCATTCTCTCTTTTTTCTTTGATGGTTCAGCCCCGTTATCCGTCATTATGACGACAAATAACTGTCTCAAACAAGGCTCCCGCTCCCCTTCCCTCAACTGGAGGGATAGGCTTCTCAAATCGCGTTGTTGCACCACACTGAAATCTGCGACCAATACGGATATGTGACCGTAGAGCATGCACATGTGAACCGAAAATCGGACTGGGTGTGCGACCAGACCAAATGCAGCAGAGCCGGCCCAAGCCTTCAGGGGGCCCTAAGCGAAATATGATTGGGGGGCCCTCTCCAATGTTAGCGCTGCTGAAACTATAGACCTTTGTTAAATAGCATTCACACACCCAGTGTTTTTCCGCTAGTGCCTCCACTGTGCAGCTGTGCGAATATATTAGACAGCCGAGATTCAGACCCTCCTAGGTGGGTCCGGGGGTATGCCCCCCAGGGAGATTTTTTTAACCTTTTTAAAGTGAAATGCATGAATCTGGTGCACTTTGAGAGGAAAATTAAGAGGCTAAATCTGAGAAATTTTGTGTGAACAAATAATTTGGAGACACTGGGTCAGATGAAATAGAAGCTATTGAAGAAGGGCACATGGATTTTCCATAAAAATATTAATATAAAATAAAACATTATGGAGGGTCCTCTGGGTTGGGCTTGGAGCTCTTTTTCTTTTACGGGACATATTTCTCTGTAATATAGTGAATGCATTTAAATGCAGTGTGAGGAACTAAGCAGAAGAACTCTGTTGTCCAGCTACTGTATCTTTTTTTCCACAGACAAGGCTGACATAGGCTATAGACTATACACAGTGCATGGGCAACTGAGGGCAGCCCCATTTCCAATTGTTTTTAAATAAACTCAATACACACTGTGCATGGATATGTGGCATGATCAGATAATTTCGGATTTCCTCCTAGATGAACTGATTTTTATGTTAACTAATTTTTAGGCAATTAATGATCTAGACCAAAACATTTTATTCCTTTTTTTTTTTTTTTTTTAGAGGGGCTCCCCCAGGCAGTCGTGGGCCCTAAGCAGCCGCTTAGTTCGCTTATGCCTCGGGCCGGCTCTGAAATGCAGTAATAAAAACTATATAAAAACTTCTTTCTTTGCACTGATGGTCTCGTTTGCTGTTAAAGGTAATTTATGATTATGTGAGGAAACATGAGGCTGTTTAAAGGATGTTTAAAATGTTACTCGGAGCTGCTTTAAAGGGGACATATTATGAAAAAGCAAACATTGCCGGTGTTTGGGCACACTGTTTAGGTTATTGGCGTCCCTACCAGCACACACAAGCTTCAAAAAGACAAATATGTCTGTTTCTTATGGGACACTTATTTCGAAAAAGGGGGGATTTGAAGGTTTGTTCCAAAAAACACCGACTGATGACGAAATCGGTCGGTTTTCATTATCATAAATACTCCCACGGGAAAGCTCACCAGAAACTCGGCAGTTGATTGGCAAATCAAGACGCCCACACACACCTGGCTGGTAACCACACACACCTGGCTGAGCCTCCACTCGCTCATGCAACAACAGAGGAGAAGCAAGCTGCAGTGTGAGCTCAACCTCAAGCTACCATCACACCCCAGCCTCGAAGCACACTAGGGCTGAATGGATTTACTTCATTTTTTGTTAGGCTATCTCCAGCAAAGGTTTGCAGTCTGTTAGTGTGATCAAAGCCTTTTTACTGGAGTGTGGAGGAGACTGTGCCAGGAAGACTGAGAGACACCCTCCGTCTGAACTGTAAGTAGTCCTTATTTTAAAAATAATTCTGTCCGTTTGTTAGTTCAATGTCTGTAATGTGCTTTATTTTATCCCTCCTATAATAACCAACACCGACTGAAATGAGAGAATGCGGGGTTTAGTCGTTAGCATTAGCGCCCGCTAGCTTTACCGTTAGCTTTATGCTAACGGTTAGAGCTGTGAGTCTTTTGCGGTGACTGTTATTTGGCTCTTTTGTGAGCTCACGTTAGTCCTGCCGTGACAGCCCCTGTGTGAAAAACTGTAGGGTGTGTTGGAAACTGAAGAGTATTTTTTTTAATAGCTTCATCCTGCTACCTGCTAGCTGTCTGATTGTATAGCCCCTTTTACACAGCCAGTGAAAGCCGGGAATATGCCGGCCTTTCGGCCCTCCCCCCAGCTGTGTAAATGCGACCGTTGCGGAACGGGGGAAGAAAGGTGCGAGAAATTGTTCCGGGAATTTTACTACCTCGGGGGGTAGTAAGATTCCCGACACAATCAGTTCCGCCTCTCTGTTTAAATGCTCGAGCTTGTTGTTGCGGAACAGGGGGGCGTTTGACGTTCCATAGCCTATACGTTCTAAACATGCGACCATGTTAGCAGTTGAAGGACGTGTGTTTAACATTAATCACGGCGGCCTGATGTCCCGTAAAAATCACCAAATAAAAGGAACAGCGTATAATCTATCTGATCATAAGGTCCGTTGCTCAATCCAAACCCCCGCGCTTCATTTTGCACAGTGTATGAGTCTATTTCTGCCCAGGAGAAGTTGTACAATGGGAAAGCTAGGCTAGGCTAAGCTAGGCTGCGATCACTATTATTCTAAGTCTGAGCATATATCCACACTGTATTTCTATAGCTGTGAGGAGACAGCAGTCTCAGTTTCTGTGTGTGTGCGTGTGTGGGTGGGTGTGCGTCTCTCCGTCCGTTTGTCTGTGTGTGTGTGTGTATCGCTCTGCCGGGGCTGCTGCCTGTTGGGCTCAATGTAGACGCTGAAGCTAAACCTTCACATAGCGGCTATGTGAAGGTTTAGCTTCAGCGTCTACTTTCCTGTTACTTCAAAATAAAAGCCAACTCACGTTTGTCAAGTGAAATGCTAATGTGAAGCCAGTGAAATGCTTTTAATGTGAAGCCGCAGCCTTAATGCTCTATTTGTTTAACAGTAGCTAACTAGCTGCTCGCTGATCGAAAGATAGTGTTTTTTAATATAGAAAGCCGTGTCTCTGGCATTACCGGTGGTGACACGGGTTTATTTTGCTAAAAAAACGGCACTTTGTCCCGCACAAACGCACACATCTGGTGAATTGGGATCTGGTCACCCTAAAAGAGACTCGCTCACAGCCACACACACACAGAGGTGAAGCGGTCGGATTGATTTTGTCAGTTTTGGTTAACAGTCCATGTTGGACTCAGCGCGTAGCGAGATCAACTGGCACATCGTGGGCACAGTAAAATACGGCCCTCTTACTGCAAGCTCCAGCACTCATCTGCTCTCAATTCACCTGCCAGTGTTGTTGTTGTTAAAGCAGCTGACCGGCGCGGCGCTAAATGTTTACGTCACACCTGACGCTGTTTACAAGCACCTCTTTCATTCCGGACGCTGTGTAAAAGGTGCTACTGATGCGCCAGCAGGCCGGCGTTGCTTGGTTCTGTGTAAATAACACAGAAGCAAGCAAAGCCGGCATTTTGGAGTGATGTTGTTCCGTCAATTTGCCGCAATCTCTGTGTAAAAGGGGCTTATAGCTCAAGTACACACCGCAATAAGTCTGCGGACAGTGTGTAGTACAAGCAGCAGTAGGCCTATTACATGATCTCCAGTGTAATGTACACATAGACAGGAATAATGTAAGTTGTCTCTGCTGGTGTTTGTTTCTTGTCTATCATATTTCAAAAAGCACACAGTATCACTCAGAACTTGTTGCTTATTGAGCCAGGGCTAGGGCTGGGCGATATGGACCAAATCTTATATCACGATATGGGTAATTTTATATCACGATATGGATATATATCACGATATAGTATTTTTCCTTAAAATTCAATGGATTACAATAACCGTACTGAACTGTAATCACATTAGGTTATTTTCATCTTTTGCTTGGAACTTAAATTTCCATACAAAAGAAAAACTGGTGCAAAATACCACATCAGTCTGGCTTTAGTCAGTCAGCGCAAAATAAAAATGACAGCATCAACCAAAGAGCCTACATTTTCCAATTGATAGTAGCCTATATCAAAATAATGAAAGACTTGAATTTTCCTGCAGTATTTGCTCATCTTCATTTAAAAAAGCTGTCAAAATGAACTAATGAGCAAATGTCTGGTAATACTTTAACTCCAGCTTCAACACAAATAATATTTTCAAGTTTGACATGTTTTAAAGTTACATAAAACCAGCCTTGCTGGCTGTCTCCAACAATAACAGCAAGGGGGTGAAGCCCCGAGTAGGCTAAAGATGGCATTATTAGCCAGCTAGCTCACAAGAGCTAACCCATGTAGTTTGCGGCTTAAAACAAGCCAACTCTGCGTCACGGCAACAGCACGCTGAAGCAGCAAGCAAGTTTCCTTTGCCCGATGACATTTTTGACCGTTAAAAGCTGCTCTGCCACCGTGACACGGAGTTGGTTTGTTAACTGTAGTGATGGCGCACCGAAGCTAGACCATGAGCTAGACAGCTAGAGCAACAGATGAGGCTTCTTCTGTTGCGGGTAGAGCAGCTGTATTGCAGCCCAGAACTGTGCTGCAGAGCCCCCGTGTGGTGCGGTGGTGTAACTGCAGTGTAACTGTAGGGACTCGGAGGGACAGCTGCCTCCCGCTCTATCTATGCTCCCGCCACATGAACTTTTTTTCTCTGCGATATAAACGGTATGGCCAAATCTCTCCCGGTAGACACTTTCATATCGTCCACGATATGATATCGTCATATCGCCCAGCCCTAGCCAGGGCTATACTGAATTTGTTGTAGCTTTGCCATAACAGATGTATGATGTAGGCCTATACATGTCAGCTAGGCTACATGATGTAACATTGAATGTGCCATGTTTTACAGGTGTCTGAGTGACCTGATGGAGCCGGACGGAGCCACCAAGACCGTCACACTATCCGTTCCTTCAGAGGAGGATGTGTTCACTGACAGGTGGTCTTCTTCAGGGCCCAACAACAACTGGACAGTTACATAAAAGTTATGGCTTTGCTTCTGTTTGATATGTACACTTCATATTTTCATTCCACTGGCTATGAATAAACTGCTTTATTTTTAAGGATGTTTTTGGTCTTTTTAAAATGTAATGATACTGTTTTATCAGAGAAAATCTTCAGTGAGATGAAAATGTGAGTTTCAAGTAATCCTTTACTACAGGTTTGTTTTCAGTGACTCGATGGCAGCATGTTGGGAAAGCCACCTTGTGTCTTTTACTTCCTAGAAAAAACATGCTGATGTTAAGTTAGTATAGACTCGCAGTACTGGTTGGTACTGAGTAGATGGGAAATGCCAGTGATAGAACATATTAATAATTTACTATACCTTCATCTTCAGGTGAGACAGCCCAAGGGTGGTAGCGGCTGCCTTTAGTGCTGCAGTCCGGTTGGCACTGTGGCTGAAATACAGGTGAAGTTCCTGCAGATGGTTCCTGAAGGTCTCCATGTATTTCACACCATTTGATGCATCCCTGCAGGCCAGGGCAAGGCGATGGGCTGCACAAGCCACAGCAACGATGGTTGGATAGCTGTCAGTCAGCTGCTTGGCAACCCCATTTAAGCGCCCTGTGTTGAGACATTGAATAATTCAACAGGGAAAATGGCATCTACATTTATATCTTGAAACCACATGGAATAGTAAAATTATCATACCAGTCATAACTGCTGCCCCATCAGTGCCGAGTCCACATAGCTTATGCGTCGGTACTTCCTTTTTCAGCAGGACAGCCTGGACTACTGTGTCAGCCTTTCCGTCATTTATTGACACAATGTCGAGGAACTGGTGCAATACCAGTCCCTCTTTATCCAGGTATCTGAATGAAGCCAGAAAGCAGGAAAACATGAGTCTCAATTAAAAATGTACTCCTGTTGCTGCACTGAGAGCAGGCTCTCACAATTCTATGTTCATACCTGACATGAATATCGAGCTGACGCAGCAGGGACACATCTGTGCTTTCGTCGATCTCAAGGCTGATTGCTTGAGATGCTCTCACATCTTTTATGAGAGGCTCTTCGATGACTTTGGCCAGAATCTCAAGCATCTCATCAATGATTCTATGAGAGCGGTAGTTATTCCTTTGATCAATCTTGAAATCAGAAAATGACAATGATCAACGAGGGAAAAATAAATTAAAGTTTGTTATTTGCACAAGTATTTACTTTAAGCTTCTGGAAATAATCACAGCCCAGGAGCTGGGCCAAGCTTAGCAGCTTGCTGTAGTTGGTGTGGTGTGGTGTGATATTTCGTTTTTCACCAACCAATACAAGCACTTGAACCCACCAACAACGGCATCCTGCTCCATTGTGATCACTGGCTCAAATGCTTCTCTGATGGAGTGTTCTGGAAAAAATGAAAAAGATTGAGTTACAACTAATTCTAATTTCCCTGAACAATAGCCTACACAATTCAACTGCATCTGAATCATTCAATACCAGAGACAAGTGACTGATGTCGTTGAATGCTCCATTTGTGGTGCTCAGTGTTATTATGACGCTCAAGATAATCCATCCTGTAAATGACAGCCCCAACCTCCACAAAGCCTCTCGTGTTTGAACCGTGCTTAACAGCAGGCTTGTGTTGTCTGCAAACACGACAAAACATCCCTAAAAAAAGCAAATATTATAATTGTTACACACTGAAATAATTGCATTTCTAATGGTGGTAAATTTGAATCACAAATTTTCATGGAATGCACTTTCTACAAAATTTTAATATTGGACTTACCATGTGGCGTAAAATAAAGCCACTCTTTAAACTGGGGCAATTGCAGCCATTCAGGATTCCACCCTGATTTGAGGTGTTTTCTTCCATCTTCATGGCATCAACATAAAAAAGAAATATTTCACAAATACGCACAGATACTGATATTTTCTGCCCCTTTGCCTGCTGATAAAACTCACCTACTGTCCCTCCTGACTTTTCTGCCCCTATCTCCGGTGGCACTATTTGCCCGCTCTCAGTGTCTGCTTCTACTGCTTCCCCTATCTCTTCATCTACTTCTTGGAGAGAGACTGCCTCTTTAAAAAAACAAGTACATTTAAATTCCACTCTTACTCTACTTTACATATAGACATAGACACAATCCTAGTTGTTTACTTGGCCTTTCATATATAGTAGCTCTACCTTTGTAGCAGTTTCTTCCATTTCAGGTGGTGGGTTTCTCTCCCTCTTTTTTTTTTTTTTTTTTAAATGCTCATGATCTGAAAAGCAAGGGTACAAACATTAAGCTTAAAACACTAGCATTAATTTCACCTATCATTACAAATTAATTGCATATTTCATGATCAAATCAGTTTTTATTATTAAGCCCAATGTCACAGAAAGCTATTTGTCTCAATGGGCTTTACAGTCAAACACAATGAAACATACACAATGAAACAATTTTCTTCTCAAAATGCTTCAAATACTTCAACTTTGGCAACAAACAGCAATTTGACTCAGTGGGCTTTACAATCAAACACAATGAAACAATTTTCTCCTTGAAATGCTTCAAATATTTTAACTTTAGCAACTGTCAGAACTTCACAGTGACCAGCAAAGCATATTTCAGCAGGAAATCATACCATACCTTTATTGATGGGGGGAAAAAAATGTGTCTGCTCCTTTGTGTCTTTCTGTCAAGCTGGGTTCTCCTAGTGAAAAGAGCATAACGGACGCAGAATGAGACATGACACTGGCAATGTTAAGCTAAATTAGCATGCTAGTGCTATCTTTTATCATCAGACATATTCTGTTACAAATTACAACTGAAATAAGCAAACTAAAATCTCTGCTGGACTCACAGGACGAGTAGGATAATATCGAGGGTGATCTACAACTGTTTGGTCACATTAAAACAAAAAATATTACTGTTATAAAATAAAATAAACGTTTAGCGTGGTAACACTGAACTTAGCCTACTTTGCTGTTTTTTTTTGAGAAGCCCCTGACTGCGGCCCGCCGACGGACGTTGAGGGGGAGGAGACATTGAGGGGGGAGCCTGAGCTCACATTGAGGGGGCAGGCCAGGCACTCACAGGCTATGTCCCATTACAGAGACCACGCACTTGGTAGGACGCAGTCTCGCGGTCTATGAAGGCTATAGCCTATGAAGGCCGATTCCAAGGCCAACGAGCCTTGGTAAATGAGACGGTCTCCGCAGGTCTCCGTTTACGAGCATTTCCGGTTTACGTAACAAGCCGTTACCTTGCGTGACGACTCGCCGCTCCTGTGCTGCCTAGCAACCCTGATTGCTGCCAACGGAGACAGCCTTGTCAATGGAGGAAAAAAGAAAAAGAAGTTGCCTACCAGACGAAAAGAAAAAAAGTACAAGAAAAAAAGAAAGGAAGATAAAAGTTAAGAAGATGGAGCAACACGTTGCTGTTTTGTTATTTTTTATTTTATTTTATGCAATCTCTGAAAAAAACGCAATGAATCTTGGGATATGTTGGGCCACGAAGGATACATCTGATGCAGCCTTCAAAACCGTGAAACGAAGGCTGCATTTCACGGCCGCATATGAGGAGCCTTGCAAATGGGACAGCCTTTGCGCGCTGCTATGACACAATCGGTCTTCAAATGCAGCCTATGTAGACCGCAACCCCTGAATCAAGACACAGCCGCTGTCTGCATGTCCGTCTCTCTCTCACACATTACTCACTCGTAGAGGTCCGCTGCAGCCGTTAAGCTAGCGGGAGCCCACGCTCTTTATTAAATGTTACAGAGAGATGGCACGGGAGTATTATGATCTTTCTTGCTGCGTACCATCGACCTATTATAAAGTTAAGCATGGCCAAACGACTTGTTTAATTATTTGCCTGAAGAACGCATTCTTACATCCGGTTTAGTGATATCAAAATAAGAGTCCCGCATGCTGCAGTAGCATACTTGGAATAATAACCGGATATAAGAAACATTTAGATAATTTTATGTTTAACCTATAGTATTAACCGGTTAAATATCTTCTTAAAGGTCAACAGGTTAACCATGGACATCCCTTCCTACTATGTTGATTGCTTTTTGCTGTCTTGTAACAGTTCACTTATGAGGACATAGATGATCCTGTGAGTGTTAAATTAGTGTTGTGTCTCCCAAGGGTCAGCAATGAGATCTATACTTACAAAAGCAAGTATATATGTATGTCAAATGATTAAGTGTGCACTGTAAACAATGTGACATGTGCTAAAGAGAACTCCTGTACCTGTCTGTCTGTGACGGTTGCAGGCCCAGCTGCCTATGAATTAAGTAAGAGTCAAAATAAGATATGGGGAACTATGAAGGGGTCACTGTGACCCCAAGGTATGACCTTAACAGATGCAATGTGACCACATTTAAGGCTTAAAAATATACCTCAATTAGACATAACTAAATGCTACAGGTGTGACGCACATTAAGTTACACCAATCACAGCAGCCCTAACAACAGTCTTATTATTCAACTGAACAATGTAAAAATAACAACTACAAAAAATACACAGTAAACTATTAACAGAAAAGATAACTAATCAATAAAGTGTAGAACAAGCAAAGAACAAATATTGTCCTTATTTTTTACCTTATACTCTCTTGCCATAGTCACCTCACATAATTCACTATGGATGAGTCTATTTTAACAGCAACAAAGGGACAAGAATTGCGCAATCTATTAAAACCGTTAATATTGTTTATTTTCACAAGCTGTAGTGTTTCAAAATAACAAAAGTATCTTAAAATAAAGATGTTTGAATTGTTAAATGATTAATTGCATTTCTTACAATATTTCCAGGCACACACTGCTGTCAGTAGACTATAGATGACACTTGTAAAGCCTTACTGAAAAGATTTTCTTCCCGAACAAGGACAGGATTTTCCAGGCATATAACACTTTGAGGCTTTAACTGATCATGGATACATGTATGCATGTGTCACGGCATCCAAGGCGAAGCGATGCCTCCGGGGCATTAACTGTGGTGTTTAATATACGGTGTTAAGGTGCTGGAAAGCAAACATTTAAATTAAAGTGGTCAAACTTATGATTCCACAGTGTCTGCAATTGATTGTGACATTGCCAGACTGACACCAGCTGCCATTCTCAGGCGAATTTGCGGCCCAAAACACGCCCCTTGCCATCGAATAATTCAATTAATATTACTAATAATTAATACACACATATTCAAGGTAAAGAACAGGATGGCTGTAACAGCATGTATATTCTGTGGATACAATCCATAATAGCTATGGGTCTTCACAAGAAAGGGGTATTTAATATGCCAGGTCAGCTTGATAAAATGTTGTTTCACAAAATGTATTCGAGTCATTCCACCAATCCGGTACTGTGATCGTGAAGTTATCTATTCATTAAAATGAATTATTAGAATTGTTTTTACCTCATGCATGTTGAAAGTAATTTGAGTCTAAAATAAACTCTAATCTGTATATGTCCCCTTCAACCCCGTTACCATTTTCAACCCCGTTACCCTAGTTTCAACCCTGTCACACCTTTATGGTATTTATTCCTTTAAGCTTATAAAAAATATATACTGTTTGTTTAACTATGTCTTAAATATTTATGGCAATCATAAGAATATTGATTTTAGTTAAAAATATGACCGACAGCCCCCCCCCCCCCCCCCCAATTTTTTTTTTTTTTTTTTTTTTTTAATTTTATGTGTTTGATATTAACATCATATTATTATATCATACAAAAAAATGAATACAATGTTTTGGTCTAGATAGTTAATAGCCCAATAATTTAATCAGTTCATCTGGGAGGTAATCCAAGTTTAACTGATCACGTCACGTTCACGTCCATGCACAGTGTGTATTGAGTTTATTTAAAAACATTTGGAAATGGGGCTCGGATGCCCATGCACTGTAGAACCTATTTCAGCCTCGTCTGTGGAAAAAAAGATAGCTGGACAACAGAGTTCTTCTGCTTCGTTCCTCTCATTGCATTTAAATGTATTCATTACATTACAGAGAAATATGTCCCATAAAAGAAAAAGAGCACCAAGCCCAACCCAGAGGACCCTGCATAACATTTTATTTTAAATGAACATTTTAATGGAAAATCCAAGTGTCTTTCTTCAATAGCTTCTAATTCATCCGACACAGTGTCTCCAAATTATTTATTCACACAAAATTTCTCAGATTTAGCCTCTTAATTTTCCTCTCAAAGTGCACCAGATTCATGCATTTCACTTTAAAAAGTTTAAAAAAAATCTCCCGGGGGGGCATACCCCCGGACCCCCCTAGGAGGGTCAGGATCTCAGCTGGCTATTATTTTCATCCAGCTGGACATTGGAGGCAATAGTGGAAAACTCTGGTTGTGTGAATGATATTTAACATTAGTCAATCATTTGGACAGCGAAAAACACCCGACCCCCCTCCCCCCAGAAGGGACGGGTGTTTCTCACCTTTTTCACCTCCTATGAGTTTGCAGGTCTGCTGCAAGAAAGATAGCCAGTCACAACACTCCCGTGCCATGTGTTTGTATTTAATTAACAGCGTGGGCTCCCGCTAGCTTAACATAGCGCTAGCATTAGCCTGCTTGAGGAGTGAATGTGAGAGAGTGACAGACAGTAGTGAGAGCCCTGAGGCTGGGCGCCGTCCCGCTCAATGTGCCGGCCCCCTCAATGTCTCCTCCCCCTCAACGTCCGTCTGCGGGCCGCAGTCAGGGGTACTTGTTTTTTTTTTAACCACCGACCCGAAAGCGAGCAACGTTCTAACAGCTGACTTTCATTCATTTCCTATTTACGGTCCGTATTTATTGGCTACTATCTATGGTATGCACTATCTATGGTATGCTCGCGATCAGACATACAGACGGTAATTTTCCTACTTACCTCAATAAGTTTCAGATGATCCTTGTCAAATTAATGCGCTGATACCTCTTCTCGTAGGCTACCTGAAGGCAATACAGTCACAGCGCGTGTTGACACCGCAGGGGGAGGGGCTGATTGACTCGGGGAGATTGAAGCCTTGATCCCTCAAGCGGCGCTTTGATAATACGTCCATGATTGAAGGAAATATTGTTTCTTGAGATCACAGCGCGAATCACACGTCAAAGATTTTTATGCGGAAATGCTATTGTTTCCAAGTGAAACTCGCACATTGCAAATTAAATGTATACATGAATATTTTTTAAATAGTAAAATATACATATCAAAAAGAAAAAAAATTAAAGTGTGGCGGGGCAAAATGAAAGTGTGGCGGCACGCCACGGAATGATACATTAGTGGGAAACACTGCAGAAGGACAACTACCCTAAACATACAGCCAGATTTACAATGGAATGGTTCAAATCAAATCATAGGCATGTGTTAGAATGGCACAGTTAAAGTCCAGACCTAAAAACAATTGAGAATATTGAGAAGACTTGAAAATTGCTGTTGACACACACTCTCCATCCAATCTGATGCTGAATCTGTAGTTCGAGCTATTTTGCAAAGAAGAATGGGCAATAAATATCAGTCTGTAGATGTGCAAAGCTGGTAGAGAAATACTCCAATAGATTTGCAGCTGTAATGGCAGCGATAGGTGGTTCTACAAAGCATTGACTCAGGGGGGCTGAATACTTTTGCACGCCACACTTTTCAGTTTTTTATTCATAAAAAAATGTAAAACCACGTTTCATTTTCATTCCACTTCACAATGATGCGCCACTTTGTGTTGGTGTATCACATAAAATCCCAATAAAATAAATGTACAAATGTGGTTGTAACGTGACAAAATGTAGAACATTTCAAGGGGTATGAATACTTTTGCAAGCCACTGTATATTTCTAACATGATACCACATCATAGTACCTCTAAATCAGGGGTGTTTAAACTACGGACCGCGGGCCAACTGCGGCCCGCTTTTTATTGGCACGCGGCCAATTTAAAAAATATAATGTAATATGGTCCTTTTAATTTTTAGATAATTTAAATGTACTCATTATATTACAGAGAAATATGTCCCATAAAAGAAAAAGAGCACCAAGCCCATCCCAGAGGACCCTGCAAAATATTTTATTTTGAATTAATATTATTATGGAAAATCCATGACACAGTGTCTCCATTTTTTTCATACAAAATTCTTCAGCTTTAGCCTCTTAATTTCCCTCTCAAAGTGCACCAGATTCATGCATTTCATTTTAAAAACTTTAAAAAATCTACCGGGGGGGCTATTTTCACCCAGCTGGACATTGGACGCAAAAGCAGAAAACACTGGGTGTATCAATGGCATTTAAAGGGACATATTATGAAAAACCAAACATTGCCGGTGTTTGGGCACACTTTGTAGGTTATTGGGGTCCCTACCAGCACACACAAGCTTATAAAAGACAACTATGTCAGTTTCTTCTGGGAAGCTTATTTAAAAAAAGGGGGGATTTGAAGGTTTCTTCCAAAAAACACAGACCGATGACGAAATCGGTCGGTTTTCATTAACATAAATACTCCCACGGGAAAGCTCATCAGAAACTCGGCAGTTGATTGGCAAATCAATACGCCCGTTGGTAACCACACACACCTGGAACTGCACCTCCTAATGCAACAACAGAGCAGAAGCAAGCTGCAGTGTTAGCTCATCCTCAAGCTACCATCACCATAGAACCATCACACCCAAGCCTCGAAGCAGACCGGGGCTGAATGGATTTACTTCATTTGTTGTTAGGCTATGCCCAGCAAAGGTTGGCAATCTAGTTTGATCTGCCATTATACTGGAGTGTGGAGGAGATTGTGCCTGGAAGACTGATAGACACCATCTCTCCTCTGAAAATGTAAGTACCGGTAGTCTAATTTAAACAAATTTGTCAGTTTATGAGTTCAATGTGTGTAATGTGCTTTAATTTATCCCTCCTAAAATAACCAACGCCAAACGAGATAATGCCGCTATTTCTTGTGTAGGCTCTTATTGTGAAAAGGTGGAACACGGAAGTGTTGTTGTAATGTGGTTGTTTTGACTTATGTTGGGAAGTGCAGCATGACTCAGACTGGAGGAGGCCAGCTGGACCCCAGCCTGCAATTGAGTCCAACTGAGGAGCGTGTGGCTGGAATAATCGGCTCTGTATGCTGTGTCAGAGCCAGATAATGGTAGGCTACATGTATTTTTAAACCTTTGACACATGACTTTTTTCTTAGGAAAGAAATGCACATCTGCAGATATTTGAATGTTTAGAATGTATTAGAACTTGAAGGGTGCTCTAAAAACAAAAAAATTTAATGTTGCGTTTTTCTTGACAGACGGCTGCAGAATCCGGCCTGCAGTCAGCCAGCAGCACCATCGTGCTCCACCACCACGACCCTCGGTACTTACAGCCGAGGTCCTGAAGAATCAAACAAATGTGTGGGGCGCCCTTAGCTCAGTTGGTAGGGCGTCCCTCCCGGGCCGGGCCCAGCAGCAGACCCGGGTTCAATTCCCGCCCGCGGTCGTCTCTGCATGTCACTCCCCTCTCTGCCCCATTTCACCTTTGTCTCTCTGCATATCAAATAAAGCATAAAAATGCCCCAAAAAAATATCTTAAAAGTGTCAATCACTGGCCGATATAAACTCCTCTCTGTTGGCTATCAATACAACATTGAAGGAGATAAGCAAACATCTAAACAAATAAATTGTTACGCTGAATGTTGTGTAGTGTCTTTTTCTCAGAACAGCCTATCACCGGTTTAAATATTTAATTTATCTTTTAGAACAATTGAATTGAATTAACGCCCGTCTCCTCCGTATTGCCCCGAGATTGGGCAATGCAGGACAGGGATCTCTGGGCATCGGCTGGTCTGGCACTTGAAACGGTACATTGTTATTCTGCGCTATATTGTGCAGAATCCCACATGATAAAATAATATCGCACACCTTTTGTGGCGTGTAAAGCAGTGTCCCCCCAGCTGGTCCAAGGCACATCCATATGCCTTTTAGCAGTCCAATGCAGCGCTCCACGGTGGCCCGTGTGCGCACTGTTGAATCTGCGCTCCTGCTCAGTTGCAAGGTTCGGGAGCGGTGCAACGAGGAACTCAGTGAGGGGATAACCTTTGTCACCTATAGAGCAGGAATCAAACAATTGTTACTCACTGAGGAGATGACTCCGGCCCTGCTGTAGCCGTGTCCCAACGCTGCTCTGCTGCATAATATACGAGTCGTGCGTCCTGGGCTACCATGTTCAGGAGGGATAGGCATCACACACTATTTGCACATTAATTGAGTGATAGTTTTTGTGGTTGATGAATTTGTAATCATTCATGGATGGTGGCTTCAGACGCACATGGGTACAATCAATCACACCTATCACATTAGGAAACCCAGCAATCTCATAAAATCCCCTCTTAATCCTAGTTTGCTGACATCATCGTAAGGGAAACAAATGTATTCCCGGGAAAGGGATTGTATCGCTGCCAGTACAGCTGGCATCGTCCTGCTAATGCTGGGCTGTGAAATGTGTGGTGACTGTAAAAGTCCCTGTTTAAATAGCTTACTCAATACACATCTCACCTGTCGATAGTTAGCCTGCTATCGGTGTACGAATGTGTGTGTGAATGGTAACGTGGGAAAGGAAAACAGGTCTCCCTTGCAAAAGAGTCTTCGGTCTCAATGGGATATACCTGTATAAATAAAGGTTTAAAAAAAACCACACATCTCACCTTGCTTGTTTTCAATTAGGCTAAATTGAGTTGATTAGTTTGCCAAATTATGTCACTTTTCCAGTCTTAAGAAATAGGCAGGACCAAAATGAAAGATAAATTGATTTAACACCATATGCTACATATTTTAAAGTGATGAATATTTAAATATCTGAACAAACACTGTATTATATGATTAAAATGATCTGATAACATGTCCGATACATACACACAGCCATATGCTTCACAGCACAGCCGGCACTGCAAGTCCATACTGTTTATCAACTTGCGTACAATCTATAAACCCTGAATGAAAGCCCATGGCTGCCAGAGTTTCATAGAGAAAGTGCCAATTAACCTGGTCGAAGGCCTTTAGTGCATCAAAACTAATTAGCATTGATTTTGTTTTAGTTTTTTGGCACATGCTATGATGTTGAGTGTTCTTCTGATATTATTGGCCCCCTGTCTACCGGGGATGAAGCCTGTTTGGTCTGGGTTTATCAATTCCGTTATTATTTTTATAGTTATTTGTTAATTATCAAATTCTTTATAGTCCTCTTATCTCTGCTTTTAATGTTGATGCCTCTTCTTCTGTTAATGAAGGTCAATTTAATCTAGATAGGAAGGTCCTGATTTCGTTCTCTTTAGAATGTGCTCCCTTTTCTTCATATAATTTCTTATAAAATGCTGCGAATGCATCCGCGATCCCTTTTGGATGAGACAACATCTCCTTAGTGGTAGGGTGCAATACTTTGGGTATCACCCGACTTGCCTGGGCCTTGCGCAGCTGAAAGGTGAGAAGACGACTAGTTCTGTTACCCATCTCGTAGTACTTCTGTTTAGAAAATCTCAGAGCTCCTTCTAAGTCAAAAGCTGGTCTAAATTCTTTCTAACCCACTTCAGTTCTAGCAGAGTGTTCTCATCCCCCGTTCTTTAATGGTGTGTATCTAATTGTTTAATTTTGTTTTCCAATTCTATGTTTTTTCCAACCATGCTCTTTTTATCCTAGATGAGATTTGTATAATTTTCCCCCTTATAACCGATTTAGCACCATCCCATAAGGTTGATGGTGTAACCTCTCCATTGTCGTTTATGTCAAAATATTCCTTAAAATTGGTTTTTAATTCTCGTACCACTGGTTGGTTGGTTAGTTAATAGTGAGGTACAGTGGAGGAAATAAGTATTTGATCCCTCACTGATTTAGTAAGTTTGCCCACTTACAATGAAATGAGCAGTCTATAATTTTAATGATAGGTTTACTTTAACAGTGCAAGACAGAATATCAAAAAGAAAATCCAGAGAATCACGCTAAATAAAATATATTATTTTTTTTCCATTTGTTTATATCCAGGGTTCGTACAGCTTTTTAAGAGTAAAATTCAAGCACTTTTCCAGCACTATCAAGATAACATGTCAACTTTTTCAAGGAAGCCGAAGCTTTAAATATACAGTATATAAATAAATGCTTATGATTTCATACATTGCCTTATCTGTAAAATGGGAGTGTTCATATAATGTATATGGACAATCACCAAATTGCAGTATGGCCCTAAGCAGACATTTATCAGTTTAGTTCATATGCCCAAAATGACCATCAATCAGGTTAATAACAACATGACTATACAGGTGATACTCATGTTATTAGAATATCATGGAAAATGAATTGGAATTGAGGCCAGAATTCATTCAAAAGGGGCCCAAACCACGTACTGAGTACATATCGATGATTATATTTTATATAGGGCCGACATTTCTGTATTTAAAATCCCTTTTTTATTGATTTTTATGTAATAATGTTCAGAGATTTTGAACTTGGGGTTTTCATAATCTGTAAGCCATAATAAATACAATTATAACAAATGAAGGCTTGAAATATCTCACTTTACATGTAATGAGTATATAATATTTTAGTTTCACCTCTTAAGTTGAATTACTGAAATAAATGAACATTTGCACGATATTCTAATTTTTCGAGTTTCACTTGTAGGCCTACTTGAGCAATATCACATGAGATGGAGCATATTGTCACTATATCAGTGCTGCTGTGATTCAGTCGAAAATGCCATAATGATAATCAATAGGTCTAGATGTAGGAAATGGTTACTAATTAATAACTTATTTCACACACACACACACACACACACACACACACACACACACACACACACACTACATGTAAGAATAACAAAGGGCAAATACAGCCTTTGCACCCCTTTTTTCCCCGGGCTGAATTATAACAATATGTATAAATGTATGCCTGGATATTATATATTTAAATACATTCTTGAGCTTGTGTATTACCAGACATTTTCAATATTGCTAGGTTGCCATATTACAGTTTGTGTATGTTGGTGTGTTGCCAAAAAGTGATCCTCCCAAAAAGGGCTTTCAGTCAAATAAAAAAAGGTATTGAAGCCAATATATTTCCATGATTTCAGAACGTAAATGGGACTAAGTGGGCTCTGGTCCAATAAAGCTTCAGTACAAATATGGCGACATAGCGTTAACATGCTGAGACTGTGGACTGAAATCACTTGACAGCAAAGACCGTTCTCGACTTCGACAACTTCACAAAATTTAAATGTTGGATCTTGGTTCCGTAACTAATCTCACTACAGTGTGACTAATGGATTAGGTTATAGGCCTACAACTTGTTATGGGAGCTGCATCAAGCTAACCCCGCTGAGTGTAACATCACGTTACAATGAAGTAACCCCCAAGTTTACGTTATCTAGCTAACAACATGAATTTGGAGCAATACATTATTGAGAACTAGCTGGTCAGCTAATTGCTAACGGTGTTGAGCATCAATTTAGCATGCTATTTATTTGTATCAACAAGTCAAGAACACATACAAACTCGGGATTTGGTGCAACTTACAAAAAAGAACACGAATGAACAGTCATCCAGAGTGACATTGTGCGATGAGTTTTAACGAAAGAAAATTCTAAACTGATTTACCTTTGGCATGACTTCTAAGTGCCGATTCCCCCATTGTGTAGCCTGCTACAGCTGGAGGTACTTTTTGCAGACCGTACAGTAGCCTATGCCTGCCGGTTATTAGGGCCTCGTCATAACCAAATGGAAACGGATGTCTGGTATGGTAATCGGGAGCAATAGGTCCATGAGCAGCGACTCGTGGTTCTGGATAATTCCTGGAGCGATTGCCAGGTGTGGCGCGTGCGCCAGGAAAGAAAACAAGTGGAGCAACTGCACTCGTGCATACAAGACGAAGCGAAGAAAACATTGCGACAGATTTTTTTTTTATTTACAGAATATAAAAATGAGTTGAATTACGACACTGATCAATAAAGAGAAAATCCAGCAATATTCCAGCACAGTGTTCAGATTTCAAGCACATTTCAAACCTTAAAAACACTTGATTGAAAATCAAGCATTTTCCAGACTTTCAAGCATCTGTACGAACCCTGTATATTATTATATTTATATTTGATCCCCTATCAAAACATTGCTTAGTACTTGGTGGAGAAACCTCTGCAAGTACAGAGGTCAGACATTTCTTGTAGTTGATGACCAGGTTTGCACACATCTCAAGAGGAATTTTGGACCACTCCTCTTTGCAGATCCTCTCCAAATCTTTGAGGTTGAGGCTGTCGCTTGGCAACTCGACGCTTCAGTTCCCTCCACAGATTTTCGATGGGATTTAGGTCTGGAGACTGGCTAGGCCACTCCATGACCTTAATGTGCTTCTTCTTGAGCCATCCTTTGTTGCATTTGCTGTATGTTTTGGGTCATTGTCATGCTGGAAGACCCATCCACGACCCATTTTTAGTGACCTGGCTGAGGTGGTTGTCAGCCAGGATTTCATGGTACATGGCCACATCCATCTTTCCCTCGATGCGGTGAAGTCGACCTGTCCCCTTAGCACAGAAACACCCCCCAAGCATAATGCTTGACGGTGGGGATGGTTTCTTGGGGTTATACTCAGAATTCCTCTTCATCCAAACACAGCGTGTTGAATTAATCTGACCACATCAACTTCTCCCAAGCATTCTCTGAGTCGTTCAGGTGTTCATTGGCAAACTTCAGACGGGCCTGGACATGTGCCTTTTTTTTATTTTTTTTTATATATATTTTTGGGCATTTTTATGCTTTATTGTTAGTGCAGAGAGACATAGGTGAAATGGGGCAGAGAGGGGAGTGACATGCAGAGAACGACCGCGGGCGGGAATCGAACCTGGGTCTGCTGCTGGGCCCGGCCCGGGAGGGGGACGTCTTACCGACTGAGCTAAAGGCGCCCCCGGACATGTGCCTTCTTGAGCAGGGGGACCGTACGGGCACTGCAAGATCTTAAGGCGAGACACGGCAGGCAAAAACATAGTTTTTTAAGCACTGGTCAATTTTGAGATTTGTGTCTATTTAGCTTCCAAAACATGTCTTCTTTCATACTAGTATGAATAAAAGGTCCAAAATATATGTTTAAGGTGTTTATTTTACTAAACTTTGTATTTTGCTCCTAAATTCGTCAAAAGTGAGCATTCTTACGTAACATACAGCACCGCGGCCGCTAGGGTTGCCGGACGGGTCCCGGGATTTCGGGATTCCCGTGAAATGAGTCAGTCCGGGAGTACCGGGAATTGGCCACGGGACCCGTCCTCCCGTTTTTTTATTTTTTTATTATTTTAATTCATTAATAGTGGCCTTTACTAATAAAATATACTCTCGCCATCATGGCCTTTTCAGAAGGGAGGCTTTTGATGTGTCTGGTAATACATTTTCAATGACATGCGAGTGGAGAGAGACACACTACCGTTCTACAGACGTGGCGACAAGCGGCCACACTAAACTGTTGTTACGTCTGTAACGCAGCTATTGACATGCGAGTGGAGAGAGAGAGAGAGAGAGAGAGAGAGAGAGAGAGAGAGAGAGAGAGAGAGAGAGAGAGAGAGTCCGCAGTTCTACAGACGGAGCGACAAGCGGCCGCACTACAGCTAAACTGTCACGTCGGTGCTCTTCTCTCTCTCTCACACACACACACACACACACACACACGCGCCTGCAGCCTGGCACAGCTGAACAGTGTTTTACTTTTCTCTCCTCAATGAGATGGTGATATTCACCATTCTTCTGTATTCAAGTCAAGATTGTATGAACATAAAGCAGCCTGTTTCTTTTGCTGCTTTCTCTTGTAGCGACATGAATCTAATGAGATGAAACAGCTGGAGCATCGCTGTTCGCCCCGTTCCTTCCACCAAACACTAAAGTGAAACCTAGACCTAATCCACAAAGTACACATTTAAACCAAACTAAACTGAATAACTAATCCACTTATTAACTAAATGTTAACAATATGAGTAGATATTTAAGCAGCGACACAGGGTTGTAAACAAAAGTTGTTTCCATGGTTACCGCACGGCGTTTCCTCGCGGAGCCTCTTATCTCCACCGGTCCATGTCGAGTGCACAGACAGAACGTCTCCTCACGTCTGAAAACGCCTTTAGATGACTTAACTTTTAATGCCCTTAGTTCATTCTAGAGCTAGCATCCAGTCTGCCCTGGGCTTATGAGGCTATAACGTGCCCAATAAACCACTCGGCCGAGTACGTGGGTACAAAATAAAGTATTAAAAAGGCACTTCCGGTTTCAACGGGAATTCCCGGGAAATCCCGTGAGGAGCTCTGAAATCCCGGGATTTGAAAAGGGGCCATTTCGGGAAATTTCGGCAACCCTAGCGGCCGCTGTATGAAACATAATAATCTTGGTACTGTTGGAAAGCTCTGAATCTCAAGAACAACGTTATCGCATCCAAATATGGTCATTTCCCTTGAATCAGTAACCAATCGTGAAAGTGTGAGGAGGGATTAAATGCTAGGAACGCGACCTCATTGGCTAATGCACATTTCTGACGATGTGATTCGCTGAAAGGCATCACGTGATGCTAGCAGCGGGTAGCTCGAAAATCACAAAATAAAATGGGAAAAACGTCGAAAATATGCCAAACCAACACAAAAAAAATACTTAATCAATTGGCTACGGACATTACATGATCGCCATTTGAAGGGGAGAAGTGTTAAAGACATGTAAATAACGCCGATCACGTCGGAGAGACACAGACTGTCAGAAGATCAGAGAGGGGAGATGGTGGGGCGAGAGAGCGTCTGTGCCGACAGGAGCAGGTTGACAGACAGTGGCTAATAATGAATTAATCACGTTTAAATTAGCATGTGGATGTAAATGTTACTATGCTTTGGTTTATATATGTTAAGCAGTGGTAGGCCTATATGGCACTGAGGGGTGTAGGGCCTAATTCAATAAATTACTCTAGCTATAATCAGTGATTATCAGCAGAATTCACGTTTTTATCTTTAACGGCCGTTTTCTCAAAATGAGCTTTTTCCAATACTCTGCGAAAGATATCTCAACTTCTAGACCACTGACATCAACCAAACTTTCTATAATCATTCATAGCACTATTTAAAGGTTTTTACAGAAGGATTTGTTAATATATTGTTAATTGTCTGATTTATAATACATTTTCCTCCTAAAAACATGCCTAAAATGCATTTCTAAGACATGTACAAAGTATTTTTGGATTTATTAAATGAAAAAAGGCTGTATCCAAAATCTGTTGTGTAAAAACTTTAGAAACTAACATGTGCTTAAAATAAAATAGAGATTTTAACTCTGGCTTTATCCAACATCTCGATTTCTTTCTCGAAAAATGACCCACATTTACGCATAATTGGTTAAATATTGCCATATTTGCATATTTAATAAAATATTAAAGAAAAACATGTAATACAAAAAATATATGTGTTAGTGTCAGTAATCAACTGGCAAAGTTTCATGCTGATATCTATAAGTTAAAAAAAAATTCCCTATTCACCTGGGGTGTCTCGCCTTAACATGTATTTTAATAGTTATCCGGCCATAGTAAAAAAAAAAAAAAAAAAAAGGGTCTACGTATTTTGTAATTTCATCCAAACAAAGTTGTATGCCCTAATCGGACAACATACTCTATTTGAAGATATTAAAAAACTAAAAGTTAAGAAATTGATATGAATATTTCATAGCAATCTAGCCTAGTAGCCTAACCATTCATTCTTTATCTTAACTTATATCTGATATCTTTATGCTTTCATTCATTTGCAATTTGACTCTAATTAAATCAATTAGGAGATGACAACTGTACTCAAAATTGAATTCTCCAATAATTAACATGTTCATCTTCCAATAATTTATTTTTTAAATTAGTGAAACATAATTGACAAAACCGGCGACTATTCTTATGGGGAAAAACTTCATTCCTTTTGTCAAGATATTTACACAAACTTTTAGCTTTTTGGCCATCCTGCCTGGCTCTCGTTCTACCTTCTCTCCCTCCCCTTGTGCTGTCAATTCTAAGCTGCATTCCAATAGTAGTTGCACTTCCCCTCGTTCACCTCCCCTCAGCATACGTTGCACGGAGGGAACTTGGAGAGCGGAGGGAGACTGGGCGGGGGATTTAAATGGAACCCACTTGCCCACTTGCCCTTGTAGTCGCAATGGACCGTCAGTTACATAGGTAGTTCTGAATGCAAATTATACAGAATTATAACATTCTGCTAAGGTAGTCTATGTTGCAGAAAGCCATTTCCATAGCATAACAAACATTGAATTTCGACACGGTAACTCAGATTATCAAGATATTGTTACTTACACATGTAAATCGTTTGCTCTGACATATTTTCTTATTTATGTTAGTTTCAACCAAAAACATTTGTTTTAAATAGTCCTCTAATTGGCAGCCATCGGTGTTATAGCAGCAATGTGTAAACTGCAATACATTCACTGGATTGTTCCTATGGAAATAGGATAGCCTAATTGAGGCGTTTTGGAATATATTTATATATATATATATTTGTCCTGCGGGTGGCCGCGATGTCCCTAAAAGCATACAGTCTACCGGAAAATAAAAGGAGAAGAAGAAGAAGACGAACTGCAATGCACTGTGGGTGATATCCACCTCGGAGTGACCATGGATGTTCACTTGATCACTCAGTCCTCCGAGGGTCTATATCACGAAGTTCACTTCAGTTTCCAGACAATTGGAACGACACTTAAGATGGCGGCGGGGATTCCCCCGAGGGCAAGTGAACGAGGGCATGTTGAACGGGTATTGGAACGCAGGGCTAATCTGTTTTTCTTCTGTCATCCACGCCGTGCTTTTCATCTTCTTCTTTGTATTCTGTGTATTACATTCAAATCCGTTAGGGTTTATGTTGTAGCCTGTTCAACAGCTTGTTATACTGCCCCCTGCTGTATTGGAGGGGATTATTATTTTCTTTTTTTAAATGGATAAATAAATGTAAAAAATACGGGAGATTTACGGGAACATATTCTAAAGGGAGTACAGCACGAAAGAACGCTATAATAAGGGAGAATTCTGGGGAAAACGGGAGTGTTGACAGGTATGTGTATCAGCCTCTGTCTCATTGCCAAAGTGAAAGTATACTTTATTATCCCAGAGTTGGGAAATTTGTGTGGTCAAAAGTGCAGCACATTTAAGACACATAGGCATACAAGTGGGCACGTCACACACACACACACACACACACACACACACAACAACAACAACAACAACAACAACAACATTTAAGAATAAATAGTTCAGTTCATCAGTTAGCTCATTTCATTTCATTTTAATGTTTATTTGACAGGGACAATACATACAACATTGCCACAAAAAAAATGGGAAAATGTGATGCATATAAGAGGTCTAGCTTCAGCTAATTTGCAGTCTTTGTTGTGAATCAGTAGCAGGCCTAAAAACAACATTCAAAAAAATCAAATTAAAAACAGTAAAAGAAAAACACAGTTGTTATGATCTTGACCTGTGTCTGTCATTAAAAAGTCTAATAGCAGAGGGGACAAATGGCAAGCTAAACCTTTTGGTTCTGATTGACCTTTGCAGCAGCCTGCTAATGCCACGGTTGCTAAGTTGGAACCTCCTACATAAGAGGTGGGTAGGATCACTGAGTATCTGCTCAGCTTTATTCACAACAAGATCTGACCATAGCTGAGTGACTGACGTCTGACTGCATCCAATTATTTTGCTTGCTGTCTTTACTAAACGCTGCAATTTATCTTGGTCTTTTTTGCACATGTTTCCAAATACACAAACTAAGCCAAATGCAATACACTCTGAAGGAGTGTGTAGAAGCCAAATGTTATCTACAAGTGTCCGTCTGTTATGCACTGTGTGGCCATTAGGTGGCAGTCTAATCTTGCCCTATAAAGGCATGACAGGAACGGATGAGTGACAGGTGTTTGACCCGGAAGGGCAAACGGTTTTTGACCGCTATTGTTTTGCATCGCTATGAAGCTGCACTTTGAATGTAAATATTGCACGGTGGAATAAACTTATTGTATGCAACGCAAGAAGAAGTCGGATGATATAATTTACAACTCAAGAAAGCAAATACCGAAGAGAAAACAAGCGCGTCAGCCAGGTGATCTGGGTCGAAACACCTCAGTAGCTTTAAGCATCAGCTTAGCTGCTTTAACAGAGTGTATTGTAAAACAATTCTAAAATAATACAGTCCACCTGAAAGCAGTTCAGCTTACGTAGAAAAAACATCCGTTGTTGTAGTTTTTTTTTACCTTAGACGTAGTGCATATCTCAAATTTGAGTTGGTCATCAATATCAATACCAAGGTATTTATAGTTACTAACCCTCTCAATTGTTTTGTCATTTAAAGTGCTGTAGTGGAGGTGCTGGGAAAGTTTTGTATGCGCTTCATTTGGCGGAGAATATCTCAACTGTGATAGACCACGTTGTTCACTGACCCCAGTGAACAACGTGGGATGTGTGACAAAATCTCTATCCGGGGCAAAAGTTCTGAAAATGACCACAACAGGTGACACTAGTATCACACTACGTAGTGAATGGGACTTTTTTGTCCTTTATAGATGTCCTCGTACTTTTTTACCAGATTAATCTTCATATTAAGAGAAATACTTTTTGTAATAAACTTTGTCTAAAAGTTTTTATATATATGCAAATTAGCCAATATCTCATTAAATATGCGTACATATAAACCCTTGAAGTTACAGATTTTCTGAGGGGATCACAATGTTCACAATGACAATGATTATAAGGTCATAGAAGAGTTTAAACATTCTGATTTGATATATAATGAAAATGGCTAAAAAACAGTCAACCTATTACGTACTGTGTGTACGCATATTGAATGAGATTTGCCTAATTTGCATATTTTATTAAATGTTTTAGATATGAAGATTAATCTGGTAAAAAAGTATGAGGATATCTATAAATCTATAAAAAAAAAAAAGTCCCATTCACCACCTAGTGTGATACTAGTGTAACCTGTTGTGGTCATTTTCAGGACTTTCGTCCCGGGTAGAGATTTTGGCACATATCCCATGTTGTTCACTGGGGTCATATTAGTCTATAACAGTTGAGATATTCTTCGCTAAATGAAGTACATACAAATCGTATCCAGGAATTCTACTAAAGGGTTTATATGTAGGCTATGCATATTTTATGAGATATTGCCTAATTTGCACATTTTATTTTATTTTTAGACAAAGTGTAATACAAAAAGTATTTTTGTTAATATGAAGATGAACCTGGTAGAAATGTATGAAGATATCTATAAAGGAAAAAAAAAGTCCCATTCCCTAGTGTGATACTAGTGTCACCTATTGTGGTAAATTTCAGGGCAAATTTCGAGAAGGGTCTAGATGCAGCCGCTTCCACTTACCAGTGCAGCTGCCAAGCACGCCCATATCTGCCAAGCACGCCCATATCGGCCAAGCACGCCTACAGCTCGTGCGCATGCGTAACGCTACAGAACTAATTCAAGCCCGCCGCAGCTCAGTCCCATTGTTGCTTACGTAGCGATGTTGTCGCTGGAGACGTAACTCCTGTACTATGAGCACTTAGTATTCATGTTTAATGTAGCGGATGCTGATTCTCTTGTTTTTAACTGTGCTATAATGTCCTGTTTTAAACATTTTGCTGGTGAAATGGTCTCAACATTGACGGCAGCAAGAGCAGCTAGCTGGCTAGCGCGATATTAACCAACAGAACGGAACAGGAAGAACGTCACACAGCTTAGTGCAGAGCAACCATAGCAACAAGCTGTAGGCGTGCTTGGCCGATATGGGCGTGCTTGGCAGATATGGGCGTGCTTGGCAGCTGCACTGGTAAGTGGAAGCGGCTGCATCTAGACCAGTGGTTCCCAAACTTTTTGTGCCCAAGGCACACCAAAGGACAAATAAAAATTTCAAGGCACACCTATGATAGCCTTGGCACACAAAATAGCCTTATAACACGTGTTATCACTAATATCATCTGTTAAGTTTATAATTATTTACTAATGCCAAATAAGATGTGACAAAGACAACTATTCTACTCATGAAATATTTATTAACAAAATACTTCACAAAAATATTTAAACTTTATCAAATTGGGCTTAATCAAACACACCCATTTCAACCAGGTGAGGCAAAGGAAACAGAAATTCAGCAGAGAACTGTCCATGAGAAAGCTGCATGGTCCTGAATCTGACCCACAAATTATAGCCTAACTGTAACATTTAGAATCAGGCTTTTTTTGTAAATATTCTGCCTACTAACAAATCAGTGGGACACATGTGCCTGTCGGGGCGCACAGATTTTTTTAATCCTTGGTGGCACGGAGGAGAGGGCCACTCGCAAGTCCTGCTCAACAGAGAGCCGTGACCTGGTCTTGTTCTTCATGTAAACAAGAGTGGAGAACGCCAACTCACACAGGTAGGTGGTGGGGAAATGAAGAAGTTGGTCGATAGCGTGGTGGGAGATGGTTGGATATTCTGATGCACAAACCAACCAAAACTGATCGAGTGTGAGCTCACTAAATTTCAGTTTCAGCGTGCGGTCCGCACGGAGCTCTGCGCTCTCCTCTCTCTCCTTCATAGTGAGCTTCTCGGTTGAGGACTCGGACTCCTGGTTGAATGGTTCTCGGATCCAGTCATTGTCCTCGATGTCCGCCACACGTGGAAAATAGCGCTCAAACCTCTCTTTTAAGGTCTGAAGGTGTTCGGCATATATAGCGCGCTCACTGGCTGCCTGTGGCGCAGCTGATGCCAGCGGGAACATGTTCATGGAGCCCTGTTCCAAAGCCTCGCGCCACAGGGTCAGTTTGCCCATAAAGCCCCGAATCTTGTCTGTGGATGAAAAAATGTTTTCATTCCTGCCCTGAAGCTTGGCGTTTAACTCGTTGAGATGCCCAAATATGTCTGCAAGGTAAGCCAGCCTGGCGCACCTGCTCTCATCCGCGAGCCTGTCCTTATGTGGGACAGCGTGTTCACGTGAAAATTCCAAAAGCTCTTCCCGAAGCTCGTAAAAACGGGATAAGACTTTCCCCCGAGACAACCATCGTACCTCTGTGTGGAGGATCAGGCTTTGGTGGTCGGCTCCCATCTCAGCGCACAGCTGGGAGAAAAGGCGAGATTTCAGGGGCCTTGATTTGATGTAATTCACCATCTGCACAGCCTGATTCAGCACTTCAGTCAACTCCGGGGGCATGGTTTTGGCAACTAATGCCTCTCGGTGCAAAATGCAGTGGTTGGTCACTATCTGTGGATTTTGTGCTTTTACCTTTGCAATAAAGCCTCTCACTCTCCCCGTCATGCATGCCGCACCATCCGTGCACAGACTGACGCACATACTCCAGCGCAGATTGTTTTCTTTTAAGTAGTTATCAGTTACCTTGAATATTTCTTCTCCCGTTGTATGGCTTGCCATTTCTTTACAGAAGAAAAAAGTCTCTTTAATAGAGTCACCGTCAACATACCTGACGTTTGCCAGGAGCTGGGCAGCCCCACTTATGTCGGTCGATTCATCTATTTGAAGAGAAAATCTGCCGCTCGCCTGCAGTTTCTCTGTTAAATGTTGTTCAATGTCTTCTGACATGTCATCTATTCTTCTTTTGATTGTGTTATCAGATGCCGGCACCTTGGATAGCTCATTTGCGGCATCTGGACCCAGCATGACACCTGCAATTATTTTGCAAGCAGGGAGGATGAGTGTCTCCGCTATTGTGTGAGGCTTCTTTTGCTTTGCAATAAGCTCCGCTAGCATGTAACTAGCCTCCATTGCCTTTTCAGACACTTTCACGCAATCCAACAAACGGTCTTGCTGCCTCTGGTTCAGATCCCGCGCTCTTTTGAAATAGGCCAGGTTTCTCTCAGCGTGGAAGGGATGTTTGGTTTCCAAGTGCCTCTTCAGCTTGCTTGGAACCATATTAGCATTAGCTAACTTCTCCCGACAGAGGACGCACTCCGGCTGAGGAATGTTGACATCCCCGGTCCAACTGAAGCCATAAGACAGGTAACTTTCATGATACTGTCGGCTGACAGTTTTTTTCCTCTTTTCTTTCGGTGGGTTGTCGGACTCGGCAGTCTCTGCACTGGTGGTTGGTGGTTTGCTCCGCACGAGAAAGCGCTCCATTTTCCCTCTTGTTTATGTTTTAATGTTGTGTTGACCTACTGCCTTTGATGTGTCACAGTCTAAATTAAATTCCCAACTGTGCGAACAGCGAAATGTGGGATCCTCTTTGAGGATTTTTTAGATAGTTTTTAGATAAAGAGTTTGCCTCTGTATTATGGAATGAATGCATTCAAAGTAGTATATAGTAAATTAAAATAATTATTTTTGTATAGTTGTATTCTATATTGCAGTAGGCTATGGTTGTCACAAAATCCCACGGCACACTTGGACTTGCCTCACGGCACACCAGTGTGCCGCGGCACACAGTTTGGGAACCACTGATCTAGACCATATAGCAAATTTCAGGGCTTTTGCCCCTGATAGAGATTTTGTCACGCATCCCATGTTGTTCAATGGGGTCATATTAGTCTATAACAGTTGAGATAATCTTCGCTAAATGAAGTGCATACATATCGTATCCAGGACTTCTAGGGTTTATATGTAGGCTACGCATATTGAATGAGATATTGCCTCATTTGCATATTTTATTACAACTTTTAGACAAAGTTTAATACAAAAAGTATTTATCTTAATATGAAGATATGGTAAAAAAGTATGAGGATATCTATAAAGGAAGAAAAAAAGTCCCATTCGCCACGTAGTGTGATACTAGTGCAACCTGTTGTGGTCATTTTCAGGACTTTCGCCCCAGATAGAAATTTTGTCACACATCCCACGTTGTTCACTCGGGTCATATTAGTCTATAACAGTTGAGATATTCTCTGCTAAATGAAGCGCATTCTAAACTTTCCCAGCACCTAGACTACTGTTAGGGATCTCACTTTTAAGACGTCTAAAATCTATTACCATTTCTTTCGTTTTATTTGCATTAACAGCCAGGAAGTTGTCTTTACACCATTTGGTGAAGTTAGTCATCTCTAGGGATGTAACAATATACCGCAAAACGGTCGTTCGCGATATGAAAAGGCCACGAATGTCAACCGTAAGTTTTTTCTTGTAATACCGCGTCACGGTATTACAGGCGAGCGTGCATGGTAAATGCGCTCCGTCATTTTGGAGAGTCTCGTGAGCAACGTAGCACTCAATCTAACACTGTATGGGCCACACCAACATTGGAAACCAAACAATAACACATTGTCACAACATCTTATCACTGAAACTAACATGACTTCTAACTTTAAACTGAACAGTCACGTCTCACGTGGGCCGTTGTTTACACTACGCAGAGCAGCGCGCGCAGCTTCACCACATTGAGTCACGCAGCAGCAAAGAAGAAGAGAGAGAGAAAGAGAAAAGGGAGAGATAGAGAAAAAGATCGACAGAGTAGCTTACCAGACTGAAGAGAAAGTTGCTCGCGGGTCAATTATATCATTATGAATCCAGGTGAACGTGAGGAAATGAGATTATAAAAAAAAAAGAAAGAAAAAAAGAATAGAATAGAATCCACCGCGACCGCGCGTTAAATCCCCGGTAAAGTCGGCGAACTTCCGTGAAAGGCAGATGAAGGAAATAAGTCCAAAGATCCTTGATATGTTCATCACAACTTCACGTGAACTCAGCATAAACAGTATATAAAAGCTATACCATCATGTTGCGCAATACTATGGAATCCCTACTATGTCAAACTTAAGTGACACTACTTTGGTCAAATGTAGGTGACGTTGCGAAAGTGTGAGGAAGGGAGGGGGGAGAGGAGTGCACTGCAAAAACATTAGCCCCTTTTACACAGCCAGTGAAAGCCGGGAATATGCCGGCCTTTCGGCCCTCCGCCCAGCTGTTTAAATGCGACAGTTGCGGAACGAGGGAAGAAAGGTGCGAGAAATTGTTCCGGGAATTTTACTACCTCGGGGGGTAGTAAGATTCCCGACACAATCAGTTCCGCCTCTCTGTTTAAATGCTCCAGCTTGTTGTTGCGGAACAGGGGGGCGTTTGACGTTCCTTAGCCTACGTTCTAAATATGCGACCATATTAGCAGTTGAAGGACGTGTGTTTAACATTAATCACGGCGGCCTGATGTCCCGTAAAAATCACCAAATAAAAAGAACGGCGTATAATCTATCTGATCATAAGGTCCGTTGCTCAATCCAAACCCCCGCGCTTCATTTTGCAGAGTGTATGAGTCTATTTCTGCCAGGAGAAGTTGTACAATGGGAAAGCTAGGCTAGGCTAAGTAAGGGATAAAGTATAGCGAACGGGTCACTTGACCGACAAGCTGAAGCTTGTTCAGTCGGAACTCACTCAGTAGCAACGGTTACTATGTCAAGCTGCGGCCAGTAGTACGCCAGTAAATAGGAACGACCAAGGATACGACCTAGTAACGGGGGTCTGCTCCAGCTGACTGAAGGCTCCGGCTCAGCTGTTAGCCACAGAGCTACTGTTTTGCTAACACAACTCAAGACGTGAAGAGGTGACGCGGATTGATTTTGTCAGTTTGGTAAACAGTCCCAGTGATGTTGGACTCAGCGCGTAGCGAGATCAACTGGCACATCGTGGGGACAGTAAAATACGGCCGTCTTACTGCAAGCTCCGAGTTCATTGTGCCTGTCATAATGTAGGCCTATTAAGGTAAAAACATGGCTTGTAAAAATAAGAGTTGATAAGCAAATAAAACAAATAAATGGGGAAATGATCACACTATTTAAAAAAATAATATTTTATAATTTTATAGTTACAGACATGTGACTAAATTAAGTTTAGATTTAAAATGTCTATTTCAGTTTGAAAAATATAGATGTAAAGCTTCTTTAAAAACAGCAGTAGAGAAGCAGTGTCTTTGTTTTGGTGATAAGTTGTTTAAATCTCTCAGAAATATCTTCATGATAATAAGATATAAATTTTTTTAATTATTCTTGTGTTTATGTTTTATTTAAATCAGTGGTACAACATTTCATTTAAGGGGGTTGAAATTAATTCCGCGCTTAATATCGTACCGTGATATCAATCGCAATATCGTATCGTATCGTACTCAAAATTTCATATCGTTACATCCCTAGTCATCTCTTCCTCAAAGCTGGTTAGCGCTGAGCTATCTGGTTTCAAATACCCCACACTGCCACAGTGTTACTTATGTTTTATTAAGCGTCATCCATATTCTCTTCTTTTTATCCTTCATCAAACATTCTAACCATACCACTGTAAGATGGCCACCAGGGTTTTAACCCTCATCTGGGATAGACCATGTCGGCCTCAGGCATCTCTCTACCTCCCACCCTCCTGCCTTCTTTTATATCAGGTTATAGGTGTATCGATCTCTGGCCACCTCTGTTGCCGAGTGACAGACGGACCGTAGGGGATGAAGAAGTCAATCTGCATTATAGGCATCCTTGTCCTTTTTTTGCTTGGGGTGTGTGTGTGTGTGTGTGTGTGTGTGTGTGTGTGTGTGTGTGTGTGTGTGTGTGTGTGTGTGTGTGTGTGTGTGTGTGTGTGTGTGTGTGTGTGTGTGTGTGTGTGGTCATATCCATGAGTACACAATTGAAACTGAGCGCTCTCCATTCCCCATAATGAGATTGGTACACTTACCTCAGCTTTAAACTTCCAGACCAATTTGCAGAAGTAGTAGATGAAGGTGTTTGGATTGCCCGTGAGGCACTGTGTTCACTGGGGACCTCTTTGCAACGCTGGCTTATTTCTTCTGCTTATTTATCATGGAAAAGACACATTGATGACAGCTTTGAGGCTGAGTAAAGAAAAATGGACATACTGTATATACATTTCAGCTCGAACAGTGCGTAGCGCATCAACAGCCGACACAATGACAAATACTTTTCCAAGTGGCTGCTGTGAACTGGGAAGTTAAAAAGGGATGCTCTGCAGATGAAAGCCGAAATATCTGATGACAATCTGATACTGCTCACTTTGCAATTTGAACATGTACTGAGATCATGATCTTGTGAAATCAACCAATCTCCTTTTAGATTTGTTTCTCTGATGTATCAAAGGTTATCTTTAAATAAAGTCTGATTTGATCTTAGTTAAAGCCACTACGAGTAAGATGGCACCTTGGCGTCCCCTTTGGACAAAAGCGGTAGTATTTTTACGACGCCCGCTGTCGCAAAGCTGTTTTATAGCGCATGCCAGGTGTGCGAGTGTGAACTGAGAAGGGCGCAATATAGTGCATGTCCGTGTGTTGAAAGTGTGAGGACTCTTTTCGGCTACGTGAGAGTGGTTTTGACACTGACTGCATCAACTAATGCCAGTCACTGCCACACACACCTGATTGCAATGAGTTGATGCAGCAGCATCACCTCTCTCACGGAGCTGAAAGACGTGTCCTCACAGAAAGCGAATGAACGAGAGACGGCAGTTAGTATGGATCACGATGAGGTAATGTGTTTGTGTTGTTGATGTAAATAATGACTATTTCAGATAATGGTTATCTGATGATGGTGAAGCAAAGCAAACTTTGTGTCAGTACCAACCGCTCATTCATTTAGGAGTAAACACTGCAGTCTAGTTTCGCTCTCGTGAAATTGTATACACGTTGCTTGGCAACGCCCTCCCGCCCGCCTATCACTCTCCCTTTTAGCTTTTCTTCATTGCATTTTCTTTTTTTTCCTTTGATGGTTCAGCCCCGTTATCAGTCATTATGACGACACATAACTGTCTCAAACAAGGCTCCCACTCCCACTCCCTCACCTGGAGGGATAGGCTTCTCAAATCACGTTGCTGCGCCACACTGAAATCGGCGACCAATATGGATATGTGACCATAGAGCCTGCACGAGCGAACCGAAAATCGGACTGGGTGTGCGACCAGACAAAGCAGTAATAAAAACTATTTAAAAACGTCTTTCTTTGCACTGATGGTCTCGTTTGCTATTAAAGGTAATTTATGATTATCAGAGGAAACATGAGGCTGTTTAAAAGATATTTAAATGTTACTCGGAGCCGCTTTAAGCCATTGATGTACACACAAAAAATCTAAAATATCTCATTGATTGGGGGGGACACAGAGCCAGACTTACTTCACGTCATAAGAACCTTCAGCAGCACATAATGATGCTGCGCTATCTGTACTGTTTTATTTAATGTGTGCAACATTTACACAGATGTGCTAGTGAATATTAAATTAAGTTAACATTAAATCCAAAGTATTTTTTTATTAAATTCACTCTGAGTCAGTGAAGTTAACTACCACTTGATTGTGGTACCAGTATATTCTGTGTCCTAGATCCCAAAATATGTAGTCCTCATTACAGAATGATTGCCTGCAAATAAAGACACAGAAAATACAGAGACAATATTGATTTGTTCACCATTCTTCTGAAAATGTGGAAATATTGTTGTGTTCCAGTTACTATAAACTACAGTTACTATCAACTATAAAGATCAGTGGAAACTACACTGTTAGAAATTTCTCTGTAAAACATTAATCAACTGGCAGCAGGGTTGCCATTATAATACTGTTAATGAAAAAAAGGGATGAGCCTGGACTAAATGTTTGTTATGTTGCTGTTTGCACCGTGAGTGAAGGGGATGGGATGTTATATTTCATTGGGCAGATGTGTTTCATTGCATATATAAGTTTACTATGTCCCCTATTTGTTATAATGTTAAACATAGAGAGCAGCTTCTGTGTGATACTTCAAGTTATTATCACAACCCCGCTGCAACTCACCCTGACTCCGCAGACTCTGATGCCAGAAAGCGTCTGTTCTAGCGAGGCCACGGAGGTCGTGGGCCTTGAGAATCGGCTGGCCGGAGGGGATTCTTATCGCTGCAGTTCTGCTGGGGAGGCATGGATGGGTGGACTAGCTAGTCCACTTATCGATGTCCGAGGTACCACGCTGGGAGAGCCTGTCGGGCTACTGCGGCGGTTACAGTCATACCCTTCGGGCTCGGATGGAAGCGCGGAGTTGTATAATCCCGCACTTGTTGCTGCTTCAGCGGCAATGGTACTTGGCCAGCCCGGGACCACCAGCGGCACTAACATTCGGGTGAGTTCGGCGCCTGGTATTAATCCATATACAGTGATGTGTGAAAATTTGTGAACCCTCCCAACATGGTCATTGTTAAAGTAAAAAAAACTGAGTAAATGTAAAAATCTGCTTTCCAAATACCAATATATAAAGTAGACCTTCCAAATAATGGACACACACTAACAAAAAATATATATTTTCATTATTTATTCATCAAGTGACAACAACTGAAAATTTGACCTGTGCAAAAGTATGTGAACCCTTTTAGGTTAGTAGCTTGTGGCACCTCCTTTTGCAACAATTACTTCAACCTAGATAATTTTTTCGAATAATCGGATAACAAAAAAACATTTGTAAATGCCGCATCTTTATTCAAAAACTGAACATTACTTCAAATTCACAGTGCAGACTGAAGTGTCAAAACACCAGGTTATTGCTCGAACGTCCCGGAACTATTAAAAGTAATATTAAATGATAAAAAAAATTAAATAAACTTAACTGGGATAACACGAAAAAAAAACATACAATGTATGATAAACATTTATACAGTATATAAGGGATGTCCATGGTAAACCAGTCAACCGATAAGATTTTTAACCAGTAAATACTAACGGTTAAAAAAATTAAATCATCATAATTTCTCTCAGATCAGGAGATAGTTAATATTTTTTTAATGATATTGATACAATTTGAGACTCCTTTTTTTTTTTTTTTTTTTTTAACCTTTATTTATACAGGTAAATCCCATTGAGACCGAAGACTCTTTTACAAGGGAGACCTGTTTTCCTTTCCCACGTTACCATTCACACACACATTCATACACCGATAGCAGGCTAACTATCGACATTCACACGAGGCAAGGTGGGTGAAGTGTCTTGCCCAAGGACACAACAACCATGACACAGGTGGCAGGGCGGGGATCGAACCTCCAACCCTTTGATCATCAGCCGACCCGCTCTACCAACTGAGCCACAGTCGCCCCTTAACGATCCAGGTCTTTTTTTTATTGATATCACTATTGATACTTTTCTATTATTTTGTTGAAATAGAACTTGTATTATTGCTTTAATTGCTGATATGATCATAGCTCAAGATAGGATGTTGAACAGGTCATAATTCCATCTTAACTATCTATTTTGTATTGCTGGGAAAACAACTTTTCGCCAAAATCTAAAATTTCTTTTTTTGTGTGTTGCATTGTGGCAGCTCACACTATAGCTTTCCCGCACCGCTTCACGTGCGGAAGGCTCGCTGTGGGCGTGCATGAACCTGTCGGCAGCTGGATGTAAACAGTGCCGCGCCTACGAGTGACGTATTAATCGTGCAACTCAACGAATCGATGACAAAATTAGTTCCCAACGCTTTTAGTAATCGATTTTTATCGATTCGTTGTTGCAGCCCTACTTCAACCAAACGTCTTCTGTAACCAAGGACAAGTCTCTCGCATCTAGTTTTGCGGATTTTTGCCCATTCCTCCTTGCAGAACTCAGCCAGTTGAGAGAGGTTGGAGGGACATCTGGCATGTACTGCTCGCTTCAGGTCTAGCCACAACATTTCTATCAGATTGAGGTCCGGACTTTGACTGGGCCAATCCAGAGTACGAATCCTCTTTCTCTTAATCCATTCCTTTGTACTTTTGCTTGAATGCTTAGGGTCGTTGTCTTGTTGCATAACCCATTTCCTGCCCAGCTTTAACTCCCTGACTGATGGCAGAAGATTCTGGTTAAGAATTTCTTGATAGCCCTGAGAATTCATGGTTCCCTGTACAATATGGAGTCGTCTAGGTCTGGAGGCTGAAAAGCAGCCCCATACCTTCACATTTCCACCACCATATTTAACTGTTGGGAGGAGGTTCTTTTCTTGGAACTCAGTGTTGGCTTTCCTCCAAACATGGCCTTTTTTATTGTGACCAAATAATTCAACTTTGGACTCATCTGTCCAGAGAATGAACTTCCAGAAGGCCTCTGGTTTGTCCAAGTGCTCTTTCGAAAAGTTCAAATGGACAGCTTTGTTCTTTTTTGAAAGCAGAGGCTTCCTTCTTGCAACCCTCCTATGGTAGCCATGACTGTTTAATTTCCGTCTGATAGTTGACGCATGCACATCTATTCCAGATGCTGCCAGGGAGGTATGCAACTCTGTAGAGGTGATGTGAGGGTTGGCCTTTACCCGTTTTATTATTGTTTGCTTCTTGGATTGAGTTTTGATGGGCGTCCACTTCTAGGCCGAGTTGCAGTCATTGTGTATGCCCTCCATCTGTAGATTGTTTGTCGGACAGTTGATGGATGGAGCTGGAATCTTTTGGATATTTTTTAAAGCCTTCCCCAGACTGATGGGCTGTCACCACCTTCTTTCTCATGTCCTCCGATGTCTCCTTTCCTTTTGGCATTGTTGATCTGTTTGGTTATGCCTTGGCACTACAGTGGTTTGGTTGGTTTCATCTTTCTTTTAAATCAGTGCTCCTCAAACCCTTTCCTAACGATGTCTTGTTTGATTGGTTTGCTTCATTGATTAACTTAGCACCCAAATGTGTTTCTCCTGAATCTATTACCTACTTGACTTTACCAATGCAGCTGAGGGTTCACATACTTTTGCACATGCACTAATTCCATTTGTATTGTTGTTTTTTGGCTACTTACACAATTCCCTCTAAACAAGTACATGAAATTGACACAAGCCTGACATTTTGTATATAAAAACTGGTGAAGATAAAATAAGGAAATAATTGCAAAACAACAGAAAGATCCAATTTGCTTAAGGGGTTCACAAACTTTCACACAGCAGTGTAGTACTCCAGCAATAGACAAAATGAAATTTGGCCGGAAGTAGGCGGCCGGGCGGAGCCAGGCTATTACATTACCGCGTTACAGCAAAACGTAATGCATTACTTCCTGTAACGCGTTACTCCCAACACTGTCAGTTATATTCTGTTTGAGAGTAGTTGATTGTCTGTTTTAGGTCCATGCTTTGCAATTAGATGGTTCTGGTCCCTATCTAATGCCATGTGTACTGACTGACTGTTGAGTTCCAGTGGTTGTGTAGAACGTTCCCATCTCCAACCAGATGGGAGGATTATACTGTCATTCTCCCCCTGTCCCCCAGGTATTCTACTGTATATTGTCCAGTGAGTTGGACCATATAACTGTGGACCCTTGTGTCCCGGGACAGTGTGATACAACATCTATTGACTTGGGAAAGGTCTATCAACCAGATGTGTAGCTCTCTCTATCACGCTATTTCCCCCTTCCTCTGCAACGAGCACAGTCCCTCTGGATTTAATTAATCACTGTCTTTGTTCGCCGCCACACACATACACATGTATGAATCATGTATTAATACAGGGTGCCTCATGCATTAACTCCTAATGATTATGAAGAATTATGGATACAGCAGTATCTGCTTTAACCGACAAAATGATCTGAAATTACACAAATAACTGGCAACGTAAGTAGTGACAGTACAGCCACTTCTGGGTGGTTACAGAGGTGGACCGCGGTCCCTATGTGGCGTACATTGCGTTAATATGGCGAATGGGCTTGTTTTGTGGTGTGGAACTTAAAACTTGTTGTCGGAGTTCCCCCCCGGACCGTTTAGCCTCCGGCTCGGCTCGCACGTGCGAAGTAGCAGCCAGAAATTGAGTATGTTATATCCATGGTGAGCATGACACAATGTTGCCAACTTAGCTATATTTAGCGACTTTTTAGACCCCTCTGGCGACTTTTTTTCAACAAACTACTTTTTCTGGTGTTATTGGTGACTTTTAGAGACTCTGTCACTAAAGCATGTATCGCTCTTGACACTTCTAAACGAGCAGCGGCTGCCTCCGCGGCACCTCCCTCGTCCCTGAGCACTGACAGGCGGCCTGGTCCTCACGCAGCAGCCCCTCCCAGTTGCAGTCAGAGCAAGAGATACACACCTCTCCGCTCTAGTGTTCCGTTAGCATCTCTATTAGCAGTTGTAGTAGCCTACCCCTCTTTTACAGTCCATGAGTAGTGCAAATCAAAATGTTATACAGTGCTATCGAACAGAGAGCGAACTGCATGGCGAAAGACAACAGGAAACCGGAGCTTGCATGCGCCTCCTTGTCATTCAAATCCCGTTTGAGGGATAACTTCAGATTCTTGGTGAATTATGAAAACAGTGATAGACGTGTGGACCAATGTCGGCACTTAAAATTCACATTTCAAAATATTCGCTTTTACGTGCCGTTTATTCGCGTCGCGTGCAACTGCCTTTATTGTTTCACCGCGATCGCCTATTTAGGAGCCAACACGTCGAACATGCATACGCATTTGAAAAGGCACCATCCAGGTGTTACTAGCAACGTTACTGTGAAGAAAAAACTGTGTAAACCCAGACAGTATTTTATTTTTTATACTGAAAATACATATTGTAAGCTGTCATTTTATTAATGCTGCAGTTGCACTTTTATTTGATAATTTTTAAATTTATAAGATACCTTCAGCTGCAACAATATTTTCTTTTTTAAAGTCAAAAAGATGACATACCCTTTGTTTACATACCAGCTTACAGAGCCTGCTGAGCATTAACACTGTATTTTTTTCAGTGCAATTTTAGTTTATGCTGCACCTACACTAGTATTTAAGAAGTGTTTTATTTATTGACGAATTGCAGCAGTATTCTTTTTATATTTGCTATGCATTTTATTTGTATGTTTCATACTGTCAGCTAGTTGCTGACAGCTAAAACTGTTCATTCTCCCTTAACTATGAACCGTACCGTACCGTGACTTCAAAACTGAGGTACGTACCGAACCATGACTTTAGTGTACCGTTACACCCCTAGTAAGTAGCCTTTAATTAAACATAAACAAATGTTTGCCGGAGATTGCTTAGTATGCCTTTAAAGCCTCTGGGAACCTGGTCTTGAATAGTAAAAACTAAATTAATTAAATAAAAATAAATGTTCATAAATATTACAAAACTTAGTTTAAAAAATATGCTTTTTTGTGGTCTATAGTGTCATGTGTTGTTATGGTAGTTTAGAGTAGGGCTGAAACGATTCATCGATTGATTCGAATAACTCGATTACAAAAAAGGATCGATGAATTTTTCTTGCCTCGAGTCATCGTTTATTTAATTTTACAGCTGAGGTCACGGTTTTCCGCACGGACCATTTTTAGTGTGACACAACCGGCGCATACGTCACCCACAGAACGGACAGACGCGGCATGTTTAGACTTGTTTAGGGGCTAACATTAGCGTGTGCTAAAATGGAAGACACGGGCGAAAACAGTGAGGAAAGCCAAACGGGCAGGAGAAAGCGACAGCGAATGTCCAAGGTGTGGGATCATTTCACGCTGCACATTAGTGAGAAGACCGTGGTGTGTGTACACTGCAAGACTGAGCTGGCGTACCACAACAGCACGAGTTCCATGCTGCAGCATCTCAACAGAAAGCACCCCTTCCATTCGGCAGACAGCCGACCCGAGACAAGGTAATTTTAAAATCAATGCTGCTATAGTTTACGCTACATTAGTGCAGATGGAGGCTACGCTGTTGTTTATTATGACTAACGTAACGTTATAAGTATAGCTAGATGTGGCGGCTAATAATTATGCCCCAAGACGTAACGTCACGTCACTACAAAGTTTTTATTTTCAAAAAGACAGCGCTGTTCAAGAAATAAATATACCATAGCTGGTCACTTCTAGTAGACAATACGGTGTTTTGAAGCAGACATGTGTGTGTCTTGATTGATGGATACAATATCTAAATAGCAGTTTAATGTGAATGAACTTACTCTATTTTCATATTGATCCATAGTAATTTTTTTTTTCCTTTTTCAGTAAACCGTTACCATCACAGTCTCGGATGGACACATTTATGCTGAGAACCCCATCATGTACCCCTGAGCATGCTGCTGAGTTGACAGACAGCATTTTAAACATGATTGTCGCTGACATGCGCCCGCTGAGCATGGTGGCAGATAGTGGCTTTAAAGCAATGATTGCCACTTTCCATCCAAAATACGAGCTCCCATCTAGAACCTTCTTCACAACACAGATGGAGAAGAAGTATGAAGGCATCAAAGGCAAGGTGATGCAAGCCCTGCAAGAGACCAGCAGTGTTGCACTCACAACTGATATTTGGACCAGTGTTGCAACAGAGGCTTATATGGGGGTGACATGCCACTATCTTGGGGAGAACTGGAAAATGGTGTCCCACTGCTTGACAACAATGCCACTCGAAGAGAGACACACAGCTGCCAATATTGCAGTGTGGATTGAGGAGGTAATTGCTAAATTTGAGATCCCACCTGAGAAAATCAAGGCTGTCGTCCATGACAACGGTTCTAATGTTGTAGCAGCAGCAAAGATTTTGCTAGAAAGGCATGGATGGGCATCAGTGCGATGTGCAGGACACACCCTCAACTTGGTCGTGCAAAGCTCTCTGAAGATCAACCAGGCTATCATCAAGTGTGTGGCTGCTTCCAGAAGCCTTGTTGAACACTTTAAGAAGAGTGAACTGGCATGCACCAAATTGAAGAATAAGCAGAAGCAAATGGGTACCAAGGAGAACATGCTGGTGCAGGATGTCAGTACACGTTGGAACAGCACCTACGCCATGCTGTCCAGGCTGCAAGAACAAAGATGGCCGGTGACTGCTACACTCTCTGACCCAGCTGTGACCCAGAGAGGGAAACACTACCTCGATCTCAAGCCTGAACAGTGGAGCCTGATTGAGGAGCTGAACCAGGTCCTTGAGCCCTTTGAATCGGCAACAGTGTTCCTGAGTGGACAACAATATGTCACACTTTCTGCACTTCCACATCTTTTGCACAAACTTAAGAAGAACATACAGAGTTCAGAAATTGAGACTGCACCCGTGAGGTTGTTCCAGACTCAAGCGACAGACCAGATCACAGAAAGATGGCAAGGACTAACTCAGTTTACACCTGACACTCCAAATATCACCCTGCTTGCTGCTGCTCTGGATCCAAGGTTTCGAAAACTAAAGTTCTTGCCTGCTGATGAAGTCTTCAAGGTCCAAAGCACAGTACAAACCATGGCACTTGCTGTCAAACAGCATGCAAGCCTGAACACTGTTGAAAGTGGAGCATCTACCACAGCACAGGACTCCCCACCAGAAGCACCTACCAAGAGGGCCACATCATTCCTTGACTCAGACTCCACCAACAGTGATGAAGAAGAACAAGATGAGGAGCAGCAGTCCAATGAAGCTGTACAGAAGGAGGCATGTTTAATTTTTTTTCCCCATTTTGATTCAATAACAATTTCCACAAGCATTTTACACATAATTATAAATGTTCTACAGAAACTGGAAATTACTTTTTTAAAACAATATTACAATATGTAATAAATAAAATAAAAAAACACTTTTGTTTTTCTTTTGTCTTGTATTCTACAGGTCTTGATGTACTTCGGAGAACAGCCCCTGTCCAAGAAGGAGAATCCACTGACATGGTGGAAAAAGAATGCAGCACGCTATCCAACACTGGCAAAGCTAGCAAAGTCCCTGCTGTGTATACCTGCCACATCCACGCCATCAGAGCGTCTTTTTTCAGCAGCGGGTAACATCGCCTCAAGGAAGAGGGCAAGCCTCAGCCCTGAGCATGTTGATATGCTTACCTTCCTTCACTGCAATCACATGCTTCTTTAAAGACTTGTGTGAGCAAGAGACATAAGGAGGTGTAGCCAAGTTATTCTTCACAGCTACACGTTTTTGCCTCCTAAATGCCAAAAAATGTTAAAAGAAGAAGAAGGTTATGGCTGTTGTTATGCCTGAAATGTAGATTTTCAGATGTGAAGTTGCACAAATTTTAGAAAGTGTTTATGTTTTTATTACATTTTTTTTTTATGTATAACTTATTTTTGATACTAGGAACAGACTTAATAATTTTATTTATCTTTCTTTACATCTCAGGATTTGTTTTTAAAGCCAGAATGTATAAAACTATGCATGGGCTTGTTCCTACTTCATGCATTTTTGAAATAAAAAATGTTGATTTTTCAAAAAAAGAAACAAATTGGTTGTTCATTTTTAATTGACATGTGTTATTTTCTCATGTTTATTTATAATTACTTTTCAATTAAGCAATGTATGTTTTATCCGATTACTCGATTAATCGATGGAATAATCGGTAGAATAATCGATTACTAAAATATTCGATAGCTGCAGCCCTAGTTTAGAGTGGAAAAAGCAAGTGGTTCAGTTTACCCCCTTGATTTTTTTGGTCTGTCTCAGTTTACCCCGAAGCTGGGGTAAAGTGAGACACAACTTTTTTGGAAGAAAAAAAATGAGACAACTTTTTTTGAAACAATCATATTTTCACTGCCGTTCGTCTTAAATATATTCTGATATAGTACATTGCTAGGAAACATCCTAAATTAATGGGTAATGTGTACATTTGACTGATAAATCATGGTAGCTCGCTAAGAGGAGAGCAAATGTAAAAAGTGTCTCACATTACCCCGTTCTCCCCTATGCGATTAATTTAGATGGATTAATTACAGAGCCTGTAATAAATTAGATTAATATTTTGAATCGCTTGACAGCCCTATTTTTAATGTTTCACTGTTTCAAGGGTGATCCATGTCTCCACTCTCTCTTTTGATCAGGATGCACTGCTACACACAGGAGTACACATATATTTTACCCTACAACACAATCCAAACGCTAGCTTGCATCTCCACACTCGACTTGCAAATTCAAACACACACACAACTACCACAGATACAGCCGGTGCCAGCACAGACATTAAAGTGGTTTGACTGGTAGGAGGTCAAGCCTGTACTCTGTGTCTATCTTGCCCAATAAATATCTACACAGACACGTTAAAGATCTCCTATTATACTACTTTTCTGGTCTTAATTTCTTGTTAAAAACTGCTATAGAGCAACCTGACACGAATCACATCACAAGGAAACCATGTATATTTTCGGGAAACTCTTCCTCTCATCTGAGCGAGCACAGCAGTCTCTCCACACTCGGCTTTGTGCTTCCCACTACTGTCAAAGCAAGACTGTTTCAAATCAGATTCCTTTATTAAATCCATTTGAGTGTAGCTTTAAACATATGTAGCATACCTTTAGATTTCCCTTACAATGACATACACATACGAAAAGTTGGATCAATTTGTGTCTTCTAGTGGTGTGCAAAACTGACCAAAAGGCTGAACGGTTAAACTCTGGGATGTGTATATCATGCGATTCGCACCAACTGGAAAAATACATGCAGTATGTCCAAAGCTGACAAAGACATGAGATATTGCGGATACGTTGAAACACATTCAGTATTCTGATCAAATCAGTGTCATTCATCATTATGGAGACAGCATCATTTGCCATCTCCCATGTTAACACTAAAGTTTCTGCAGCGCACATTTGGGGTGGGATGGTGGCTATTAATATTTGTGCACGTCGCCATTTTGTGAGATTTTTACTCCGCCTCACGTCGGGGGGAGGGAGATAGCTGACGTATACCTCCGAGGCAAAGTGAGGGACAACGGGCGGAGAGCTGTCACTCAAGAGATTGCGCCAATAGATTTGAACCTCCAAAAGAATAAAAACTAGCCTGCTAGAAAAAAAATTCACCCCCCTCAGTGTTGTGATGGAGATATGACCTAAACATACAGACTTAAATGGTTTTGTGGACCAGGCTGTAAATAGGTTTAATAAGACTTTGAAAACGGCCTGTCTAACAAGTGAGTCAAAGAAAAATTGCTCAGTCCTGGTACCACCCCCAGTGGCCCTTCCGGTCTACTACAGTTTTGGTCACTTCCTTATTGGATGTTGGTAAAAATCACTGAGGTTGGGGCTTGATAAGGACGTTACAATTTGACCTAACTTAATAGTTTACTTTCAATTTATTTCCCTTAATTAGTTTTCCACTACCTCAGTGGGCCACAGCTGTTGGTTAAAGAGCACCTGTTATGCTTTTTCAACTTTTATGACCTACAAACATTGTTTATAATGATTTATAGTCATGTTCAACCATACTAAAGTGTCAAATAACATGCATTTAGACGTATTCCCTGCTGACTGTCTGGGGTGGCTGTGCAGAGCGCTAAACACTAGGGCAGCCGGTCGCGATTCACTAGTTCAAATTTCTGGGATTTATCAACGTAGATCAATCCAGATTTTCCATGTATGGTAATGCTGCAACGTGCTCAGGCATGCTCCGGCCATGCCCCCACCTGCCTGCTCAAATCTGCCCATGCACTGCTGAAAGTGTTCCGGAAGGTAACCAATCACAACGGAGTGGGGTTGGCAGGAAGGTGGGCAGAGAAGGACGAAGCCTAGTGTTGACAGAGAATGCTGACAGCCCTAGATAAAGGGTAGCCTGGTCCAACCAGACCATCGTACTTCATTTCATTTGTACAGAAGGTCTGGAACTGCTCTATTTGGCAAACATTCACTCACTTGTCCATACTTTCGCGAGCAGATGCACTGGAACACAGATAGGTCGGAACTACCAAGTCGGAAATCTCAGAGTTCCGAGTATAAAGGAACACAGCATTAAACTGAAACTGGAGCGCGACTTTGACGTCATCGTTCTCAGCCACTCGCTTTGTTCGCCGATTGGACCGGTTCGAGCAGGAATCCATGAATACACTGCAGCCCCAGACTGACTACTGAAAGGCAAATGAAATTTGGGCGGAAGTAAGTAGAAGCATTTCCCGAAAATCTACATCGTTTTTTGTGCTGTGATTCCTCTCTGGGAACCATCACCTTACCGTGGTGGAGAGGTTTGTGTGCCCCTGTGAACCTGAGAGCTGTGTTGTCCGGAGCCTAGTGCTCCTGGTAGGGTCTCCCAAGGCAAAGTGGTCTCAGGTGAGGGGCCCGACTAAGAATGGTTCACAAAGACCTCATGGAAGAGCAAGCTAGAGGAAGTGTGACCCTGCCCGGAGGAAGCCCGGGGCCCCCGTCTGGAGCCAGGCCCAGAAAGGGGGCCCGCCTGCAAGCGTCTGGTGGCCGGATCTGCCACGGGGCCCGGCCGGGCACAGCCCGAAGAAGCTACGTGGCACCAACTCCCTCTACAACTGATGGGCCCACCACTCGTCAGAGGAACCGCTGGGGTCGGGTGCGCTGCTTAATGGGTGGCAGTGAAGGGCGGGGACCATGACGGACCAGACCCGGCGGCAGAGGCTGGCTTTGGGGACGTGGAACGTCACCTCGCTGTGGGGGAAGGAGCCGGAACTGGTGCGGGAGGTGGAGCGCTACCAATTAGATCTGGTGGGGCTTACCTCCACGCACAGTCTTGGCTCTGGAACCGTACTTCTGGACAGGGGTTGGACTCTATTCTTCTCTGGAGTTGCCCAAGGTGTGAGGCGCCGGGCCGGTGTGGGGATACTCACGAGCCCCCGGCTGGGCGCTACTACGTTGGAGTTTACCCCGGTGGACGAGAGGGTCGCCTCCCTACGCCTCCGGGTTGTGGGGGGGAAAACTCTGACTGTTGTCTGTGCGTACCCGAGTGGTCGTTTGTTGTTAGACTTCTGTGCTGGTCATGGTTTGTCTATAACGAACACCATGTTCGAACATAAGGATGCTCATAAGTGTAGGAGAGAACGGGGTAATTTGTCACACGGGTTGGTTGTCACAATCGTTATATCTCGGAACCAGAAGGCGCTGTCTGTGAAATTTTGGTATGTAAATATCCAGTATTGTGATCAGAGGTCACCTACATAGTCTTCATTGGAGTTAGACTGCTGAATTTGAGGTGAGACGACTGTTTGTGTTTTTCATGTCAAATTGAAAATATTTAGCTCCTCAGTATTTTTCTTCTAGGCTTTTACACAATGGGTTTATAACAAAACACTTGTTACCCATACAAAGTGTGAAGGGTAAACTATAGTTTAGATTGTGGTTAGCAAGCTAATTAGTTGTCTGATGGTTGTTGGCCTTGATGCAAGCAAGAAATGGGGTTGGTCGTCACGTTTTTTGGGGGGTTGGTTGTCACATGGTATCTCAAGGCTGCAGCCAGAAAAGGAACCCAATAACGAAAGAAATTGTCAAGCTGTATCCTCACTGACACCCCAGAGAAGGAAAGAATAGAGCAGGAAAAGGCAGCTAGCATGCAAAAGAAAAAAGGGCAACAAAATCAAAACAACTCAGTGCATCCCAAACTAGACCAGCTGCCAAGGCTACACTAAGTTATGTAGGCCTATTGACAATGCAATTAAACTTTCAAATTTAGTTCTACTTTCTTGCCTTCTTTTTAAGATTATTCCCATTAAGATAACATTGTGACAAACAACCCCATAGTGTTTGACAATGTGTAAGGGTGTCTTTGATGATTAATTTCTTCTTTATTACAATAAGATAGAAAAAGTGAGGGGTACACATTTCAAGCCAACACCTTAAGCTTCAATTTAATGTAGGAATGACTATTGAAAGATGTTTAGGTGATGAGCAAGTCTCACTAGAGTAAAAAGTGTGCCTACTTACCCCGTTCTCCCCTTCATGGTACCAGAGCACCCTAGGTCGATGATCGATTTTGTGATCGTATCATCTGATCTGAGGCCGCATGTTTTGGACACTCGGGTGAAGAGAGGGGCGGAGCTGTCAACTAATCACCATCTGGTTGTGAGTTGGGTCAAAGGGTGGGGGAAGACTCTGGACAGACTTGGTAAGCCCAAACGGGTAGTGCGGGTGAACTGGGAACATCTGGCGGAGGCCCCTGTTCAAGAGATCTTTAATTCGCACCGCCTACAGAGCTTTTCTAGCATCCCTGTGGAGGTTGGGGGCATTGAACCCGAGTGGTCGATGTTCAAAACTTCCATTGCTGAAGCCGCGGCAGGCAGCTGTGGTCTCAAGGTCTTAGGTGCCTCAAGGGGCGGTGACCCTCGAACGCCGTGGTGGACCTCGGTGGTCAGGGAAGCCGTCCGACTGAAGAAGGAGTGCTTCCGGGATATGTTATCTCAGGGGACTCCTGAGGCAGTTGCAAGGTACCGACAGGCCCGAAGGGCTGCAGCCTCTGCCGTGACAGAGGCAAAGCAGCGGGTGTGGGAGAAGTTCGGAGAAACCATGGAGAAGGACTTTCGGTTGGCACCAAAGTGTTTCTGGAAGACCGTCCGGCACATCAGGAGGGGGAAGCGGGGAACCATCCAAGCTGTGTACAGTAAGGGTGGGACGCTGTTGACCTCAACTGAGGAGGTGGTCGGGCGGTGGAAGGAGCACTTTGAGGAACTCCTGAATTCGACTGACACGCCCTCTATGTAGGAGGCAGAGCTGGAGGCTGATGGGGGATCATCGTCAATTTCCCTGGTGGAAGTCACTGAGGTAGTCAAACAACTCCACAGTGGCAAAGCCCCGGGGGTTGATGAGATCCGTCCAGAAATGCTGAAAGCAATGGGTGTGGAGGGGCTGTCTTGGATGACACGCCTCTTCAACATTGCGTGGAAGTCGGGTACAGTGCCAAAGTAGTGGCAGACCGGGGTGGTGGTTCCTATTTTCAAAAAGGGGGACCAGAGAGTGTGTGCCAACTACCGGGGTATCACACTTTTCAGCCTCCCCGGCAAAGTCTACTCCAAGGTGCTGGAAAGGAGGGTTCGGCCGATAGTTGAACCTCAGATTGAAGAGGAACAATGCGGATTCCGTTCTGGCCGTGGAACAACGGACCAGCTCTTCACTCTCGCAAGGATCCTAGAGGGAGCTTGGGAGTTTGCTCATCCAGTCTACATGTGTTTTGTAGATCTGGAGAAGGCTTATGACTGGTTTCCCCGGGAGATACTGTGGGGGGTGCTGCGGGAGTATGGAGTGAGGGGGTCCCTTTTCAGGGCCATCCAATCTCTGTACGCTCAAAGTGAGAGCTGGGTACGGGTTCTCGGTAGTAAGTCGGACCCGTTTCCGGTGGGGGTTGGCCTCCGCCAGGGCTGCGCTTTATCACCAATCCTGTTTGTGATATTCATGGACAGGATATCAAGGCGTAGTCGTGGTGGGGAGGGGTTGCAGTTTGGTGGGCTGAGGATCTCATCTCTGCTGTTTGCGGATGATGTGGTTCTGATGGCATCATCGGCCTGTGACCTTCAGCTCTCATTGGATCGGTTCGCAGCCGAGTGTGAAGCGGTTGGGATGAGGATCAGCACCTCTAAATCTGAGGCCATGGTGCTCAGCAGGAAACCGATGGATTGTCTACTACAGGTAGGGCATGAGTCCTTACCACAAGTGAAGGAGTTCAAGTACCTCGGGGTCTTGTTTGCGAGTGAGGGAACAATGGAATGTGAGATTGGCCGGAGAATCGGAGCAGCAGAGGCGGTTTTGCATACGCTTTACCGCACTGTTGTGACGAAAAGAGAGCTGAGTCGTAAGGCAAAGCTTTCGATCTACCGGTCGATCTTTGTTCCTACCCTCACCTATGGTCATGAAGGCAGGGTAATGACCGAAAGAACGAGATCGCGGGTACAAGCGGCCGAAATGGGCTTTCTCAGGAGGGTGGCTGGCGTCTCCCTTAGAGATAGGGTGAGAAGCTCAGTCATTTGTGAGGAACTCGGGGCAGAGCCGCTACTCCTTTGCGTTGAAAGGAGCCAGTTGAGGTGGTTCGGGCATCTGGTAAGGATGCCCCCAGGGCGCCTCCCTAGGGAGGTGTTCCAGGAGCGTCCAGCTGGAAGGAGGCCTCGGGGAAGACCCAGGACTAGGTGGAGAGATTATATCTCCACACTGGCCTGGGAACGCCTCGGGATCCCCCAGTCAGAGCTGGTTGATGTGGCCCGGGAAAGGGAAGTTTGGGGTTCCCTGCTCAAGCTGCTGCCCCTGCGACCCGATTTCGGATAAGCGGTTGAAGATGATGATGATGATGATGATGATGATGATTCATGTCAGGTTGCTCTATATAAGTCATTAATGAGAAATTAAGACCAGAAAAGTAGTATAATAGGAGATCTTTAAGGAAATTATATTAACATTGAATTATCATTAATGTTATTATGATCATTATGAATTCAGACTCCATTATTGTCCCAGTCAGAAGATCATGTTTAAACATTTTGATAGATGTGTGGTGACTGCTGACTGGCTGTATTGTCTATTGAGATGCCCTTAGTGCCATATCAGCACACAGCTCAATCTCTATTGGCAGGTGAGAAGGACAGATGGGCAGTCAGTGGAGGAGGATGAGTGTGAATGATTATTGGTTCAAGAACTTGCCGACTGATGGCTTCATCAGCCTATCAATCAGGTCTGCTTAGCAACCTCTGCTTTGCTGCATAAGGCATGCTAAAGCGTATATAATGAACCCTCAAAGACAAAGTAAAAGTGTGTGTCAAGAGACTTGACTTAACTTCCAAATAATTTCCCGCAATGTGTTATGCAGTCATTTGTACATTTGTAAGCTCATATTAATATTTCTAGATACTTTTTTACATTTAATAAGTACCTTTTTCACATCTATTTGTTTTCAGTTTCACAACAAGTCTCTGGGTAAACACTGTAAAGTAGGATTGATGAAGATAACACAAGTAAACAACAGTCAACTTTACTTCCACGTCCGAGTCATCTTTTTAGACTTTTATTGCCTGACTATGTGTTTAGCTACATGATACTGGGTGTAGAGCTACTCATTCACCTCCAATGGCTTCTGGTCAAGTCCCGCATCCCCTTCAAACTCCTCCTCCTAACCTACAAATCTCTTCACAGCCCATCCTACCTCACCGACCTCCTCCACCCCTACACCCCATCCCGACAGCTGGTCCTCGACACAGGCTGCTCTCACCCCCCTCCCCCCCACCCCCCCCCCACCAGACCAAACTCCTAAGCCTTTGGCGACAGAGCCTTTACTCTGTCCCCCACGCTCTGGAACTCTCTCCCTTCCAAAATCCGTAACGCAGAGCCTGTGGACACTTTCAAAATAACGTATTAAGCACCATCTCTTCACTAAGGCCTTTGGGCTCTGTTAACTTTGTCCAATTTAATTAAGCCACAAGTTTTATTGTGTTATTTAGTGTTTATTTATTTTTTCTTCAGCCTTTGCTCGTGTTATTATTTCTTTTCATCCTCCTATACTTTTGTAAAGCATCCTTGGGTTTCTTGACAGGCGCTATATTTAACAAAGCTAATATTATTATTATTATTTATACAAGTATTTACAAATCTGCATTTCCCCACAATTATATATTTGCTTAGGTCAAACAATAATACCAGTTGCAAACTTATCAACACGTAATATATGCTTTTGGAAGATAGTGGAGACCAATAAAAGTTAACTATTTAAAACACTGTACACACACACACCCCTCATCCTACCTAAAGGTAAAAGCTCCCTGCCAAATAAAGGGTTGGTTTATTATTTCCCTCCACTACCCAGCTTTCCTTCATTTTCTTTACAGCCCTGACCTCCACAACCACCTCCTCTCAGTCTATGTGGATCAACTCTCCACCCACCCACAGCCCTAGGAACTAATCCTCATCCCGCCCTTTGCACTGGGACTGTGAATCTAGCGCAGGAAGTTAATTTTCATGTTAGTGGACTCTTTGCCGCTTTAAGTATTGCTTTCAAGGCCTGGAGCACATCCTGGCCAGCCTTATTTATACTAGCAGTGGGTAATTGATGGCAATTAAGAACACACTCCACTGGTGCAAGGAGAGGAAGTGTGCAGAGGTTTCCATCTAATAGCAGACATCTTGTTTCACCGCTAGAGCCAGCGTTTTCCTGATCAGCATTGGAGCTCTTGGAGGAGTTTTCATTTGATGGCGCTAACTGTGGAGGGCACAGTGATGGCAAACCTAAGTATTTAGAAGATCATTTACAGTTGTGTTCCTGATGATTTTGAGGTATTCCCCATGTAATCTACTATTACAATAAGGTTTTTATTTGCTTTGAGTTACAATAATATAGTAAATCATACTATATTATTGTAAGTAATACGATAAAGTAAGTCAGACGATTCAGTCAGCCGTCCTCGCCCAAACTACCTCCACTATTTCTGAAATTTTTTGAAAACGTCGTGCAAAAAACATCTTGTGCTGTCTTGCTGATTTTGTTTAGCCTACATGCCTTAAGGCAAGTGGAATATCACTTCACTTTACCTCAGGAGGCTCGCCTATTTTTCTGGGGAGACGCGCGGAGTCCCTCTGCTTTAACTGATAGAGAAATACTCTGTTGACAGTCATACTAGCATCATTCATTGTAGTTTCAGGATTTCCCGGTTTGTTTCTTTCAAAATAAAACTCCCGACAAGCAAAAATGTATAGAAAAAAAGGCAAAAAGGCACTAGGATTACTGTCAAAACTCAATATTAATCATATGCATCATCAAATGACATGAAACCACTTCATATCAATGGGAATTATCTATAAAAACTATATTTAGAAAGACAGGGCTTTTAAAAGCAGCGCTGCAGCAGCAGCAGTTGAGACGTTGTATGTGGGGCCGAAAACAGTGCGAGAGGCAGCAGTAACAGACGAAGATGCGCTCCAGAGGTAGACGCAGGATGTGTGTTCCGGGCTTTAAGGTGCGAACACACTACGTGCGTAACGCAGCTAAAATGTTGCTTGATCATTTTGTGTCAAAAATGGTTCTACGCGCATAACGTGCCTAGTCTCCCTCCCGATACTGTATTTCCCCTCATCAACCATGGCTGCGATCAGACCCGACCCGACACAACAGCGTGCATGTCCGCACAAAAACAACAACAACACGGCCAGCAACTGTGCCAAAAGACAAACTGAACAGCACAAATAGCCTAGCATTAAAACAGCATTACTACATAACAACAGTATATCCGACTAAGATGGCGCCGCCAGCACACGCAGCCTCGGGTGGAGCTGCTAGCAGTAAAGTTTGTTCACGTTCTAAGCCCGAGATTTTTAAAACTATCGATGGCAAACTGATTGTGGAGGATGAATTTTTAAACTTCCTTGTCACTAAAATGAGGACACTTAGCCAAGACGAAATTGTTATGCTGACCTCTACTAACTTCTCGTCGGAGTGGATTGAGGAGTCTAAAAAGGTGCTCTTTGAAGTCTGTCCGAACACGACACAACGATGTGTTATGCACAAAGGTCCCCAGAAGGATGTTAATAACGTTAAGGCCTGCCTAAAGATTCTGAACGAATGTGGGGAAGATATTCCCAGATTTGTTTCTTATTATCTAGATGAGCTTCCACCTGTCACGTTTAGCAGCATTGATGTTTCTGCCCTACTTGGCAGGATTGAACAGCTTAACAAGGAAGTATCCAGCATGAAAATGATTCTTGTAACTCAAGCAAGTATTAGTGATGACCTGCGGGTGCTAACAGCGGCTATGGACCGGCGGGTGGCTGTGCTAGAGAGGCCTAATGGATCACCTGCTCCCGATATCACCGGTGATGTTCAGGAGGAAGAACAGCAGGGTGTGCGCGCTCTGACATCGGAGTCTGCGCCGGGAGCTACGGCAATGAATATCCCTCCACAAACTCTGACCCAGTCGCCTAAATGGAGCGAGGTTGTGAGAGATAGTCTTTTTTTTTCAGCTCCGTGAGAGTGGTTACGTAGTGACACTGCATCAACTCATCAACTGTGTTTCACAAGGTGACTGACTGTTTCAGAGTGCTGTCTCTCTCCTCTGAGGCTAAAAGTTTTGCAGCTATTTGTCTTGAATTAATTTCGACTACATCTACTTTTGAACAACTTGGACTTAAATTCTATCTACTCAAAGATCTTGGATGGTTCTCTCATTTTTTGATTTTTGGTGGATTAAGTTTCTCACTACCCTCAATCAGCCTTGCTGGTTTGCCTGCTGGCAGCTAGCCGCCGGCTTCTACCAGGCCCAGGCTACAGCAGTGACCAGTTACCACCAGGCCCAGTAGCAGCTAGCTACCATCAGGCTCTGGCTCCAGCTTAAGCCAGCTACCACTAGGCCCAGGCTCCAGCTACCACCACAGCAGAAGCTAGCTACCACCACAGCAGCAGCTAGCTGCTACCACAGCAGAAGCTAGCTGCCACCACAGCAGACGCTAGCTACCACCACAGCAGAAGCTAGCTGCCATCAGGCCCAGGCTCCAGCTGCCACCACAGCAGAAGCTAGCTACCACCACCACCACAGCAGCAGCTAGCTACCATCAGGCCCAGGCTCCAGCTTACATCAGCTGTTGGCTCCCAAACCACTTTCAACTTTTTACCAACCCACCTGATCTCAGCATCCTACTCAAGCACTGCAGGTACAAAGTTTATTTAATTACTGTTGCTGTCAAATCAATCCACATCAATCAACATGGGCCCAAAAAAAGCCCAACAAGATGAGGAATCTCTTACATTAACCACTGTGCATGAGCTGCTTGAGCAACAACAAACTTTTTTTAAAGATCTGATGAATCAACAAGAAATAAACTTCAAATCTTTTGTCAAAATGTTTGTCGATGCCACCACCCTAAGGGTTGACAACATTTTAAAAGATGTACAGGATATCAAAAACAGTTTGCAATACTCCCAAAAGGGCATGGATGATTTCCACAAAAAGCTGTCTGATAACTCTGCTGCCCTTGTCAAACTATGGGGGACAGGGGAATGGTGGCCTATCTGCGCTACGACCAGCTGATTGTTCACCCACCTCGAGTCATAACACCTCGCCCAACTTAAAATGTTGTCAATTCCTTCCGAAGTTATTTTTTTAACAGTGATTCTCTTATTATGGTGACCAACAACCTAGATATTTCTCCCTTCTTACATGCTGACCCTGATAGTGACAACATTGACTCTGAGAACAAATTAAACTCATGTAATTATTTTACTGAAGACTCTTTAAAATCAGTCTGTGTAGAAAAAAATATAAAAGACTTCAATTCCTTCACACTATTTCATTTGAATGTAAGAAGTTTACCAAAACACTTTGAGTCTCTAACTGACTATCTTACATTGTTACCTCTTCATTTATCAATAATGGGTTTTACTGAAACTTGGTTAAATGATTCTAAAGTGTCTTTTTATTCCATAAACGGCTATGATCATCTCTATCACCATAGAAAAGATAGACCAGGGGGCGGTGTATCGCTCTATGTGAAAAATTCTATCAAATACATCCTGCGAGAAGATCTATCAATTGATATTGCCAACACAAATTCTCATGTTGAATCAATCTTCATAGAGGTAGTGAATGCACCATGCTTTTCTGGCCGTACTGTTATTGGCTGTGTTTACAGACCACCAAATGGAAATGTTAACTCCTTTGTTGATAATCTGGACAAGCTTTTGAATTCCATTGAGAAAGAAAAGAAGCCGTGTTTCATACTAGGGGATTTTAACATAAACTTACTTCACGCCAATTCAGAAACATTTTTGAATACATTATTTGCTAATGCTTTCTTTCCCCTTATATCACAAGCCACTAGAATAACTTCATCAAGTAAATCTATAATTGACAACATCATTACCAACCATACAAATAAAACGGATTATCTGGTATATTATATACTGACATATCAGACCATCTTCCTATTTTTACAGTTTATCACTCCAATGAAATAGGTCAAGATATTACCAAAGTGTTGTTAAGGAACTTCAGGATGTCTAATGTGAAGAAATTTGAAAATAATTTGTCTAGTAATCAATGGAATTCAACTTTATCAACTTATGATTTGATCAAAGCATATTCTAGTTTTAGTGATGAATTCTTTGGCATTTTCAATGAATCCTTTCCACTGGAAAAACAATCCATCAAACCCAAAACTCACAAATCTTGGCTGACCAAAGAGCTAAAAAAAAGCATATCAAAAAAACACAAACTATACAAAGACTATCTGACAAATCCATCTCCCCTGAACTTCAATATGTATTCAAAGTACAGAAATAAACTCAACCATATGTTGAGAAACTCAAAGAGAAATCATTACCAACAGAAATTGAATACATTTAAAAATGATATGAAAAAGACATGGGCCATCATTAATGAAGTTATCAACAAACCCTCATCAAAAATTAATTCTCAGAGCATATTTTATAACAACGATTCTAGTATTGAGGATCCCATTGAAATTGCTCAAGAATTCAATAACTATTTTGTCAATATTGGTCCCGCTTTGGCTGCAAAAATCCCTCTAACACCACTTTATTCTTACGGTACAGGACCTCCTTCCAGTCAACCAATGTTAAATTTTTCTCCTGTGAATGAAAAAGAAATATGGGATATTGTATCAAGTCTAAAGTCAACAAGTGCTGGTTATGATGATCTCAAAATGAAATTAGTGAAGCAGTGTCTCCCCACCATTGTAAAACCACTGTGTCATGTTTTTAACTGTTCTCTTCAAACGGGTGTAGTACCAGACCAACTGAAATGGGCTAAGGTTATTCCCATATTTAAAAATGGGGATCCATCAATATTTTCAAATTATAGACCAATTTCTTTATTACCTTGCTTCGCCAAAATTCTCGAAAAAATTGTATATAATAGATTAATTACACATCTTAAAGACAATAACTTATTGTATGATTATCAGTTTGGTTTCCGTGCCAAACATTCTACCTCTATGGCCCTGGTCCAATTAGTTAACAGAATATCTACAGCTTTAGACAACAAGGAACTCACAATTGGAGTGTTCATTGATTTATCTAAGGCTTTTGATACCGTTGATCCGAATATATTATTAACTAAGCTTCAGGCTCATGGGGTTTCTGGGACTGAGCTTGATTGGTTTAAAAGTTATCTGTTCAACAGGAAACAGTATGTAGTATGGAATGGAGCTAACTCGACTTACAGTCATCTACAGTGTGGAGTTCCTCAAGGTTCCATACTTGGACCTCTTTTATTCCTTATTTACATAAATGATTTGCATTTCATATCTGAAGAAGCTCTTTTTATTTTGTATGCCGATGACACAAATATTTTCATTACCGATAAAGATGAACACAAGTTGATAGATCGAATGAATAGCGTACTTGATCGGTTGGATAACTGGTTCAAATTTAACAAATTATCCCTTAATGTAGAGAAGTGTGCTTATATGATATTTAAGCCTAAAAATATTATTCTATCTGATCATATCCAGCCAATTTTTATGGCGAACAATGCACTCGAAAATGTTTCCAATGTTAAGTTCTTAGGGTTTTTTATTGACAATAAGCTTAATTGGAAAAAACACATATCACAGGTGTCCAATAAATTAGCGAGAAACATTGGGGTTATACGACGAGTAAGACCCGTGCTGTCAAGAAAAATTTGTATGGATTTATATTACTGCCTTATTTATCCCTTTATATCCTATGGCAATATAGTATGGGCAAGCACATACAAAACCAGTCTAGATTCGATTTTTGTGTTACAGAAAAAATTGGTTAGAGCTGTAACCAACTCCAGTTGGGACGCTCATAGTGCTCCGTTATTTCAAAGTCTGAAGTTGTTAAGCATATATGACGTGAATACTCTTCAGATCGGCACTTTTGTTTTCCAGTTTCTCAATAATTTACTTCCTTCTTCTTTCAACAGTTTTTTTATAATCAGGTCACAGATCCATAGTCATCAGACCAGATCTGTAGATCTCCTTCACCGTCAGTTTTACAGAACAAATCTTGGACAGTTTTCAATTAGGGATAGAGGTCCAGTCATTTGGAACAGTTTTCCTGTTACTCTACATAAACACTCATCTTTAGTTACTTTCAAAAAACATCTTAAAATGTACCTAATTTTAAAAGCTTACGATAATGTGTATAACTGAATGTATGTTATATTGTCTTTTTGCTTGTTAGTTACATCTTTATATTGCTTTTTTACATGTACTTAGATGTATTTTCATTTTTGTAACATGACTTTGTAGTTTTAGCTCTTTAATTTTATTTTTGTTTGTCTTTTCTTTTCTTTTTATTTTGCTTTATTTCTTTACCTTATTGTATTTTAATGTCAGGTGGACATCCCTCATAAGCCCTTCGGGGTTTCTTTTGTCCCACCCGTGCATTTATGTATGTCTATGCGCATCTTCTTGCCATTTTTAATCTTGTTTATTTGCACAAATAAAACTAAACTAAACTAAATAGTCGGCGTGCTAAGCCGGGGCCGAATAACGCCAATGCCTCGGGGCATTCTCAGCCAAAACCCCGTAATTTGCGTGAACCTTACCTGCGTGAACCCAAGAGTCGTGAGAGGAAGCAGATGGGAATAGTTGGAACTGGCGATGGGAGTAATATTCGAGTTGTCACACGGTTTGCTCCTGATATGGAAGCTGACACCTTACGTGACTATCTGTCACATAAACTGGGCAGATCGGTGTCATGTCGGAGAATTGAATCAACACGGGACAGATTCTGCTCTTTTCATATCATGGCTGAATGTAAGGAAGTAGATGAGATGTACGATCCGCAGCCGTGGCCAGCATGAATGTACGTTCGCCGTTACTATGAAGCTCGTCAGCCCCGCCCCCGTGTCGCATCAGCTGGTGGAGATCACGCAGCTGAGCGTGCCACTGGAGCCCAGCGCAAAGCCAATGCAGCTGTTCTGTATCCTGGTGGCCGAAGCCTGGAGCCTACTACATCCGAAGACAATGGGCAAGTGAATCATGAGCACTCTGTGTAGAAAATAAGTCCCTATCATGAAGTTTCGAGTTGGGTCGTATAATGCGCTTTGCCTCCGTCTTGGACACAGTCCAGGGATAGGTCACGTCGTTTTATTGTTGATGAACTTCTTGGGTTCTGTGATGTTTTGTGTGTTCAAGAGACTTTCTTAGCCAAACAGGATTTGGAAGGTCTAAATGCATTACATAATGAATTTTATGGGGTAGGGGAATCTACTACTGATCTAACTACTAAGATTGTCCGAGGTAGGATACCCGGGGGTGTAGCTATCCTCTGGAATAAGAAATATGATCCACATATTTCAGTGGTAAGATTGGGAGTGGATTGGGCTATTGGCATAGAGTTTAATTTTCATGATACAAAGTTTATCCTCTTAAACATATACACTCCTTATGAGTGTTGTGTCAATGAAGCAGAATATCTTAATCGATTAGCATTTCTTGGCTCTTTTATTCAAGATAATGCCTCAACCTGTATTTTCATTGTAGGAGACATGAATGCTGACATTTCTGATATGAATTCTCTCTTTGCTAGACATCTAATTAATTTTTGCTCTGATGCTGGTTTAGTACTCTCAAGCAAGGTTCTCCTGCCTGCTGATAGTTACACTCACATCAGTGAAGCATGGCACTCTACCTCATGGTTAGATCACTGTGTTGGTACAACTGATGCTCATGACTCAGTGGATGCCATGGAGATTCATTATGAGTTTGCAAATGCTGATCATATACCAGTTTCTTTGTCTGTGAATGTTGAGAAGCTACCCGCTTTGTCTACTGTGGCTAGTAGCATCAACACAGGGAGACTGGATTGGTCTAAGCTAACTGAAGAAGATGTTCAAAATTATTTAATTAATACTGATAGGTTGCTGGGAAACATTTCATTGCCTAAAGATGCCATACAATGTTGTGATATTAACTGTAAAAATTCGCAACATATTAATGACTTATGTGTTTTATATGATTTAATTGTGAAATCACTTCATGCTGCCTGTAGGCCTTTTTATAAATTCCAGTGTGGGCCTCAGAACATCAAGCCCGGATGGAATGAGCATGTGGCAGGGCTTCATGCCGAAGCTAGGAGGGCTTTTAAAGCCTGGATAGTGTCTGGTAGAGACAGACAGGGACCTTTATTTGAACAGAAGAAACGTGCAAATGCACATTTTAAATACGCACTTCGATACATTAAAAAGGAATGAGAACTCGCTGAGGTCTGAGTCTCTGGCATGTAAGTTACAATATAAAAACTATAATGATTTCTGGAAAGAGATTAGAGCCATGAACAATAGTAAGTTGCCCTTACCTACAGATATTGAGGGAGTCAGTGGATCAGATGCTATCTGTCAGATGTGGCGACAACATTATAATGAGTTATTTAACTGTAATGAGAGGAATAATTTTGAGGTTGGATATGTTTATAATAATGAAAATGTGGTTATTAATTCAGAAGAGATACAATCTGCAGTATTGGGTTTAGATGACAACAAAGCTTGTGGTGCTGATAAAATAACTGCTGAACATCTAAAATATGCTAGCAGGAAACTTATTCCTCTGCTTGCTATATGTATGACAGGATTCTTAGGCCATGGGTCTCTGCCTGAAGCCATTTTACCAGTACTATTAGTGCCTGTTCTTAAGGACAAAGCTGGCAAAATAAACAGCATAGACAATTATAGGCCCATAGCTTTAGCCAGCATTGTTTCCAAAATCTTGGAGAAAATCCTCCTTAGCAGGTTGGAAAAGTACATTCTTACCACAGATAACCAATTTGGTTTTAAACGTAAACATGGTACTGATATGTGTATATTTGCCTTAAAGGAAATCTTAGACCGATATAATTGCTTGAATTCCACTATCTTTACGTGTTTTATAGATGCTTCCAAGGCATTTGATCGTGTGAATCATCAGAAACTGTTCCTTAAGTTGCATCATAGAGGAGTGCCTAAAGTCATTTTAAGAATCTTAGTCTACTGGTACGCTCACCAGTCCATGCAGGTGAAATGGGGGGATTCTGTATCCGAACCTTTCTATGTTGGTAACGGTGTACGCCAAGGAGGAATCCTATCTCCTTTTCTTTTTAATGTGTATATGGACGAATTGTCACAGCAGTTGAATGCATGCAATACAGGATGTGTGATTGGCAATAGTCTCATTAATCACCTTATGTATGCAGATGATTTGGTTATATTTTGCCCATAAAGTGCTGGCTTACAACAACTTTTGAAGGTTTGTTCCCAATACGGTGTGGATTTTGATATTCGATATAATGCAAATAAAAGTAATATTATGATTGTCAGAGGCAAAGAGGACAGGAAATTGGTATTTCCTGATTTATTTTTATCTGGTACTGCTCTTAAAGTATGTGATGATGTGAAGTATTTAGGCCACCATTTTGTTAATGATCTGTCAGATGATAAAGACATCAAAAGACAGTGTCGTAAGATGTATGGTCAAGCCAATATGCTTGCACGTAAATTTAACATGTGTTCTACTGCTGTAAAGGTTGCGCTATTTAGAGCATTCTGTACCCCGCTATATACTGCCCATCTGTGGCGTGCTTACAGAAAAAGCAATATGAAAAAAACTAACTGTGGCGTATAATGATGGAATGCGGATGCTTCTCAGAATACCGAGATGGTCTAGTGCCAGTCAAATGTTTGTAAATGTTGGTGTGCCTACCTGTCATGCTTTAATTAGGAATTTGATGTATCGTTTTATGTGTAGGTTGACAGCATCTGAAAACAGTATTATTCAGGCATTGGTCAAGCCTGGGTTTAGCTCTGTCAGGTTCTCATCCGCACTCTGGAGACATTGGAGGGCATCTTTGTATACTGAAAGTGTTGTATGCTGATCTCTTATTTTATTTTTATTTTTAATCTGCATGCATTGGTGTGCTTTTTGTTGTTATTTATGTTATTTATGTATTGAGTCTATTTTTTATACATTGTACTATGGATCTTCATGTGTCCTGAATAAAATCATATATATATATATATAAACACAGTTACAGCAGCATCGGTGCACGGCGGCACAACATAAAGGCAAGTAGCCAACATACCCTACCTGGCTGTGACAGGGGACCGTGGCTGGCGTAGATCAACACCGGTGCTTCGCACTTGTTGTGAAAGTCCCCCGGACATAGCCGTCATGTTTGGGTTCATAATATGAGGCGCTAGCCGCCCGCACACAACCGGGTGAGTTAACTAATGCTATACGGCGCTAACTTGTTTTATCGGCTAAAGCACAGCCGCACATATTCCCTGAATTAACCAGGTAGTCCATTCTCCTGGTTTACTTCCCCCACGTCTTCTATTCCCGAGCGGCTTTCATACAGCACCGGGCCGCCTGCAATACATTTTCCTCCTCGGTGTCTCTCATCAGCCTCTGTGTACAGTACACTGTTCTCCGACCGTGCCAATGTATGTGATGTCGGGTCAAGCCCAACGCTGATTGGCCAACGCGGTTAATCGTCACGCGTAGGAGCGTAAAAAGTTCAATTTTTTTAACTCCGCTTTTTGGCTCATACGCGGATAAAATGTTGCTTTAGCGCGAGTGACGCATCTACGCGCCATGTACACGCGTAAACCAATGGTTCCCTATGGAAAAATAGCCGATTTTATACGCGTCTGTACGCGTGTAAAGCGTGTAGTGTGTTCGCACCTTTAGAGTGCAATACTGTGGGGGATGTTGAGCCTCTAGATCAGGCGCAGGTGACTCAGAGGGAAGGTGAAACAGGTAAAGAGGTTGAGAAAGTAGAACAGATGATTGTTGTGGGGTCCTGGTGAGGCCTGTCTGGCTCTGATATGCAAGCAGTGGGAAGACCCTTCACTCAAACATACTTTGAGGGTGGCAGGTGTTATTTCCTTTGTGAGGATGTGCTGGTTAGGAAATGGTGACCAACTGCCCGGCCAGCAGATGCAGACTTGTGTGTTTGCACTGGTAGTTTTTCCTCAATGCTACAGAAAGGAAGTATTGAGCTTAGCTCATGATTCAGTTCTTGGCGGGCACCTGGGGGCCAAGAAAAACCTTGGAGAAAACCTCTTTTGTGAGTTCTTCTTGCCAAGTATCCGAAAAGATGCAACGTTTTTCTGTTTTTGCTGTCATGTGTGTCAGGTGGTTGATAAAGCAGGGGCTACAGTACCTGTGGCTCCCATACAACCCTTTCCCATAGAGGAAGAACCATTTCTAACATAATGATTGACTGTGTGGGGCCTTTTAAAAAAGTCGAAGAGGGGAAATTAGTATCTTTGACGATAATGGATGTTGCTACTGTAACCTGAGGCTATCCCTTGTAGAAGCATAAATTGCTATAACTATTTTGGACAGTTTATTGAAGGTCTTTTCCTGTGCTGGTGTTCCATGATCAATCCAGTATGACCGAGAGATACATTTTAGTTGAATGTAATAATAATAATATATTGAATGTATATAGCACTTTTCTCGCACTCAAAGTGCTTAATATACATGTCCCAGATATTCTTCAGCATGCCATCCTGTCACAGGGAGCCATAACAAAGTTTCATGGACCTTTAAAGAGCATGATTCGAAAATGTGTAGAGGCTCACCTAAAGGAGAGGGATGAGTCCATTACTTTTCTGTTGTTCGCTATTCCAAGTTGCAGTCAGCAGGATTTGAGCATTTGAGTGCCTACAATGTTCTCATGAAGGCTAGGTAGGATCGGAAGGCTCTAAATAGAACCAGGGGACCCAGTGGATACATTACAATAGTTCTCTGGAATTCATCTATTGTACTATTGATTCTGTGTTTTTTTTTAAAGTAAGTTAGGAATCTTTCTTTTAAGTGTTCAAAAAGACAAACTCAGTGATGAGTGAGTTATGGTCACTTAGATTCCCAGGCTCACACATTCCTGAACTCAAACCCCCACAAGGCAACTCCACACCCCGCAAAAGACCTGGAAGAGAAGAGTGGGTGAAGGCTTTTTGATTGAGAACATTTAAGTGATTTAGGAAGTGAGCAGAAGGAGACAGAGAAAAATGGAGGTGGAGTGGAGTGGAGTTGATGGCTTCAGAAGCAGTGTAGCATAGTGGACAACAGGGAGTGTGTACACTGAAAAAAAGAGGAAAAGAAAGGAAGAGTACTTACAGCTCCTTGCTCTCCTGCAACTCAGATGATGAATAGTGTGTGTGTGTGTGTGTGTGTGTGTGTGTGTGTGTGTGTGTGTGTGTGTGTGTGTGTGTGTGTGTGTGTGTGTGTGTGTGTGTGTGTGTGTGTGTGTGTGTGTGTGTGTGTCGTGCGCGCGCTGGTAGGATAGGGAATCTCTGCCGCTCAGTGAAGCGAGACGGCTGCTGTTATGAATTCTGAATTAATCACACCATCAGCCTCTTGACACACTAGTATCGCAAAGCCAGACCAAACTACAGCAAGTAGTATGGTCTGGAAGCACTCCGTTTAGAGCCGTCTATTCGGGGGGGGGGGGGAAACTGACACCATACACTTTGGCCCTCGAGGAGCTCACGGGACCTATCAAAACGACAGACGTTTTAAAATTTGTATGTGGTTCTTGTAGAACGCTGTTAAACAAATATCATAGGTGCTATTGTGAAGTGGAACGGATCGGTTCATTGTTTAAATCAATGTCAAATGTGCATGCCGCTGTCAGAGTGAAAAGATGCGCAAAATCCACACCAACCCGTGATGGTCGTAGCAGCAAACGCATCGTCCCTGGGGAGAGTCCTGCCAGACGGAGTCTGGGCTTTTCCAAGGTCCTGCCATTGTAATGAAATCAGATAGTTCTATCAGTAATTACATTATATTAAAATTAAACAAGATTGGATGTCTAGTTCCACAAACAATTTCGAAAACTGTTCTATATAATGCCTTTTATCACCAATTAAGGTTATACTGTCCAGAGATGTGTTAATGTTACTCTATTGAACCTGCATGTACGCATAGATATGAGTCCAAATACTATTATATTTTTATAATAAGGTTTATCTTATAGCTTAAATTTCAATCTGTTTTTTTGTCATAAATAAATAAACAATAATTGTTATTTTCTCCCCAAGTGCTACAAACGTCAATGTTTGGAGTATTCCTCGTCCTGACGTACCTCACCTCAAATGGCGTGCCTTTGGGAACTATAAAGCCGCGAACACACCGCACTGGCCGCGCGGCGAGATTACATACAAAGTGAATGTACTAGCGCGTGGCCGCGCGTCCACCCAAGAATCGGCGGCCGGCGCTTGCGTGTGGCAGCGCCTCATCGAAGCGTGTGAATCAAAGGCGCTACCATTTGCGGCGTGGCCAACATCTGCAGCGAACGCAGAAGATGATTTTTTTTTTTTTTGCGTCGCCGCAATAGCCAATCAGCGTTGAGATTGCCCGGTGGTCTGCAAGACGAGGTGCGTAACAAGTTAAGACATGTTACGGTAACATGTTTTTCTTCTCCACTTTAGGCTGCTGTCTCTATTCTGGAGAATAGGCCTCAGCCACAGCTTCAAACACTGCCACTGCCACAGACAACTCCACCGCAGGTGCAACTGCCACAGCTACAGCCTGTTGTTGTTCATGGTGCATCAACTACTGAAAGCATAAGAGTGCCTAAAATAACAAAGGTTTGTTATGAAAGGCACCCCAGAAGCAACACTTAGTTAAAATGAAAATCATATTTAACCCTTGTGCCCTCTTCGAATTTACTATACACTCACCACCTTCGAGCCAAAAATGTCCACGCTCACAAAAAGTGCTATTAAATCATCATACATCAATATTTTTTTCTGATTTTTTTTGCATAAATCTCTTAAACAACTTCTCACCGACTCAAAACTACCAAACATTCAATCATTTTCAGGATTTTAACCCTTTAAATGCCAGTTTAAGCATTTGCATTATTTCAATATTTCATACCAAAAAACACAAAAAATTAATTATTTTCCATATAATAAATAGTAGGGGGATGTGGCATTAGTGGTGATTAGAGTATGGGATATGTCAAAGATTAGCAACCAATTTGATTTGATTGCATTACCGGTAGTATTTTTTATGTAGTGCCAGATGTAACATAAAGCACCCTCTTACCACCTTCGAGCCAAAAATGTACACACATAAAATCTGCAATAAAATCCTCATACATCAATATTTTTTTCTGATTTTTTTTGCTTGAATCCCTTAATCAACTTAAAGGCCTACTTCACCGGTTTGAATATGAAGGTGTATTGAATTCTGAGATCCTATGTAGTATGAATGTGCAAAAAAAATTAAAATCGGTTCATCCTAGCCTGAGAAAAGGCAGAAAGAGTGTTTTTTAACCCTATATTTCTCTTTCTCGTGACATCACAGAAAGAGAAATATAGGGTTAAAAAAAATTTACTTTGTAAATATTACTGTGATGTCACAGTAAAAGACATCAGTAATATTTACAAAGTAAGTTTAAAAAAAAAAAAAACACTCTTTCTGCCTTTTCTCAGGCTAGGATGAACCGATTTAATTTTTTTTCGCACATTTATACTACATAGGATCTCAGAATTCAATACACCTTCATATTCAAACCGGTGAAGTAGGCCTTTAAGAATACAATAGAAAAACAGATGAGCAAGTGTGTGGCTGGCTGACAGGATTTACTAGATATGGTTCAGTGGTTGTCAACTGGTTGTCCCTTTTGAGGGATGAGGGGGAAGACAGCCCTAGGAGATATTTACTCCAGTGGGACAACAGTCATAAAGATTTGATAATGCACAGCAAATTATACCAATCTTATCAATCTACTTTAGCTGATCACCTCCTTTTACTGACATGTTTGCAATGGGCATTGCCCTGCTCTGCAGAATTTGATCATTTCTTTGCACTTATCCTATGACCCTTTCTACATGAATACGCACATTAGCCAATGTTCTTAGGGCTACAGGTGATGTATGGCTCACATAGTTGAAACACTTGCATCAACACTCAGAAATGTGGCAGTCCTGTGTAAAACTTAGTCGTGTCTTGGTTGTTCTGAAAAGCCTCTTGGGTAAACTGTGTCCAGTGCTTTAATTCTGAGGTCGCTCAGCTCTGCTGATGCTTGGTTCATAGCATCTTCCATCTTGTCAAGATCGTCCATGCTCAAGTCTGTCTGCATTCTGCATCTACATAGAATATTTGGCAAAGGGGATAAGGTTAAAATAGTTTACTTTACTGTCAGTTTAACATTTACATTTCATTTTTATATGATGTAAGAATGCAATGTAAAAAAAAAATAGATATATACGTATACACATACAACATATAAAGACAAGTTATCAACCACACCACTGAGTATATATATAGTTTTAGAGTTTGCAGTTCTACTTCCACTGTATCCAGAAGTTGGTCAAAATCATGTCTGAACAAAACACATTTGTTTCATCTATAAACAGTACATCATCTAGTACCTTGGAGATAATTTAGAACACCAAATAGAACTAATAACAGGTTAGTTCTAAACAAAATAAGTACCACTGAAGTAAATATGCGTTAAAATGCCTAATCTAGAATTGCCAACATGGGCATTTACATTTTATTTACCTTTCAAGTGTTCAGGTTCTGGGTTCCCCCGTCACACCAAGGTCCAGCAATGCAGCTGTGTTGGTGCAGGCAGCTGCATCTACATAGTATATTTGGCAAAGGGGATAAGGTTGAGAGAAATAATTTAAACAAGTGTAATACCACTAATGAAGTCAAAAATTTGAAGTGTCAAAATAATTATTGTAGCAATATCAACGTAGGCATTAAAATTGTATTTACCTTTCAAGCGCTCTAGTTCTGGTAGCTCATCTATGTTGGTGCAGGTAGCTATAGGTCCTCGAGGACTTTTGATGCTTTTTTGACTTTTATGACCTATAAACGTTGTTATGATGATTCATAGTCATGCTTAACCATACTAAATTATCAAATAATGACTTATGCATTTCAACGTATTCCCTGCTGACCGTCTGGGATGTCTGTGCAGAGCACTAAACACTATTCTAGCCAGTCGAGAAGTCACGTGTTCAGAGCGGTCTAACCCTTTGTATCCGTGTGACGTCGCATGTAACTTTGGGTCGTCACCACACGGATGTTTCCATGTATAGTAATGCTGTCACTTCCTTGCTCGCGTCTGCCTCGCGCCCTTATAGGTCCATGCTCGCGCTTCCCGCCACTGAAAGTGTTCCGGAAGGAAGGTAACCAATCACAACGGAGTGGGGTTTACAGGAGGGGGCGGGGGGGAGCGGAGATTGCCGAAGCACAGGCGGAGGGAGCGGAGATTACCGAAGCACAGGCATGCTGGATCGCCAAAATAAGAGAAAGAGCTTCCCGAAAATCTACATAGTTTTTTGTGATGTGATTCGTGTCAGGTTGCTCTATAGCAGTGTAAAACAAGAAATTAAGACCAGAACAGTAGTATAATAGGTCCTCTTTAAATTGGGAAACATTTGAATAGATGCGTTGCCCCTAAATTTTCTACTTGCGCCCCTAACTATTCTGAGTTAGGGGTGCCAGTGCTCCTAGTTAAAATGGTTAGTCTGGAGCCCTGGGCAGGTCGGTGGGAGGTCGGCGCCCCAGCGCCCTCTATCGGTGAGCCGCCGCTGTAGCTACCTCTTATAATCATGAACTGTACCAGATTACAAAAAAGATAGGTTGTAGTGATGAGGTAATCTTTAAGAAATTAGGAACTACTTAGTTGTTATGATGCATCACTTTACTAGGAAGTGCAGAAAAAGACAGATGAAGTATAGTGATGAATGGATCGTTAAAAGTGTGTTAGTCAGGTTTGAATCATAAAGAAAATGTTCAGTGTGTTGATTCACAAATATTTATTTACTAGTCATTACCCAATTGGTTCATTAATCTCCCGTCTTTTTAAAGTAACTCATCACTATCTACTATAAAATCCTTGATTAGATTCATTCTAGCCCACTCTTTAAAGTGCGTATTGGAAGTTAGATACTGCAGTGACGAAGCATATTGGAAAAACATCTACACTACAAGTGGCCTCTTCAGCCGTTTTTGTGATTAAATTTTATTTCCGCATCTCAAAAATAGTTTTCGAACGTGACGTAGCATGGGGACTAGGGTTGCAAAATTCCGGGAATTTTCAAAGTTGGAAACTTTCCATGGGAATTAACGGGAATAAACTGGAATTTACCAAATTTAAAGCCACCCAAATGCACTAAATTCTCCTAACTATGTTATTTCAGTCCAGGCAAACGTTCTAGACTGTATAAAGCAGTTTTTTCAACTAAGTTTTAATATATTTATGAATATTTAATTTCAAATCAGATTTTTTTTTAAGTTTATTGAGACACCCAACTCGATATCATATATTGATTTTTACTAGACTAGGTTTACAGAGGCTTAAACTGTGATTTTACATATAGTTGGGGACAATGTATTTTAGCATAATCTTGACTAAAACAACCAGATTTTATGCAAGTACACTTGGCAACTTGCACTTTGCACACATCCTACTGCAGGGGTACTGAGGCCATGCCCCCTACATGCACTGTGCATTCCTCCATCACATGGGGGGCATTTGACTTTATTTATTGAATGGTTGGGTTCAGACAGATGACTAATATTTAACTCAACATTCATCTTTTTGTTGTTCAGTGAAATTATTGATTGTTCATAAAATAATCAACTTGATAAAGTTCTTCTTACAAATAAATCTGTTCAAATGTAATGTTTTTTAATTGTATTATTTTGCATGGATGTCTGCCTATGACCAAACATATGTTAAGATTTATGTTTGGATGTGAAAAAAAAATAATTTCAATTACCGACATTTAGTTAATTCCTATAATTTCCAATTTTGAATGTTCCCAAAATTCCCGAGCGAAAGTTCCCGTGGAAAGTTTCCGGTAATTTACCGGAACCTTTGCAACCCTAATGGGGGACGGACGCTAATCATCTTAGACTACATAGCAATATAGCCTAGCATAGGTCTATGAATATAACAACAATGGATAACAGTTTCGGACCACTTCCGTACAATTTTGAGCCAGCTAGCCGTGAGGTGGAACAGCAACCACCTAATAGGGGGAGACACCATGGCAATAGCATAGGAGGGAGATAGAGTTGTGGCGTCAGGAAAATCAGTGGAGAATTGGGCAGGTGTCTTGGTGAGTGACTGGCATTAGCTTGAGTTAATATTAGCTAATGACAGCAAATGATGGCCACGTTTCAATATTTAACAGGCATAACTTTACTAGTACTTGATTACATATGAATCTAAAGGATGTATAACTCCACACTATCTCTTACATCTACTACTGGAGGGATGGAGGGCGGACGGACGGGTGGGCGAGCGAGAGTGCGCGAGCAAACTGAAAGAAACGAGCGAAGTTTACCTCACATTTCATTTTGATAGGTGCTTGTGTGGGAAATGCCAGCCAATGAGCTCAGCTGAGGAGAGCATGTGCTGCAGAGAGGTGGATCCCTTCTGGGCTCTGGTGGAGACGCTTGACGTACCCAGACCTGACATAACATGCCTGACACAGCATCCAGGCTTTGAGGGATGCTGTTTGAACCCCTTTGTGCTCCAGATAGCATATTTGGCCTTCAGACAGGAGCATGGCCCTCTGCAGGCCAGCAGACACGAGTATGTTCAGTTATCCACTTTCAAATAACTATAAAAATATCCTAGTTTACCAAGTCAATAGAACCTGATCATGATCAGGTTATATTTGAGCTCAAGTGACAAATTTGGGGGTTTTGAAACCTGCTGAACCCCAGAATTTGTGACTTGTTTTATATGTTGAATGGACTTTACCAATCTTATATCACTGAAAACATTAAACATTTAAATACATTAATTGGTAGCAATATCAATATCTATTGTAATTTACCTTATTAATACCACTAACAATATCACCCTTTTTGATGAAAACGTTTAAAGCGGCAACGAGTAACATTTAAATATCTTTTAAACAGCCTCATGTTTCCTCTCATAATCATAAATTACCTTTAACAGCAAACGAGACCATCAGTGCAAAGAAAGACGTTTTTATATAGTTTTTATTACTGCATTTGGTCTGGTCGCACACCCAGTCCGATTTTGGGTTCACGCGTGCATGCTCTATGGTCACATTTCCGTATTGGTCGCAGATTTCAGTGTGGCGCAACAACGCGATTTGAGAAGCCTATCCCTCCAGGTGAGGGAAGGGGATAGGTTGACCAGATCCCAATTCACCAGATGTGGGACAAAGTGCTAGCCTGGAAATCCAGACCCTTATATCCAGTGTTGGGAACGTTACTTTAAAAAAGTAATTAGTTATAGTTACTCACTACTTGTTCCAAAAAGTAACTGAGTTACTAACTGAATTACTTTATAATAGAAGTAACTAGTTACCAGGGAAAGTAACTATTTGCGTTAGCCTACTGTAAAAAAAAAAGTTGCAATATGTCAAAATTTGGATTTTTTTGAGCAGTTTTGACAAGTCAGTTGAAATGAGTAGAACAGACAGGTAGGCCTACGTGTAGGCTACATAACCTTCAATATGTAGCCTATTGCACATCAACAGACAGCAAGAGGTTTATCCTGCACCTGCAGTATTTTGTTCTCAACAAAAGTAGTAGAGGAAACTGCTGAATGTACCGTGATCTGCTATATCACTGGATTCACTTCAGGGGTGTCGGCTAAAACACCACTTCAGGCCAAAAACGTCAGACTATGAAGCATGAGACGATGAGAGGAGGAGTAAGGATTTATCCGCTGTTTATTTCCTTCTTTAACATGCACAGCAGCATACAGATCCCAGGAAAAGAACGATAGCAATATTCGGCTCGTGATGACACGCTAAACAGCTGTTGCAACCGGCGAATCGCGGCCGTTTAATAGCGTGCATAAATTATAATTTATAGAGATCGGGAAACTCAATGCATTTACTCACAAGGGCGATGCAAACAAATTCAGGGAGAGCACGTTTCAACCGTGGATTGATAGGTGGTTACTGCGCCAACGTGCACACTCGTCGCTCACACAACAGAGAGAGAAAGAAAAATAAACTTCACTAAACAGGCGCTCCGGCTGACTGACGTGACGGCGCTAACTGACAGTTATGTCATCCACACACCGGTCTCCTCACTAGCAGTTTGTGTAGTATGGAGCCAGGGGTGCGTTCGGATTACACAGTTTATTCAATCAATTCATAGTAACGCACCGCATTTAACGTTCAGTAACGATAACGGCGTTGTAACGACGGAAAAAGTAATTAGTTAGATTACCCCGTTACTGAAAAAAGAACGGCGTTACGTAACGCCGTTCTTTTAAACGGCGTTATTCCCAACACTGCTTATATCTTGAACGATAGAGGGTCTGGCCACGATCAATAGTAATTTCCAACTCAAGGGGCGGCTCCTACTCGTGCATTTCAAATGCCACTGCACGCAGTTGGATAGCACTACAACCAATCAGAGCGCACAAGGTGACGTAAGCCCCTTTCGTTTAGCGAACAGCTGTTAAACTGTTAAATTAAACGTTTGCCGTTGTCGGTCGGCAAAACAGAAGATTCCACTTACTTGCTAATGAAAGATTTGAGTGCCGTCTTCCAAATCGTTAAGGGTCGAGGCCAAAGCAGTCTCAAACTCACACAACATATCCGCAGCGATCTTTGATGTTTACTATCACGGCTTCGACGTCGCATGCACGTCACTGTCGTCATCCGGTTACGTCCTCCCCAGAGTACCATATAAAGAGCTCTGGCGCGCCCATATTAGATAGAACCAATTGAAACGTGACCCCAGATTTCTGGTCTTCTGATAAAGCTTCAACGGAGCGTGTCCAGACCAACACACGCAGCAAATTTAATTTGCCAGCGCCTAGTGGCAGGTCTGGGAATGCCAGGCTAACAAAGTGCAGTTTTTTTTAGCAAAATAAACTCGTGTCACCACCGGTAATGCCAGAGACACGGCTTTCTATATTAAAAAACACCATCTTTAGATCAGCGCGCAGCAGTTAAGTTAGCTACTGTTGAACAAATAGAGCATTAAGGCTGCGGCTTCACATTAAAAGCATTTCACTGGCTTTACATTAGCATTTCACTGGACAAACGTGAGTTGGCTTTTATTTTGAAGTAACAGGAACGTAAACTATCGGATAAATGCCAGATTATAAAACACGCATTTAAAAAGGGGGGCTCACTTTCAATAATGTAATTGAAATGCGATCTGGTCATCCTAGAAGGGGAGCGGGAGCCTTGTATGAGACAGTTATTTGTCGTCATAATGACTGATAACGTGGCTGAACCATCGAAGAAAAAAAATTAAATGCAATTCATTCTTTCATTCATAGGCGGGCGGGAGGGCGTTGCCAAGCAACGTATACACAATTCCACGGGAACCTAGACTGTGTTTACTCCTAAATGAATGAGCCTACTAAAACAACGTTTACTTTGTCTCACCAGCATCATCAGATGACCATTATTCATCTGAAATAGTCATTATTTACAACAACATAAACACATTACCTCACCGTGAGCCATACTAACTAACTGCCATCTCTCGTTCATTCGCTTTGTGTGCGGACACGGACTCGTTAACAATGCATCAACTCATTGCAATCAGGTGTTTAGCACTGATTGGCCTCCAAAGGGAGATGTGCACAGGAGGGAAATCCAGGACTGTCATGTTCATGGATGTCCTGAACATGGTTCACCATGCTTTGCCACTTGGCCTCCATTACATTTAGATCCCCATTAGGTGTGGAAGCTGCAGTCCAGTATAGGTGGTTGACAATTGATGGCCTCCACAGCTTAAGGTCCTCACAACCCCTCTCCTTTGCAGCAGCATCTAGCGCTTTTCCTATGCCTGTTTGAGAACATAAACACAATTTTTTTTTTTTTTTTTTTAAACAAGTGTTTACCTAAACAAACCTATGAACATCAAGTTACTTACTTTTACCAACATGCCAGATGTCAAAGAAGTGACTTGTTCCTTCAGGGCACAACTCCTCCCGCACCCACTTGGCAACCTAAAGAATGAGACAACATTTCTTAAAATTAGTAAGGCTGGGGCGCCCGTGGCACAGTGGGTACAAATCTGCCTAATAAAGCAAAGAAAATATCTTAAAAAAAAAAAAATAGTAAGGCTGTTTTGAGCATTTGCAGCATGCCAAAATCAACAGCCCCACTGTAAAATTAATGTAGGGGAATGTCTTTACCTGGCGATTTCTGTCGGTAATAAGGGCTGAAACTTGCAAGTGTTGCTCCTTGAGAAACGCTATGTTTCGCTTCAGACCCTCCAGCTCACACCAGTTGCTGCTTGGTACCTCTGAGCTCTGTAAAAAACATTAATCAGTCATATAAGAAAGTGCCACATCAAAAAGAGAACAACTGATTTGTGTGTCCACTAATGGTAATTTACTTGGACAAGTTGAAGATCCAAAACCCTGTTGATGCGGTCCTCAATCACGGTGTAGGTCCCATACTTGGCACAATGACCAGGAGAGTCTGACCTATGAATGTCATGAATAGCTTAATTAATTCAAACATTTAAGCCAAAAAACACTGCAATGGATACTGTTACTTAGCTACTCTGAACCACAAAAATAAACTGAAGGCGATCTCCACACGCGAAGACGGTACACATGCAAAGATTTGGCAAGGATCAGCAAACAACACACGGCACCCTCACTGGCGACCAATAGAAGCTGGCCCTGCGCTGCTGGCGGTCACCGGTACGGGGCACGCCTGAACAAAAATCACAAAACAAAACAAGCCCAAAACCAACACACTACGGCACCATATAAAAGTATACAAGCGAGGTGTTATACCTGCAGTCACCTGAGAGGATTAGACCCCCCCCCCCCCATCTCCTTCAGCTGGCTGACTATGCCAGCTTGCTCATTCTTCCACGCCTGCACAATGGTGGGAATTGTGTAAAGACGTTGATGGCGGAAGAATGTGTTTACACTAAAACATTGAAGGCCAAACAGTTTCAACATCCTAAGTGTTTGTGTAGCCATACAACCAGAAAAGTGGATGGCCCCACTAAGCATCAGGTTGCAGGCTGGCATGTTTTTATGCAGCACTGGCTGGTTCTGCCAGACACGCTCAAACCCACAAGCTGCACAGACCTAAGAGATGTGTATGAAAATTACCATTAGAACTTTTAAACAGTCAAAAAATCTGCTTTACCGTGAAACACCATGAATTATGTGCACAGTGAATTGATAAAGTAAAAAATGACAACCCAAAAAACACAATATAAATACAGGTTAGCACACATCTTTACTTTTATACGAGTACAATATCCTCTTACATGTTTGATCTGAACAAATGTTCCCTTCTGCTCCACGTTACCATGGGTTTCCTCACAACAGGCAGGACAAATGGTGAAGAGAGCCATCAGCTGGGTGAGGCAGACAATTAACTTGTCTGCAACTCTGGAAAAACAAAACACTTATTATTTCTGAAGGACAGAATTTTGAAAAAACAAAATCTAAAAGTTAAGGAAGTTGTCTTACCCGAAGTGATACACACAGTTCGGTCTGTGTCCCCACTCTGACCGTCTGTGTCTGTACCTGGATAGCTAGGTTGAAAGAGATTTACTTAATATAAATGTAAAACATCATATATTCAATGGCCACTACACCTATACAATATAATGAAATCAGATACGACAAACCTGCAATAAAATCTACTTTTACAAAGTATTGTTTAGTTTTTGTAGTCATATGGTCTGAGGTGTTCTTATTCATGTAAATGAAAGTGGTTATACTGTTGAGCTATCCCAGCCTACATGAGAGATAATTAATTATTGTGACAGTATGTAAAGAGTGAATATGTTGGCTAAGAACATGTAGAGCTAAAGCTAGATATAAGAGTTAAGTCACATTACCTGATGAACGATAAGGAGGTCTTTTATTTATTTATTTATTTTTATTAGAAATTGTATTTACAAAAATAAACGATCTGTTCAATCACAAGAGCGCCCGAGGCAAACATCAAAACATAGTGCATTACAGATCAAACTCATTACAAATAGCTTTGGTTTTCACAGCTTTGTAGTTGTTGCAATACTTAAGCGTGTCCAGGTAGGCATTAAAGTAAGTAATGAAGACAATAAAACTAGGTTTCTGACTTCCAAATTTGGTGTGTGTATATAGAATTTAGCTAATAATAACATAAGATTAATAACAAACAGTTTTTTAACAGAAAATATATTTTCAAAAATACCAAATAAAATAAAATCAATTTTGAGTTTGAGTCGTATATCTAACTTTCTGTTCAAAAAGAGGTTAATTTCATGCCACAGAGTTTGACTAAAGGAACATTCCCAAAAAAGATGTTGTGTTGTTTCATCTGTGACGTGACAAACTGAGCAGAGAGGATCAACATCTAACATATATCTTACAATAACAGAATTAACAGGGTAACATCTGTGCAATAGTTTCAAAGACACCTCTCGCACTTTATTTGAGACAAAAAAATTCCTGGGTAATAACCATGTTTTTTCCCATTCTATATGTAAATACTGATTATTCCAATAATATTGTTTGTTTTTACACTCAAAAAAGGATCTGAGTTTCCTATATAAAGCTCTGGCAGAAAGGTTTGCTGGACAGTATCTCTGATTGACGATGAAAGTAGAATTTTAACACCTGAAGGAATTGCATCAAAAACAATAGCAAATTCCCGAGGAAGCACAGGAATGTTATATTCTGATAAAAATGCATTATATGTAAACAAATGACCCTCCTTATTAAATAGTTGACTGACAAGTAGAATTCCATTATCAACCCAATTCTTCAAAAATAACGACTTTCGTTTAAAACAAATATCTTGGTTGTTCCAAATATAATATTTTTGAGGGGAAAAGTTATGTTTATACACTAGGCACCAGCTTAAAAGTAGCTGTTTATGGAAATCAGAAAGTTTTATGGGAAGCTTTTCTATTTTAAAATGACATCTTAACAGAAAATTAAATCCTCCTAAGGCTTCAAATATATATGTTGAAATGAAATTCCATAATGAGGTTGGATTAGCTAAATATCTTTTTAACCATTTAATTTTAAAAGTGGAATGAAGAGTATGAAAATCTAAAACATTTAATCCACCATTGCTTAGTTTGTTAATCATACATTTTTTTTCAAATGAGATGTGATTTTCTTTTCCATATGAAATCAAACAAAGTTTTATCAATTTTTGTACATAAATCTTTAGAAACATCAAGAGCTGAGCTAGTATAAACCAGTCTAGAAAGGCCCTCAGCTTTGGAGAGCAAGACTCGACCAGTTATCGTTAAGTCTCTTTGGAGCCATGAATTGAATCTTTGCTGCAGTGAAGAGATGAGTGGATTAAAATTGTCATTCATTCTTGAGTTTTGTTCTTTAACAATTATAACACCAAGGTACTTAACTTTGTACTTCACAGGAATACCTGAAACTTCTAAGTCATTGCAAGGCTTGATGGGAAGCAACTCACATTTGGATAAATTAAGTTTGAGACCAGAGGCTGCTGAAAACTTGTCAAATAAGTTTACTGCATTAACAATCTGAGACCTGTCCTGTAGAAATAAAGTCATATCATCTGCTAGTTGGCACAAAGAGATTACCCTTCCAGCTATTGAGATGCCTTTCAAGATACTATTCTGAATAAATATGGCTAATATTTGCATGGGAATCAGGAATAAATATGGTGAAACAGGACAGCCTTGGCGAATCCCTCGTTCTATTCTAAATCTCTTTGTGGTTCCATAGGGCAATTTAATTGAACTATTCCCAAAAGCATATAATGTGCGTATTGATTTTTTAAAATGTTCTCCAAATCCAAACATATCAAGGGCTTTAAATATGAATTCATGTTCTATAGAGTCAAAGGCCTTTTGAAAATCAAGAAAAAGAATGAAACTATCATCTAGCACTAAGTCTGAGTAGTCTAATATATCAAGGACGAGTCTTATATTATCTATTATGTGTCTACCAGACATAAAGCCATTTTTGGATTCACCAATAATGCAGTTTAGAACATTTTTTAATTTATTAGCTATACATATTGCAATAATTTTATAATCATTATTTAACAATGAGATGGGATGCCAATTATCCAACTTTAAGATATCTTTCTGGGGTTTTGGGATTAAAGTAATTAGGCATTGGCATAATGAAGAGGAAGTTCTTCTTTGTTGATACTCTCATTAAAGACATTAAGCAAAAAAGGGGAAAGCTCTTCAGAAAATATTTTATAGAATTCAGAAGTCAATCCATCAGTTCCTGGTGATTTATTTACTTTATGTTTCTTAATAGCATCCTTAATTTCTACAATAGTAATTGGAGAATCACAGATCGCTTGGTTAGCAACTCCAATTGTTTTAACATCCCCAAGGGAGTTAAAGAATTCACCCATCTCAGCTGGTAACAACTTTGATTCATATAGAGTTTTATAATAGTTTTCACAAATGTTAGAAATGTCTGTGGGATTATCAACATCTGTGCCATTAAAAGAGAGTCTTGTAATTCCATTTTTGTTTTGCCTTTGTTTCTAGTTAAAAAAAATAACGAGTTCTGTTCCCCCTCTTCTATCCACTTTGCCCTTGAGCGAATAAAGGCTCCTTTTGCTTTGCTGATATATAACTGATCTAATTTAATTTGCAATGTTTGTAACTGTGCTTTTTGACTATCAGACATATTTTCAGGTAAGATAGAAGATAGTGAGATCAAATTTGATATCAAAGTATTTTTTTCCCTTTTTTAACATTTGCACCTGTTTCCATTAGGATTTTCCTTAATTCAAATGTTAATAACTCCCAGTATTTCCCATAAGCCCTCTCATTTTCTGCCAGTCTAAGAAACTCAGTTATCTTATTTTTGATAATTAAATTTAGAGGTTCACTGAATAAGAGTGTATTATTGAGCTTCCAGTATGCAGGGGCTCTTTTATTTACTCTATCTGATGACATATTCAACGTCAAAACAATGGCTTTATGGTCCGTAAGGGGTGTGGGAATAATCTCAACTTTACAGTGCGAGTAGGGTAAGGATTCAGAAATTAACCAAAGGTCTATTCTTGATTGTAAAGAGCCAGATCTATTTTTCCAGGTAAATTCCATTGGTGTTATTATAGCCATACACATTACCTATTAAAAAGGTCTGGTTATAAAGATAAAGAACCATGAGTACATAATGTCCATGTGGATCACTTTGTGTAAGGATCATTTTTCCATTGAACTTGTGTTTAAGGATTAGTGTTCCTGCTGATCGCTGGCTTCCATGTGACATCCACAAGTCTTCTCCCCATTGGGATTTCCAAAATGTATTGTCCTCAACAACAGAATGAGTTTCTTGGATTAGACAAAAGTCTGCATTAAATTTTTTTGCATATAAAAATAAAGCCTTTCCTTTTGTAATGTCTCTCAAACCTCGAGCGTTAACTGAAAAAAAACTTAACAGAAATGATTAAACAGAACAACTGTCACTCGCTTTAACCTTAAAATTGGTTATATGCAGACAGCAGAACTCATCCTCCTTTAACTTGAACGTGAGCATCAGATCAGTCAGTGAATTTCCTTGTTATCCACATTTTCCCTTTTTTTGAGAGAGGTGTTTTCGTAGGAGTAACGGGTGGGCCACCTTCAGTTTTGCGTTTGGTAGAGGAGATGTATGGCATTACTGCAATTCCTCGTGGAAAGAACTGATGCGTTTTCTTTAAAAAAAAGTTGGAGGAGAGTTCCGTTTGAACAACTTACTCCGTCGCCATCTTGACACTGTGAGCCAAAGTGACGCACAGATTTTGGCTGAGAAGCCAGTGAAGCGACGGCCTCTTGCTCCGAGTCTTCACTGGCTGTAGGCGCATATGTGGCTTCAAAACGTGCCGTATTTCCCAGCAACTAATAAGACAAACATTACAATTTAATTTCAAACTGTTTAAAATCCCTGATAGCCGACCTTTGTTAACCGACCAATAACTGCTTACAGATTAAACAACACCTTGGTCAAACACCGTGTCTACTAGTTTATTAAGAAACGGCAGCCTGTCAGTGTCAATCACCTAGCCAAAAAAATCGCTGACTCACCCCCTATCCCATATATATTTAATTAAATTCTATTATTTTAAGTTGTTTTATAACATTTTGAATGGTTTAACTGGTAGTACTCATTGCTTTATGTTCTAGTCGACGGTTTACGGCTAAACAGGTAACTGTTAATGACGATGATTTCATAAAAGTTTCATAAAATAGGATGCTGTTGCTAGCTAACATGTTAGCATGTTTACAGTATAAACTGATGGATTTTACAAGACAGCAAAGCTGCTTTACAATAAAAGATACTGACCATAAGTCATTATGTTGACTAATGTAGGAAGTTAGTAAACGTCAGAAAACAAAACTTACAGTGCACAGTTCACGTTTCCGAATAGTTGAATCTCTGACCGGTCCGTGAGCTTCACTGCCACCGGTGGCTGAGCCCGAAGCTGCGGCTGGAACCACACCGGCTTTCAGCCTCACTCGTTTCTCGCTCCGAAAACCCATCCTGAACTCCATCATGTCCCCGGAAACATAGTCCTCTGGTCTGAAGTGAACCCCGCAAACGACCGTGTTTTTGGTGACAGAGGCGAAAATAAAGTCCTTTCTCTTCACCTGTACAAAATGCACCCAGGCTCGAAAGCTTGCTCCATCCTTTCTCCTATCGGGGAAACTGTGAAATCGGACATGTTCGGGCAGGCGTTTGGAGTTGGAACAACCCCCACATACGCAAAACCTCATATCGTCGATTAAGCCAAGAAAAACCCCAAAACCACAGGGGGGGGGGGGGGGGGGAAATACAAGACCGCTCACCGCGTTAACTACTCACAACTATACGCATAGAGCTGAGGCAGCAACAGCGACCCCTTCTGACGTAATATGACGCGTTTGACGTATTGTGTAAAAAAAAAAAAACGGTTTTAGAAGCCTTGCTCAAAATAGTCACTTTAAAACTGGAATTTTTGCCGATATACTTTTTTAAACTGATAAAATCCTGCATTTTAATTTCAAAGGGCAATTTTCAGAGAATGTTATGTATAAATACTTTAAAAACATTAACTTCCAATACGCACTTTAACGGTTAATTATCATGTCTAGCCTGATTGGTTCTATTACAAAAAATACTATATAAATAATTAATTGTTATAGTTATATTGTAATTAACCCTATTAATCTGTGGGTCACCTTTCTTCAAGCGGAGGTCTTCTGTGGATTTCAGTCATTTTACAGAAGACACTGATTGGAATCCCACAGTGAGCAGCTTAAGGTCCTGTAACCTGCAGTAAATACCCAGTCAGCATTCAAGTTTATGAATATAGACATTGGTTTAGTTCTGTGTTCACATTGTCACCTCAAGGCAAAGGCATTCCTTTCTGAATTCGTCTCCTTCCAATGTATTGCTTTTGACAAATATGTTTATGCAGACATGAATGTCACATACACACAGGCCTCGAGTCATATAGCATCCTACACTATATCCATTGAAATAGAGCTACATTTGGTCCAAGGCAAGGAGTAAAAAAAACACACACTCTCCATTTTTTAGATATTAATTTTGCCGTGTTTGTAGCAAACCTGATAGAGGGAAACCATTGAAATGGGATGTGTTGAGTTCTGCTAACTCCCCTGGGCCACTAAGCTTATCATGAAGAGCATGCCAGAACAGCAGTGTTTATATATGCACATGTGCATAGTCAGAGCGTAAAAAGGACAAATTGAAAAGAGAAGAGAATTGAAGGTGGAACAGAATAGCCTGGTCCTATCATTACTATGGTAAAACATGTAAATAACCTTAGCTCCTCGGTGCCCTTGATGTGCTCTGCAGTGAGTAAACACCCAGCTTAGCCCCACACCCATAGTGTTTCTCTACCAGTTTAAGGCTCATAAATAGCTGAAGGCCCGCTGTCAGCTAGTTCTCTTGGTTGGAGACATTGAGCCACAGAAATATCTCTGTCTGCCTGAGAAGGTCCAGGAGCTGCTCCTTACTCATCTCTCAATTTATTTATTTATTATTTATCTCAAACAAGACATTATTTAAAAGAAACAAATAATCTGATGAAAACAGAACGATTAAACACAAACATAGATCAAGCCAAAAAAAAGGATATGTTTGAGAAGGAGCAGTCAGAAGCATAATGCTTTTATATTCCTTTACTTTACACTATTATATTATTACAAGATAAACAAGTATATTCTCATTTCTGTCAGCTTGTCACTCTAGCTATGAAATTCAGATAAAGCAGACATTCTAAAAACTGTGGAAGAACAGAAGCCCTTCCATGGAGAGGAGGGTGAACAATGAGACAAATAGGAGAGTGACTTAACGAAGTTCTCCTCCATGTTAATTCACGTGGGTCTTGTTAGAGGGAGCCAGACAGACAATGCTGGGAGGAACCTGCCAGCTGCTACCAACACACATCCATTCATTGATGCAGGAGCAGCAGCTTTGTTATGACAATGTTTTTTGGATGTGCTGAGGAGTTATCATTGGCATTCCCACCTAATGAAGCACCAATTCAACCCAAGAGAAGGATCAACTGAATAAAGCTGTTCTAACCCGAGCAGGTGTTTAGGGGTTGTCTGCATTTGTTGGCTACAAATTGGTCCAAGGATTCAGCTGGCTAAAGAATAAGAACTCAGGTTTAGAAAGGAGGCTATTCTATGTGGATGTGCGCTTCAATGGGCTTTACTCACACACAGGTTAAATTGACAAAACAACAAGACGTAATCCTGATGTTCCTCTTTTGAGTTCAGTCTGGGTGGTTTAGCATCCACTGCTCTCTATTCTGTGGTTTCCTGTAGTGCTGACTATGGACTGTGTCATTAGAAAGAGTTTTCCCTCAACCATATGAATGAAGGCATTACATGTATTGAAAATAAAATGTAAGAATTAAAAAAAGAGTTGTATTTATAAAGTCTTTGTTTACGACACTGCAATGCTATGTTGAGCTGGTAGAGTTACGACAGAGACACACAGGATGCAGAGGGTATAGCAGAAGTTGGTAGATGAACAATACTACTGGAAGGAATATGTTCACACAGTGTATGGTGGTGCTGATTCTGGAGAACGCTTGTTGTCAAAATCAGTGAATATCTCCTCACAATCCGCTCCCTGTCCGAACTGTGTTTGAGCTGAAAAAAATGGTGTTAATTCACAGCCTAGGCTCTGTAAACGGGTATGCAAACAAAGGGTATGTACAGTTGTGTTCAAAATAATAGCAGTGTGTTTAAAAAGTTGAGTAAAGATCAAAATCCTAATAATAGCTTTTATTTCCATACACGCAAATGCATTGGGGACATTGCACATTCAATTCCAACTCCAAATATGAAGAAACATTTGTCAAATGTTTCTTCATCTTTACAGAAAGTGAAGAAAAAGGAATATTAGACTGTTCAAAAAAATAGCAGTGTCTGCATTAGGGTTGCCGCGGTAGTAGGTGTTACCGGTGTTACTCGGTGTTGAGGCTCACACCGGTGGGAGCCTCAACACCGAATAGTCTAGGCATATGCCTATTTAAAAAAAATAGACATAAAAGCCAATTGGTTAAATTTTGCGTGACGGCGGCAGTTAATTCGGCTAAATAAAAAACTAGTAGCCTATGTCTAAGGCTACTCTAAATTCTAACTTATAATAAGGCTACTCAGAAAACAATGAAACTGAAAGTGTCTGCTCCGCTCCGTGCAGCGCAGAGCCGCGTCACAGCAGCGGAGTCTCCCGTAGAGAGTTTATAAGACGATGGCGGAGGAGTTGGCTTCAAAGCCCAAAGCAAACGCGCCTATTTGGCAATATCTTTGATGAAACCCCAATACTAGGGAACCTGAACACGTAGGCTAAACTAGGTAGTCTGCAAACTGTTGAAGATTCAGCAACGGGAGGTAACCGGAGGTAACACACACACTCACACACCCGCGCCTACACAGCGGCAGGCTGTCTGTGTGCTGCTGCTCCGTGTTGATGACAGCTTGCGGTGAAATTTTTTTAAATTGTAAAGTGTGGGGGGGAGAGAACATGTTAAGTCCCCAGTGGAAATCACGCCGCAAATATAGGCCTATCCGTGGTAGCTTCACTTAAAACATTTGGAGCTGAAGCCCCGGTAAAATGACGTCGCGTCACCGACACACCTCAAAGTGCACGACAACAGTTATTGACAACACTGTAGAAAGTTCATATGGGTTGGTATGAGTCAAGGATCACACCGAGTTTAAACGAGTGAATTTAATCCAAGCATTCAATAAACTGCGCTCCGATCATGGCTCTGAAAGCCTACAGACAGGTAAAAGTGAAGTAGCCCACCAGTCATTCTGATTCGATGAGGCAACACAGTACGGTGGCTCTGGTGGCTCATATTGAACAAATCGCATAATAATTTAACCAAATGATCTACAAACACTATTTGTTTTGTTCAAGAATAAATTGCGCGATCTAATGTTTAAGATCAAAGTAAGCGCCTACAGAGCCGACGGACCGTCTTCTCTTGAAATCTGCGGTGAAGCCTAATCATTTTTTTTAATTTATTTAATTTATTTTTTAAGACCCTGTCTGGTGGTGTTTCCTCGGTAACACCGGTGTTGACGCACGTGTATTACTCGGTATGAAAATGTCCACACCGCGGCAACCCTAGTCTGCATTTTTCTTCTGCATTTTAGATTTAGCTTTCCTATGAATCACTGAACTGATATTTAGTTGTATAACCTCTGTTTCTGAGAACTGCTTCACATCTGTGTTGCAGGGCCGACCAACTTATGGCACCTGTGAACAGGTGTTTCAGCCCAGGACGATTGGACTACATTCCACAATTCCTCTGCATTTCTTGGTTTTGCCTCAAAAATAGCATTATTGATGTCACCACATAGGTTTTCTATTGGATTAAGGCCCAGGGATAGGGCTGGCCACTCCATAACGTTAATCTTGTTGGTCTGGAACCAAGATCTTGTTCGCATTTCTCTTTACAACTTCACTTTCTGTAAAGATGAAGACACATTTGCAGGGCTGCCAAGTTTCACCAAAAGTTTGGAGTGAGATTTTTTGGCCTAGGGACCCAAAACCGTGTCCTCTTTCCCACCCAATAATTTTTGCCAGTGTCCTGCAAGTTTACATATTGTTCATAATAAATCAGAAATAAAAGACAATTAGAAATTGTGATAAAACATCAAAAATCTTATTAAAATAAACGAATTCATGAATTGCAAAGTCGTAGGACAGGTTTTAATTAAACATTGGGTCTGGACATATTATAAGTGGGGGTCTGGGGGTCCCCCCCCCAGAAAATTTTGAGCATTAAACACTTAATTTCCTGCATTCTGGTGAATTTTTATGAAGCAATGTGTGCCTTTTCTGCATTAATTTTTATGTAAAGTAAAAGAGAACATTCAAGGTTTTGCTGACACAAATTTAATTGAATAGCCTACAATGCATGTGTAGTGCTTTCAAATATCTCCTGTAGCCTATTGTTAAAACGTTTGGTTAAACTGTAATAAAGGTAATTATTCTATATCATGTCTACTATTGAGGGTTGAGTGGCTGGTGGTATTTTACTAGCAGCATTAGGCTTTATTCAAAGAAGAAAAAAATTAGGGAACAGTTCAACACCAATGCAAACTACTAAGCTAAAATAAAACATCTGGGTTACTTGGTCCCTCCTCTTAGGGTGTATTCACACTGGGAAAGTCCGCTAGTTTACTTGCTTTGGTCCAGACCAAATTGAGTTTTGATTTTTTTTGTTTGGTGTGGTCCACTTTCACATTGCCCCTTTTGCAAGTGAACCAGCATTACGAAGCAAAACCACACGTGAGCTGAGGTCATTCATTCATTGGACAGACATTCTGGGGTGGAGAGAAGCAGGAAGCACGGAGTTAAAACTGCGAAATATACCATTGATATAATATGGGGTTAAAAATAATAAAAAGGCCTGCATCTAACCTATAAATAAAGAGGAAAAACATCAAATTATTGTTGTTTCATATGGTTATAATATGTAGCCCTATGTCAATGTCACGTTATGTGGCTTGTAGCCTGCGATATGAAACATCATTTTTACTGTATTTTTGGTGCTGGACGCGCGGCTCGCGAGAAGAATAGCTCAAGCTGACACTCAGCTGACTGATTAAACTGTGTATCAGCTGGGTCGGCGCAGTTCAGCTCCAAACTGACACGGGGATAGTATTGACGGTCCCGTACATAGGAAGCAAAATAAACACACACTTCTTGCGCAGCGTGAACCTGTTGGCACTGTGCGGGAGACACTCCCCTCTCCTTCATCTGATCGCTGAACACATTCAGCATATTTACGCGTCCTCTCGATCAAATGTAATATATTGTTCTGGGCTCCCCAAACCACAACTTATCGTCCTAACAATGGCGACAACAACACTTTCCCATAATGTGAAGCTGACTGCAATTTATTAAAAAAGAAAAGAAAGAAAAGGCACAGTGCGTCCTGCATTTGGGTCGGATCGAGTTCGGACAAATTCACACCACAAACGAACTGCAGCAGAGTGCGTTTGGAAACGGACCGAGACTACCTCTTCAGCTGGGTCTCGGAGCGTTTGTTTGGTCCGCCCCCGAGTGCGATTGCTGTATTCACACCTGCCTGAAAGATGCGCACCGAAGGCAGAAGTGCATCTGAGTTCGTTTCAACCGAACTAAACACGGCATGTGTGAATACACCCTTAGGCTACCTTGATTTGTGTTATGAAAAGTGCTATACATGTGCAATACATAGGCTACAGTTCATTACACAGAAGAATAAAAGCATTTTTATTGGCGGATGAGCCATTTGTTACTTTGCAAACCTAATTTTCAAACTAAATTACCAAAAACAATATACAAAACGATCCAAAGATCTTCTGAATTTACTTGAGTGAGATTGAAGGGTTAATATGTTGGATGCACGCGCGCTCACCGGCCGGCGGGGACACAATTCTTATCAGCGGTAACTTGGCACGCTATCAACACACACCTCGGAAGAGAAGGTGCGGGTAGGGGGCTCGCCATATGTCCATGCTCGCCTCCCGCTTCGAATGCACAGTGCACATCAAAGCATAACGTTAACGCGCGTTCAGAAAGAGGATGTCACGGAACTCAGTCCGTTTAGCTTTTCAAAATAAGACTTTCAAAGTAAAAGTACCAAAAAAAATTTTTACGGGGATTCATTTCTCTGCGTGAGAAATTGGAGGTGTGGCGTGTGAGCGTGTGAACTGGTTGATATGCGTGTGTCTCACGGCCAAAGCGTGAGACTTGGTGACTCTGCACATTTGACAAATGTTTCTTCATATTTGGATTTGGAACAGAATGTGCAACGTCCCCAATGCATTTGCGTATTTGGAAATAAAAGCTATGATAAGGATTTTGATCTTGCCTCACTTTTTAAACACACTGCTATTATTTTGAACACAACTGTAAACAAAGGGGGCCCCCATTGCTAACAACATGCCCGTTTACAGAGCATAGCTATGTATTATTTGTATGGATGCTTATGTGTCTGTCTGTCTTGTCTGTCTTTATATCTTTGTTGTTCACTAATGCTAACATAATCTAGCCTCAGTCGCTATGGACCGCACAATTTAATAGAAGAGTGATGCAATGAAAACTGGTCACTGTGTGTGTGTGTGTGTGTGTGTGTGTTTGTGTGTGTGTGTGTGTGTGTGTGTGTGTGTGTGTGTGTGTGTGTGTGTGTGTGTGTGTGTGTGTGTGTGTGTGTGTGTGTGTGTGTGTGTGTGTGTGTGTGTGCGTGTGTGTGTGCGTTTGTGTTTCTGCCAGTATGAAATTTACCCCACAGATTGTTACAGTCGAGCACTTTGCTAGGGATTAGAACAGTATGTACAGTACTGTGCAAAAGTTTTAGGCAGGCGTGAAGAAATGCTGTACAATGGTTTCAAAAATACAATTAATTATTTGTATCAATTAAAAAAATACTAAGACCCCGTTTCCACTTGTCTATAACATGTGTTTTTTGTAATCTGATCACAACTGGACAGCTCTAACTACAGGTGGAAACACTCTCAAGACGCATTGAGATCGGATCACAAAAACAACATCGGAGGTGGTTTACGTCGCTTGTGTCCGCATTCAAATAGTACACAGCAAAAAGTCGAGTGTTGTATTTACTCCCACAGTCAATTTCAACACTTTTTCAGGGTTTATATAATATAGGTCCAGATTTAGAGTTAAATTTAAGAGTAAAATTAACACTTTCAAAATAGTAAAATATTTAACACTGAACTAGAGTTCCTTTTTAAACTCGCAAAACAGAGTTCAAGTAACACTGAGGGATTAAACAAGCAACACTGTCTGTAGTTACTTTCAGTTTTTTATTTACTATTTAGTAGTGTTATTTTTGCTCTCTAAAGTGTCAAGCTATTACACTGAAATATGTTAAGATTCTAATCTAATATTTATTTATATATATAGCCTATATTACTATATTATTAAATACCATCGATGATGATTCCAATAAACATAGCAATTTTCCAAAAAATTATATTTATTTTTTCTGTTTCATGAAAGCAGTAATTCAAACACTCGTACTTAAACATTATGAATGATGCTATAATGTACAAACTTCCATCTGCAACATTGTATGAGCAGTTTGGCTCTCAAGTCTCTGACTGTGGCTGACTCCTTCAGTTCCTCACATCAATGTTATACACTATTGTCTACAGCAGGGGTCTTCAACACGTCGATCTGACGACTATGTTGTAAAAAAAAAAAAAATCCTTTTAAGTTAAAAATCTGACGACGGTAAATGCACCTCTTCCCATGGTCAAAACTGGTAAATAAATGTTCACATGTGTCTCAAAGGGTTTCTCTATCAGCTGGTGTGTGTGTGTGTGTGTGTGCTGCTCTGACTACGGCATGCACGCAGGAACTTTTGGGGGAAATAAACGCAGCGCGGTTCCATGGGGATATTTAGCTGAACAGAAAGAAGTGCTGTGCAAAGCAAGAACAGTGGCAACACAACAGCACAGACCTCAGACAGCGCAGATAAAAGTTTGAAGAATGCATGAGATTGATGGCCCAGGCACCTTTCAGTAGGCCTAAGTTTACAGAAATGCCACACTGTCTTTAACCTTTGGAGAAATGTATTTAATCATTTTAAGGGGAAAACACATTGTATTTATTATTTCAACTATTAAGTTATTTGTAAAACAGCATGCTAGTGTAGGCATAGGCCTACAAGATTTATTTTCAGAATTTTCAATGCTGCTTTATTTTTACAAAGAAACCAAGCAAGTAGGCTAAAAATAACCGCATCACAGTAGGCCTATTGTCCATAATAATCGCACAACAGCCCCCCATCCAAAAAGGAACTTCAAAAAGTTACAACTGTAAGGTCAGTTGTCTGTTTTATTCAAATAAGCAGTTGTTTATTTCTGTAATGCGTATTGGCACCTTTGAGCAAAATAACCCCTACCTAACCCTAGGTGTGACCACCTTAACTACGACATTTCCTGGGGGAAACACTCTTGCGTCACAATAAGAAGTGTAATGTAGACATTTATGTCAATTTTCAGTGATGTATATGTGGCCCACAACAAGTGTAAAGTAATGTTTTCTTGGACCTAATTTATGATAAGCATTGGGTATTGCAATTTCACACATGTGATATAAGCAATTTGATGCAAGTAGCTCTTGGCCACTCAGTTGAAAAAAGGTTGGAGACCCCTGGTCTACAGAAATGTCTAAACATTTAGTAAATCAGCATCATAGGACAAATTAAACCAGGCATGCAAACTCGTCACCTTTCGTCGAAATTCGCCGTTTTGGAAACTAAATTGGCCATCTATGTGATTCGTGGAGATCCGTTGAGAAAATATTTTGGGAGGGGGAGGGGGGGTCTGATGACCAGCACTGTGTGTGTGTGTGTGTGTGTGTGTGTGGTGTGGAGCATGGACCTATTAAGAAAGTGGAGTGACCATAGTGACTAACTAGCCTGGTCCAACCAGACCATCGTACTTCATTTCATTTGTACAGAAGGTCTGGAAGTGCTGTAATTGGCAAACGTAGACTCACTTGGAGGCGGGTGTCTGTTGAAGTTTAAAACTATTGGATCTGCCCAGTACCACTCTGGATTAGCCAACCAATCACATCACGTTTGGTCAGACGTATGTCATGAGCCGGCTTCTGACAGTGCGTTTCAGTTGTACAGGGAAATAGGAAATTTCCGACTTCACTATATTGTAGGCTAGTCTATGGATCTACCGGTACCTGGCAACGGTAACTTGCTAGAGCCTAACGTTTAGTTATTTGGATGAGAAAGGTTGTTGGAGTCCATACTTTCCCGAGCAGATGCACTGGAACACAGACAGGTCGGAACTCGAAACTACCAAGTCGGAAATGTCCGAGTTCCGAGTAGGGGAGAGTAGCCTAATGCTGGGCTTACACTTCACGACTTTTCACGCGATTTGACAGTCGCAGACAATCTTCCAATGTCGGACTGAAATCACGGGAGTCGTGCTGGAGTTGTGGCGCGCGCACGTAATCTCAGTCGTTTGGTGTATGGTGGTCTTCCGACCCGATTTCAGCCAGTCTTCTTCCCGTCTTGATTATCAAACATGTTTGATATTATCGCTAGTCTTAGGGGGTTGGCTCAAGCGAAATGACGTAAACACTGTCACACTCTCGCATGCACCAAGCACGACGCAGGAGGAGCGGCATTAGTCGCGACCTGTGTCCGCCTGGTGAGGCACTTATTTCGGATACTTTTTCATAGAAGCCTCGGTGGAGAACCAGGCTGACAGCCGCGCAACCTGAACACTCTACCGTCAAATACAGGGTTAGGAGTTAAAGTTATTGGGGTATGAGATCAGCAAATAAAGCTGGTCAAATAACTAAAGGAAGTACCCCGCTCGGAATATTGAATTAACTTGTTTTTAATTAAATAATCACAATCGCGTTTGCGGTTATGATATTAATCTCAAAAGGAATCTAGTTGTAGTCTTGCAATATGAGACCCCTGTCTTTTCAAAATCACACTCTGTGACTGAAAACTAATGACTAGTTGTCTTCAGGTGTGAGTTGATTGTCTTTAGATGTAAGAGGGTTTCAGTCTTCAGTCTTTTCAAAGTCCTCTAGTGTAAGCCCAGCATAAGTTGTGCATTTTGGAAGTTGCAAAACCCCTTGTTTCTAGAAAACCGTGGAAGAAATTGGAAATGTGACCACATATTTAAGAAGAGCCATCCATTTGACTCATCCTGTAAAGAAGGGAGACACAAGGAATAAGATATAAGCACATTTAAGCTCAAAAAACTGTGTTTTGCCTTTCAAAGTAAAATTTCCATGATCAAGGTTTTTTGATTATTGTGTCTGAACAATTATAGACACGTTTGAAAACATTTGACACATGTTTTAGTGCTTTGGTATGCTACACTTTGAGTCTATATAGTTAGCACGATGTCAGCCCTAAATTGCTGCATCATGCCTATTATCCAAAATTCTGGGGATGGGGTGATTTGTGCCAAAGGGCCTAGGTGAGTTATAATTAAGTAAGTAAGTAAGTAAAATGTATTTATAAAAGCTCTTGGGTTTCATATGAAAGTAATCAAATCAGTGCAAGAAAGTATTATTAAACCCCTAACACACCTCTTTAATCTATCTTTTCAAACAGGAATTTTTCCTTCCAACATGAAAGTAGCTAAGGTTATACCATTACATAAGAATGGTGATGAACATTCATTTACTAATTATAGACCAGTCTCACTTTTAACACAATTTTCTAAAATTCTGGAAAAGTTATTCAGCAATAGACTTGATGAATTCATTACTAAACATCAACTTCTGTATGACAGTCAATTCGGCTTTAGAAAGAATCATTCCACCGCACTGGCCTTGGCTGAATCGGTAGAAATTATTAGTAATGCTATTGATCACAAATTGTACTCTATAGGAATTTTCTTAGACCTCAAAAAAGCATTCGACACTATTAATCATGACATCCTTCTTAATAAACTGGAGAATTATGGCATTCGAGGTTTGGCACATGACTGGGTCAGAAGTTATTTACATGACAGGAAACAATTTGTGAAATTAGGGGAGTTCACATCGACATGCTTAGATATTGTTTGTGGGGTCCCTCAGGGGTCAATCTTGGGGCCGAAATTATTCCTGCTTTATATAAATGATATATGTAAAGTGTCGAAAGTCTTAAGGTTAATTTTATTTGCTGACGACACAAACATCTTCTATTCGGGGAAAGATCTGAATAATATGGTTGAGATCGTAAACATTGAATTGACTAAGTTACATGGGTGGTTAAACCGAAATAAGTTATCACTAAATTTAGAAAAAACTAAATTCATGATGTTTGGCAGGAGAGCATCAGATGTCGCTGTAAAAATCAAGGTAAATGGGATTGAAATTCAAAGGGTCAAGCAACACAAAGTCCTAGGGGTAATAATTGACGATAAATTAAGCTGGAAACCACAAGTTAGCCATCTCAGGGGCAAAATAGCCAGGAGTATTTCTATACTTTGGAAAGCACAACAATGTTTCAATCAAAAGGCCTTACTTGTATTATACTGGAGTTTAGTTTCCCCACATTTGCATTACTGTGCTGAAATATGGGGAAACACTTACAAAGGTACATTGCACCCGTTGGAGATTCTTCAAAAGAAAGCAGTACGAATTATTTACCAAGCCAATTACAGGGCACACACTAATAACTTCTTTATTGAAGGTAGAATTCTCAAATTACGTGATGTGGTAAATTACCACACAGTACAAATTATTTACAAGGCTTCAAAAAAAAGCCTTCCTAACAGTTTACAAGTAATGTTTGAAGACAGAGAAGTTTCGCATGATTTAAGAAGAAAAGGTAAATTCACTGAGAAAAATATACGGACCACACTTAAATCCTTTTCGATTTCTGTAAATGGTATTAAGCTGTGGAATGGACTTGATGAAGTTGTCACAGGGAGTTGCAGTTTGCGCAATTTCAAAGCAAATTATGTTTCAAAAATTATTGAAAATTACAGACTAATAACCTGAGTACAATGTCAATGTCACTTTCATAACAATATTGTAACGAATAATACAGGCCAGCAGACAGACGCAGAAGTGTTTTGACTACCAGATAAGAAATGGAACAGGCCAAATACAAGGCCACTTCACACTTTATACACTTGGCATTGTCACAGAAAAACTGAACTGTGCTGAACTGATCTTAAAAGCTGAAGCAATTAGATTAAAATTGACTGTGTATTGACTGCAGATTCTTAAAAAGAAAAAAAAAAAGTATATGTATATATATATATATATATATGTATATATATATATGGCTATATAAATATATATATATTAAAAAAAAATGTTTTTTGTTTGTTTTATTTTTATTTTCTGTAACAGTAACTGTGTATCTGAATCCGAATTTGATGAAAATGGGGGCGGGACCTGATAAGCCTTTGGCTTCTTCCGTCTCCCTTCGGACAACACAAAGTATGATGTATGAATATTTGCAAGAGAAAATTGTGTATTGTGTGGAATTGTCCGAAAGAATAATAAATAAATAAATAAATAAAGCACATTTATGACAGTTTGCACTGTCCAAAGTGCTGTACATAGTGCATTCAGTAGGTAAACAATGAAGGTAAAATAACAATAACCAAAATAAAAGACGTAAAGCCCATACATCCACATAAACACAAATAGTAGTGCAGAGGTAAGATAGTTAATGGGGAGGAAACACCAGGGTGTACATATGGGTTTTGAGCCTTGATTTAAAGGCAGAAATGTAGGGGGAATCACATTTGTCAGGTGGCAGTTGGTTCCACAAGCACGGAGCAACTAGTGCAAAGTACATTTCTGAGAGTTGTGCCAGTGGCATGGCTGTATACGCTGGTCACCAAAAGAAAGTGATTGTCTACAGTAGCCCAGAAGAGAGTGACATCTCAATTCCACTTAACGACACCACTGATGAGAGTTCAGATGGCCAGAAAGATGATGATGGTGACTTTGTCATTGTGAGCTTTGCAGGCAAAACCACCTAGATCTGCTAGGCCTCGTTTAAGAAAATGTACCTTCAATCTTTGTCAACTATTTACTTTAAAGAGGACCTATGATGCTTTTTGACTTTTATGACCTATAAACGTTGTTATGATGATTCATAGTCATGCTTAACCATCCTAAATTATCAAATAATGACTTACATGCATTTCGACGTATTCCCTGCTGACCGTCTGGGGTGTCTGTGCAGAGCGGTGCAGAGCACTAAACACTATTCTAGCCAGTCGAGAAGTCACGTGTTCAAGGCGGTCTACCCGGTCATAATTGTTGACGTCACGTATTTTCACCACGCGGATGTTTCCATGTATGGTAATGCTGTCACTTCCCTGTTCGCGTCTGCCTCGCGCCCTTATAGGTCCGTGCTCGCGCTTCCCGCCACTGAAAGTGTTCCGGAAGGAAGGTAACCAATCACAACGGAGTGGGGGTTTGCAGGAGGGGGGGAGGGGAGCGAAGATTGCCGAAGCACAGCCGGAGGGAGCGTAGATGCCCGAAGCACACACACTCAACTGTTGACAGGACGTGCTGGATCGCCAAAATAAGAGAAAGAGCTTCCCGAAAATCTACATAGTTTTTTGTGATGTGATTCGTGTCAGGTTGCTCTATAGCAGTGTAAAACAAGAAATTAAGACCAGAAAAGTAGTATAATAGGTCCTCTTTAAATACACCTTAAATAAGTGATTGTCTAATGGATTTGTCTTGCACTACAGCAGGGGTGGCCAACCCGCGGCTCGCGAGCCGCATGCGGCTCTTTGCCTTGCTTCGTGCGGCTCTTCAGTTCATATCAAATTTTGTGATTATAATTTTATTTATTTTTTTCTATACTTTTTTTTGTGTGGGCCTATGTGTGTGCATGTTCGCAAACGTTTCATGCGGCTCTTACGTTCGTTTTACATGTTGTTTATTATTTCATTTTTTATTTTGTTAATGTGTATGTGTATGCCTGTTCGCAAATGTTTAATTGAGGACGCAACATAACGTTCGCAAACGTTTGGAGTGGACGCAACCTAAAACTGCCCGCTCAGCTTGGAGGGAGGTTTTCCGTGAGTAAACAATTTGTGTCAAGTTCGCTCCGAAACAGAGTGGGAGAGTTTATATTTTTTGTTGAACGTTATACCAAGCCATTCTGCCTTATACATAAGGCAGAATGGCTTGGTATGCCAGGCGTCATTAGCGCATTTCAAGGCTTCAAATCTTCAGCGCCACTTCAGCTCACTCCATGCTAAAAGTAAGTCCCACTAAGCAACATGCATAGTAAGAGAAAAACGCTATTGTAAATTGTTATATTTTTGTTTGTGGACTTGGTTGAACTGAGAGTTTGTGTGTGAGGCAGTGCACACAATGTTCATTGTTGAAAATGACTGGCCTGTCGTGTTAGTACTGTAGGAGTCCAGTTCGGTCATTATCACAGGGGCGGCCTTAACGATCTGGGGGCCCGTATCAAGTCCTAGTGTGGGGCCCCCCGTTTTTTTTTCTTCTTTTTTTTTAATAAATAATGCGAAAATTAAAAAGATTGTGGAATCCAGTTGGTTCTTAGACGGATTATGAGATAGTAGGCCCCTGGACCAAGACTCTCAAAGGGCCCCCCCACTTCTACCTATCCAGTCAGTTACACTGACTTTTCCGCACAGATACATACAATTATTGGCAAAAAACATATTAAGAAAGTCAGTGTTTCCCAGATGATTTTGGGACACTGTGGGAGGGACCCTGGTCCTTGTTGGGGGGTCAGGGCGCATTGCACACTGGAAGAAAATGTGTACCGTTTTAAAGTAAAATGCATCAATCTGATGCCTTTACTCTGCAACTGCAAAAACAGTAGATTGGTCTGCAGACCCATGGTATATGATGGAGAGACCCATTTGAACAGATAAAGGGTGGATAGCTACTTTTTATGAACAGTATAGAATTTACAAAGTTTATTCCTGTATGTGCGGGGGCCTTAGAGGCCCCTCATGAAGCCCCTAAGACAGAGCTAATTATGCTGTTGCTTTACAATTGCTTTTGTATTTCTCCCCTACTAGTTGAGGGGCCCATGAGGATTTATTTCCTTATATTTAGGCTATTCCTTTTTGGAACCTTTTGTTGACATGAGTGACTGAGCTCTTTGACTATAAGACATGTAAAGTTATCAGTACCTTAGGGCCCCCTTGAGCCCTTGTGCCCCTGGGCCTGGTAGCATGCACAAGCATTATTTATTTAAAAAATAATAATAATACAAAATTCAACTGAAACGGGTGAAACATAGTTACTGCATTATCATTTTGGTTGTGACATTTACAGTAAATCTGACTGAGCAGAGGTCTGTGTGCGTGTGTGTGTGTGTGTGTGTGTGTGTGTGCGTGCGTGTGTGCGTGCGTGCGTGCGTGTATGAGGAAGGGATGGGGGGATGTGTACCCGTGTGTACGATGTGGCTCTTTGCAGTAACACAGTAAAAAATGTGGCTCTTAGTCTCTGACTGGTTGGCCACCCCTGCACTACAGTTTTTGAGATATATATAAATTGGCACAATTCACCCCATCTTATTTTCTCCAAATGCACAAATCACCCCACGTTGTGGGGTGATTTGTGCGACAAGACAACTTTTTTTTCCGAAAGCTATATTTCTTAAACAGTTTATTCCAGATCCAAAGTTTTTATTGCCAGGGATGCACAACATCCTGAAATATATGTACATATTTGAGTTGGAGACATAACTGTCAAGGCCTCACTTTAAAATCACTTTGAGTAAAAAGTTGCATAACATAGGCCACTCTCCCCTATAAAGGAACGCAGCATTCAACTAAAACTGGAGCGCGACTTCGACGTCATCGTTCTCAGCCACTTGCTCTGATCGCTGATTGGACCACCAAACATTTGGACGAGCAGAATCCCACTAACACACCCCACCCCCAGACTGACTACTGTAGTGAAATTAAAATTGAGCGGAAGTAGGTAGGCGGGCGGAGCCAGGCTAGTGACTAACTATGATTGACGGATGTTAACTCCTATCATATGAGCTTTGACGGTCATTTGGCCAATCAGAAACAGTATTTGTCATTGAGGGGCGGTGCCATCAGTCAGTCAGAGCGTCTGCAGGGAAGTTTATATTTTTTTCTCTCCGAGTCATCGGTTCAAGTAGCCGCAGCCACAGTACTATTATTTTACCGTGCCTACTTGGTTTATGTGAATCACTTTTTAAATAAATTCACAGAGTTTGCCAACCGTTGTTTTACAGCCATTTGCATTGCGCTATGCGCGCGCTGATTAACGGCCGCAGTTGGCGGATTGTCACTGCAGATTAACATGTCGCCTCAAATTAATAATGTGCTTTTGTCTATTGCTGTTTTCACGTTTTTTTGAATGGTGCGTGGTGTTCTGGCCGACACACCTGATGTGAATGTAGTGATTATAGCAGATCAGCGCCGAAACAACACACTCACCTGCTTCCTCCACTATCGTCCCATTGTGCACCATTATGTTCCTGTGCACGACTGAGGTGTGTGTGTGTGCGTGCGTGAACATGAGATTAACTGAGGTGACAGAGTGTATTCTTATGTGTTTGATTGATGGTTGTGTAGCAACAGTGTTGGGAACGTTACTTTAAAAAAGTAATTAGTTATAGTTACTCACTACTTGTTCCAAAAAGTAACTGAGTTAGTTACTGAATTATTTAATAATAGAAGTAACTAGTTACCAGGGAAAGTAACTATTTGCGTTAGCCTACTGTAAAAAAAAAAAAAGTTGCTGTATGTCAACAAATTTGGATTTTTCTGAGCAGTTTTCACCAGTCAGTTGAAATGAGTAGAACAGACAGGTAGGCCTACTTGTAGGCTACATAACCTTCAATATTTATTGCACATCAACAGACAGCAAGAGGTTTATCCTGCACTTCAAGTAGGCCTAGCCTATTTTGTTCTCAACAAAAGTAGTAGAGGAAACTGCTGAATGTACCGTGCTGATCTGCTATCACTGGATTCACTTCAGGGGTGTCGGCTAAAACATCACTTAAGGCCAAAAACGTCAGACTATGAAGCATGAGACGATGAGAGGAGGAGTAAGGATTTATCCTATGTTTATTTCCTTCTTTAACATGCACAGCAGCATACAGATCCCAGGAAAATAACAGTCGCAATATTCGGCTCATGATGACACGCTAAACAGCTGTTGCAACCGGTGAATCGCGGCTGTTTAATAACGTGCATAAATTATAATTTATAGAGATCGGGAAACTCCATGCACTTAATCACAAGGGCGATGCAAACAAACTCAAGTGCCCCTGACTGCAGCTCGCAGATCGAGGAGGAGCTAAATGTGGGCTGGTCTAAACGTTTCGCTCGAGCTCTGGGGCGCCATCTGGTGGCGCAGATCCGGCAGCACATTCTCAAACGTCAATACAATACAGCACAGCACAATGACTTAAAGGCCTACTTCACCGGTTTGAATATGAAGGTGTATTGAATTCTGAGATCCTATGTAGTATAAATGTGCAAAAAAAATTAAAATCGGTTCATCCTAGCCTGAGAAAAGGCAGAAAGAGTGTTTTTTTTAACCCTATATTTCTCCTTCTCATGACATCACAGAAAGAGAAATATAGGGTTAAAAAAAACGTACTTTGTAAATATTACTGTGATGTCACAGTAAAAGACATCACAGTAATATTTACAAAGTAAGTTTTTTTTTAACCCTATATTTCTCTTTCTGTGATGTCACGAGAAGGAGAAATATAGGGTTAAAAAAAACACTCTTTCTGCCTTTTCTCAGGCTAGGATGAACCGATTTTTAAAAAAAATCGCACATTTATACTACATAGGATCTCAGAATTCAATACACCTTCATATTCAAACCGGTGAAGTAGGCCTTTAAAGACATTCATACTTTTAACTTGTCAAATGTCTTTTTTTACCATGAAAAATAAATAAATATATATATATAAAAACCAGACACATATTATGTTGTACACTCAATTATATTAGCTAAGTCAAATAAACCAGACAGAAGACTTTTGCATCATTGATTTTTTTTATTTTCACCCCAGGCAAAAAAATAATTGATCTGTAAAAAAAATAATAATAATGTTTTAGCCTAGCCAAATACATTCCTTAAGCTTTCAACCCTGTTCCCGGTTTCCAGTTGGTCAATTTCCCAGCGTCTATAAAGGAAACAGAATTCCAATTTCAAAATGTAATGCACTATGCAAAGAATAAGGCCATGCATTAGATGTTGATATTGGAATCCTGTTATTATGCCTTATACAGCAGTTGGTTCTGAGCGAGTGATTTGATTGGACGAGAGACCTTCTGAACGTTCTGAAGGAGTGCTGATATTAGCGAACAACATCACTCAGACTTTTCACCAAACTGTAGACCAACTGTCAAAATCACTCCGCGGCTCACTGATGAGCCGGAGCTTCACTTGTGTGTTATCTGTGTGTGTGTGACTCAGGTTGACTGTGGCGAGTCTCTCTCATGTGAGAGGGCATCGCTGCCACACACAGACAGAGACAGTGTGCGGTAGTCGCTCACACTCACGTTACTGAAGACAGCAATAGTGTGTGTAGATAAACTGAATAATACGAGCGCAGCATAGCTTTAGCCTAGCATAGCTTTACCACCTCATTGTATAACGTTACTTCCCCCGGGCCGAAATACACTCATAAACTCTGGGAAATGAAGCGTGGGGGTTTGGATTGGACAGCGGACCTTATTACCAACTAGATTAAGATCCGCCGTTCCGTTTCTTTGGTGATTTTTACGGGACATCGGCGCCGTGGTTAATGTTACCAAAGTAAACACTGCAGGACGAGCTCACTCCGAGTCCCGTCAAGTTGTTGACACGAACTATTTGTGTTGGCGGAAGCAAATACATTCTTAAATGATTAAAGATAACATGTTAAAGTTAACCTGTGAATTTCAGTTGTAAAACTGCTGTATAAAAGCAATAGCACACTCGAGGTCGCAATGTTGTCGCTGTATATCAGCACTGCTGTGTTTCTCTTCGGCACTCGGCCTGCGGCCTCGTACCTACGACCGAATCACAGCAGTGCTGATATACAGCGACAACATGCTCCCTCTCGTGTGCTATTGCTTAATTATCATACTCTAATTCCAGTGAATGATTTATTGATTACCTTCTTTATTTCTCTCAGACATACTCTAGGGTAGAAAACACACACAAATATAGCGCATTAGTTACTGTTTTTATAAACCTGGATATGAAATATGATTTTTTTTAAAGTATTGCAGTGAACCTACCTGACCAGAGAAAATCAGGACACTGACTGACAGACAGACAGACAGATAGGAGTTCTTAAAAGAACTGTTGGTGTTGTAATGTGTGTCTTATGTGGTGCTATGTCGTTGTGCAGTGTGCGTGTGCGAGCTGTGGTAAGATGTCGATACAATATACAGGCAAATCTGGTGGGGAAAAAAAAATTTAAATCAGGTTTCAATGTTTCACGAAATATATTTCACCAATGTGGTTACCATTACCATGATAAGCCCAAAATATTGGAGTTTATTTAATTGTCGTCATATGTGGACGCCATGCACAAAAGGGTTAAAAAAAGCTGAAAAACACTGCCTAAATGCTATTATTCAAACGACCTCATGACATAAACATGAGGCCTATGCATGTTACTTGCATGAATATTTTAATTATCAACTTGTTGGTCTATCCATACATTAGTTTACAATGTACACGAACAGAGAGCGGCAACTTACCTCTAGCAGTGACGTGCGGTGAGGTCAGTGAGTGGGTAGGCACTGAGTTCTGAAAGCCAGACTTCTCTAAACCTATATTGTTAAATCAAAAACAATAAACAACAAACAGGCACGCACGGCCGATTTCAAATAAGTTCCTCCCTTTCTTTCTTTCTTTCTCTCTCACTCACTCACTCACACACTCACGGGACGTATATGAAATGTCACGACGGTGACTTCAGGTTTGCCCGTAGCCTACTGTAGTTTGGTCTAAATGATTACAACATCGCATCCATCGACTTAAAGCTATTCTTACCTTTGTAGAGTTTTTACACTTATTTTAAATGACTTTAAAATGGTATAAATAAGGTTTTTACACTCTAAAATGCATGGTAGACCCACCAGGAATAAAAAGAAACAATTATTTCAGTCTCATAATATTAGGTGAAAACTACAACCAATCAAATCGTTCGGACCGAACGATTTAATTGGCCGACAGACCTGTCTGTTTGCCGTCTGCTTGTGTACCGCGCATTCGTGCACGCGCGTCCTCAACGAAAGCGTTTGTTTTGATTCCACGGCAGACAGTAGCCTAGCGAGTAGCGACCATTGTAGAAAAGGTTACAGTGTTGTTATTTCTTACAGTGTGTTAAGGTGTGTTTTGTTTAGTGTTGGGCCGTGACGTCAGTCGGCCAGAGAGCCAGTTCAGTAAGTTTCCTTTCGCTTCTCCCTCGGTGAGATGTGTGTGAGCAAGTTGCCACAGTAAGCCATCATCCGTGTTTATCTGAGTGTAAATGTGAATCACCCGTGTGTGAGTATGTACATGTAGTCCCGATCGCTGTTATAAGTTATAGTTTGTGCATGTTATTAGCGGCTGCGATTCGCGAGTCGCAACAGCTGTTCAAACGTCTCCTCACGAGCGGAGTTTAAGCCTTTGTTCTTTTTCCGCGATCTATATGCGGCTGTGCCTGTGAAAGAAGGAAAATAAAGAGCGGATAAAATCCTACTCCTCCTCTCCTAGTCTCATTATAAGCATAAGTGGTGTTCTGGCCGACATATCTGAAGTGAAACCAGTGATACAAGCAGATCAGCGCGGTACCGGTAGCCTACTACAGCCACCAGTTTCTTCAGCCACAATATAACTCACTTTGTGCACGGAGACAGTATTAAGCAAGTAAGTCTGCTTGTGTAGCCTAAATTAAGTTTCTTCAAAAACAAAAAAAAAAACGGGGATAGGAATGAGGGGGTGGGGCTGCATTGGAGGAAGGCGGGATATTATGATTGTGCTGAAATGCTCAAACTCACATCCATCCGAACTGCTTTAACGGACCCGTCCCTCACACCGAGGGCCGAAAAAACGTAAGGCAACAAGTCAAACCTTCGCCGATTCAAACTACCGGTACTACTTCTATTCAACTTAAAAATAAAAGACAGCATTCATCATTATGTAGGACTACAGCATAACTGATGGCAACTCCATTCCATAAACTTTATCTTAATAGATAAAGTACCAGTAGCATATGCCCCATGGACCTGTCCAGCATCAGAATGTAACCATTTCTCCACATTGCACAGTTTAGGTTAGGTCAGTAACAATGAAAACACAACTGCCCAATTGAATATAAAATGCAGAATTGCACTCGGTATCAATTCATCCAACCTTATTATTAAATAAATAAAAGTTTCTGACTCACCAATCTGACTCCCTGGCTGTAGAAATAAGCAAGACGATAGTAATCCAGTGACAGTCTGACTGACAGCACAGCTAGCTAGCATCCTTCCGTTCATGTAGGCTACCTGTCCGTTTGAAATGCTCGAACATTGTTTGTCCCTGTTGCTGCTGTACACCGTCCAAGGCTGGCGCTGGCCTTTCTCTTGCTATTCATTCTGTTCCTTTTTAAATTATAATCCAATTTGTTAAAATTCCTCCAGTCTGAAATATCTGCGGGCACGGACACGGCAGCTGCAATGTTGACTTAAAAATCCGCGGGGGTAACGCGACGTGAATGAGCATAGCCAACAGGCCCGGTTCTAGAAAGTCAGACTTGGGTGGGCCTGTAGAAAGTTTGGGTGGGCACACTGGGCAGGGAGACCGATGATGCGCGCGAGCCGAAATTTTTTGCCCTTGTAAGATATCTGCGTCTGCTTTTTGGCACATTTACTGTGAATTGTGTAGAACACAATATGCAAATAAACTTTGAGTGTTGCTGTGTGGGAAATTTGATTCTTGGATGTTTTTTTTCCAAAATGTTTATGAATAACATATAATATACATTATATACAACATAATGTATATATTTTTTTAATCGCAGTATTAACTGTAGGCAGCCTGAGCTGATTGAAGAGAAAGCTTTGGGACTGGGCAACCTGGATGGTGGTAGTCCAGAGCTATATACTATACACACTATATAGATGTAGTCTTTCCACTATTGCCTCCGATGTCCAGCTGGGTGAAAATAGTAGCCAGCCGAGGTCACGACCCTGCTAGGGGGGTCCGGAGGTATGACCCCCGGGAGATTTTTTTTTGCCTTTTTAAAGTGAAATGCATGAATCTGGTGCACTTTGAGAGGAAAATTAAGAGGCTAAATCTGAGGAATTTTGTGTGAACAAATAATTTGGAGACACTGGGTCGGATGAATTAGAAGCTATTGAAAGACACATGGATTTTCCATAGAAATATAAATTTGAAATACAATATTATGCAGGGTCCTCTGGGATGGGCTTGGTGCACTTTTTCTTTTACGGAACATATTTTTCTGTAATATAATGAATCAATTTAAATGCAGTGAGAGGAACGAAGCAGAAGAACTCTGTTGTCCAGTTATCTTTTTTTCCACAGACGAGGCTGAAATAGGCTATAGACTATAGTATACACAGTGCATGGGCAACTGAGGGCAGCCCCATTTTCAAATATTTTTAAATAAACTCAATACACACTGTGCATGCCATGGACTTGAACGTGACGTGATCAGTTAACCTCGGATTACCTCCCAGATGAACTGATTCAATTATTAAGCTATTAACTATCTACCAAAACATTGTATTACTTTTATTGTATGATAATTTACATTTACATAATATGATGATATCAAACACACAAACTTAAAAAAAAAAAAATTGAGGGGGGCCCCCCTGGCAGTCGGGACCCTAAGCAACCGCTCATTCGCTTATGCCTCGGGCCAGCTCTGCTGACCAGTGACCACTATAAGCGGGTGGGTAACTTGGAGGCAGGCTGTCCTGCCCAGTGCCCACCCAATACAATTAGAAGCAATGCATGGTAATGGTATTCTTTAGTATTAATTAATTGTCTGAATTTTATTTGACATTTTCTTGGACAGCGAATGAACAGGTCCGTCCGATAGTGGGCCTGGACTTCCACCTAAAAAAATATATATATATATATATTTTTTTTTTGATTGGGTGGGCACAGCCCACATCTGGGTGGGCACGGCCCACCCTGGCCCCTGGCTAGCGCCGGCCCTGATAGCCAACGTAATGACGTTGGCCTAAGCTGCGTAAATGTCTAGTAATATCTCGATTTTAATTGGTCCATGAATGATATGTAACGTAAAAGCTTATGTGGCATACCATTTACGTGAAAAAGGCAATTATGCTTATTTGCGTACATGTTAAATAATACAGAATCAAGTGCGCATGCGCGAAAACTTTTTTTTTTCTTGCCGTCCACAATGAATAGGCGCAAAGGCACTGATTCTTTGCCGTACACAATCAGAATCAGAATCAGAATCAGCTTTATTGGCCAGGTTTGCGTAAACAAACAAGGAATTTGATTTCGGCTCCATTTGCTCTCCAAGTACAACATTCACTTAAAACATTAAAAATACTGTTAATTAAACAATATTACAAATGAACAAAAACAAATACACAACAACAATTCAAGATATGGAAGAAAATGGTGCAATCAGTCAGTGATTAAGAATTAAATAAAATATAAATATATATATGGTATATATACACGGTCAGATTTAAGATTACAAAATAAATATAAAAATATAAGTACAGTGCAAGGCAGATCAGTGCTGAGGTAGTATTAACAATATTTGAGTTTGAAAAATATACATGAGGTACAACACAAGTGTTAATGGACCTTCAGCGACAGGATGTGGGAGATCTGAGAGTTCAACAGAGTGACTGCTTGGGGAAAGAAGCTGTCTTTGTGTCGGCTGGTTTTGGCAGGCAGTGCCCTGTATCGCCTACCAGAGGGGAGGAGGTTGAATAGGTTATATCCAGGATGTGAGGGGTCTGCAGATATTTTTACGGCCCTTTTCCTGACCCTGGACTGGTACAGGTCCTGGATGGAGGGGAGGTCAGCTCCTATGATCCTCTCTGCAGTCTTTATTGTCCGTTGCAGTCTGGCCCTGTCCCGTTTGGTGGCTGACCCAAACCAGACAGTGATGGAGGTGCAGATGACAGACTGAATGATGGCGGAGTAGAAGGTGGTCAGCAGATCTTTAGGCAGATTAAACTTCCTTAATTGTCGTAGAAAGTATAACCTCTGCTGGGCCTTTTTCCGGACAGAGTCGATGTGGGGACACCATTTTAGGTCCTGTGAAATGGTTGTTCCCAGGAACCTGAAGGACTCCACAGTGGACACTGTGTCGTTCTGGATGGTGAGGGGAGGAGTGGGGGGGGGGCTTCTCCTAAAATCCACTGACATCTCCAGAGTCTTCTTGTTATTTAACTCCAGGTGGTTCTGACTGCACCACTCGACCAGCTGGTCCACCTCCTGTCTGTAGGCAGACTCATCACCATCCTGGATCAAACCAATGACGGTGGTGTCATCTGCAAACTTGATGAGTTTTACTGACGGGTTCCTTGAGGTGCAGTCATTGGTGTAGAGGGAGAAGAGCAGCGGGGAGAGGACACACCCCTGTGTGAATGAATGGGAAACAGCAAAGGCACAATATTTTTTTGGCGTAACTTACTAACTGCCACGTTTCTAATCAAAACGTCTACACTTTTTTAAAGTAATCGCGGATTACATGTAAAGATCGAAATAATTAACAGTAATAATACAAATATAAGTTTATTAAATAAAAAAAATATTTATTTTATTTATTTATTTTTGCACACGGCGCCAGGGTAGGCACTGTCTACCCTGCCTACCCTGACCGCACGTCACTGACCTCTAGGCAGAAAAGCGCGCAGTATTATGGACTCAGACGGATATATGATCTCCCGCTGTTTTGCTTAAACGTTTAGACCAGCCCACATTTAGCTCCTCCTAGATCTGCGAGCTGCAGTCAGGGGTTACTCAACAAACTCAGGGAGAGCACATTACAACCGTGGATTGATAGGTGGTTACTGCGGCAACGCGCACGCTCACACAACAGAGAGAGAAAGAAAAAGAAACTTCACTAAACAGGCGCTCCGGCTGACTGACGTGACGGCGCTAACTGACAGTTATAATGTCATCCACACTGAATAAAACGCATCTTAAAACAGTATAAGAAATAACAATCGCGTATCTTGTTGTTAACCCACCGGTCTCCTTACTAGCAGTTTGTGTAGTATGGAGCCAGGGGTGCTTTCGGTAGTAACGCACCGCATTTAACGTTCAGTAACGATAACGGCGTTGTAACAACGGAAAAAGTAATTAATTAGATTACGCCGTTACTGAAAAAAGAACGGCGTTACCTAACGCCGTTATTTTAAACGGCGTTATTCCCAACACTGTGTAGCAAAGATAAGGCAAATCCTGTTTGCCACAATATAAATAGTTAGTTTATTGTAAGGGAATTTACATTAGACATAAGAATAATGTGCAGCCACGTGTTGCTAACCAGGTCAAAACGTCTGTGTCACGGGTATAGATAGTATGTAAAATCAACTGCCGCGGGTGGCGGTTGATGTCGAAGCAACAGGAGGAGAAACATTGTCCGCTCTGTTCAGAGCCCGCGAGGACACAAACATCTGCAGTTTTCAGAGGTGTGTGTGATCAGACATCAACATAACGTTGGCTTCCTGGCACACATGAACAGTCCCCTAGGACGTGGTCGCGCGTACAAATGCACCCACCCACCCACGCACGCACACACACACACACACCGCGGACTGTAATCAAGTTGTATTCAATAATGCACAACCTATAGATTCACCAAATAAATGCCATTCTATAGCCTATCCTATATTTGCCCAAAGACATAGTAAAGAGACAGACCAATTGAATTATGGTTTGGTAGGTAGTAGGGATGAGCCCGAATACGAATATGTATTCGGATAAGCACGGATAATGAGTTAGATACGGATACAGATAATTTCCGAATAGTCCCGTTATTATTCGGGGATTTTTTTTTTTATATTATGCGCTTAATTGACGCAGCGCGTTCCGCCTCAATGGTAGAATGACACTAACAGCAGTTCTGCGGTGGACATGAGAGGACCGGGCGCGGTCCCGTGACCTGCGGTCTCTCTCTTTTTATCCACTGATAAACGCAGCGTGTTCACCCTTTCCCTTGAATAGAGGGTTCTACCGATCGCATTCGCTGCCGTTTTTATGTGAGTTTCCTCGTAACCCGGCCGCTGCCGTGGCGGAGAAGAGACGAACCGATGGAATATGCTGCACCCCGAGTCACCGTCAGTCCTTCCCCGATGTATTTACATTCACTAGGCCTACTGCTTAAACTCTTTCAAACACCACAACGTTTCCATCAAACTGATGCTTAGGACCTGTACTTTTTCAGCTGTCAATCAGTGCGTAGACGCCTAGGCCTACTTCAGGACCTATACAATAAAATCGGAAACTGCAAACTTGACACATTGAAATCACACGTGGCTTTGTGGAAAGGCTAAGATATTATTTAGGGTTTATGAGATTGGCACGTTGATACATATTGTTCCTAAACCTTAGTTTAGTAAAACAAATGTAAAAAAAGAGCGATAGGGAGAGATAGAGATAAAAAAAAATCATGAAATACAGCTGTATTTTCCCCAGTTAAAGGGAGACCTTAATCAAGTTAAAAGTAAAACACTGGCCCTCATTTACTAACAGTGAGTAGCCTATGCACAGATTTGGACTGTTATTTATCAATATTTCCGTTCCCTGAATTTCTTCGTATTCTGAGAACAAAGAAGAGAGAGATGAAAAGGTAGAAATATATCTGACTTTTTGACTTCTATTTCAACATTACATCAATTTGATGCTTTGAAGGGACAACAATTGTATTGACAATGAATATTAGTTTAGAAAATCAATTTAGGTGTGACTTCCTTTAATGTAGACTAATGTAAAAGAAACTTCCGGTATACGCCACGCCCACTTCTGGTTGTGTATCCGGATACAGATACAGATACAGATAATTTTGTTGGTTGAACAGATACAGATACAGATACAGATAATGACGTCTCCGCACACCCCTAGTAGGTAGGCCTATATATTTTACTTTGATCTAAATTTATTTTTGGTATTAAAACCATCATTTGGATTTTCAATTAATAAACATACTAATTTTAAATGTATCCACCTTCTGTCATTTATCTTTCCGTTCATACAACAATATACAGAGAAAATTTTAATTTCGAATGGTAGAATTAATCGTGATTAATCCACAGAATCTTGTGATTAATCTGATTAAAAATGTTAATCGTTTGACAGCCCTAATACCCTATGACTGCAAGTTTCTCAACTGCATCAGATGCACTAACTGTTGGAGACTTCAGCCCTGAGGGGTATACTACGAAACAAACTCAACAGAGCCCGGCTCTCTTTTTTTGATCTGGTTCAACATAACACATACCCTCGCTCAGAGCTAACCGGTATCACGAAGGAAGTTATCAACCTCTTATGTTGAACGAGGGTTTCGGCTTCAGGCTTTGTGCGCGTCCCCACGAGAGGAGGCGTTTGACCCGTCATTTGACTCTGCATCCGCACAAAATGGACTGATCTTGTGCCGCTAACTTTACACAAACGGACTGATTGTGAGCAGCTGAGTAAAACAAAAGTGTGTCGCCAACTTCATTCAAGAGGAAGAGTTTGTCAGTCTGAATTATTACAGCAGGAATCAGAGAGCCGAAAAAAACTCTTACTGCAAATAGGGTAAGGAGAGTGGAATGCTGCTAGCATGGAAATGCTTGATTTATCTTGCCGATCGTTCTCGCAGTGCGTAACGTGACATTATAAAACAATGAAACGTTGAACTCGGATTTAAACACTATACCATTTAGCCTAATATATATAGGCTACTTTGCTATATTTATAGCACTACGCCTATAGTCCCACACTTAAGAATGTAATTTAAGTCTGACACTGTCCCCAAATGAATAGCCTATGGAAAATCACTTTAGTTTTGGGCCACATCATAATGAATACAATTTTGATTTAGACTATTAGCCTTTTATTTGAATCTTACAAATACCAATAGGCCTACATTAAAAAACCTGTAGTCTGTATTTTTCTGAGAAATATGAATCTACTGTGAGAAGCTTAACCTGCGAGTCTGCAACGATGTCCGAACTGTGACAGCTGTCACCTGTCACGTCCCAACTGTAATCGCTACTGATGAAAAGAAAGAAGCCTACAGTGAAATAATGTTGCAACCAGTGATTTTATAGAACGCTTTATTAAAAGCCAGTGTGTGTAGATCGCCAGGTAAAACCATTTGAGGTGAGAGCATAGAGTAGCGCTGCACACAGTAGGTCTAGGCTATTTAACATTTTCTGCATCAATAACTGTATGCATGTGGCAACAAGCCACAGCGCGATGTTACAGTTCACTCTGCTGCAAGCCTTATGTCACGGCTTCATTTCGTTCATTAACTTACTGATCAATAAGTTTACTGATTTAACTAGTTTACTCAGTGAGAAGTATCGCTCAGACAATATAGTCAGGTCCGCGGGATTTCAAAATGTGTAGTTTCCTTAAAGGGCAGCGCTCTAAGAGCCGAATTTAAGCTCAAACTCAGAAACAAAAACTGGTCTGAGCAGGTTAGCCCTGCAGCCTCTGTTACCACGGTGATCTAGCCAGGTGAAAAGAGAGCCACCTTTCGTGATACTGAAAACTCTGGCTTCAGACTCAACAGACCTCGCTCAGCCCTTAATCTCGCTTCGTAGTATACCCCTCTGGTGTTGGTGGAAGGAGATGTATCAGCAACAAGGAGGACATTTCTTGGTCGTAGGCTGAGGACAAATAATCACATGGTTTAACTGAAAAGTGTTGTTGGTTTTAGTTAACCCATTGATGCCGGCTGCTACGTAGCGCAGCATTGTTGCTTTATCTAATTTTCATGGCGCGTGCAGCTTAAAATGCACCGTCATTGGTTCAAATACACATGAGGTGGGTTTTGTTGATTTTATAAGACCACTTGACCACCCAAATGTTGGTTTGCCGAAAATCACGTCAATCAAAAATAAATAAATAATAATAATAAAAAAAATAAGCCGGCTGTGTCGGCGATAGTGTATTACAGAACAGTTAGAGCGCAGAATCTAGGTCTACAAAAAAAAAAATATATATATAAAAGGATTCTTTCTCATTTAGATTCTAATTCAATTCTTTACAAACACCAGTATGGTTTCCGGAAAAAACACTCCACTTATATGGCTCTGCTTCACCTGATTGACAAAGTTACTTCTGCACTTGAAAACAATTAATTTATTTGTAGTATTTTCATAGACTTTTCAAAAGCTTTTGATACAGTAAATCATCATATTTTACTGGAAAAGATGTATAAATATGGTTTTCATGACATTACATACAAATGGTTAAAAAATTATGTCTCCAACAGAAGACAGTTTGTTTGTGTTAAGGGTTGCTATTCCAACAAAGCCAAACTACTCCGTGGAGTTCCGCAGGGATACATTCTGGCACCATTATTATTCCTCATATATATTAATGATTTGTCTAATGTCTCCAATATAAAAAAAAAACGTACTTTGTAAATATTACTGTGATGTCACAGTAAAAGACATCACAGTAATATTTACAAAGTAAGTTTTTCTTAACCCTATATTTCTCTTTCTGTGATGTCACGAGAGAGAGAAAGAGAAATGCCTTTTCTCAGGCTAGGATGAACCTATTTAAATTTTTTTCGCACATTTATACTACATAGGATCTCAGAATTCAATACACCTTCATAATTAATGTTCTGTATGCATTTCTTATCAATCTCTCCAGATATGTGACTGAGCTGCTTTGAGGTGAGACTTATGTCTCATGCTCTGTTGTGTTGCCAGCTCTCTGCCACCTGCACCGCTCCATGGAAGTCTCAGAGGACGACCCGACATACGTGGGAAGGTTCAAGGCTGCCTTTAAGAAAGACCTGTCTCAACGACAAGCAAATATCAATAACGGATGGCTCAAGATTGCTTCAGCACTGGACCCACGTTTCAAGGACTTAAAGTTTCTACCAAGAGGAGAGAGAGATGAACTGTGGGCCAGCCTTCAGGTACTGCTGCAGAAAGAACCCAGTGGAGTCTGTGGAGCTACCCCACAGCCCTCAGAAGAGCCAGCAAAAAAGAGGAGGAACCTTCTGCTTTTTTCTTCAGACTCTGACTCTGATGATGACATGGAGGGGCCGGACAGGGCTCTGAACTGCTACAGAGCAGCACACAGCATCAGCATGGAGGACTGCCCACTGCGGTGGTGGTCAGCTCATGAAGGGACCCATAAACAGCTGTCTGACCTGGCTCGAAAATATCTGGCCGCTCCTGCCACTTCTGTCCCGTGTGAGAGACTTTTCTCACTTGCAGGTAACATAGTACAAAAGAAGAGGGCGGCCTTGAGCACGGAGAATGTAGAAAAGTTAGTTTGTCTGAGCAACTGGCTGAGGGAGAGGTAAGAAGTGAAGCAAATGCTTCCACTACACTGCAAAAAAGGGTGGACTGAATATAAGATATAAGCACTACATTTGAGGAGAATCTACTTAAAACTAGTCAAATTATCTGTCCATGCAGCGAGTAAATTTTACTTGATAAGAAATCTTAAAGTAAGATTTTCAAATCTTGAAATAAGTAGTATTTAAAGTGTTAAAAATAAGCTGAAAATGCTTAGTTTTAGATTCATATACTTGAAATTGAACTAAATACAGCCCAATAATAAGGGAAATATACTAAATATAAGCAAATACAGTGATACAAATGCTTAGTTTTAGATTAATTTACTTGAAATTTAACTTCATAAGCCCAATAATAAAGGGAAATATACTAAATATAAGCAAATACAGTGATAAAAAATGAGATGAAAATGCTTAGTTTTAGATTAATTTACTTGAAATTGAATTTAATAAGCCCAATAATAAGGGAAATATACAAAATATAAGCAAATACAGTGATAAAAATAAGATGAAAATGCTTAGTTTTAGATTAAATTACTTTCAATTGAACGAAATATACTAAATATAAGCAAATAATCCCGCCCTAATTGTAGCAATTACAGATTGAAAACATTGAATAAAAATTATATTTAAAGTAAAAAATACTAAGTTTAAGTATATTAAGTTGTCTCATCTTAAAACTAGACCCAAAACCTTAAAACCAGTACTTATTTCTTGACCGACATACTGAAACCACAGCCAGGACTGCATGATTAACATCCACATTTATTTAAACACTGTCAGGGTTCCATCATAATAAAATCCAACAAATGTTCCGGACACCAACATTTGACAACGTTGTAAATCAAATGTGTTATACACTGTACGTGTGAAATCATATACATGTGAAATCATATACATGTGAAATCATATACAACTAATACGTCACAAAATGCTCAGGTATGTCAGAAAATACAAAAAATAACTTTTAAGGATGTGTGGGACCTCTGCTACATGTATTTTTTAGAAACTCTTTTTAGACTCGGGACAACTTGTGTTAAGTTATGAACAATACAAGCTAAACAAGCTAAAACACAGCAAAATCCTTCTAACCATTCATACTACTTTTCAATGAACGAGTTCCATTCATCTATTGCTTTTTTATATGCGCCAGTTACGTCTTGATCATGGATGGCATCACAAATGACCACGGTCTGAATGACAGAGAGGACCGTTGCAACACATTTTGCGTATGTCAAGTGCAAAGTGTAGTAGTATGCCATTAACACCAACATTCCTTCCCAAAAATCCTCCTGGGGGAGGTTGCACACTGGCCTGTTTCCCACGGCAACGATGCAGGTCGTTCCATCAAAAAGCAGCACCGGGGAGGAGATAGGCCGCTTCTCCAGGTAGAGTCCAGGTTCCTCGCCAGGCTGGAACAGAACGATAGGGACAATATGGTGGAGTGTTAACATGCTGTGCATCAACTGCTTAAGAGAGTATGTTCACTGAACAGTCACTGATTAATTGATCAGGTTGCAACAAATGAATGGCATCAAGTGCAATAACAGAATGCTCAAACTGATGCATGTTGAAACAGAAGAAATTAACATTAATTACTTAAGTTGAGGACTGAACTTTGTTGAAATTCTAAATTTATGAACTGTGAGCATGAATATTGCTATGTTAGGGGTGCACAAAATGCACTGTGAGTAAATGAAGGAAACATTACAGTGGCTGGTAAAGGACCAACAAAATTCTCACCTTGAGGATATGACGGAGAGCCTCAGTGGCATTTCCAAGCCGCTTTGGTGGTGGAGTTTGTGAGGGGAAAAGCAATGGGAGTGCATTGAAGAGGGCGATAGAGAAATCCACTGTGGAACAGAGAAATTGCATTTAATGGAATGGTTTGAACAGATGATAAAATTTGGTATAGAACAGCAACTTACCTCCACGCACATCCAAGGGAAAAGGTGGTTTCAGGGCTTTCTTCCACACGCCATAGAACTGCACCTTAGCACAAAAGGCTGCCCATCTCCCTTTCATTTCCTCTATGTATTTGCGGTTGGTGCCATCAACGATGCGGCGCAGCTCATCCATTACCTGGGACAACATTTTGCTCTAAGTTATTCAACCACTGACCAAGCTTAAAAAAAGGCAGCATAGACAGACAACAGCAAATAATTCAAGCCAAAGTAGTTAAAAAAAAAACTTACATTTCGAATGTCTTTAAAACATGGGTATGCCTCAAAGATTTTTCGGGGTCGGTCTTCTTCCCTTGTAAAATCTGCATCAATGAAAGCACGTCTGGCCTGAAACTCAAGGTCCAATAGTTGAGCTACATCACTGAAGTTGGGTCTTGCATTGGGCTTCTTGTACATGTTGCTCAAAGTTCGGTAGTGCCTCGCCTGCATCTTCAGACTGTCTTTGCGTGCTAAAATTGATAACACAGGAAAAGGGGAGTCAGACAAAGACATTTCAAAGTAAACACTTTTACACTGACAGAGAAGAGCAATCAAAGTTCATTTATATGATTAAATTACAAGACAATTATATTAGAAAGTAATTGTAGTCAATATTAGGCATAGCAAGGGTTAACTAAAACACTAAATGCACTCATTATATTACAGAGAAATATGTCCCATAAAAGAAAAAGAGCACCAAGGCCATCCCAGAGGACCCTGCATTGTTAATCCAATAACCACAACGACAGTTGTTCGAGTTTAGACTTTTACTGAACGTTAGCATATCACATGCACAACCATGGCCGTCGCCATTATTCACAGTCAGAGAACAGCAACTACGCTTGCCGCGCACGCGCAGTAGATAACATGCAACTTAACAATCTCCCCTTTTTCTTTAAAGAAAAACATTTTTTTCAAAACTAAGAACATTTCAGTGTAACACTTTCCAAGAAATAGAACATTAACATAGGTTATCTTTTAAACCTACAACAGCTAAACAGGTTTGATTAAATGACACTTTTAATGACCAAACTCTGTGATGGTAGTCTATTGTCAAGTTCATTTAGCCTTTAAGATGCAGTACACCTTCGCTGAGGGCCCTCAGCAGACTTAGTGCAGAAGTCCCTGTCTTCGTCAAGCAGTTAGCAAGCTGTTCCTTGGTAGGTGACCACATGATCTGCTGAACAGCTCCAGAGTGCATGAGCTCCTTAATACTGCTGATTTCGAGGCGGAGTCTCTTTTCCGTGACAGATTTTGTAGACTTGACAGCATCGAGAAGGGAATGATTATCCGTTACACACACAATGGGCAAGTTGCTGTGTGTGCAGTCCCCAGTAGTAAGCTCTGAGTAGATAGTAGCTAGAAAAACTGCACTGTCAATCCCATCTGCAAGTGCCAATGTCTCTCCTGCTAACGTACTCCGTACCACTCTCCTGATGCGTTTTGACTGCCAGCATATTGGTGAGAACTTCCCATCTTCTCCCATAAGCATAATAAAATGTCCACCCTGTGTTCCTCCATCCGCGAGGTTCCCCATTGAGGAATCACTGAACACGACTAGTTTGAGGGAACAGTTTTCTCCCAAGTACTGAAACCTCAAGGTCACCTCTTCTGATTTTAGTTTTCTGATGAGTTTGTTTGCACAGTGCAGGGTTTGGACAGTGGCATGCTTTGTGTTAGATGCCAAGATGGATATGTCACACATAATGTCGGGTCTGCTCTGTCTTGCTACCCACAATATCTGGCCAATCTTTGATTTAAGCATGTCGAGCTCGATTTCTGTTAAAGGAGCCTCACGCTGTGTTGCTCTGGTGGGGTCCACAGGAATAGGTTGAAGACTTTTTATGTATGTACTTTGTTGGACTTGTATCTCATCCTTCAGGGAATGAACCTGCATTCCAATGTAGCTGAAGCTGTGGTGTTCTTCACGCCCAACTTGAAAAGCATCTTTCAATTGGGGGATGACAGCTGTGGAGAACGCATGTGAACCACCCCAGATAAAGTCATCCACATGAGCTGCAAGGACCCCCATTACATTACAGGAATCATCCAGCCAGTAGAATACTGCTGGATCAACTTTTGACACAGTAGCTCCCAACTGCTGCATAGTGTCTTTCACTCTATTGTACCAGTACAAAGAGGCATCTGTAAGGCCATAAACACACTTCTTTAACTTCCATACAGTTCCTTTGCTCTGTGCTTCTTGGGGTGGGCGAATGTGGACATTTCGGGTTAACTCTTTACCTTGTAAAAAGGCTGCTTTAATGTCCATGGAGTTCAGCTGCCATTTATTTTGACATATGACAGCCATGATCATCTTTAGAGATTCTGAAGCACATGTAGGCGAGTCTTTGGGAAGGTCTTGTGTGTTTCTTTCTTCAAAGCCTCTCGCAACTAGTCTGGCTTTAGGTACAATGCCATCAGGTGTTTCCTTGAGTGTGCACACCCATCTTGTTGAGATGCATTTCTGACCCTCATCTTTCACCTCTTCAAACACATCATTTTTTCTCCAGTTGCTGAGTTCATTGTGTTTGGCAGGTATAAAGGCGTCATCATCCACTATCAGTATGTCATCCTCAGTGTAATCAGTACATACCTTGGCATGCTCAGACTGAATAACATGAAGATCTTTCATTTGTCCTAAGTCAACTGACCTTGTTGTGCCTTCAGTTTCCTCGGGCTCACTGTACTGCACATTATAACAGTGTTTGTGTTTTCCAGTGGCCTTTCCTGCCCGGCTGAGAATTGTTCCAGTGTGGGTTTGGCCACTTTCATCGTCTGTGTATTGAACCAACTGTCCAGCTTTCAGCCTCAAGCCTTCACAAGTCGCGGTTGAGTTTATCCGCGACGTGACAGGTTGATCAAGATCACTCCCTCCAGGCTGTACTGATGCATGAGGGGGTTCAGTGTTATCCTCAGCATCAAGGTGTTCATCAATTGTAGGTGCCGCTTCCTGTAATTCATTGTCACTGTCATAGTTATGATCATTGAGTCCAACTGCTGGTGTCACTGTACGTTTTTCATTTTCAATTATTTGATCTCCCTTTTTATTTTCTTCCAGCTCTGGGTGATCCACTTTTCTGAGCCTAGACTGGTGCACTCGAATGTAGGTTCCCCCATGTCTGACGAAAATCACCACACCATCTTGGCCGATGACTACACCTGGACCTTTCCACTCGTTACAGTCTACTCTCTTATAGTATACTTTGTCCCCTGTTTCGTATCTGTCATCATTGGGCCGTAGTTGTTTGCGAAGGGCTCTTCGGATCCTCTCAGAGCTTTCGGCTTCTGTAAACGCTCTCCTCGTAGCATGTAATGTCGTGATGTGTTGGGCTACCCAAGTATTCAAACTTGTTTCCAGAGCTGGAGGCTTATCGGTAAGGATTGAAGGCAAATTTGGGTTCTGCCCAAACACTAGCTGGTAGGGGCTGTAACCATGTACATTGTGCATCGAGTTTTTTGCCATCAAGGCCCAATCTAGGGCTGTCTTCCAGTCACATTGGTTGTCTTTCTTCACCTTCAGCAAAATGTCAGTCAGAGTTTGATTATGCCTTTCCAGTAGGCCGTTGCTCCATGGGCTGTATGCTGCAGTGGTTTTCACTTCAATGTTAAATTTTTCAGCCATGTCCCTCATTTCTTCGTTGTTGAATTCACCTCCATTATCACTGAATAACCTGCGCGGAGGACCATGGATACTTATCCAGCAGTGAATAAATTGCTTCACTATTTCCCTGGGTTTTTTCGTGGTGATAACACTTCCTGCGCTGAAGCGTGTGAAGTGGTCGATAGCATGGAGATACCAAACTCCCGGTTCAAGCTCATGCAAGTCCACAGCAACAGTTTCATTGTAAGTTGAGGCCATTGGCAAACCCACCACTGGCTTGCGTTTTGGTTTGCTGTACCTGATGCATGTTTCACAGTTTTTTACAATGTCTCTGAGTATTGTGTTGCTTTCCTCATCATTATTACCTGCACAGGCCAGTAGTTTTTGTAGTCTTTCAACTGAAGCATGTCCAAATTGTTTATGCAGTTTCACCAGGACTGTCTTTTTTTCCTTTGTTGTCATGTTTTCTGTCACAGTGAGAACTTCATCCTCATCTTTTTGGGTCTCACTTTCCTCTGCATCACTGTCATCTCTCAAGTTCACACAATAATGTCCTGAAGATGTCAGTTCAAGCTTAACGGGTTGTTCAAACATTGTCGCTTTGTCATGCGCAATGTCCAAAACGGCACTTGCTCTTTTCAACGAAGTCTTGCTTAAAAGCATGGGTATATCTGCAGGGACAACTTCTGTTTCAATTTTGCATTTAGTCTGTCCTATCTTCGCTGGAATAATCACTTTCCTCGTGGAGTGGACCACTTTCCCATCACCAAATCTGAAAGGTCTAGCACTCTGTTTGTCATTAACTTTTTGTAACTCACTCTGTGGCAGTTCACGGATGTAATCATCAAGCCATTTTTCTCCACATACAGTTCTTGTACAGGCTGTGTCAATCACAGCTGATCCCAACGCCTCCACCATGAAGACTTCTGTGTCAGACAAAACGTTTGAAAACAAAGTAATGTTGCATTCTTCAACATCATTTTTTATCCCTTCATCTGTTGTAAGTTTTACATGTTCCTTTTTGTTTGGACAATCCTTTGCCCAGTGATAAGTGCTCTGACATATTGCACATCTAGATCTCCTCCCATGTTTGTCGAGTGGGTTTGTGCCCTGAACCACCGTTTGTAACTGTTGCAAGTTTGACCTACTCTCCCGTCTGCCTGTGTATCTTGTGTAGTAGGCAGCATCACTAGAATCTTCACTCATTCGCAGCGCACTGCTGCCCTCTTGCGGTGGTGTAACGTTATCGCCAAAAATTCTCTTCAAGGCTGATTTCATGTCGACGTAAGAGACGCTTGGGCAAGCTGTAAGCGCTAACTGTTTATCTTTCACATTAAGTCCCGCAGTATCCAGTAGCTTGAAGGCTAACACTGCATCTGGAAGCTCCATTTTAAACTTACGTAGCTTGTTGTAGCGATGTTCAAATTCGATGATGTAATCCACCATTGAAGTACTGCTTCCTCTAGCGATCCGGTCGAACTGTGTGTACGCCTCGTACTGCCGGTCCTTTTCTTCTTTCAAAAACACCGAGTCCAATTTAGTCAGAAGTGCAGTCATTCCCGTGTCGGAATTTAAGTCGCCAGCAGCAATTTCCAGAGCGCTAGCCTTGGCTCTCCCCTTTAGCGACAAGGTAACCGCCAAGGCTTGCTTCTTTTTATCCAGTTCGGTGACGAGTCTCCATATTTCGATCTCATTTTTCCAGCTTTCGTATGACGTCTTCTCGTCAAACGGTGGCGGAATTTTGTAATTCACAGCAGCGGCCATCCTCTGCTACCAATGTTAATCCAATAACCACAACGACAGTTGTTCGAGTTTAGACTTTTACTGAACGTTAGCATATCACATGCACAACCATGGCCGTCGCCATTATTCACAGTCAGAGAACAGCAACTACGCTTGCCGCGCACGCGCAGTAGATAACATGCAACTTAACATGCATAATATTTTAATTTAAATTAATATTATTATGGAAAATCCATGTGTCCTTCTCCAATAGCTTCTAATTCATCTGACAGTGTTTAAATTTTTTTTCATACAAAATTCTTCAGCTTTAGCCTCTTAATTTCCCTCTCAAAGTGCACCAGATTCATGCATTTCACTTTAAAAACTTAAAAAAATCTCCCGGGGGGGCATACCCCCGGACCCCCCTTGGAGGGGCGGGATCTCAGCTGGCTACTATTTTCACCAAGCTGGACATTAGACGTAAAAGCAGAAAACACTGGGTGTATCAATGGCATTTAACAAGAGGGGGGATGTATCTTTTTAATGTGCAAGTAAAGCGTTGCCGTGAAGAAGGATTACAATTTACGAAGACACTATGAAACTAAACATCAGAGCAGCTACATGTCCTGATAAATGTGTTATTTTTGTAAAGTGGCCCGGCCCTTCGTAGATTTTTCTGTATGTGGCCCTCAGTGAAAAAAGTTTGGACACCCCTGATGTAGAGAAACCAGTACGATCGGTGACTGCACACTTTTACTTTTTCCAACTTTAAGAACATACCTGCACTGGAGTTGTCCTCGCTGAGGTCATCGTTGCTCTCAAATAGTATGGTGTCAGCACTGGAACCACTTGTGTCGCCGCTTGTCTCACCACTTGCATCACAGCTTATGTCTCCATGCGTCTCCGTCGACCTGAACAGAGTCTTCTTGGCCGAGCCTCGTTGCGGCATGGAGCCCTGCCTCTTCTTTGGGGACCTCATATTTTGAAGTCGCTTGTACATTTTGGTGTAGATGGTAACCTGTGGTTAAAAAAAAAATGCTTAAGTTGTTGTCTTGGATCCCACTCATAACGCTTGTTTTTTATTAAAGAGAAACAAATTACTTACATATGGCATATTAGTGTTGGCATCACGTAACATGGGGTAATAGCTGACAATTTTCTGTGCCATTGCTCTTATCCTGAGATGTGACCAGAGGGTTCGGGCTCTTAGTAAAAGAGTGTTCCCGCTCTGAGAGGCTCTTGTCAAAATCTGTAGCGAGACGTCAAGGAAAGCCAAAGCGATGTGACCAGAGGGTTCGGGCTCTTAGTAAAAGAGTGTTCCCGCTCTGAGGCGCTCTCGTCAAAATCTGTAGCGAGACGTCAAGGAAAGCCAAATTTTCTGTGCCATTGCTCTTATCTCAACTTTGGAGGGGTATTTTACTTCTTCTCCCATGGGACTGGGACTAGCACGCAGGATCGCAACCATGCTGGTGACTGTGTTCCGGATGAGTCTGCAGCAGAGCTCCTAAGAAAGCTTACAGTCCTTCTCCTTTCCATTGCGGAGCAATGCAAAGTACTGACTGCGCACCATATCCAGCTCTGAATCCGTGTACAACACATACTCTGGTGGGTCTGGCATTTTCAAGGTTTTGTCAGCCGTTTTGGATATGGAAGTGGGAGCTTGAGGCTGGCATGCTGGGATGGGACTAGTTGAGGGTAAAATCCAACTTTCACTTCCACACGTGCTGTCATCTTTCGGTGGCATTGCAAAGAGAGTTCGGGCTCTTAAAAGGAGTGTTCCCGCTCTGGGCGAGCAGTCCCAGGCAGCTATCCACCGTTGTTAGCCTAGGTCCGAGTAGCAGCTAGTGGCTAGCCGCTAATCACCGGCAGGGCTCTGTGTTCCTTTCCCTCCACAGTTTAAGACGGGCCACGCCGGGGATAGAGTCTTGCTGAACGGCAAAACTCACCCGAGATGTGACCAGAGGGTTCGGGCTCTTAGTAAAAGGTGTTCCCGCTCTGAGAGGCTCTTGTCAAAATCTGTAGCGAGACGTCAAGGAAAGCCAAAGCGATGTGACCAGAGGGTTCGGGCTCTTAGTAAAAGAGTGTTCCCGCTCTGAGGCGCTCTCGTCAAAATCTGTAGCGAGACGTCAAGGAAAGCCAAAGCTCAGCTGCTCAGTGCAGTTGTCAGTAGTGCTGTCACACTATTACAATTGTTGGGGATAAATAAATATAAAAATACAATTAAAAACATTGATCATGAGAACATTTGCACAGTAAATCCCATCCTATGTGAAATTACAAGACAATTATATTAGAAAGTAATTGTAGTCAATATTAGGCATAGCAATAAAACACTGGAGAACTTCCAAATATGTAACCATTAACTGGACAGGAGAATGGATTATTAGAATCTGTTTCTTTTCTTACACATCATCTTTTATCGTAAATCCCATCCTATGTGTATGTACCTTTTCATTGATAAAATCCCAAAGCCTCTTTCTTTGGAGAAAATTATCTGGGCCAGGAAAAAGATCTTTCAGGTCATCCCGGCTAAGGGTTTTCAAAGCCTCCTCATCAATGCCGGCGGCTGTAATTGATAAAACATATCTTATTTCAGATGAGACATTTTCGAGCTTCCAGTCACATGATGAGTTACAATATATGTACATTGGCCAGGTTGTGGTTGCATGTTGTGAGCACATATACATACGTCTGTTTCATTTAAACACCTAGTCCAATTAGAAGGCAAGACAAGATAATGTCTTTAATAAACTTGTTTTAGCTATATTTTGTCCTTGATGTAACTAATTCCACTTTGTATTTCACTCCATCACATTGTAAAGGCAAATATATGAATTGTTTTCGTGAACATGGTTAACCGTGACATCATTACACGGTCGCCTGTAAACACAGTTGACATGAACTATGCTCCTGTACACTAACACGCACACACTGAACATAGCCTAATGACTTACTACATGTCCATGTTTAAGCATGTTGAACAGGTGATACAAAGTATGGGCGTTTAACTCAAGGCATGTCGACTGGGAAACTGGAATATTTAGGTTATTGCTCATCTACCTGGCTGTGACTGGAGCACTATGGCGACTCCCAGTGTGTGTGTGCCTGAGCTTCTGTCTGTAGCGTCTGACACACACAGGCATAAGCGCACACACACAAAGTGAGGGACAGACCGATTCTAAAGACTAGCTTTTATAAACCCCCAATATTTTTTTATATGTAAAACTGATGAATGCGTGTCTCCAGAACATATTTCAAACTTTGATAAAGGTGTTTCGTTTAATTGATTTTCCCTAAACCGTTGCAACGGTGAATGTTGCAGGTTATGGTCTGATAGCAATAGCTCCGGTTAGCATGAAGACTCGGAAGGCAACTTGTGGGATTCTCCTCATGGTACTTTTATTACAAATTGACCATATCAAGCCAGGGCTGTGTCTGAAATCGCGCACTTACGTAAGTGCACTTACATTGAGTGCACTTTATTATCCCAACAGTACACTTACTTATAGACGCAGTGCTCTCATTTCTACAGCGCACTGTCCAAACTGCCGTCGCGCACCTACCGGAAATGACTTTGCATTTTGACGGTTCTTCTTCGGTGGTATTTTTTTCTGCTTGCGTTACCGATAGCCAAAACAGACACATAAGTCACGAAAAAACAAAACAAATGTGTAATTTAACTTTTGTAGAGCGCGTCCGACTCCACAGTTGCTTCAAGCTCCTCTATTTTGATTTTAATGTCCCGTCCTCTCCGCTACGTAGGCAAGATGGCGGCCGTTGAGTGTGGAAAGTGTCCATCGGTCTGCACTCAACTTTTAGACCGTTTTGAGTGCACGACCGAGGAACTTACAGTGCACTGCGTTTTGGCGCACTCTGCGTTTTTTTGTGAAGTGCACTCAAAAAAGTAAGTGTAAGTACAGAAGTGCGCGATTTCAGACACAGCCCAGGTCTCTACGGCACTATATCTATTAAGCAGACATGATGCGTTCAGGAACATAGTCCAATAATCCTGCCTACACCAACTCATTACAATTTAAAGAATATAAAACTGAGACTTCACTTAAACTGCAGAGTTAGCACTGCTAACTAGCAGAGCGGAGGAGCACATGCACGTCTTCTTCTTCATGTTCAACATTACACAACAGACAAAGGAGTCGCCACCTAGTGGCGCTAGATGTTATAAAACTGACTGTTACAACGTGTACACGTGCACTACCATTTGTATGGATATATAATAAAAAGTAATATAATTAGTTAACATGAATATAAAACATGATTTACCTTCCAAAACCGACAATGTAGTGCCATGGAACTCCATCTTAGGTTACCGGGCCTCTCCGGCTCACTTTCCATGCACGCGTGCGTACCTGAAAAAATACAGAGCCAAAGGATGCTAACGTTAGCAGAAGCGGACAAAGGCTAATGATAGCTAGCTTGCGACCAGCCGCCTTCATGCATTACAGTGCGGCTACTTGTGTTAACCGCGGTTTTATCTTTGAATAAAAAGGTGTTTCTGGGTTAAGTAGGTTAAGTACTTACCTTGAATGTTTGTCCACTGCTGAAAGACTGCACCACGAGTTGTTCAGCCTTTTGTTTCAAAGCTGGAAACCACCGGAAATCGCCTCTTTATATGTCCACGCCCCACGCCTCAACCACTCTAGGCGCAAATGACTGACATCAGTAACTGAGCATGCGCAGAAAATACTAAAAAATACATACAATATTAAAACTACGTTTTAAAATATCACATTGAGCCTTATAATCGGTTGATTTAAATGTATGTAATTTAGTATAAAAATAGTAATTAGAAAAATAAATACCTTTTCCTTCCCATCATGCATCCGCCCGCCGTTAAATACAAGAGAAGAAGAAGTGTTTGGCAACCGCCAAAAAACAAAACGAAGAAGAAGAAGTTGACGAAAGGCAGAGGGTTCATCATGGCTACTTGGAGATGCATGATATGTGTGGTCTTTGTTGCTTTAAGTGTAAAGGTGCTTCTTAGCCACATAAAGTGAGTTTGTGCCAATAAAATACAGTATTTGTGATAGCATTGCCAATAGACATCAGCCTGAGGATTAGGGATACACATGTATTGGTTGATCAACTGATCTCAGCAGTCAACAAAAAAAATGCTATGAATCATCAGTGTCAGTATAGCTGATGTGTATCTGTTTTTCACACACAATTTAATGGTCCCATGTTCTCGGAATGTATTTCCTTTTTTTTTTATGTTTTTTTCAAAACCACACTCATATCTTATTGCAGTGTCAAAAGTTAACAGCTGTTTCTGAAGAGAATTCTTTATTGGGCTGAAGAAGTCCTTACCTTTTGACAAATTTGTTTTATCTGAGAAATTGTCAGCCGTGTGGTAATGTAACACTGTCTCTGACACATGCAGAAGATGTTCATTTTTGCATCACAATTTTCATTTTCACTGGAAAACTTAAAATGATGTGATGTGATTTTTATCACGTTTATATAAATAAAAATGTTTTCTTATCTGTATTTGTTGTGTTTTTTTATGGTTTTTCCCTCACCATTGCAGTTTTCGTGATCTGATACACAACTACTTTGCCATAAAGGGTTTGATCAAAAGGGGGGTCCCCGACATACTATTTAAAGTATCATATAGCATATATGTGAAAAACCGACAAAAAATGTAAATAATACAGAATCAGCTATCTCAATATTTTAAACACCAAAATAGGATCATTGTTGAACATCTGTTGCATCTTAAATGTGTAATTGTATCACGTTGTATAGTTTCTTTGTTTCAACATGTTTGAAGTCATTGATGCCTTTTATGTGATTCTTAAATCAAGCAACATTCGAGTTGTAGTGAATAACTCTTAAAATCAGCTAAATTAGTTCTCAACTTGTTTCAAGATTCAGTGATTCTTAAAATAAGTTGCTTGATTTAAGAATCACTGAATCTTGAAACAAGTTGAGAACTAATTTAGCTGATTTTAAGAGTTATTCATTCCGCTTTAAGATTCCTAGACTAAACCAGATATAAAAGATATTTTATACTCAATTTAAGATTATACTGTAAAATGACTAACTCAAAATAAGTAAATACATTTTAAAACAAGGCAAATTATCTATGATGTCTAATTATAAGATTTAAAATCTAGGCAAGTACCAGATTATTTGCAGTGTAGTGTAACACTACAAGTTGTTAGTTTGAATGTATCATTCCTGTCATTCAGGATATTTCAGAAATAAGTGGAAGTAAGGTCAAATGTTAAGCCCTGGAATAGAAATTGCACTATGAAACTGTTGGTTTCTACTGCCTGAGTTTTTTTTTTGGCATATACAGTATTCAAGAAAAAGTGTTAAAGGGAAAAACAAAAAAAGTATTGTATATTTTTTGCCTGAGATGCATTGAATCTTGAGTGAGATGGAAATGTTATTAATTTGATCTTCAAATACACCATTTGTTAATGAAATAAATGTTTTAAATAAAAGAGACATTGAACTTTAAAGTCTATTATGTCTATTATTCATTGAATCAATAATCTGCTATAATTTACTTGAATTAAATTATTTTGAAATACTTTCTCGGCAAAATGTATGTATGCGATTAATTTAGATTAATTAATCACAGAGCCTGTAATTAATTAGATTAATTTTTTTAATCGCTTGACAGCCCTAATAAATACACAAGAAACTAAACAAAGCTAAAACAAAAACAAAACTGGGGCAAACCTCACACATTTTGGTTCCCTATGTGCCGCAGCACTGGGCCCCATATAGCGGGGAATTTATGGGGGTGGCCTGTCAGCTCATGTCTTAGCCTTTCCACATGTAGAATGCCCACCAGTTCCCTCAGCCAGGTATCGAACTGGGGGGCCAAGTCGGACTTCCACAGCCTCAGGATACATCTTTTAGCAATTACCATGCCATAAACCATGATTACATGTGCATTGTGGTCCAATTTTTCCAGGGCTGTGGAATGTACGAACAGGGCGGTTTCCGGATCAGGAGTTAAAGACACATTTAAAACATTAGAATACCATTGAAATACAAGACACCAAAAGTGGTGAGCAAGTGTACCCTCGGCAGTCTTACACCTGTTACATAAAGGCGAAAGATCTGGGAAAATGTTATGCAGTTTAACCTTACAATAGTGCAATCTAAGTGTGACCTTAAATTGAATTAACTGAAGCCTCGAGTTTATAGAGCAGGATTTTATGCTTTTTAGCGCTCCCTCCCAGACATCGTCAGCTATTCCAATGTTTAAGTCTTTTTCCCAGGCTTGCTTTATTTTTTAAGTAGATTTGTCCTGCCGTTCTAAAAATATTCCCACCAAAGATTAAATCAGGTTTTTAGCTTCTGGTGAGCCCAGTAAAACTTTGGACAATTAATCATCTGCGGGCAGAGATTCAAAGGATGGTATATTCTGTCTGACATAATTCCTTAACTGTAGATACTTGAAGAATTGAGCTTTCGACAGTGAAAACTTTGATACTAGCTGATCAAATGAAGCAAAGTGACCATTTAAGGTCCTCAACTGATGCTATTCCCTTCCGACTCCAATCTCTGAATGCTGAATCTGTGAACGATGGGGGGAAGGCATGGTTATGCCAGATTGGGGCATGTATGGTCGTGCTCGATAATTCACAGGCCTTCCTAATTTGGTTCCAAATTCTCCAAGGTAAAGTGGTCTCCTCTAAAGGAGGCAGGCGGTCTGGGAGAAGAGAAAAGGAGGGCATTAAGAGAAGTTTTTGGGGCCAAGCTTTTTTCAATTGCCAACCAGGGGGCAGATCAGGTCTAATGCCTTTTCCATATGTAAATTGCCAATACACCATCACTCTAGCATTGGCAGCCCAGTAATAATGTAAAAAACATGGTAACCCCAGTCCGCCATGCTCCCTGGGTTTCTGAAGATGGGCTTTTGAGATCCTATGTGCTTTATATCCCCAAATGAAAGGCATTATAATAAAATCAATTGACTTAAGATTGAAGTAAGATTTAGGAATATAAATTGGCACATTCTGAAATAGATACAGAAATCTCGGCAGGGAGACCATCTTTACTGCGTTCACATCTGCGAGATCGGTAATGTTCTCCATTTCTCTATGTTCTCCTTTAGTTTGTTCAATCTTTCCTTAAAATTTAACTTAAAAAGTGTCTTTGGGTTTTTAGATAATTTAATGCCCAGGTACTTTATACTGACCAGATTTGTTTTAAACTGCGTATTGGCTAGGAATGTTGGGTCCAGATCTGCTGTTAAAGACAAGAGTTCACTTTTTTGCCAGTTTATGGTGTAACCCGAGACGTCGCCAAAAGAATTAATTAGCTGGAGTAGGTGGGGGATGGAATTCTCGGGGTCGGCTACAAAGAGGGCGATGTCATCTGCGTACAGAGAGATCTTATGGTACATCCCACCTAGTGATATTGGCTTTATTGCTACTTGGTGACTTCAACATACATCTCGATTCATCCAACTCCAAAACCTCTACAGAACTCCTGGACATCTTAAACATCTTCAACTTCACCCAACATGTAGATTTTCCAACTCATAAAAAAGGACACACACTGGACCTTGTCTGCACCACCGGCATCACCATCAGTAATCTGTCCAGCTCCGACCTCACCATCTCCGACCACCTGGCTATCACCATGGACATTCTCATCCCCACACCACAAGTCAAGCAAAAACGCTCTATAACTTTCCGGAATCTCAAATCAATCCAACCCACATCTCTGTCCTCCCTTTTGGCCGATACCATCCCTGATTCCGCCCTCATCCAGAACGCCTCCCCTACTGACCTGGTCACAATATATAATGACACCCTCTCCTTCTGTCTCAATCAGCTCGCTCCAATAAAAACAAAGACTGTCTCTTTCACTCACTCCACCCCCTGGTACACTGATCATCTCCATCTCCTCAAATCCAAGGGCCGCCAACTCGAACGGCTAACCAATAAAACCGGTCTCACTATCCACAAAGATGCCTATAAACAACACCAACAGCTCTACAAAGACGCCCTCAACAGTGCACGCTCCACCTACTACTCCTCCATCATACAATCAGGCAGCAACAATCCCAAGACTCTGTTTTCCACCATAAACAGAATTCTCAAACCTCTGGACGCCATCACCAACTCCTTCACGGTCACTAAATGCATCTCATTTCTCTCACACATCCAAAGAACAATAGACAATATACACAGTCAACTGATCAACGCTTCCTCCTCCACTGTCTCTTCTCCGGAACCTCCACTACCCTCAGCGGCCATTCACCCGCTCTCCTCATTCAATGAAATCACCCCAGCAGACCTATCTGCCATTCTCACTGGCATGAAAACCTCTACCTGCATCCTGGACCCCATCCCCTCCACCCTAGCCATGGCCTGTCTCCCCTCACTCTTGCCCCTGATCACCTCAGTTATAAACTCCTCTCTGTCCACTGGCCTAGTCTCCCCCGCCCTCAAACTCGCTGCTGTCACCCCCCTACTTAAAAAACCTGGACTTGACCCTGAAACACTCAGCAATTTCCGACCCATCGCCAACCTCCCCTTCCTATCAAAATTTTTAGAAAGAACCGTTGCCTCGCAGTTAAAATCACACCTCGACTACAATAACCCCTACGAACCTTTCCAATCCGGCTTCCGCTCCAGACACAGCACCGAAACAGCTCTTTTAAAAGTCACAAATGACATTCTCCTCTCTGCTGACTCTGGTTCCCTCTCCATCCTTATCCTCCTTGACCTCAGCGCCGCATTCGATACCATCAACCACTCCATCCTCATCTCCCGCCTCCAGTCCTCACTTGGCATCACTGGCACCGCTCTCACCTGGTTCATTTCCTATCTCTCTGACAGACGCCAATTCATTTCAGTCAACAACTGCAAATCCCCCACCTCCCCAGTCACTCATGGTGTCCCCCAGGGCTCTGTAATAGGTCCCCTACTTTTCATCATCTACATCCTCCCACTCGGTCAAATCCTCCACCAACATGGCCTCCATTTTCACTGTTACGCAGATGACACTCAGATCTACCTCTCCACCAACACCATCTCTGCAGCCACCCATTGCACCCTCACCACCTGCCTCACTGATGTCAAAACTTGGATGCAACACAACTTCCTCAAACTAAATTGCAATAAATCAGAAATTCTCATCCTTGGCCCAAACTCCCTCACCCACTCCACCCAGGACTTCTCACTTAATATTGATGGTTCCATTGTCACCCCCTCCACTCACATCCGCAACCTAGGTATCATCCTTGACCCCACCCTCTCATTCCTCCCCCATGTAAACCACATTACAAAAACAGCCTTCTTCCACCTCAGGAACATCACTCGTCTCCGTCCCTCCCTATCACTCTCAGCCGCTGAAACTCTGGTCCACGCATTCATTTCATCCCGCCTTGACTATTGTAACTCCATCCTATACGGCTCATCAAAACACTTACTTAATAAACTGCAATATGTTCAAAACTCTGCAGCCCGTATGCTCACATCCACCCGCCGCTCAGACCACATCACCCCTGTCCTCCAAGACCTTCATTGGCTTCCCGTCAAATACCGGATTGATTTCAAAATATTACTCATCACCTTCAAAGCGCTAAACAACCTGGCCCCCCCCTACCTCTCGGACCTTCTCCACCGCCATACCCCTACCCGCTGTCTCAGGTCCTCAGATGCCAACCTCCTCCACCCCATCAGGACCAACCTCCGGTCCTGGGGAGACAGAGCCTTTGCTGCAGCCGCCCCCGCCCTCTGGAATGCCCTCCCCAACGACATCCGCAATACCAACACTCTTTCTTCCTTCAAAACAGCCCTAAAAACACACCTTTTCACCATTGCTTTTAACCTTTAAACGTTACGTTTTGTTTGTTTGTTTTGTTTAACTTTTGTGAAGCGTCTTTGAGCACTCGGAAAAGCGCTATATAAATTTGATCTATTATTATTATTATTATTATTATTATTATTATTATTATAAGTGTGTGCCCTCTTATGCTAATAGCCAGGGGCTCGATGGCCAACGCAAAGAGGAGCCCTCTGAAGGGCAAAGGGTGTGGATCTTTCCTGGTTTGTTAAAGCTGCAGTGTCTAATTTTTTCACTGTAATATTTGGCAAAACTGTCATAATAGCCATTCAGCTATATGTAGGTGAAGTAGTCTGAAAATATTTTTTCATCACTTTGCTCCCCCCTGCCTCTGTGTGCTGCCCCCAAAAATTGCCACCGCTCATGTTAATTTTGACCAATCAGAGCAGGCTCAGATACTCCGTTCTTATTGGCTGTGGGACTGTCCGTTCACTTGGCAACGACGTTGATGCGTCAGTTGCGTGAGCGTTCACGACCCTAGCAGTCTGAAACTACTGTTTGGTCCTACTACGGCAGACAGCGAATAGCAATCAGTGTTGCCAACTTAGCGATTTTGTCGCTAGATTTAGCGACTTTTCAGACCCCTTTGGCGACTTTTTTTCAAAAAAGCGACAAGCGACAAATCTAGCTTCTTTTCTGGAGTTATTGGTGACTTTTGGCGACTTTTTGAGGTGAAAACACGTATCGCTATGACTCTTCACAACGAGCAGCGGGTGCCTGCGCGGCCCCTCCCTTCCCCGTTTCCAAGCACTTACAGGCGGCCTCATTCCTCGCGCATCAGTCCCCCCCAGCTGTCTCCTGTTAGCAGGTTAGCAGGAGCTAACAGGAGACGTTCATTAGCAATGTCTTCACCAACAAACTATCTATACTGTACTATCTATGCAACGAACCCTCAATTTACCATTCCCCGGATACCAACAACTAACACGGTGGGAGGACAGTGTGTACACAGAGACTGAGAAACACCGAGGAGGAAATGTAGTTGGGCGGCTGTTGCTGTATGAAGCCGCTCGGGGAAGACGTGTGGAAAGTGAGCCAGGAGAATGGGCTTCCTTTGGCTGTGCTTTAGCTGATAAACCAAGTTAGCACCGGTCGGATAGCATTAGTTAACTCACCCGGTTGTGTGCAGCCACCACCTCCATATAATGAACCGAAACATAACTGCTAAGTCCGGGGAACTTTCACGAAAAGTACAACGAAGCACCGGTGTTTATCTACGCCGCCTCCCTGCTACACCGCTACCCGACAGTGTTCACCTGCTGGCCGGCTAGACTGCTGCTAACCCCCGGCGCCGTCCAACTGGCTTCCCCGTCTCCAGCGAAGCTACAACCGGCACGCTCCACTCCGGTTGTGTGCAGCCACCACCTCCATAATGAACCGAAACATAACTGCTATGTCCGGGGAACGAAGCACCGGTGTATCTACGCCAGCCACGGTCCCGTCACAGCCAGGTAGGGTAATGTAGGATACTTGCCTTTATTTTGTACTGCCGTGCACACAATGGTGCTGTAAATGTGTTTGGTATGGTGCTCCCTTGCTGTTTGTGTGAATCTGCAATGCTGTTTTAAGGCTATTTGTTCCGTTTAGTTGCTGTTAATTTGTCTTTTGGCACAATTGGTGGCCGTGTTGTTGTTGTTTTTGTGCGGACATGATCGCTGTTGTGTCGGGTCGGCCAAGGTTGATTAGGGGAATAAATATATCGGGGATGGGGGGGAGACACTAGGTGCGTTGGGTGCAACATGAACGCGCTTAGCTGTCGTTCGGAAGGAGGAGCTGCAGCAGGTAGAGCGTTGCGAAAACAGCCGTTGGGATCCCAACGGCTCCCAACGGCTGAAATTAGACACTGCAGCTTTAAGGCCAGGACACACCAGTCCGACTTTTTCTGACTTGTTCCGACTACGCAAAAAATGGAGTCGTCCGTTTCAGGAAGCTCCAGCCTTCCCGTCGCGGCCAGAGAACACACCAAACTGACTGCTGACTTTCCGTACGCTCTGTTGCTTGCGCGGGACGTAATGTCTCCATAACAGCAGGCGGCGCTAATCTGTATTGTGGCCCGAAAAAATACGAAAGCCGGAAATGATGGGACAGCTCTCTAGAGCTTAAACATAGATAGAAATACGTATTTATATTTATGGACCATAAGAGCACAATTTTTAGCAGAGAGTGTCGAGCATGGTGTCGAGCAGTCAACAAGGGTTGATGCATGTGAGTACTCGCAAAACGAAACGAACAAACACATTAAAACGATGGCTAGCTGTTGTTAGCTGTTTGTGCTACCCGCCTCACTTCCGGGCTTCACTGATTCGCTAGCCTTCCACCAATCAAATTGCTCCAAATGAAAGACGGTCGGCCGCCGATTGAACATGTTCGGCTCAAAACAAGCCCGACGACCTCTACGTCGGCCGACGTCACGGCACACACCAAACAGATTCGTGTCCCGACCCCCTACCGACACTACGACGGCGATTATCTGGCCGGTGTGTCCTGGCCTTTAGAATGGAGGCGGTGGGAAACCTTACCTTTTAAATGTATTTTATTTCATTTTTTCATTTTCCTTTATTTAACCTCGAAAGATCAATTGAGGGGTGACCCTCTTTTACAATGACGTCGAGTTTGTACAGATACACAATATACAATGAGAATACATAACAAGTTTACACACACACACACACACACACACACACACACACACACACACACACACACAGACAACAACAATTTAAAACATTCAGATCAATTGAATGAGAGACATAATAGCCTAATTAAAACAGTTACAAGTGTAGAGGGGCTGATTCAAAATAATAATTTTAAATTGGTTAACAGTTATGAGTGTATTTATTTTAATTGTATGTTGTAGGCTGTTCCAGGAGTCAGGGGCACTATGGCTAAAAGCGGTTTTACCGAGCTCAGACCGGGCATAGGGGACATATAACATGAGCATGTCAGTTGAGCGGGTTTGATAAAGCCCATCTGAAATAAGCAGCATTTCTGTCAAATATAGTGGTAGCTTTCCAGTCAGAGCTTTATTTCATGTTTCTATGGGATACACAGGCTTAGATATTAAGGTTTTGGTAGTTTTTCAGAAAACCCTCAGGCATTAAGGACATGCATCCTAGATTGCCATAGTCATCAATGGGTTAGACCACAGACTCCTAAACATGGCACTGCAAAGAGAGTATTCTCTATAAATGTTTCACAGTAAAGACTGCAGTTCATAGCAACAATTTATAATTGTTTCAGTAAATTTAATCTAATTGTACTTACCCTGTCAATTGCACGAGGAGAGAAGATTGGCGCTGACTTGTATTCTTGTCTCCAAATGAAGTGGTGAAATGCAGGGGAGGAGCTTAATTAAATCTATGCAGAGTTGATCTGAGTTGATTTAACTCTGACATGATTAACTCTGAGAAATAACCCAAACACTGAACACTAATCAACACAATTTTTTTTAAAGTAACACTTGGAGAGTTGAAATCAACTCGGAAATGTTTAACCCCAAAATGTCAACACTCCAGTTTTTGCTGTGTAGTGTAAACAGCTATGTGACTTTTGTCCACATTAGGGACCGCCTACTCAACTGTCGCCCCCTGCCTGAGCGGAAATAAAATAGAAAATGCATCACTGGCAGCCCCATGGCTGTAACTAAAGGTTTTAGTGTGAGCACAGTTTAAAGTATTGCCAATGACAAGCTTTCTGTCCTCTGTTTTCATTTCACCTCGTATATCTGATAACACGGAAGTCGCTGCTTTTGACTGGTGCCCTGCAGGCCTGCAGCTAACTTCCTGTTCTTATCTGCTTATCGGCGTAGCTCTGTCACAACTGTCATTTTAAACCTGTTTTATGGCCTTTTATCGAGTTCTGTTTTGGATCACTACCATCACAAGTGCCTGCTTCAACCCGGTTTAGGGTTTTTAATTTTAATTTTTATCAGATGTTGGTTATTTTAAACCATGCGTCTTGACTGCTGAGGCCGCTGTTAACCGGCACAGCCCGGCGTGGCTTTAGCATAGCATCTGGGCCCGACCACCACAAAACCAACCTCACACTGTACACAGTCACAGATAAAGGACACTTTGAGTTGTAGCCTACTACTACACCGTCAACATTTAGGATGGCTGTGTGTGTAGATTGTAAGTCTCAGTACTCACGCTTAATGGAGGATATTCGCCGCCTGAAATCCGAACTTAGGGGCAAGGACCAGCTGATCGCAGAGTTTGCCTCCGTGGCATCATTACAATCAAAACAACTCTCGATCATGCAACGTTCCGGTCTTGGGGCCCCGGCTGACCCATTGTGGTCCTCCTCCGTGTCACAACTGGTTTCAGACTCTGCAGCTACACTTCCCTGGCTGACTTCCGTGAACGCGGTCCGCCAGGATGATCCAGAGGTTGAGGTGGACCTTGACGGCCACCTCGCTGGGCATGGGCCGGACGCAGGGAGCCAGGCACTGCCACCACCGATCCCACCAACATAACAACACCGCTGCCGACCGAGGCCAACAAGGGAAACGTGTCCGCGGCGCCGGCACACAGCTCCACACCGAAGTCGCTCCAGTATCCATGGTCCCTGGTGGTAAGCCGCGGCCAAAGGAGCGGGCTGGCCAGTGAGCGAGTTTCCTCCCAGCCTCCCGTGGCTCTTTCAAACCACTTCGAGTTGCTGACGCCGGATACCGCCATGGATCACCTTGATGACGTCCCCGCATCCCTCCATCCAGAGTGAACGGACCCAACTCCTGTGACCAGCGCTGCACGGGCCGGCGCTGGGAAGAACAACTGCAGCTCCGGTGCTAGGAAGAACAACCCCAGGACGAAGATGCTGCAGGAGGCTGTAACCCGACGATCTCTTCAATCAAGGTCAACGGCGGATGTCTCCCAGCCCGGACCGTCGCCTGCCCCACAGACGGAGGTAAGTGAGCGCCCGCCTCCTTGCCCGGGCAGCTCACACACAACCTCACCATCTCCTCCTCCTCTTTTCCCCCCCACTACATTGATTATCGGGGATTCCATAACCAGGCACATTCGTTTTTTTAACGCAATCACACGCTGCTTTCCTGGTGCCACAGTCCCCGTCATTGTGGATAGGCTTTTAGAATTACTGCCCTCTCTCCCGTCATCCATCACAAACATCGTGATTCATGTAGGGCGAAACGACACTTCCCGCCGGGAATCTGAGGAAACTAAAAGGAATTTTAAACTCCTTTTCACTGTCCTAAAACCCCGCTTTGAGTCCATTTTTATTTCCGGCCCCATTTTCTCTTCCTCTTCTCGCGGCACTGAATCATTCAGCAGAATCTTTCAGCTAAATGCATGGCTTCAGTCCAGCTGTAGATCACATGACATGTTTTTTATCGACAATTTTGATTTGTTCTGGAACCAGGCAGATCTATTTAAAAGGGATGGGATTCACCCAACCGACCATGGAAGCCACATTCTGAATGAATGTGGCTTGAATGAATGTGGCAAAGTCTTTTTTGATGACTTTGCTGAACTGCTGTCTGTAATCTGCATTGAGTTTGACTGTGTATTAATCGTTGGTGATTTTAATATACATGTTGACAAGCCTGAGGACAGAAGTACTAAAGAACTGTGCTATGTGCTGGAAAACTTTGGACTTTCCCAGCATGTGAACCGGCCTACACATAACAAAGGTCACACCCTGGACTTAATCATTTCCAAAGGCCTGGGGCCTCATTTATCAACCGTACTTACGCACAAATCTGTGCGTAAGTAGGGCGTAAGAACATTGCCACGCAAAGTATGGAATTTACCAAAATGTACTTAGACTTATGAATGTGTGTAAATGTAAGCACAACTCTGACCATGCTTACGAACAGAATCTAGTGGTAGAATAGCGATATTACAAGCACAAAGCAAAGCATTTAAGAGTTTCAACGTCTGCATTAACACTAGAACCGCCAGCGTTCTCTTTATATCTATAATCGCCACGCGTCAAATCCACCCGTGCATTTCTAGGGTAATATAAAGTCATACATTTGTTTGTTTAATCATCATCTGTGTTTTAGACCTCTTGTTTTATAATCTAAGTTTCTTTAAGAACACTGATCACGACTCAGTAATGAAACTGAAAGTAGATATAATATCGCCAATACATCAATGAAAACAGACGGTCAAAACAGCGTTGAAATGAGCTAACATCCTAAATGCAATAAATAGTTATATGGCTCACTTATTTGTAGGTAAGCTCTAATTGATTATTCATTAAATGTGTCACACGTTCACATGATTTGAAGCGGAGGATCCCTCCGATGCTCTCTGTGCGTCTCATCTGACAGCACTCAGCTGTGAGCTGGACGAGCCGCGGTGACTCGCCAGACTCGCCAATCACTCATTTCACTTAGTAACTCTAATGTTGTTGAATGACTGCACGTATAGTTGTCAGATCGCGGACCCCAAACAATGCCGTTACCTTACAACTTGCTCGAAAATATCACATTTTCCCATGCAGCAAGCTTTCTTTTGTTTTAATGCCTGCACTAAGTGAGCCAACAAAATATGTTTTGCTTTGATTCAACCTCGTTTACAAGGGTTTCCATTTATGTGTTGGAGAAGTTTCTTTTCGTTGCCCTCTTTGCCATTGTAGCGGAGAGGGATAAAACACATTCACATGGTTGATAAAGGGATGTGTTGTGACCATATATGGTTAATTGGAGGCGTTTCTGAATGCAAATGCTCTGAGCGTGAACGAGCATGGTACTTAAGAACAAGTGGGATTTATCAAGATTGATGACTTACTGGTGTGCGTACGATAGGCCAGCGCACGTTTGATAAATACCGATTTTTTTGTACTTAAGCACATACTAAATTTCATTCGTAAGAGTGAATTTAGAACCTTTTCTACGCACTGTTGATAAATGAGGCCCCTGGACATTGCAAAGGTTTCTGTAACTGATGTGGGTCTCTCCGACCATTCATGTTTGTTTTTTGAAAGTACAGTCACTATACACAAAGGCGACCAAACAAAAGTAATCAAGAAGCGGTGTATTACTGAAAACACCAGTGAGGAATTTGTTCAAGCATTTTCTCAGACTCCACTCCTCCCCTGTATCTCAGTTAATGTGTTTGTGGATAACTTCAACTCAAAAATTACAAATATTATTGATGCCATTGCACCTACTAAGGTGAAGGCCGTCTCTGGTAAAAAAAGATCCCCATGGAGAAATGCCCCGCAGGTCAGACTAGAAAAAAGAGAATGCCGTAAAGCAGAACGTAGGTGGCGAAAATCAAATCTCAATGTTCATTATGACATCTTCAAAGGAAAACTTCGCACTTTTAACTCAGAACTGAGAAATGCAAGGCAGTCTTTTTTCTCTGAAATCATCAACAAAAACAGCAACAATGCACGTGCCCTATTTTCTACTGTTGACAGGCTCACAAACCCTCCTGTGTCAGTAGCATCTGAACTTCACTCCAAGAGGACCTGCAATGAATTTGCCTCATTCTTTACTGACAAAATTCATAAAATTAGACAAGCTGTCATCACATCAATACCGGTTTCAAGATATGTTTTATCCCTGTGCCCACTTGAAATCAATCCAAATGCCATGACAGAATTTTGTCTGATTAACCAGAAAAACCTGGAGGACATTATACAACACCTGAATTCCTCCTCCTGTTGCCTTGACATTCTACCCACAGGTTTCTTTAAAACAGTTTTTAGCTGTATGGCCTCAGATGTCCAAGAAATTGTCAACATGTCCCTTCGGACAGGTGTATTCCCACAGGCCCTGAAAACAGCAGTCATCAAGCCACTCCTAAAAAAGAACAACCTAGAAACATCAGTCATGAACAATTATAGGCCCATATCTAACCTGCCATTTTTAAGCAAGATCATTGAAAAAGCTGTCTATCAGCAGCTAAATAACTACATGGCAATGAACAACTGCTTTGATGTTTTCCAGTCAGGTTTTCGTCAACACCACAGCACTGAGACTGCTCTGGTTAAGGTCCTCAATGACATCCACTTAAACACAGACAGTGGCAAAAGCTCTGTATTAGTTTTATTGGATCTCAGTGCTGCGTTCGACACAGTTGACCACAGCATATTACTAGATCGACTAGCAAACTGGGTTGGACTTTCTGGAACTGTACTAAACTGGTTTGAATCATACTTAAAGGACAGAGACTACTATGTATCAATAGGCAATTTCACATCCGAGAGAACAAATATTACATGCGGGGTCCCCCAAGGTTCCATTCTTGGGCCTCTTCTGTTCAACATCTACATGCTCCCACTAGCTCAGATTATGAACAAGAACAAATTATGTTACCATAATTATGCAGACGACACACAAATTTACATAACCATATCACCAGGAGACTACAGTCCGATCCAAGCACTAAGTAAGTGCATTGAACAAATCAATGACTGGATGTGCCAAAACTTCCTTCAATTAAACAAAGACAAAACTGAAGTAATTGTCTTTGGTAACAGGGATGAACAATTAAAAGTCAGCGCACAGCTTAAATCTGTTATGTTAGAAAGCACACACCAAGCTAGAAATCTTGGAGTAGTCATAGATTCAGACTTGAATTTCAAAAAACACATTAAATCAATTACTAAGTCAGCCTACTACCACCTTAAAAATATATCAAGAATTAAAGGGCTACTGTCTCAGCAGGACTTAGAAAAACTTGTCCATGCATTTATTTTTAGTAGACTTGACTACTGTAATAGTGTCTTTGCAGGCCTTCCTAAAAAGTCAATCAGACAGCTTCAGCTAATTCAAAACGCTGCTGCTCGAGTCCTCACTAGGACCAAAAAAGTGGATCACATTACCCCAGTTCTTAGGTCTTTACACTGGCTTCCTGTCACTCTAAGAATAGATTTTAAAATATTGATGTTGGTCTATAAAGCCCTAAATGGTTTAGGCCCCACATACATCGCTGACCTGCTGATCCCATACAAACCAGTCAGAGCTCTCAGATCGTCTGACACTGGGCTACTGACAGTCCCCAGAGTAAGGACTAGACAGGGAGAGTCAGCCTTCAGTTTTAATGCACCAAAGCTCTGGAATAAACTTCCACGGGACTTGAGGTCCGCTTCAACACTCGGCTCTTTTAAATCAGGTCTGAAGACTTTACTGTTTCCGTTTTAACCTGTAATTTTAAATTTTTATTTATTTTTATTCTTTTTAAATTTTTAAATTATTTTATGTTTTATTTATATTCATGTTTCTCATTCGCTTTTTTTAATGTATTTTTTTAATGTGTGCTCTATTCTTGATGTGTTTTTGTTTTAGCATCTGTAAAGCACCTTGAATGGCCTTGTGTCCGAAATGTGCTTTATAAATAAACTTGCCTTGCCTTGCCTTGCCTTGCTTCAAAATGAAGGTCAATTCGCGTTTGGCTAGTAACAGGCTTTTAATGTGAAGGTGTACAGGAAATGTTCTGTTTGCACAATTAGTAACTTCACTGCCTTAATTTAGAAAGCCGCATGCCGGTGGTTGTGACGAGAGTTTGTTTATCAGAGGCAGACGTTAGAATAGAAGCCCGGCGAGCACACATATTTCACCAGCCAATGTGGCGTAATAATTTACTCACTAAGGGCCAATCCCATTTCTCATTTTCACCCCTACCCCTACCCCTTGGCCCTACACACACACACACACACACACACACAAGCCCCAATCATCCACCCATCAATTTAAATTAAACTTTATTTCAGACACACAGGTCCATAGTATGGTTTATCATGTCCTTATTATTTTTTAAGTTAGCGTTGCTATCATGTAATGCAAAATTATTAGCTACATACTAGCGATCTATGTTATGGTTCATACGCTGGGTACCTCTCTCTGTGTGTGTGTGTGTGTGTGTGTGTGTGTGTGTGTGTGTGTGTGTGTGTGTGTGTGTGTGTGTGTGTGTGTGTGTGTAGCCTGAAAGGGGGCGTCAACGGCTCCTGCTAATGATTGTTATGTGTTGTTAGCTAGTTAGCTAGTTACTAGCGATCTTTTTTGACAATCTTGATCCACTAAACAACATAACCACGAAGCATACATGGTAAAACTAAGATAATACAGTGATAATCGTTATTTTCAGTACTTTACTAACTGAGGAAACAACTTACATTCGCGGCTGTCAATCTTCCCATCCATTTCCGTTGACACACAGCACCGCTTTCGGGGAAATTTCTTTTAACCCTTCGTTTGGAGTGTGGGTCCAGAAAATCTCCGTTTGGAGGTGCCTTTCGAGTTTGTATAAATAAAGGTTTTCATTCATTCATTCATTCACGTGAACGCGCAATTCGGAGGGGTAGGGCTAAGGGGTAGGGCGAAGGGGTGAATTGGGATTGAGCCTAAGACTATATACCCACATTTGGCGAATGTAGAGCCCTCTAAGCAGTGTTGTGCATCGCTCCTCTGTGTCTAAATGAGACAGTATCTCGTCAACCTGTCGCACAAGTGCGAGTGGCCTTGTAATTATCTTCGCATGTAATAGGCCTACATTTTAATAGCAAATGCGATTAAACCTGTGGCACTGTACAGCACTGAATGTGTACTTGTTTGAACCCCACCAATGCAAACGGAAATTATTTACGTGTTGATTTACATTACAGAGCGGGTAAATGGATTCGGATCACAAGTGGACAAAGAAGTCACATGTGAACTGCTAGGTGTGAACAAACAAACTGAGAACTGTCCACCTGTGATCTGATTACCAAAATCACATCATAATCCCAGGTGGAAACAGGGTCTAAGTGAGCGAACAAGGTAGTTATACTGGATAAGAGAGGTCTCTCCCCAGACCAAGATTTCAAAGTAGACTGGGGTTTCAAGATGTGCTGCTCTTTTGACAAAGCACAGAGAAACGAGCAACGTTGAGGATCGTAGACGCAGTGGTCGAACAAGGAAACTTACTGCAGCAGATGAAAGCTGATTTTCCTTAGAAATCAGAAGATGTCCAACTGTGCCATCAGCTCAGAACTGGCAGAAAGCAGTGGGGCCAAAGTTCACCCATCTACTGTCAAGAAGTGATCTTCATCTTCATGTAGCTAAAAAAGGCTTGTCTGATGAGTCATAATTTGAAATATTTGGCAGTTGTTTGCTGAAGGGCTGGAGAGAGGTACACTAATGAGTGTCTGCAGGCAGCAGTGAAGCATGGTGGAGGTTCCTTGCACGTTTCTGCAAATGGAGTTGAAGATTTGGTCAGGATTAATGGTGTCCTCAATGCTGAGAGCAGTAGATGGATGTACCTGGGTCCCACTGGTTTCTGACAGTTCTGAGCTGCTGAATTTAGATTTCTCTTCTGTTCATTTACTGCTTATAGGTAATTTATGAAAATAAACTATTAAAACTTCCGTTTTTGAAAGCATTCTTAGTTTACAGCATTTTTCACACCTGCCTAAAACTTTTGCACAGTACTTTGCACGAACTAAGATGAGCTCAAGTTTCCAACCATGTTACACATTAATGGAAGTATTTTTCATAATGGTTCTTACTATTCATATTAACAACAACTCATTGATGATATATTCGGGGTCGGTTGCATTACAGTCCCTATAAATTGATATGAGTAGCCAAATACAATAGAATAACCCATCATAAGGTCTCTTGATAGGTTGGGCTCATTTATAAATAAAAAGAAACCCTGTTCATGTGCAATCACGAAACACAGTCAGAAATCCTTACAATAAGTAGTTTATACAATACCTACATAATACATGCAAAAAACTATTAATACAACCCTTTTTAAAATGAAAAGAACTACCATGTTTGAAATGAAGAGGATAAAAAGATTTATTTCCCCCTATTGTAGTATGAGTTTACCTCCACTGAAAGTGATGAGGCGATGAAGTCCGTGTGTAGCAGAAGGAATGGCTCATTGAACCAATTAAGGAAGCAATAGGTTGTGAAAGAGGACAAGAGAAAAAGGGATGGAAGGCAGATCAGTGCTGGTCAATATCCAGCTGAGCTCTCCTCTCAATATAAAGCCTATTGAAGTTCTGAAGGTCAACCAGAGTCCACCCGGAATACCATGATCTCTCACACACACACACACACACACACACACACACACACACACACACACACACACACACACACACACACACACACACACACACACACACACACACACACACACACACACACACACACACACACAGAGACTATTTAACCATCCATTGTTCCTGGTTAAATAAAGAGAATGTCATTATATCATATAACATTAGCTTCATTAGCCCTATAAGTATAAACACATGTATATTGTATGAGCGTGGCTGTGAACAGTCTCACAGTTCAGTTGCAGCAGCAGCAATACATATCGATGTCATCTTGAGCTTACAAGATCTGCTGTGGAGGGTTCTATCCAGTATAGAGGACGATAAAAGTAATAGATAATAATAGACTTAATATACAAGTAGTAATAAACAATAAAAGTAGACTATTTGAAATTGAAAAATTGTGTTGCAGTAGGCTACTTGTTTGTGTTTGTTTGTTATTTTCATTTTTTTTAAAGTCACCAGAAAGCAGGAAACAATGTCTTTGAAGCTCAAATTTCCTGTGCACGGCATTGCAAATCTCCCAATAGTTTAATCTGAATTTAGATATATTATTGGTTAGAGTGTGATTTAATCTCCTTGTTACTGTTTCCAAAGCCATACTTCTTCCCAGTTTCACAGTGTTGGTTTATATTTGATGTTCTAGCCACTAGAATTTCACAACTATTCAATGGAAAAGCCTCACTAGTGTGAACAGTCATTAATTTCCCCAATGCACAAATCCAATCCACTGCGATCCTGTGAGCGCTCATCAGGCAGCTCCAACTCTTCTGTCTGTCAAATATCTCAACATCTACCACAGGGATTGGCCCAACCTTTCGTCCAGACATTAATAGTTTACAGATGATGTATCATAATGGCCCAATTTTAAGGGTTTGCCATTAAATTTGTGCAATACCACACATGGTAATACAAAGTAAGTAGGAAGGAGATTAGGGATGGCCATTTAGAATTTTTTCTTTAACCGGTTAACCACCAGAATTAACGGTTATTAACCGGTTAACCTTTAAGATTTAATGTAGCCTAAAATAGTGAAATACATGAAGCATTATAGCAGGGCTCCCGACCTTTTTTTGTTCCAAGGACCTCTATATTAATTTAAAAACAATTCAGGAACCAGTAGCCAATTTAAATGCCTACACATGTTGACATTCACACGGCACCTTGTCTGTTGTGAGAAGAGGTGTAGTATGTGAATGTAGGAGCAGAAAGTGAAATAAGTGACTGAAAAGGCCGGGACATTTGCACACACAGGCTTAGGGGATAGCCTACCGAAACCCGGTGCTAAGTAGTGCTGAGCACGGAGCAACATTTTGAAAGACCGTAATATTGATAAGCTCCGATGTTATCAGTAGGCTACACTTTTGTTTATGACGGATTTTCGCTGTTGATCCTGGCACACAATCATGGCAGACCTGTGTCTGTGCAGGGGCACTCACTGCCTGTCTGTCACTCCCTCACACGCTCATGAGACGGTGATAGATGCAGGACAGCATCCACCTCAAGAAGGCTAATGCTAGCGCTATGTTAACCCTTCCAACCCGGAGCCCGCAGTACTGCGTTCTACTGCGTTCTGTCCGTGATTTCGTTACGTTTTAATAAATTATTTAACATTATTAAATCGCAGCGATATGGTTTAAATATCTCCGGAAAGCTGGGATTCTGCCCTTTCCGGGATATATTCTCGCGATAGTATACGTGACTCACAGCCAGAGATATGTTGCTGAGAGGCGCGAAAATGTATCAATCCTTTCCCTTGCGCTACTGGCTGAGCCGCTTGTCAATCAACACCCTTTCCCTTGCGTGATTGGTAGAGCTGCTTGCTGTCAGATTTTGTGAAAAACCATCCAATCAACTTAGTGTAATCACTAAGGACCTCCCCATTACTTGTCAAACAACATTCACTGAACAAAGGACAACTATTCATGCTCCTATTTCGGCTTCACCATGGCGCGGATGTTGAGCTACAGCTGAGGCCCGCAACGAGATTGAGAGGAGCAGTGACGAAGAAGACGCCAATTCCGACATTGAGGGCTTTGACAAAGAGGAATATGAAGATGACATGGATCCATTTGAAGACGGGTGAGAGCATTTATTTGACAAAACGTCTGTTTTTGTAATGGAAGCTAAGTGTGAACATGTAAACTAGCTTGAATGTTGCGTCCGTGACATGACCGATTTTTTTTTGGAACTGACGTGACAGAGCTGTATACTCTTGTCGCCAGCCTTCTGTTGTTTGAAAACAAGTAATAGTTTTCAAAAGGTAGAGAATAGAAATATATTTCAATAGTCTTACTTTATTCTCCGCTAGTGTCTGTGCATTATTGATTTAGTGGGTGCAACAATGTAGGCTAGGTTCAAAACAGTACAATCTTCCCCGTGTGTCTCAATTTTGTTTGCTAGCTGTCTCACATAAATGGACACCCGTGTGTGTGTGTGTGTGTGTGTGTGTGTGTGTGTGTGTGTGTGTGTGTGTGTGTGTGTGTGTGTGTGTGTGTGTGTGTGTGTGTGTGTGTGTGTGTGTGTGTTGTGTGTGTGTGTGTGTGTGTGTGTGTGTGTGTGTGTGTGTGTGTGTGTGTGTGTGTGTGTGTGTGTGTGTTTTTGCGTATGAGTACGAAAATGGTGAATGAACCGGCATAGGCATTAATCGGTGGCAGTGCAGCGCAGTCTGTTGTGTGGAAAGTCGTCATTTAGTCTGGCTGAGGGGAGGAGACAGAAGTTACGAGAGAGAGAGAGAGAGAGAAACAAACAAACAAACTGTAGTAGGCTATACAGCTGTTTATAAACGGGTATAATAATTTATTTTAGAAATTGCAAATGAAGCTCAGTGTGTAAATGTAAGCTAGCTTGAATTTTGCATTCTTGACATTACAGGGACTGATTTCTCTATTGATAGCACTACTTTTGTTTACTTTAGTTTGAAAATAATAGTAATAGGTGTGTATTCTGTGTAAAAGTATTTCCCTTTACAATTTACAAATAGTACAGAATGGAAATGTTTTTGCATTGACTTTTATTACACTGTTGTTTGCAAATACAAGTTGTGAAGTTTGAATATTTTTGTTATGAGATAATGAGACTGATTTCTGTGAATCTGTGGTCCAGGTCCAGGAGAAGAGGAGAACCACCCGCAAAGAGGTCCCGTGTCCCAACTCCACCAGCACCCCCTACGCATCAGCGGGCTTGGAAGACTGAGGAAGACCAGGACACCGCTCCTCCTGTCTCCAGGTTTCAACCTGCACACACCCCTGGCCCACAGCTAGGCACGCACTTCTACACACCAATTGAGCTCTTCAAATTGTTTTTCACTGCACACACTGTACACACACTCTGTAGCAACACAAACAAACAGGCTGCCAAAAAAATTGCCATGGGTAAAAAGTTTAAATTGACTGATTTGACAGTTGAGGAGTTTTACAAGTACATTGGACTCCTCTTTTACATGGCCCTGGTTAGACTACACCACATTGCTGATTACTGGAGGCAGAACCACAGTTTAACCTGTCCATTTGCCGCAACAGTCATGAGTAGGGACAGATTTGGTGTCATCTCCTGGAACTTACACATAAGTGATCCAGTTGATTTTAGTCATGTTTTTTGCAGTTCCCAACTTTTTTTTGGAAAATGACAGTGCATTATAGAAGCTAATGCTTTGTAAATGGGGATAATGCTTTCGCTCAGCAGGATAGTCTTTTTGTTTTCATGCCTGTTCACTTTTCTTGGCTCATTTGTTGTCTGTCTGTTCTCTTCCAGTTTTCCCTGGTGGAGACGAGACGGTGTGGATCAAGTCCTTCCTCTGGCAGCATCTGAAGTTCTCCTGCATCCACACTATTCATATTTTATTTTAGTATTAGCATGTTAACATTAGTCAATTATTGTATTCCTTCATGATTTTTTTGTATTGTTTGTACAAGTGACATCTATTGCATGATGTCCATCTTGGGAGAAGCATTTATTCATCTGTCACTCCATGACATTTCTCAATATTTTTCCCATTAAAGGGACTTTTTTCTCAGTGGAGAAGAAATGTGAAGCCTACTGAGGCAAATGTCTATTTGTGCTATTGGGCGTTAAGAAACTGTTGGCTTGGAATAAAGGTATTATTTCAGACAAATTTCGAATTTCTTTAAAAATCGGACTTCAAATTTCAACATTTGTCAAAATATTTTTTTTTTACATTGGACTAGGGCAAAATTGAACCTTCCTCTCTGAGAGCGGAGAGTGTTCTGAACATTTTGATATGAATCACCTGGGTATTATGTTATCTACTTGCCCTCTAAAATGGTAATTTATAAAAGCATGTAAAATCGAGAAAATGCCCTTAGATCTCAACCCAAAAAACGTTTGGACAAAAAGATCATTTTAGTCATGTTTTTTGCTCTTCCTAACCTTTTTATGGAAAAATTCTAATACATTTTAGAAGCTAATGTTTTGGAGAAGCAATTTCAAGAGTCAAAATAATTTAATCAGATGAATAAAGGTATTATTTCACACAAATTTTGAAATTTTTCAAAAATCGGACTTCAAATTTCAACATTTGTGTCAAAATATTTTTTTTTTACATTGGCCTAGGGCAAAATTGAACCTTCCTCGCTGAGAGCTGAGAGTGTTCTGAACATTTTGATATGAATCACCTGGGTATTATGTTATCTACTTGTCCTCTAAAATGGTAATTTATAAAAGCATGTAAAATCGAGAACCAAAAAACCAAAAAACGTTTGGACAAAAAGATCATTTTAGTCATGTTGTCTGCGCTTCCCAACCTTTTTATGGAAAAATTCCAGTACATTTTAGAAGCTAATGTTTTGGAGAAGCAATTTCAAGAGCCAAAATAACTTAATCAGATGAATAAAGGTATTATTTCACACAAATTTCGAAATTTTTCAAAAATCGGACTTAAAATTTCAACATTTATGTCAAAATATATTTTTTTTACATTGGACTAGGGCAACATTGAACCTTCCACACTGAGAGCTGAGAGTGTTCTGAACATTTTGATATGAATCACCTGGGTATTATGTTATCTGCCTGCCCTCTAAAATGGTAATTTATAAAAGCATGTAAAATCGAGAAAATGCCCTCAGGGTTCAGAGGGTTAAGCTAGCGGGAGCCCACGCTGTTAATTAAATTATACAAACATATGACACGGGAGCGTTGTGACCATAGGTTGTTACTGGGAGCGTAACATGGACATATTATAAAGTTGAGAGTAGCCTACACTACTCGTTTCATTCTTTACCGGCAGTTGGCATTCTTACATCCGGTTTAGCGATATCAAAATAAGAGTCCGGATTTCAGAGAAATTAAGATATATTTTTTTTTTAACCATTTAACCTTTAGTATTAACCGGTTAAAGATCTTCTTAACGGTTAACCAGTTAACCATGGACATCCCTAAAGGAGATGGCTGCTATGGTGCTGTTATCTGACAAGTTAAATTACTTTTAATTCTTTTTAATTAACTTTACTACGAGATCTACTATTCTACTATTGAGATTTGAAATCTTCTGACTTTAATGGGAGTATTAGAAGTAGTATAACAATTGTCAATGACTTTTCTTATTCAAAATGATGGCGCTATCTGAATAATTTGAAACATGGAGAGTGATCACATTAACAATGTATGAGCTATACAGGTGAAACTCGAAAAATTAGAATATCGTGCATTGTTGAGGTGTTATGGAAGCCCAGGTTGCTTTGATAGCGGCCTTCAGCTCGTCTGTATTGTTGGGTCTGGTGTGTCTCATCTTCCTCTTGACAATACTCCATAATTTCTCTATGGATTTCAGGTCAGGAGAGTTGTCTGGCCAATCAAGTACATGACAAGATGACATAATGTCCCAAATCATCACTGACTGTTGAAACTTGACAGTGGTCTTCAAGCACCTTGGATTTTGTGCCCCTCCTCTCTTCCTCTACAGAATATATGGAATTTTTACTCTTTGAATTAAATTACATAAAAAGAGAGCTTTTCCATGATATTCTAATAATATGAGTTTCACATGTATATGCTATAATAGCTAGCATACTATTGAAAACATGGCTTTCCTGGGCATCAGGGAGAGTAAAGCCCCTATCTCACTGGGCTGCGACTGTTTGCAACAAGTTGGAGACTTCATTCGCAAACGAGTCTCTAAACTGTCTCCAAACGTTCGCGGAGGTCTCAATTTCCTCGCATGAGTCGCAGAGCCGCGCAGTCCTGTCGCATGAATTTTGAACATGTTCAAAAAAAGTGTGCGACAAATCTGTCTCAAAACAGTCTCAGAGTGGTCGCAGGTGTCTCCAACGCGTCGCAAACCCTTCTCAATTTAGTTTCCGCGAGTCAGAAAGTGCGAGCAATGTGAGACAACTTTGCAAGGGGTTGGTGACTTATGAAACTAAATTGCGACTGATTTGAGACAAAAATGAGACGGTTGTGCGATGCTCGGGAGTCATAAATGCGACCTCCTGGCAAGTGTTGGGCAGGACATTCGTAAACGTGTCGTGAGGAACCAACTCAGTGAGACTGCAAGTGAAAATTGTCGCTAATTTGCATATTTGGTCGCAATTTTGTGTCTCCAACTTGTCGCACACTGTCGCAGCCCAGTGAGATAGGGGCTTAAGCCACTACTTTCAAGTTTAAACACTTAATCCTCCTGTCCAGAATATCCCCACATTTCATTAAGAAAAAAAAAGACTTTAGAACTTCTCTCACATCAGAGAAGTCCTTCACTACCACTCTTCACTTTCCTCTGCATGATTTCAAAGTCAAACTACTTTCTGTCTAGTTGTGTCTCCTCTGTGTAATCCGTTTATGGAAGGGGAAATGCATTTATTTTATATTTATGCACAAAGCAAAGGATTTGCATGAAAAAATATTTCTTAATTACATTATATAGTGAGTCTGTACGCTGTGTATTAATCGAAGCATTTATCTGAGTTGCATGTTTTACACTGGGAACTTCTTGGTGAAGATCGAAGCTTGAAGTCGGCACACATACCTCTATCACTCCATGCAGGCTCCCCTACCTGCTCCTTCAAGGCTGTCTCCCGTCACGTCCCACAACTAAACAGTCAGTCACAGGCACTTTGAAGTGAAGGCAAAGGCAAATATGAAAGAGTGAGTGTCCTCCATGAAGAGGAGTCTTTTCATTGTGCCTATTCCCCAGCCTCCCTTTGCCTGAGGCCTGCATGGCTCTGTAGCTCCAGCCCCGGCTCATCCCACGCTCCATACAGCGCACACACACACGATCTCCTAATGCTTTGAAGAGGTTGAATGTGAAGAGGACAAAAAAAACAGGATGGCCTTTCTTCCCAGTCCGCTGCCATGACATAAATACTAATGTGGCTAAATGTAGAGGCTCGCCATTCAAAACACACCTTGACTCAGCCGAACCCGGGGGGAACTAATGTGATTATAGTGGAGCTATAAGGGCAAGAGGACACACAGCAGGGAGGGAGGGAGGGTTGTGTGTGTGTGTGTGTGTGTGTGTGTGTGTGTGTGTGTGTGTGTGTGTGTGTGTGTGTGTGTGTGAACTCACTGAACAGAAACTTAGCACTGTTAAATCAACACATTTTTCGTCAAAGGGCTTTGAGTTGTGCCAAGGTTCAGAAAAGCACCATTTTTATTTCCCGCTATTCAATTTCCCAATACGGCTTTATGGACATTAATAACTATCAGGACAGAACTCATTTAGAGGTATCACTTTAACAGGTTTTATGGGACTCAATTATAGGACTACAGTATTAAAACTGAGACTGACAGATCTTCTGCACGCATAATCTGTGACCAATAGATGAAGTACTTTACTACAAATATGTTAACTGTACTTTACTTCATCCTATTACGTCTTTGTTAAAACTACAATTATCAGAGAGCTATTGTTAGTAGTTACATGCAGGTTAAAATTGTACATATATAAATAACAACAGGGTATAAAGTAGTTCAAACTAGCTCCACCTTGACACACAGCAGGTGAAAAATGCTCATTGCATGTTCCATCAATAAGAATAGATAAAACAATGTGTGTTTTAACTAGCCTGGCTCCGCCCACCTACCTACTTCCGCTCAAATTTAATTTTCCCTTCAGTCAGTCTGGGGGTGCGGTGAATTCATGGATTTTAGCTGAGGAAATTTTTGGGCCGTCCAATCAGCGAACAGAATGAGTGGCTGAGAACGATGACGTCGAAGTCGCGCTCCAGTTTCAGTTGAATGCTGCGTTCCTGAACTCGGAGATTTCCGACTTGGTAGTTCCGAGTTCAGACCTGTCTGTGTTCCAGTGCATCTGCTCGCGGAAGTATGGACGCCTACAACCGTTCTCATCCAAATAACTAAACGTTAGGCTCTAGCAAGTTACCGTTGCCAGGTAGATCCATAGATTACAATATGTAGTGAAGTCGAAAATTTCCGAGTTCCCAGTACAACTGGAACGCACCGCCAGAAGCCGGCTCATGACATACGTCACGACCAAACGTTATGCGATTGGTTGGCTGATCCAGAGTGGCACTGGGCAGATCCAATAGTTTTAAACTTCAGCAGACACCCGCCTTCAAGTGAGTGAACGTTTGCCAAATAGAGCAATTCCAGACCTTCTGTACAAATGAAATGAAGTACGATGGTCTGGTTGGAAGAGGCTATGTTTTAACACTTTGTTGACATTAAGTTCTGTTGTTATAATCTAAACTTTACCAGTACTTTAAAAAGGTACTGTATGTAGTTGTCAGTACAAGCATCCCTATCCACATGAAGAGTTGCTTGTAGCATGTTGTAGAGCAGGGGTGTCCAAACTACGGCCCGCGGGCCAACTGCGGCCCGCGGCCCGCTTTTTATTGGCCCGCGGCCGATTTGAAAGACATAATGTAATATGGCCCTTTGAAAAAAAAATAATTTTTTTTTTTTTTTTTTTTTTTTTTTTGCATTTCTTAGTTAACCCACTAGTGCAGGGTTGTCAAAACTGATTGATTGGCCCGTGGCACATTTTTAAAATATAATGTAATATGGCCCTTTTAATTTTTTTATTATTTAAATGCACTCATTATATTACAGAGAAATATGTCCCAAAAAAGAAAAAGAGCTCCAAGCCCATCCCAGAGGACCCTGCATAACATTTTATTTTAAATTAATATCATTATGGAAAATCCATGTGTCCTTCTCCAATAGCTTCTAATTCATCTGACACAGTGTCTCCATTTTTTTTCATACAAAATTCTTCAGCTTTAGCCTCTTAATTTCCCTCTCAAAGTGCACCAGATTCATGCATTTCACTTTAAAAACTTAAAAAATCTCCCGGGGGGGCATACCCCCGGACCCCCCTTGGAGGGTCGGGATCTCGGCTGGCTACTATTTTCACCCAGCTGGACATTGGACGCAAAAGCAGAAAACACTGGGTGTTTAAATCAATGGCATTTAACAAGAGGGGGGATGTATCTGTTTAATGTGCAAGTAAAGTGTTGCCGTGAAGAAGGATTACAATTTATGAAAACACTATGAAACTAAACATCAGAGCAGCTACATGTCCTGATAAATGTGTTATTTTTGCAAAGTGGCCCGGCCCTTCGTAGATTTTTCTGTATGTGGCCCTCAGTGAAAAAAGTTTGGACACCCCTGTTGTAGAGAGAAGGATCCGGTGGTTCACTGTGTCAAACACTGCTGTATGGAGGCTTCATAAAGTTGATTGAAATGGTAGAAGAGATAACACTCTCTTAAGGTTTACAGTAAAAGGTAAGAGCTGCTCTTTGAAATAACCTTATTAACACTGAGGTCCTGCCAATAAAAACGTTTCCTTGGTTTAACGTACAAACACATTTGCTAGAGCAAAACAAACTCCTCTGTTTGATAAGTGATTTAAAACTCCCATGGCCACCTTTGTGCAGATCTAAGGCCCACTGACAAAGCTAGTTTGATAATTATACATTATATCAAATATTTCAAATAAGGGCTGTTGGCTGCTTTAACATCACAGGAGTAAACGGAATGAACCGTCTGGCACGTTTGTTTGTTGGTCTATGTTTGCCTAACAAATCAGTGGAAAACTTTACTCAAGGACATAATGAAGAAATAAAATCATTTATTTCACTCAAATGACTCTGAATAGTTAGTCAGCACGCCCTACAAATGATGGAATGAATATACTTTTTATAATGTTATTGTGACAGAAGACATACATAGAAGTTAAAAAAAATAAAATAAAAAAATGTTCCGGTCCAAGTTTATGTGCATTTAATACAGAGATGGATGGAAAAGATTGAAGCTCAACGAAAACTGCAATAGAAGAACCGAAAGACACAAAAGTAGAATTAAACATTTAGATAACAGAAAAAAAGAATGGAAGTATAAAATGTAATCAAGAATAAATATGTACACTGATGCAGCATCCCTTCTTAAACACAAACACAGATACATAGACGCACAGTAAAAAAAGAAAAAGGTCTTATAAAATGTGGACGGGCACAAAGGAAAGAAGAGCAAAGGTGCTTTAATTCTTCTCAAACAAATCTCTTTAATGTTAAAACAGAAGCTTTATAAAAGCTGGAAGCTATTATAAGAGATTTAGGTGGGTTAATTGCAAATAATATAAAGATAATATTATCATATCAGGTATAATTAAGTCTACCAATTAAAAAAAGCCACACAGTAAACGACGAAAAGTTAACCTAGTAACGTTGACTAAAACAAAACACAAAAAGAGCTTGGCAACCTGCATTTGCTAAATATAACTACCTTAACATGTTAATTCAAACTGAATGTTAGCTAAATGAAAGTAGCACCCAGGGACAGACATGGTGTTACCTTGGTCTATAGTTAGTGTTACGCTTCTGAACAATGAAAACCTGCCACGAAGCTCAACAGGCTCAACATATAAACACAATGTAACCAGTGTCTGGTCAGAGGACAACATCTAGTATTTCCATTAACAACAGCAGACAAAAAGCAGATCATCCTTCATTATTTAGGCTTAGTTTAACACAACCACAACACACACACACACACACACACACACACACACACACACACACACACACACACACACACACACACACACACACACACACACACACACACACACACACACACACACACACACACACACACACACACACACGTAGCCCCAACCATGGTACAGTACCGTCCAGTCAGATCCTACACATAAGTATTCAGGCATGCTTTGGAAAGATGCACCAAACTGTCCAGGTATTAGTTCTCAGCTCGTTTCAACAGGTCTACTAACAATTGTTGAACAAACCCTACTCGGCCCAAATTCAGCTAAAGAACATTAATGTAAAGCCAGACAATTATGATATTGCCACATGTCAGATTGACAATTGTACCAATGTTTCAGCACATTTTCCAAAAAATTTATCTAGGTCTTGTGGATATGTGACGCCAAGAGCATCCAGTATGGACAAAACGTAGTTTGTCATACTTTTACAGGTAGCTTCAAACACCTGTCAAAGTCAGACTGGTGGAAAGATGGGTGGAGCCAGCAGCAGCAGTGTCTCAGAAGAGGTGTGTGGAGGAGCGACTGAATGTGTGGTACTTCCTCTCAAACATGGAGGGCAGGTTGACCATAGACGGAGAATGGCGTGCCTGGGAAAAAAAAGAGGGGAACCAGTAAGATAAGGGAACTGTGTGTGTGACAGAGAGGTCAAATATTAACACCGCATTATGTTGTTAGAAGAACTCTGTCATGTCACTAGAACAAATGTGGCAATGGACAGGAGCAATCTGCTAGAGATGCTAGAAAGAGCACATTGAACTCCCAAGTTATTCATCCTTATTTAGAAAACAAAACAAAAAGGTGAACAGTAAAATGAAAACTCAAAACAGTCCATTGTAAACATCCATCTCTGTTTAGACACCCATCTTCTGCTTCAACTTAAATCTAAAATGTGATAACCATAGTTGTGAGCACATTAAAAAAAAATCCGGTTAAAAAGAATGTGAAATTAGATGTACAGGTGCATCTCACATAATTAGAATATCATGGAAAAGCTATTTTTCCTCTGTAATTTAATTCAAAAAGTATAAATGTCATATATTCTAGATTCATTTGATATAAAGTGATATATTTTAGGAATTTTTTCAGTAATTTTTCAGATTCCGGTTTACAGCTCATGAAAATCAAAAATCCAGCATTTCAAGATATTTGAATATTCTGAGATCGCAGTGAGCACATAAAGCTTCTAAGGATGGGTAAGACCGAGAAAAAGAGCCCAAAGATGCTGGACAATCTTTCGGGGAGTGAAGGTGACTTTTTGTTGAGCGAGCGAGCAAGCTAGCAGCTCACCAGGTTCGGCTAGCACGAGTGGTGTCTTCGCGGCAACACTAATGGAGGATGACTCTCCGTCTGCTATCATACAGGCCATTAGACGAATGGAAAACTATCAACATAAGGCTTGACAACATAATCGTCCCGCACTGAGGTAAAAACTAGTTAGGCTACACACTCTCCCCGCATAACTAGCCTGGAAGTGACTCAAGACCACTACGAGACGCGCTACGCGGAGCTGGAAAAAACAGAGCCGTCAACACATTAACTCTTGAGAGCTAAGGTGTGTGACCTTGAAGGGTGATCGCAAAGACAAAACATCAAAATTGTTCCCGCCTAAGGAGTATGTGTCGGACCGGTTACCTAAACTCCTGGGAGCTGACAGCTTCCCGCATGGGATCAAAGCGGACCAGGCTCACCGAATCGGGCTGCCGAGCAACAACAAGCCACGCATCATGATCGCTAAAATACACCACGACCCGGTGTAGGAAAATATAATGCAAACAGCCCGCAACTAGAGCCCATTAAACTACCAGGGGCAGCGCATCAGCATCTCCCCGGATTTTTACAGCAGACGTGATCAAAGACCACAGAGAGTTTGACGGCGCCAGGCAGGTGCTGAGAGAAGCTGTCATCCGCCAAGTTTGTTTCCTTCCCGGCTGATCTTCACACACGGAGGTGTCACTAAAATATTCGACTCATCATAGGTACAACAGCATGCACATCCAAACCGCCAAACCGCTGCACCCGGAGCAATAGCTTAATTGACTGGACTGAATAGCGCCGGAATGCAGTCTCTCATCTCTAACCAAACTGTACCCTACTCCATATAATGGATTGGATTTATATAACGCTTTACAGGATTCCAAGTTCCATTCATTCACAGTCATACCGGTGGTGGTAAGCCATGATAGTAGCCACAGCTGCCCTAGGTCAGACTGACGGAAACGTTGCTGCGATTTCGCATCTAGGGCCCCTCCGACCACCACCTCAAACATACAGCAGTCATACACATTCACACACGAGGCAACAACAACACAACAACAATCATAGCACAGGTGGCAGGGCGGGAATCGAACCACCAACCATTCAATCATTGGCCGACTCGGTCTACCACCTGAGCCACAGTCGCCCCAAATACTCCATAATCCATATGTGAAGGTATATATTTAAAGGAGCTTTTTCCCAAGAGGGCTAGCAGGCTTCCACCTGGACAAAACCTGTGTGTCCCAGCTGTACAACAAACAAGCTCCAGTCTAAACTTTTGAACACACCATGCTAATAATAGCTAGCCTGGTCCTACCAGACTCTCCTACTTAATTTAATTTGTACAGAGGGTCTGGAATCGCTCAATTGACAAAGGTTAATTCACTTGAAGGCGGGTGTCTGTTGAAGTTTAAAACTATTGGATCTGCCCAGTGCCACTCTGGATCTGCCAACCAATCGCATAACGTTTTGTCGTGACGTATGTCATGCGCCGGCTTCTGACTACAACAAACTGGCACACAACCTAAACTTCATTGTTCTCAGCCACTCCCTCTGTTCGCTGACTGGACTGCCAAAACTTTGGCGGCGAATATACCACAGGTCCAGACTGACTGCTGAAGGGAAATAACAATTGAGCGGAAGTACGTAGGTGGGCGGTGCCAGGCTAAATAAAAGCAGCCACCAGTTTGTCACCCAGGTGATTCATAGGAAAAGAGCCATTCCAAATCAACCCTTAAAATGTCTGCCCTTTACAATTTCGCCAGTCTAAAGTGGGGAGAAGCATCACACACATGCTCCCTGTATATTTCTTAACCCTCCCTTCAGGACCTAATCCGACCTCTCTATTGGGGCTCAGCTTCTAAGGAGTTGATTTGGGACCAGAAATGAACCAGTGGTTTTTGGAAGTTCAATAGCAAATATTTAGTACAGTTGCTTGCTAAAGTATTCATACCCCTTTAACTTTTTCACATTTTGTCTCGTTACATCCACACACGTAAATGTATTTTATTGGGATTTTATGTGATACACAAACACAAAGTGGCGCATACTTGTGAAGTGGAATGAAAATTATAGATGGTTTTCAATTTCTGTTACAAATAAAAAACTGAAAAGTGTGGCATGTAAAAGTATCCAGCGCCCTGAGTCAATTCTTTATAGAACCGCCTGCGCTGCAAGTCTTTTGGGGTATGTCTATACCAGCTTTTCACATCTAGAGACTGACATTTTTGCCCATTCTTCTTAGCAAAATAGCTCAAGCTCAGTCAGATTGGATGGAGAGTGTCTGTTAACAGCAATTTTCAATCCTTTCCAGAGATTCTCAATTTGATTTAAGTCTGTACTTTGACTGGGCCATTCTAACACATGAATATGATTTAATCTAAACCATTCCATAGTAGATCTGGCTGTATGTTTAGGGTCGTTGTCCTGCTGGAAGGTGAACCTCCACCCCAGTCTCAAGTCTGTTGCAGAGACAGCGAAGCTGGTCAGCGTTGATGGAAAGATGGATGGAGCCAAATACGGGGCAATCTTGGTAGAAAACCTGTCCGAGTCTGCAAGAGACGTGAGACTCGGGCGGAGGTTCACCTTACAGTAGGACAACGACCCTAAACATACAACAAGATCTACTATGGTATGGTTTGGTTTAGATCAAAGCATATGTGATAGAAAGGCCCTTTGAGAGCTATTTTGCAAAGAAGAATGGGCAAAAATGTCAATCTGTAGATGTGCAAAGCTGGTAGAGACAGACCCTTAAAGACTTGCAGCTGTAATTGCAGCTAAGGTGGTTCTACAAAGTATTGACTCAGGGGGGCTGAATACTTTTGCATGGCAAACTTTTCAGTTTTTTATTTTTTTTAAACCATGTATCATCTTCATTCCACTTCACAATTATGCTTCACTTTATGTTGGTCTATCACATACAATCCTAATAAAATACATCTGTGTGTGGTTGTAACGTGGCAAAATGTGAAAAATTCAAGGGGTATGAATTATTTTGCAAGCTACTGTATATAGCAGAAAGTGAGGATTCATTAGAAATTAAAAATGGTATTAATGCACCCCCTTGTTGAAAATACACCAAAATAATGTTTGCTCACTTGAGACTCCAGGACTGTTTTTTTTAGAGCAGAGTCTCCCTGCGAGGACTGGTTGGGACCAGCTTGTGTGGGTCGGAGGTGGGGATTGGGGGATCCCTGCCTTTGATAGAGACATGCTGGGGGAGAGCCAGGGGCCGGGGCTGGGATCCCACAGGTGCTAAGAGGTGTCTGGGCACATGGTGGCTAGACTTTGCCTGGGAGATTTTGATGTGAATCTGAGTGGAGTATTGGACAGCGGGCTGACAGTGGAGACGGGGCGGGCTGATGAAGTGTGGTGGCCTGAGCCAGTCTGTCCTGGTTGGGCAGATAGAGGAGCCAGAAGGATGGACTTGCGTTCCTGTTTGCTAGGGGAGAAGCTGGGGTGGAGGCCGGGGCTAAGCTCAGGGCCAGGGTTACAGGGGGACGCATACACACAGGGACCCTGGCTCTCACAGGGGGCGGGTGGTCCAGAGAGTTGGAGCGCTGCACCATAGCACTGCTCTTGGCAGAACCATTCAAACTGAATGTGGAGGCAGACCGAGACATCTGGAGTACATGACAGAAAGGACAGAAAGGACACACACACACACACACGCACACACACGGAGCAGGGATTTATACATCAGGAATACAAGAGGAGATCAAACTATATTAAACTACAACCCCAATTCCAAAGAAGGTGGGACTTAATGTAAAATATGAATAAAACAGAATGTGATAATTTCCTAATCCTTTTTGACATGCATTCAATACATAACAGTAAAAATACATCATATGTATTTGTTTAAACTGATTAACTTTATAGTTTGTTTGTAAATATACACAAATAAACAATTTGAAAATTGCAACAGGTTTCAAAAAAGTTGGGACAGGGGCATGTTTACCAATGATTTACACCTTTTTTTTCAACAACACAGTAACATTTGGGAACTGAGGACATTAATTGTTGACATTTTGAAATCAAAATGATTTCCCATTCTTGCTTGAAATACAACTTCAGATGCTCAACATTCCGGGGTCTCCATTGTGATATTTTGTGCTTCATAATGCACCACTTTTTTGGTATGGACCGCAGACAGGCCAGTCTAGTACCCATTCTCTGTTCCTACGTAGCCAAGCTGTATTAAGATGTGCAGAATGTGGCTCGGTATTGTCTTGCTTAAATAAGAATGGACGTCCCTGAAATAGACGTTGTCTGGATGGCAGCATGTTGTTCCAAAACCTGTATGTACTTTTCAGCATTAATGGTGCCTTCATAGATGTGTAACTTAACCATGTCATGGGCACTAACCCACCCCCGTAATATCAAAAACGCTGGCTTTTCAACTTTGTATTGGTAACAATCTGGATGGTCCTTTTCCTCTGGAGCACGGAGGACATTACATCCATGATTTACAAAAACTATTTGAAATGTAGACTCGTCAGACCGCAGCACACTGTTCCACTTTGTGTCAGTCCATCTCAGATTAGTCCAGGCCCAGAGAAGTCTGCAGCATGTGTGGAGGTTGTTGATATACAGTGGCTTGCAAAAGTATTCATACCCCTTGAAATGTTCCACATTGTCACCTTACAACCACATACGTACTAGGGGTGTGCACGTGTACACGTGTAACCGTTTGTAAATCATAACCGTTTAGGAAAAATCAATAAACGAAAACCGTTCTTTTTTTTTTTTTTTTTCAAATTTCAAATTTTCTTTTTTTCAAAGTTTTTAATTATGTTCTGGAGACACGCATTTATTGATTTTACCTCACTAATAAAGTCATTGGGGATGATAAAAGGTAGTCTGCCGAATATGTCTGTCCCTCGGCGAGTGTGTGTGTGTGTGTGTGTGTGAATGAGTGTGTGTATCGGCGCACACACACACATACGGGGGGAGTTGCCGTGCTGGGGCTCGTCTCACAGCCACGGAAGAGAGATGAAAGATAACCTAAATATTAAAGTTACCCGGTTGACGTGAACTACGCTCGTAAGTAGCCCGAACTTTATAACACCTGTTCAACCTGCATACACGTGGACATGTAGAAATCGTAGAAATGTGCGATAGGCTATATTAATCAGGAAATTAATGAAGCGCGATAATGACGGCGCACATGACAGCCAGGCGAACGTGTGTATGTGTGTGAGTGTGTGCCATGGACCTATTATAAGAGGTTGGTAAACCATAGAAAGTATATAAAAACGAGCGTGGTTCATGTCAACTGTGTGTTTACAGGCGAACGAACGCGTATGTGTGTGTGCACGCGCGCCTACAAGACGGCAGGCGCACGAGGACAATGACGTCACGGTTAACCGTGTACACGAAAAAAAATCTGTCGTGTACACGGTTAGACATTTTTGTAACCGTTCACACCCCTAATACGTACATTTCTTTTATTGAGATTTTATTTTATACACCAACACAAAGTGGTGCAACATTGTGAATTGGAATGAAAATGAAACGTGGATTTAATTTTTTTATAAATAAAATACTGAAAAGTGTGGCGTGTAAAAGTATTCAGCCCCCTGAGTCAATGCTTTGTAGAACCACCTATCACTGCCATTACAGCTGCAAATCTATTGGGGTATGTCTATACCAGCTTTGCACATCTACAGACTGATATATTTTGTCCATTCTTCTTTGCAAAATAGCTCAAGGTTCAGATTCAGCATCAGATTGGATGGAGATTGTCTGTCAACAGCAATTTTCAAGTCTTTCTCAATATTCTCAATTGTTTTTAGGTCTGGACTTTGACTGTGCCTTTCTAACACATGACTATGCTTTAATTTAAACCATTTCATAGTAGATCTGGTTGTATGTTTAGGGTAGTTTTCCTTCTGGAAGATGAACCTCTGCCCCAGTCTCAAGTATTTTGCAGACTAAAGGCCAGGACACACCGGCCAGATAATCGCCGTCGTAGTGTCGGTAGGGGGTTGGGACACGAATCTGTTTGGTGTGTGCCGTGACGTCGGCCGACGTAGAGGTCGTCGGGCTTGTTTTGAGCCGAACATGTTCAATCGGCGGCCGACTGTCTTTCATTTTGGAGCAATTTGATTGGTGGAAGGCTAGCGAATCAGTGAAGCCCGGAAGTGAGGCGGGTAGCACAAACAGCTAACAACAGCTAGCCATCGTTTTAATGTGTTTGTTCGTTTTGTTTTGAGAGTACTCACATGCATCAACCCTTGTTGACTGCTCGACACCATGCTCGACACTCTCTGCTAAAAATTGTGCTCTTATGGTCCATAAATATAAATACGTATTTCTATCTATGTTTATGCTCTAGAGAGCTGTCCCATCATTTCCGGCTTTCGTATTTTTTCGGGCCACAATACAGATTAGCGCCGCCTGCTGTTATGGAGACATTACGTCCCGCGCAAGCAACAGAGCGTACGGAAAGTCAGCAGTCAGTTTGGTGTGTTCTCTGGCCGCGACGGGAAGGCTGGAGCTTCCTGAAACGGCCGACTCCATTTTTTGCGTTTCGGAACAGGTCGGAACAAGTCGGACTGGTGTGTCCTGGCCTTTACAGGTTTTCTGCCCTGTATTTGGCTCCATCTATCTCCCCATCAACTCTAACCAGCTTCCCTGTACCTTCTGAAGAAAAGCATCCACATAGCATGATGCTGCCTCCACCATGTTTCACTGTGGTGGTGGTGTGTATAGGGTGGTTTGTAGTGTTAGTTTCCGCCACACATTGCATTTTGCATTCAGGCCAAAAACTTCACGTTTGGTCTCATCTGACTATGCATGGCTTTTGGCAAGGGTTAGAGGAAGGTGCTCTGTTCAGATGAGATCAAAATGGAAGTTTTTGGCCTTAATGCAAAATGCAATGTGTGGTGGAAAACTAACACTGCTTTTCTTCAGCAGGTACAGGGAAGCTGGTTAGAGTTGATGAGAAGATGGATGGAGCCAAATACAGGGCATACAACCTGTTAGAGTCTGCAAAAGACTTGAGACTGGGTGTAGGTTCACCTTCCAGAAGGACAACTACCCTAAACATACAGCCAGATTTACAATGGAATGGTTTAAATCAAAGCATAGGCATGTGTTAGAATGGCACAGTCAAAGTCCAGACCTAAAAACAATTGAGAATATTGAGAGACTTGAAAATTGCTGTTGACAGACGCTCTCCATCCAATCTGACGCTGAATCTGTAGTTCGAGCTATTTTGCAAAGAAGAATGGGCAATAAATATCAGTCTGTAGATGTGCAAAGCTGGTAGAGACATACTCCAATAGATTTGCAGCTGTAATGGCAGCGATAGGTGGTTCTACAAAGCATTGACTCAGGGGTATGAATACTTTTGCAAGCCACTGTATATGGCTTAATTTTGCATGGTATAGTCTTATCTTGCATTTGTGGATGTAGCGACGAACTGTGTTACCGTCGGACAATGGTTTTCTGAAGTGCCATGGCCCATGTAGTGATATCCTTTATAAAATAATTTCGTTTTTTAATGCAGTGCCACCTGAGGTCTAGGGCATGACATTTCAATTTTGGACCTTGCCCCTAACGTGCAGAGATTTCTCTGGTTTCTCTAAATATTTAAATTATATTATGGATTGTAGATGATGAAATCCTTAAATTATTTGCAGGAATGTTGTTTTTAAACTGTTGTACTGTTTTCCTCTGCAGTTCTTCCCAAAGTGGTGAGCCTCACCCCATTATTGCTTGTGAAGACTGAACCTTTACGGGATGCCCCTTTATATCCATTCATGATATCACGTTACCAGTTAACATGTTATTTATGTGAGTAATGTTTCAAAAAAATAATTGTTTTAACATTCTACAGCTTTCCCAATCTTGTAATGACCCTGTCCCAATTTTTGAAAACGTGTTGCAATTTTCAAATTGTATATTTGTGTATATTTACAAAAAACAATAAAGTTTATCAGTTAATTTAATACATGTCGAAAAGGATTAGGTAATGATTACATTCTGTTTTATTCACATTTTACATAACGTCCCAACTTTTTCGGAATTGGGGTTGTATACACGGAGAATGGTAATACTCAGAAGGTAAAAAACAAAAGACAGAAACACCAGTCTTCATATTAAATAGTGTGGGGGACTTTAAAGCCCACAAAGTGTGTTATCTATCGATCAGCAGATACAATAAAGTTCCTTTTCTTTAGATGCAGTGTCTATGGCTGTGACTCACTGCTTAATTTGTGTTAAGGGAAGGTGCCAAAATAACATAATAAAAAGGGATTAAAACACTCTACTTCCACTGTTGGCTAGGAATTACTTAAAGCTCGTAACATACACTTCAAATGACCACTTTTGAAAATTAAGAACCAATTTCATAATTGATCTAATATTAGCCAGGGAATTTGTTGAATGTCATTCTGGTCTCTAACATCACAGATATAGGATCACATGTCATTCCCCACATAGGAACTAGTAATTAAAAAAAGAATTGAACAAATACAATACACTGTAAGATGAGGGACAACTAATTAAAATCTCAGAACAGGTTTAGTTAAAAGGCAAGTAAAGAGGAAGATGGAATCAAATAATATTAGTAGGACTGTAAGCGTTAACGTGTTAATTCCAGATGGTTTTTCCAATAACTACTTTAAGAAGACGTCATAATGTTTGGAGCGTGGAGTCAACAGGTCTGAGGTTTTCCGATTGTGAATTCAGAGGAGAAGCTATTCATTAAGCTGGAAAACCACTCAATTATTTGACACAAAACCAGCCTTTCTATAAGGGCAAATTTAAAATAATAACAAATTGCTTACTGCACTCCTCTGGATTTGAAATAAGTTCATAAAGTAACTTTCTTTGAATTAATCTGATTCCCAATAAGGACACACTGGTAAGAATTGCTTTACATTGTTAATATGGACTTAAAAACTGTTGTGAAATGTGATATATATTATCTTAAACATGCGATCAACTATTGAAATTCACTGAAATAATCGTGTAACAGCCCAAATATATATTATTATTTGAACGGCCCCAGCACCAGCCCGGAGCTGGCTCTTGGTTCCTGTTTTTTATAAAAACTTGCGGACATGAAAACCACGCGCGCACAGAACAGCTTCTGCGAGCGGACAAGCTTCATCGCTTCAAAATTAAAGGTGAAGTAAGCGGTTTATTTATGTTAATATAAGTGTAAAATCGCTCTTTATTCATACAGTGATCACTTACATAATGTGCGCGTTTCATAAAGCCGATCTCTCAGTCAGCTGCTTTGCATGTAATAGTCAAATAAACTTATTGGAGTATCCCGAAATTTTTATCCAATCAGAAGAGAGAATGCTACAAACCGACACTCGTCTGACTCATATATAGTATATACACTCCATGGTCATGGTCTCACTGCCGGTGCACGCCAGAGCAACAGATGGGTGAATGTGTATGCGCCTACAATGGCGGAGCAGGGAAAAATCCTTCCCAATGTCTGTTTTGATGGTTTTTATCATGTTTTATCACACTTATGGATCTGAGATGATGCTAGATAACTTGCTGCTTGAAGACCGCAGTGCACTAATGTGGTGACGTAGGTACGAACGAGGGGACTGCTAACTGCAATAACTGACAGGAAGTTTGCTAAAAGAACCATTCCGCTTACAGCACCTTTAATAAGGATATTACAGTATTGTCCCCTAATTACTTTTTATTGAAATTAGCCAAACCAAATTGTGTTACCTAAGATGTTTTGTCTTTTCCACACTAGTTGAAGCAATGTCAGAATAAGGGAATAGCTCACCTATAGATGCTCAAGCTACTGTGTTTAAAGTCAAGAGAACCTTTGCTCTTAATGTTGACTTAGATCTAAACATACCAGAGTTAACCTTGTTATTGCAGAGTATGAATGTGAATATAGATCAATATTGGGTGATGGCAGGTCATCCTAGTTTATCTTTACGTTTTTCTGACCAAGCCACTTTAATGTCTTTTTTTTTTTTTAACTTTATTTTTTTTTATTTTGCATTTTTATGAAAACAGACATGTAACAGAAAAACAAACAAAAAGCACAGCAATAAAATGGGTTGAAAAAAGGTCAGAGTCACATTATTATCAAATAAATAGCTTGGGGGGGGGGGGGTGCTAACCAGTGTAGGTGTTTCGATCAAGTCCTTAATATATAACCAGTTTTCCTAGGGTCCATGTTAAGAAATAGGACCTCTTGTTTGAGTATCACGGGGGCATTTCTAGAAAAAGGTCCGAAGTGAAAGTCCATTGTCCAGTTGTACGCAGAAATTCCCGATGCTCGTTGAAAGGGGGCGCTATATTCCACAGGCATACAAAAGGGCAGCAGACCTATGTTTTTATCTGCATTAGACAGGTGGATATACTTACATGCGCATTGCATACATATACATACATCTTCATGAATTCACACACATTTTTCTACTTGTATACCTATCAGTACCATATTATCTAAACAATTTTAAAATGAGTTGACCATTTTCTCCATCTATTTGTGAATTTGTCCATACATAGGTTTAAGGAGAAAGTCAGCCTTTCCATGTGATACATTTCTTTTACAGTTCCAATCCACTCCCCTTTTGTCGGGGGTTCTTTGTTAAGCCACCTTCTTGTAATACATTTTTTACTAGCTGCCAACATTATTTTAAGCAAATACTTATCGCTAGAGTTAATTGTGGATGAGATATTCCCAAGATATATTGTGCGAAAGTCATGTTTGGTCTCAAAGCCCATTATAACGTTAATTTTCCCTACTATTTCCAACCAGTAGGGTCGGATAGTTGGGCAGTCCCAGAATATGTGGAAGTGGTTAGCCTGGGTGTCTCCGCACTCCCTCCAGCAGTGCCCATACTCTGGCAAACCTCTCTGAAGTTGCTTTATTCTCGGAGTGATAAAAAATCTAATCATATTTTTCCACACAAATTCCCTCCACTGTCCTGAACTCGAAGTGCTCCGATGGGTTTCGCAAATGTTCAGCCAATCCTCTTCTGAAATAGTTATTTTAGATTCCTTTTCCCATTTTGATTTAATATAAAGGGTGGATGTTCCGTTATGTGACTGTAAACATGAATAAATTCTAGCGATAAGTTTTCTGTTGAGTTTAGATTTGTATGCATCAATCAAGATGGTTATTAGGTCCGTGTTGCATTCTTCTGTTGTTTTTATATTGCTATTAAAGTGAGATCTAACTTGAAGATATCTGAAGAAGTCTTGCTTTTCTAGATGGTACCTATCACTAAGTTTTTGAAAGTCAACCAGTACACCGCCATCCAAAATAAGACAATATGTTGTAATGCCTTTAAAGGACCAATATTTATATCTCCCATCCATGTGGGAAGGTTTAAAATCTTTATCGTGTGCAACCCATCTTAGAATTTTGATATGATTTTCCAATTTTAATTTCCGACACTCACCAAACCAAATGTTAAGGGGTGTTTTTGTCCAGCAATTTAAATTTTCTTTAACAGATGAGTATAAGTTTCTGTCTCCAATTAATGTCTGGAGGGGAATATCCAATTGATTCAGATCTAAATTTTTCCACTTGGCACTGTAACATGGGTTGCACCAATAAATTAAATATCTCAGTTGAGCTGACATATAGTAGTGCTCCATGTTTGGTAGAGATAGTCCCCCTTTTTCTTTGGGTAATTGTAATGTATTATATCTAACTCTAGGTTTTAGGCCTTTCCAAATAAATACAGAAAACATTCTTCTCCACTCAATAAATTGTTTTGAAGGTACTTCTACAGGTATTGATTGAAAGAAAAAAAGTAATCGTGGTAAGATGTTCATTTTGATTATGTCTATTCGGTTATGCAAATCCAGTGGTAATAATGTCCATCTATTCAAATCTGCCTTTATTTCTTTATTAAGTGGTAAATAGTTTATAGCGTATATTTTAGATAGATCTTTTGGGATGTTGATCCCAAGATATTTTACAACATCATTGTCCAAATTAAAGACAGACGGATTAAGTAATTGTGCTGCGGGTGTATAATTGTATGACAATATTTGTGTTTTATTTATATTCAATTTGTAACCTGAGTAATGACCAAACGTTTTCAAACAGGAAAATAATTTAGGCAAGCTCACTTTGGGCTGGGAAAGAGTAACCAATACATCATCCGCGTAAAGACAGATTTTATATTCAATCTCTTTAATCCAAATTCCTCTTATTTCTTGATCTTCTCTAATTGCTTGCGCTAGTGGCTCTATGAATAAAGCAAACAAGGCCGGGCTTAAGGGGCATCCTTGTCTACATCCTCTTTCAAGCTGAACAGGGTTTGATAGACTACCATTTATTTTTATTCTGGCTGAAGGGGAGTGGTATAGGTTTTTTAAAAATAGAATAACTGAGCTATTAAAACCAAATCTTTGCAGTGTTAGGTATAGATATTCCCAGCCGACCGAGTCAAACGCCTTTTCGGCATCCAGGCTGAGAGCAATGGATTCATCTTCATTTTTACTCATATGCTCCATTAGGTGTAAAGCCCTTCTTACGTTGTCTTGTGTCTGTCTGTTCTTTAAGAAACCTGTTTGATCGTCGTCTATGATATCTGGGATTATATTTTCTAATCTTTTAGCAATTATTGAGGCATACAGTTTGTAGTCTATGTTTAGAATCGAGATGGGTCTATACGAGCTACACTCAGATTTGTCCTTTCCTAACTTTGGGATGACAGAAATGATCGCTTGTCTCCATGATATTGGTATTTCTCCCCCCTTCAGCGTAAAATTAAAGCATTTCAATAATATCGGTGATAATATCTCTCTAAATGTTTTGTACCATTCCGCTGGATATCCGTCCGCACCAGACATTTTATTTGTTTTAAGTCTCGAAATGGCACTGTCCAATTCTTGTTTCGTTATCTCACATGTCATTATTCTGTTCTGTTCCGTGCCAATTGACGGCAGGTCCAATGAGTTCAAAAAGTTTGCAATGCTTGGGGATTCTGCACTATCTGGTTGTGTGTACAGATCCTTATAGTAATTTTCAAAGCATTGTTGTATTTCTTTCAACTTATGGCACATTTTGCCAGATTGTGTATCTTTAATTTTATGAATGGACCTTTCATCCTGTTGTTTCTTTATCCTCCAGGCTAATAATTTTTTGGCTCTTGGCCCATTGTCATAGTATCTTTGTTTAGTAAATTTAAGTTTCATCTCTTCTTGACTGTCATATATCTTATTTAAATTATGTTTAGTCACTTTTATCTGATCTAATACTTGGGGGTCATTAAGTTCCATATGTTTGATTTCTAAGTTTTTTAGCTGTAGTAGTAAGTCATTTAGTTGTTTCTGCCTTTCTTTTTTTTTAGTAGAAGACAACATTATGAGTTTTCCCCTGATTACAGCTTTGGCAGCATCCCATATGTTACTTGGAGATACTTCATCATTGTCATTGTGTTCTAAATAATCTTTAAATTCTTTTTCAATATATTTTTTACACAATGGGTCATTTAATAAGCTAGTGTTAAGCCTCCATGTTGTATTTTTAACTTCGGTATCCAGATGTAAAGATAGATATACACCTGCGTGGTCAGATATATCTTTAACACCTATATCACATTGTATGATTCTATGCCTGTCAAAGTTGAACATGAAAAAATAGTCAATTCGTGAATGTACTCTGTGAGGGTGGGAAAAAAAAGTAAATTTTCTTTCTGTTGGGTGAGTTTGCCTCCAGATATCCATCAAACCTGCTTCATGAAGAAGCTTTTTGACTGTAACTGTCTCAGGATTCGTTCTTTTTGTTAAGTTAGAGGAGTCAAGGGAGGGTTGTAGCTGTACATTCCAGTCCCCACCACAAATAAGCACACCTGAGGTCTCCTCAGCTATTATATCAAATATTTTCTTAATAAATATCTTATCATTGCCTGGGGGTCTATAAACGTTTAATAGTGTCACAGGTTTCTGGTCTATATGTCCCTTTACTAAGGTGTAACGTCCCTCTGTATCCGTTACTTGCTTGGAAAATTGGAATGTTACCTTATTTGAAATGAGTATTGCTACCCCTCTTGTTTGTTTACGTCCAAAAGATGAGTAATAAGTATTTTTAAAGCCAAAGCGTTTTAATTTTTCGTGTTCCTCATCACAAAGGTGAGTCTCTTGCCAAAAAACTATTTGTTGTTTCTCTCTCTTCATTTTAGTTAGTAGTTTGTTCCTTTTGATGGGGTTAAGCAATCCATTAACATTCAAAGTAATAACTCTGTACTCCTGGTTTATCATCCTATCCCGTTAGTCTAATATACACATAATGCTCCTCCAATGACCTAAACATATAAACAAAAAAAGTCTGTGCTGTACAATAAAACAAAAAAAACAGTGACCTCCAAAAGTGAAGTACAAATGTAACTTCTGAACAGGGAGGGGAGGCCTCAGGAGGAGGGCCCCTCCAGGTGTGCATTGACATTATAAGTGTCATCAGAGCACACATCCAGCGGCTTTAGTGCAGCTTAATCCCCCCAGATTACTGGTCCAGAGTGTCTAATGTTTTGGCTAAGTATACTCAATACCATAGCAATAGTATATAAACAGATTAAGTAACAACATGACTGATATTCAAACGTTACTCAGCCACGAACACCCTGTTAAAACATCTTATACCTGTAGCTGTGTGATTAAACTCTGACGTTGGGTAGTGTTTTTTTTTTTTTTTTTTTTTGCCCAACCTTCTTTAGCTATTCCTACCCTGTCTCGAGTTATCTACTCACGAGTACATCTCAATTATAGTTCTCCTTCAGTCTTTGCGAGTGTTGAAATCTCCGTAGCTTCTCTCGGGCTCGTTCGATGTCTGCGGTGCGGTTTCGGCGCTTCATGGGCTCGCGGAGCTCCCAGCCTCCGTCTGTCAGTCTCCTCCGGGGTGTGGTGTCTGCGCCGCTCCGTTGGTTGCCCACAGTCACAGGTGCAGTGGTTTCTTCATCAGGCGACAGAATCCCCCTCTTCAGCATGTCCTCCGCTGCCTCTTTTGCAGTAGTGTACATCGTGGGCCCTTCTTCATAAAAGACTCTGAGTTTTGCAGGCGCGGGTGTCTGGAATCTCAGTCCCTTTTCCTTTAATACTTTCCTCAGCGGGGCATATTCCTTTCTTTTCTTCATGATTTCCACCGGGTAATCGTGGTCGAAAAATACTCTCTTTCCGTTGAGATGAACCTCCTTCTTTCTCCAAGCAGTGCTCAGCACCAGTTCTTTGGTGCTGTAGGCGAGAAAGTAGGCGATCATGGATCTCGGGGCAGCTTGAGGAGGTGGCTTCGGGCCGAGAGATCGGTGGCAGCGTTGTATTTTAAGGTCAACGTCGGGGAGCGACAACTCGGATTTGATAAACTCCTCTAAAAACGCACAGGCATTGTCATGCTCCTCACCTTCGGGGATTCCAAAAATGCGGAGGTTATTTCTGCGAGAGCGTGCTTCTAAGTCCACTAATTTGGAGTGAATGTGCTCTTGTTGCTGCAAAGTTTCAAGCAGCACGCTCTTTGCGTTAGCGTTCCACTCTTCCACCTCGGCCACTCGAGTCTCTACTTCGTCCAGTCTGACCTCTGCATTTTTCAGCTCCACACCGATCTCACTCAGCTTCTGGTTAACTTCTTTTTAAAGTTCCCCAGCTCTTCCTTCATGTCTCGCTTAATTGTCTCGCAGAAACCATTCAGTTCCCTCTTCATGTCGGCGCGTCCTGCCTTTATATCAGCGTGGATTGCCTTGATGCTAGCTTGCAGAGCGTTCATGTCCGCGTGCTCGTTAGCTTCGTCCGTGTCGACGTCTAGATCAGATTCTCCAGTCGCCATTTCCTCGTTTTTCGTTCTGTTTTGAGTTCTATCGTTCTTAGCCTTCCTTAGTTTATATTTCCCCATGAGGTTTGAGTAAATTTGCGTGAATAATTCTCTAGAAGTGGGGAAATTTGTGGACCAATCTGGGAGCTCACAAATTACACTGCTGCTCGCATCGCCGCCATAGCCGGAAGTCTCCGCCACTTTAATGTCTTATACCTTAAGTCCTTTTTATGAGCCCACATACCACATCACATGAAACTAGCTGGGTGTTCTCTGACCAATTCTAACAGGGCTGCAGTTTGCATTGGTGCTATGTTGGTTTCATAGTTTTGTTACTGAGTAATCAATTTACATTCAATCCCTGATCGACTGGCCAGAATCAAACAGGGGAAACAGTATTATATGATTTACATTTTAGGGGCCTAGTGACTCCATAAACCGGACAAAAAAAAAAAACATCTTCTGCCAACTACGTTTAAAATGCATCCTTGAATTATTTTTAAATCCAACTGCCAATAACACCGCATTTATATCCTTTCATCATTGTAAACAAGGTTATACGTTATCTGTGTGAGTTTTCAAGGCTGTGTACTTCACACCTCAATGTTTTCTTTTATAATACTCTATTTTAAAACTATCTTTCACTATCCATTAAATAAAGTATACAGCCCCAGAAAAAAATTAAGAGACCAGTCTGTATTTTTCTTAAATCTTTATCTCTACATTACTTATTAAAATACTCTAAATGACAATATTTTAATTTTTAATTTTTATTGTTAAAGTATAAATGTTGTCAGTAGTTTATATTATTACAGTCCCGGACAAAAGTCTTGTCACTTATCCATGGTATCTGCACATTTTTAAAGTTCAAATTTAAAGACATTTAAGACCTTTTTAAAGAAAGAAAGCGACAGAAAGAGAGACGAGCAGTGAGATAGACAATGTCTATGGAGAAGAGACCCGCGTCTCACTCCATGAGCTCACGCTAAGTCAACGCGACCTGAATGAGCTGAATGAACGTCTGATGAGCAGCTATTTATAAATATGGATACATAAATAAACATGTTTACTAAACACAATCAACGTGTTATGTGATTTGCGACAGTAGCCTACCTATATCATCAGCGGGTGGGTGATTGCGCACCTACAAGCAGCGGCAGTGTGTGGTCGCGGGGTGAAAAAAGCCAGCCAGTCGTTCTCCCTCCACCTCTCACTGAATTTATTGCTTGGCATGCATTCCGCCCGATTCCGCCGCGTTCTTCTCTCCTTTTTTGCTCTACCGCGGCCGACTTCAAATTCGAAAGCAGGGAACACACATTCTTCTTCTACGTTTTAAATGCGGTACCCAGCCTCACACGGCCGTACTGCCTCTAGCGTATGTTTCGGACTTGCCGGATATCTATGAAGTATATAAAACACCGATAAAATAAAAACATAGAAATCTAACAATTAAACTAGAAAACTAGAAAGAAACAAATAAGGCAAGCTCATCAATTCTGCCCCCGATTAAATTTAATGCCGCCCATCCAATAATTCCAGACTTTTTAAGACATTTAAGGCCTTGAATATTGAAACTTAAATTTAATGACTTTTAATGCTTTTCAAGATCCGCGTCAACCCTGCTTATCCATTTTGTAGAAACAACAGTTTATAACCTAGGGCTGGGCGATATGGCAAAAAATATTATCACGATTATTCTGTCGATATTGATCGATATCGATATTGATCACGATATATGTGATAGCCTACTGCTGAAGCCTGAAGAAACTAGAGTGTTCATTAGTTACTTAACAATATAAGATAGCTTGCCTTGTAACCTATTGAAAATATTGTAAATAAAAATAAAAGCTCTGACTTCTTTTACATTAAGCTCCTTTGTCAGGGCTGCAGCAAACATCTTACATCTTGTAGAGGCACAACCATTCATAAAAAGTAAACAAGTGGATCAACAAAGGCCCTGACACATTTAAGTACTGAACTTTAAGATATAAAATATGAATATGAGAATTACATGCCAGCTAGCCTATTTTAAAAAGGAGAAATGTGAGTCGAAAGTGCAAAATGTAAACATTGTAAAACCAGATAGTATGCTACATAACACAATGTGTTTAAAACTAAAGATATGTGAGTGACTATCACATTAAACTCCTCAGGCAGGGAGGCAACAATCTTATGTTTGTAGAGCTGTGGCTCAGATGCTTGATGAATGTCAGAGCACATCACAAGCTGCTACTCACACATACAACAACAGCTGTAGGTAGGGGAGATGCTCATGCTGTAGCTACATGGTCATACAGACCAGCAGGCTAATGAGGCTGAACTGAACAGCTACCTGTATGTTATACTGTAGCTTTGCTTCTTTTTGATTGTTTTTCTTAAGATGCAACTAGGCCTACCGCGGTTAAAACTTGACATGCTCAATGATGTTCATGTCTGGTGACTGGGCTGGCCAGTCCTGCAGCACCTTGATCTTCTTCGCGTTAAGGAACTTTGATGTAAAGATGGAAGTATGCGATGGAGCACCACACTGCTGCAAAATTGTACCCCTTTTATGGTTGGGAATGTAAGAGGTAGCTAATTCTTCTTGATATTTTAGGCTATTGATATTGCCTTCCACCCTGCAAATCTCTCGCACGCCCCCATACTGGGTAACCCCAGACCAAGATGTTTCCGCCACCAAACTTAACTGTTTTCTGGGTGAATCTCGGATCCATGCAGGCTCCAGTAAGTCTCCTGCAATATTTGCGGCGGCTGTGATGGAATTCAACCGAAGATGCATCTGAGAAATCCACCTTCTGCCACTTTTTCAGCGTACATCCTTTTAGCAGGCTGTGGGCCTTAAGGTACGAACACACTACGCGCGTAACGCAGCTAAAATGTTGCTTGATTATTTTGTGTCAAAAATAGTTCTACGCGCGTAACGTGCCTAGTCTCCCTCCCGATATTGTATTTCCCCTAATCAACCATGGCTGCGATCAGACCCGACACAACAGCGAGCATGTCCGCACAAAAACAACAACAACACGGCCAACAACTGTGCCAAAAGACAAACTGAACACCACAAATAGCCTAGCATTAAAACAGCATTGCATATGCACGGCAGCTACATAACAAACACAGTTACAGAAGCATCGGTGCACGGCGGCACAAAATAAAGGCAAGTAGCCAACATTACCCTACCAGCTGTGACAGGGAACCGTGGCTGGCGTAGATCAACACCGGTGCTTCGCTGTACTTGTCGTGAAAGTTCCCCGGACATACATGTTTGGGTTCAAAATATGAGGCGCTAGCCGCCCGCAAACAACTGGGTGAGTTAACTAATGCTATACAGTGCTAACTTGGTTTATCGGCTAAAGCACAGCCGCACATATTCACTGAATTAACCAGGAAGTCCATTCTCCTGGTTTACTTTCCCCACGTCTTCCATTCCCGAGCGGCTTCATACAGCACCGGCCGCCCGCAATACATTTTCCTCCTCGGTGTTTCTCAGCCTCTGTGTACAGTACACTGCTCTCCGACCGTGCCAATGTATGTGACGTCAGGTCAAGCCCAACGCTGATTGGCCAACGCGGCTAATCGTCACGCGTAGGAGAGTAAAAAGTTAAATTTTTTGAACTGCGCGCGTAGGTGCGTTAGGTGTGTGTATATACGCGGCTAACGCGCCTAAAGTGTTGCTTTAGCGCGTGTAACGCATCTACGCGCCATGTACGCGCGTAAACCAATGGTTCCCTATGGAAAAATTGCCGATTTGATACGCGTCTGTACGCGTGTAGTGTGTTCGCAACTTAAGAAAATGCCACACGTTTTTTTAAGTGCCTTTTGTTTAGTGCTGGTTTCTGGGCACTGATTCGACCAGGAAGGTGGATTTCTCAGATGAATCTTCGTTTGAATTACATCACATGGTTGCTCCATCGCATACTTCCATCTCTACATCAAAGTTCCTCAAGGCGAAGAAGATCAATGTGCTCTAGGACTGGCCGGCCCAGTCACCAGACATGAACATCATTGAGCATGTCTGGGGTAGAATGTAGAGCTGCAACGATTAATCGACAAATCGATTATTAAAATAATCTGCAACTATTTTGATAATCGATTAATTGTTTCAAGTCTTCTCAAATGTGAATATTTTCTGGTTTCTTTAATCCTATTATGACAGTAGACTGAAATATCTTTGTGTTATGGACATAAAAATACATTTGAGGAAGTCAACATGGGCTTTGGAAAATGTATAAATTTTTCACCATTTTCTGACATTTTACGGGCCAAAACACGAATCGATTAATAATCGATTAATCGAGAAAATAATCGACAGATTAATCGATTATCAAAATAATCGTTAGTTGCAGCCCTAGTAGAATGAAAGAGGAAGCATGGAAGACCAAACCAAAGAATCTTGATGAACTCTGGGAGGCATGTAAGACTGCTTTCTTTGCTATTCCTGATGACTTCATCAATAAATTGTATGAATCATTGTCAAACCGCATGGATTCAGTCCTTCAAGCTCATGGAAGTCATACAAGATATTAAATATGGATCTCACAGCACCACTACTTAATTCACTGATGTTATGCAACATATTTTTGTATTTGTAGTAAATTATGTGTTAAATGTTCACATTAATCTATAGGCGACAACACAACATCTGACTTTTCTGTGTTTATTAAATGATCAATATTTCTTCAGTGAAGCAAATTTATTTTAGTTTATTAAACATCATTTGGGAGGGTTTTAGCTTGCATATGAGCCATTTCTAAAACCAATGGATTAATTAAAAGTCAGGTTATAAGCTGTTGTTTCTACAAAATGGATAAGTGACAAGACTTTTGTCCAGGACTGTATATGAAAAAGGTCCAGCACATTTAAGAGCAGACGCATTTTCCCTGCCTTTCTATCAACTTAGATCAAAAGGACAGAGAGCAAGTAGAAGTGAGAGCTGTTCCATCATGGTTTGACTGAGACATCAATTGAATGCTTCTCAGCCGGATGGAGAGAATAGAAAAGAAATGAGGAAGAGATGGACAGATAGATCAACAGAGAGAGCCCAAAACCATCCTTTATTCACTTATCATGATATCATGATTACAGAATAAGCCAGGCAAAGTAACGCATTTTTGGGCCAAAAAACAGACAAATTGTAAAATAATTTTTTTCAGCTCAGATAATTCCTATGAGGTGTCCAGAACAACATACTAAAAGTCCTAAGAAATCCTAGTTGAGGAAATATGTTTAATTCTCATCAATCCGAGATGTGTGCCAATAGGCGAGACACCAATAAATCCCAATAGGGCTATTTTTTTCCTTTAGTCCTATCAAGATGAAACTTTACACAATGAAAGTATCCATGAAAATTAAAAAAAATTGTATTACAAGTTTCTTTGAAAATTTTAAATTTTAATATGCAAATTAGCTATACTAATCGTACATGCCCAAAATGAACCCAAATAGGCTTACTTTTTTCCTTTACTCCTAACACAATAAAACTTTACATAGTAAAAGTATACTTGAAAAGTAACTTTTGCACCACACTTATTGAATATCCAATTATCGTACTGCCAATGGGTGATGGCAATGCTGCTTTTAGACTGGCTTCTAACCTGAAAAACTGCCTGGCTTACCTGCCAGGGGTATAACAGGTGCCTCTCATGAATTAAATGTGTCTCTTCAAATGCCACTGCACGCAATTTGATAGCACTACAACCAATCAGAGCAATGAACAATGTGACGTATTAAGCCCCGTTCGTTTAGCGAACAGCAGGATTAACTGTTAAATTGAACTTTTGCCGTGGTCGGTCTGCAAAACAGAACATTCCTCTTACTTGCTAATGAAAGATTTGAGTGCCGTCTTCCAAATTGTAAAGGGTCGAGGCCAAAGCCGTCTCAAACTCAAACAACATATCTGCAGCTATCTTTGTTGTTTACTATCACAGCTTCGACGGCGCACTGTCGTCATCCGTTCACGTCCGCCCCAGAGCACCATACACAGGGTTCTGGCCCGCCCATATCAGATAGAACCAATTGAAACGTAGCTCAGGATTTCTTGACATATTTAATGAGCTTCAATGAGTGCCCAGACCATCAGGCGCAGCACATTTAATTTGCCAGCGCCTAGTGGCAGGGCTGGATTTCCAGGCTAGTGCCATTCCCTTTCCTATGCCAAATAGATGAGATGTAGAATCACAGCCTGAAATGGCATGGAGAAAGAGGAGATTGTCACACACCTTGGGACCAAGTAACTCCTTTGGCTACTGTAGTAGCCAAATGTTTCCCCATGGCGACAAAGACAAAGGCGAGGCTGGACATCATCATTGTGTTTCAGAAAGGTTTATTTCAGGAGCATCCATCAGACAATACAGAGGACTTGGTAGTAGCATCGAAGCAGCAGTGAGGACCGCATGGCACTCTTGATAGCTACAGAACAGTGTCTTATATCTCATGTGTGGGGGGGGGGGGGGGGGGGGTATCCGGTGTATTATTATCTACAAATAGACAGATGGTCTCAAACACAAGTCCTTCTATGGGTGCTCATTCTCCCCCAGTGACCCCAACCTTTAAGACATACACGCTCAGCAAACTCTGGTATTAACCATTCAAAATCCACCACACTACTTTATGCACCATATCCGTCTTGTTTTGTTGCTTTCTTTGGTTCTTGTGCGATAAACAGCTTGTGTGCATTCAGATCAGCGTGATGCAACAAGAGTACTAACAAGTCTGTGTCATCACCTACTGAGACTGTGTCTTTTGTTCTGGCAGAGGTAATGGCAATTTGGACAATGAGCACATCTGCATCGTGCTTTGCATGGTTTGTGATACACCATTTTTATCTTACAAGTTTCTTTGAACATTTATTTTAATATGCAAATTAGCTATACACTAATCAAATATAGGCTACCCAAAATATGTCCGCATAGGCTTAACTTTTTCCTTTAAAGATCCAAGTGACTTCTGTAGATATTGCTGCGGTTGGTCACATACACATTCAGTACTTAATGATTCCTCCTATACGTGAACCTATTGTGTATCAGCCACTGGCTCTGTTGCCAGCAGATAACAAAACATCACAGCTGGATGTTTTCTGGAAGACATCCCTACTCCTTCACTCTCAAAGGCCATTATGGTCTGGTATGATGCAGATCCTGCATCTTCTAGATGAACACCCTGGGAGAGCTTCAGTAACATTCCTTCCAATGATTGATCTTGATCCCAGTGATGAATCCTGCATATACTCAACATTGAGGTTTGTGGCAACTCAAGCTCTGCAGTATGATGTGACCCCTGTTCTGACGTTCGACCGACCCATTCTGGAAAGCCTTGACCATTATAAGTTAACTTCTAATACAAATGTTTTACTTTTCATTTAGACTTTCATTGTGTAAAGTTTTTATGTGGTAGGAGTAAAGGTTCAAATTAAGCCTATGCGGATATATTTTGGCTAGCCTATATTTGATAAGTGTATAGCTCATTTGCATATTAAAATTAATTTTCAAAGAAACTTGTAAGACAAAAAATGGTGTATCACAAACCATGCAAAGCACGATGCAGATGTGCTCATTGTCCAAACTGCCATTGCCTCTGCCAGAACAAAAGACACAGTCTCAGTAGGTGATGACACAGACTTGTTAGTACTCTTGTTGCATCATGCTGATCTGAATGCACACAAGCTGTTAATGGCACAAGAACCAAATAAATTCATTGATAGCTGTCCCCAGACAAATGTGCAACATCACATCTCTCTTCCTGAGATCCTCTGAGATTGTCTTTCCCTTTTGGCAAGTCTGATCTGTATGGGTTCACTTTGGTGGGCCTACACTGACCTGGTTTGATCTCTGTTTTATCTAGTGCCGCCCAATTTCTTCCCTAAAGATCTCTCATTACATTGGTCCATTTCATCACTCAATTTGGCCCACCTGATTATGTTTGCCTGCTATTGAGCAGGTAAACATAACCCTGAGCTGCATTGGTTAAATTGTTAACCAATGCAGCTCAGGGTTCACAAACTTTTGCACATACAAAAGTTGGCAAATATATATATTTTTTTAAATCTGTTTTAACAATTGATTTCTGGAAAAGAAAAATGTTGAATTGATAAACAAAAATCTGTTATTTCATATAAAAAAATACTGGTATTGATAAATAAAATTCATTAAGGCTCTAGGGGTTCACATACTTTCAAGCAGCACTGTATGGTGCATAAAGTAGACAAAGGAGTTACTTGGTCCCAAGGTGTGTGACAATCTCCTCTTTATCCATGCCATTTCAGCCTCGTTTATTTGGCATAGGAAAGGAAATGGCACTGAAAAAAGTAAAGAATTACACTAGCTAGGGGAGGGGTTAATCTAATTCATGAGAGGCACCTGTTATATAACAGGTGCCTCTCATGGCCAGGCAGTTTTTCAGGTTAGAGGCCAGTCTAAAAGCAGCATTGCCATCACCCATTGGCAGTACGATGATTGGATTTTCAATAAGTGTGGAGCTCATGTGCATATTCAAATGCATTTAAAAAGAAACTCGTAATACAAAAAAAAGTTACTTTTCTAGTATACTTTTACTATGTAAAGTTTTATTGTGGTAGGAGTAAAGGAAAAAATTAAGCCTATTTGGGTTTATTTTGGGCATGTACGATTAGTGTAGCTCATTTGCATATTAAAATTAATTTTCAAATAAACTTGTAATACAACATTTTTTAATTATCATGGATACTTTCATTGTGTAAAGTTTAATTTTGATAGGACTAAAGGAAAAAATAGCCCTATTGGGATTTATTGGTGTCTCGCCTTATTGGCACACATCTCGGATTGATGAGAATTAAACATATTTCCTCAACTAGGATTTCTTAAGACTTTTAGTATGTTGTTCTGGACACCTCATAGAAATTATCTGAGCTGAAAAATTATTTTACAATTTGTCTGTCGTAAAATGCTATTTTGCCTGGACTAGAACGTATTATTTCTGAAGTACGTACATATTGTGAATAAGTGACTATAGTATAATAAGCTGTCACAAAAATGCCTATAATGAAGGACTAGCTGGATCCTGACTGAGCAGTGATTTGATCATTTGTTCAGGAAAGTGAAGAGAAAAACTTACAGCCAAGGTAGAGCTGCTTCCCACACGGTGTTCACAACTCAGCCTCTTCTCATCCGGAGTAGTGTTGGCCATGAAGGCCCTCTGTATCACACGCTTTGGAGTCTTAGTGAAAGAAAAGACCCGCGTCACCTGCAACACACAGAGAATCATTAATATAAATGTTGTTACATGAGCACCTTCTTGGAATTTCAGCCTCTACATTTCATCAACACACGCACGCACGCACGGCTCCTGTTCACCTTGCCGGTCTGTATGTTATAATGAGCTACGGTTAGAACTAGTACAGTTGGGCCCTGTTGGATTGTGTTGCTAATACCTTTTTAGAGGTCTTCTTGATGGCCCGGGAGGCTTTGCTCAGGGTGCTATCCATATCCTTGGTGCTGACCTGCAGTGACTCTGGGTCTGTATACTGAATCAGGTCCTCCTGGTTACAAGACAAAACACAATACAGCCTCAAACTCAAAGGAGGAAATCATGACCTCAAGTGTGCAAGTCATGGAATCAATACCAATAGATCCATTATGCTTTGCTGCCAAAATAGTTCCAATGGGGATTCACACAGTCTTTATTTCTCTATTTTCCCTGCAGTAGACTTGTTAGTGAGCAGGGCTGGAGCTGGTTGGTATTCACATTGTAGCCAGTAAAAACAGTTTCAGGAATGCAGCTGCCATGCAGAGCAGAGGCACACATCGCCCCCTGCTGCTAGCTCTGAGAGATACAAGCACACAGTCTCACCTCAGGCTCTCCCAGTGCCTGATCAGGCTGCTACAAGTCAGCTTTCCATCATTTCCCCAAACCATTAAAAGATTAAAGCTGTTATACGCCATTTTTAGTGACCGTAAATGTTATTGCAGGCCCTTCTGGGCCAGAGTTGACATGGCATAAGGAAATGTTCTATTTGTAACGCCAGAAAGGGATTTTTAATGTTTCCTGCAGTGGACGGACATTCGGGTCTACCTATACACGCATAATTACAGCGAGGAATAATTGATGTCGTAAAGGAGGAAGAGGAGAAGCTAGCTGCACTAGCAGCTGCCTGTGGGTGACGACGAGGAACAATCGCTGTGCCTGTGAACTGGTGGAGTCGATGTGTGCACTGTTTGTCCATACCGGAGCAAAGCTACGGTGAAGTTACTGAGAGAACATATCTCAGTATCGAGAAGATAAACTGGAAATGCCAGCTAAAGCCTGCAGGGAGAGACGGACATCTGAGAACAACACAGTACGTTTTTTAATTTTTACTCATCCCCGCCACACATCTTGCGTTTGCGTCTGCCTTTCTTTTTTCCCGGCATTTGTGTTAGTAGATCAGAGCAGCCACACAGCGCTTTATTAATGGGAATTATCAAAAGGAAAATTCTATGTAAAAACTAGGCTGGTAAAAGCAGCACTGCAGCAGTGAGACACTGACTGTGCGAAACTGTATTAACACGGGACGCAGTTTGTTTACACAACTCTCATCAGAGTCAGAGGTCAGACCACCAGACAACACGGAAAAGGTGGGTGGGGCCTTTGAGGGCAACGAGCACAGTGCATTATGGTAGTTGGAGGATTTCTTACTTTTGAGCAAGAGAGACTATAACAAAAACTCTTTCTGCCTTTTCTCAGGCTAGGATGTACCGATTTCTAAAATGTTTGCACATATACTACATAGGATCAGCGAGTCCAATAAACCTTCATATTTCCACCGTTGAAATAGCTCTTTAAAGAGCTCCTATTATGCTTTTTCATCTTTTCTGACCTATTAATGTTGTTATAATGTTTTTTAGTGATGTGAAACGATACCAAAGTGTCAAATCATGACTTACATGTATTTAGACGTATTCCCTGCAGACAGTCAGGGGTGGTAGTGAACAGCGCTCAACACTAGGGACACCGGTCGCGATTCATTTGTTCAAATTTCGGAAAAGCGAATTTCCACGTATGGTAATACTGCTACACGCTCAGGCCCGTTCCCTTCACATGTCTTCCGGACGGTAACCAATCACAACAGAGTCGGTTCGCGGGAGGGGGCGAGGGGGAGGAGAAAGACGAAGCCGAGTGTTGACAGAGAATGCAGAAAGCCCCCAGATGACATGAAGAGTTCTCTTTCTTAACATTCGTTTCGATGTCTCACTATGGGATACGCCCCCTCGCGTATTCGCAGAAGCACCAATAACATTACGCCAGCCCTAATTGGCTGGCAGTCATGACGTCTGAGTCAGGACCTCACGCCTTATAAACTCCTGACGCAGCTCGTCATTCAATCACCTCTTCTCGCTTCCGAAGCAATATATCTCCGTTCTGGTTTCTGCCGCTTACTAGCTCAACTGTCCTCTGTCGGAGCGGACACCTCCGTAGCCGGACGCTAGCGCTGCATTTACCAGTGGACTGCCTTCACCATAAGTACATTTTTTGTTTTGCTAGACTATGAGGAGGACGAGTCAGCGGATGACTTTCTGGTGTCGGACGAGGACGACGAAGATGATTCTTCCTTCGTTCCCGCCACACAGACCGGCTCTCCGTGCCTTTCCGCCGCCAAGGGGGAAGAAGGGGCTGCACAGCCTCGGCTCTCCTCGAGCGTGGATATGCACGACGTGTGCAAACGCGCAGCCGAGAAACTGAAAATCTCGTGGCCAGCTGCCGTGGCGGAGGCCCCGTGGTCCTGTTACGAGGGGAAGAAATTACCCCAGGCTAAACGGGCTTTGAGGCAACTTCTCCCGGTGTTCCCGGAACTCCTGGATGAAGTAACAGTCTCCTGGACGGACAAACCGTATTCCAGCAAGACCCCAATCCAAAGTGCGTCTTCCTTGGATTTTGAAGGGATGGATAAGCATGCCATGGCCCGGATTCCGCCCATGGAACCGTTGGTTGCTGCCCACCTCCACCCCGTCTGTCGGCTGCCTCATCTAGGCCACCAACTCTCCCCAATAAGTCCGACCGTTTTCAGTCAGCCATGACCAAAAGGGCTTACAAGGCGGCTGCCTTGTCCGTGAGATCGCTCAACGAGTACCTAGTGCTCCCGTTTGGCATGTCCGCTTGGCCACCTATCTGGACGACTGGCTGCTGTTAGCACAGTCGGAGCAGGAGGCTGTGGCACACACAAACATGGTTCTAACACACTTAGCCGATCTCGGCTTTATAGTGAACAGGGAAAAGAGCGTATTGACTCGGAGCATAACGTTTGTGGGCCTGAAATTGAATTTGCTTGCTCACACGGCGCATCTGTCAACCGAGAGAGTGGAGTCTTTCAAGTCCACTCTGGCGCATTTTGGCATAGGAAAACGGGTCACATTCGGTCTGTGTCTCAGGCTGCTGGGACTCATGGCCTCAGTTCTGGTGGGATGCTGATTTCCTTTTTCCAGCAAGACTTGACACCTGTCCACAGTGCCAAACCCACTAGTAACTGGTTGACTGACCATGGTATTGCTGTGCTGGATTGGCCAGACAACTCTCCTGACCTGAAACCCATAGATAATCTATGGAGTACTGTCAAGAGGACCCAACAATACAGACGAGCTGAAGGCCACTATCAAAGCAATATGGGCTTCCATAACACCTCAGCAGTGCCACAGGCTGATAGCATCCATGCGACGCCGCATTGAGGCAGGAATTCATACAAAAGGGGCCAAAACCTAGTACATATGCATGATTATACTTTCTAGAGGGCCGACATTTCTGTATTGAAAATCCTTTTTTTATTGATTTCATGTTCAAATGTTATGAGATTTTGAATTTGGGGTTTTCATAAGCTGTAAACCAGTGGTTTTCAAACTGTAGGGCGCACCCCCCTGGGAGGGGGCTGCAAAAATATGGCAAGGGGGGGCGCAGATGAATATGTGGAAAAAAATAAAATGAAAAAAAAATTAAATTTGAGTTTGTGTTTTTGATATTAACATCATACTAAGCAAATGTAAGTGATCATACAAAAAAAGTAATACAATGTTTTGGTCTAGATAGTTAATATCCTAATAATTGAATCAGATCATATAGCCTATTTCAGCCTTGTCTGTGGAAATAAAGGTAGCTGGACAAGAGTTCTTCTGCTTCGTTCCTCTCACATTTAAATGCATTCACTATATTACAGAGAAATATGTCCCGTAAAAAAAGATGAAAATTGTTCTCTGAGGGGGGGCTCACTCTCTCACACTTTGAAAACCCCTGCTGTAAACCATAATCATCAACATTATAACAAATAAAGGCTTGAAATATCTCACTTCGCATGCAATGAGTCTATATAATATATTAGTTTCAGCTTTTAAAGATCTCCTATTATACTACTTTTCTGGTCTTAATTTCTTGTTAAAAACTGCTATAGAGCAACCTGACACGAATCACATCACAAAAAACCATGTAGATTTTCGGGACACTCTTCCTCTCACCCTAGCGAGCACAGCAGTCTGCTCCACACTTGGCTCTGTGCTTCTCCACTTTCTCTGAAAGTTACTGAAATAAATGAACTTTTACATGATATTCAAATTGTTCTTGTTTCGAGGAAGGTTGAGAGGTTCACCTTCAGAGTAAAGCAGCTGTAGACAGAGGGCAGTGTTTCCCGCAGGATTTTTTTCAGCAGCGGTGGTATGGTCCCCCGAACCCTCTAGTTTTTTGTGCCCTTTAAATTTGAATGCATGAATCTGGTGCACTTTCAGAGGCGAATATGCACATAAATCCCATTCAAGGACTCGTGTATTACTATAGATATAGGATAATTGATGCTGACTCTTAAACAAGTTTAACCCTAGCCCCTAAGCTATTTTTGAGATGTTTTGGTTCGCCTGGATTTATTACCTTATTAAGCTTGCATTCGTCACCCCTTTAACGCACAGCAGTCAAGCTATGAACATCATTTATTTGGGCCACAACCTGGACTATAAGAATATGCGTGCTGCAGTGATGTTGTTTGAATGTAGGAAATATCAATTAGACCAAGGGTGTCAAACTCATTTTCACAAAGGGCCACTCTACGATATGATAATCACACTAAGGGCCAGATATGTAGTTTACCGACATGCCTTCTTTTTAATCCAAAAAGTAAAAACAACATACCTATGAATATATTGTAAACCAACCTGCGCACAGGGCAAATAGGCTAGGTTTTGTTTCAACATTTGGGGGTACAAATTATAGGTGGGGGTATGGGGCACGCCCCAGAATTTTTTTAACTTAACACTTAATTTCCTGCATTCTGGTGAATAAAATTCAACCGATCTGTGCCTTTTCTAGAATCAATTTAGTGGAAATGTTTTTTTTTTCTGTGAAGGAGAAGACAACATTCAGGTTCATTGAGAAAGCTGTTATGGAATATAATTTTTTTTAGGAATCATGACCCAGCACCGGTGTAAACTATTTATGACAGTTTACATTGGTAATGAAAAAAGCCACCACTGGAAACAAAAGGGAGCAGCTAGCTAACGTTAGCTACATAACACATAACCAGATAATGTTTGCAGTCATCCTTAGACACTATGCTATTTAGCCACATATCGGCCTATTTAAAGCCCTTTAGAAAATTGACATCTTTTTCATTGATGCAAGTTCATCAATTCATGGATTAAAATCCTGAGCTGTAGAACTTTCAGCAGACATTCCTAGCGGTAAGCTGCGCAAGTGTCCAGCCGTTGGGAGCGTTGGCGACGTGCGGATATGAGACAGGCTCGCATGTAGCAAAAAAAAAAAAAAAAAAAAAAAAATGTTAAACCTAAATTGATATGCAAATTATTTTTATAGCAGCGGCGGAAAAAAATATAGCAGCGGCGGCGGAGGGCTGATCTGTCTAACTACCTCCTCTCCCCTTGGTGTGTGTGTGTCTATGTGAGAGATTAGTGTAGATGTGTCTACTCACAGCGTCGGCCTTGCAGATTGTGTCGGCCACGTGGCGACACAGTGTCTTCAGCCAGAAGCTTTTAACAGTTTCCTCTCCAACCAGCTGGAAGCTGAACAACAAGTTCTCCTGTTCAGTGGGAGGACGCACCACCAAGGCAAAGGCATTGGCACAGTCTGAAGGCAGAGAGTGAGAGAGGGTGAGAGATAGTGAAAGATGGACACGGAGTGATAGAGTGACACTGAACAAGTGAAGAGATTGACATAGATAAAGATCATGGAATAGTGTTGCACAGGGAGAAGACAAACAGATGGAAAAAAGCCACTTCTCAAAGATGTATCGATGATATTTAAAAGGTGGAGTCAGCGATTCTGGAGAATGTTGGTTGACAATTCGGCCTTTTTGTCAATCTTTGAATACCTCCTCACAATCTGCTACCTGTCAGTTCTGTGTGTGAGATTAGGATGAGTGTTAACACCAGATTTTTTTTTTCTCCAGCGCACACACAGTACGGACTGTAGATTCTAAGGTAATTGTCTCAGGTCAGAATGTCCGGTTGAAATAATTCCCTCTGCACTTTGAAAGATATAAAAATCACTGTAGTATATTTTAACTAGGGCTGTCAAAATTAACGCGTTAACGCTAGGTGATTAATTTCTGGAATTAACGCGTACATTTTTTTAACGCAATTAACGCAGGTGCAGAATGATCCGCCCCGTGCATCCCACCCGCTCTGTACTACAGTCACTCTAATGTTGTGGCTGTGATCAGTAGCTGTGCGCGGCCAAACATAGCAGCACGCTAGTCTGTGTTTTAAACTGCCAACCTCGCGGGCGGCAGTTGCTCTCGGAAGCAACAGGAGAAACATTCTGCTCCGTTCACGGGAGGAAACAAACGTCTGCAGTTTTCAGAGGTGTGTGTGATTAATACGTCACATCAACATAACGTCGGCTTTCTGTTACAAATGAACAGTCCCATAGAACGTGGTCGCGCGTGCAAACACACACGCGCGAACTGCAATCAGGTTGTAACCTATTCAGGGATGCAAAACCATGGATTCACCAAATAAATGCTATTCTATAGCCTATCCAATATTTGCTCGAAGACATAGGAATAGAGACAGCCAAATTGAAGTATGGTGTGGTAGCATATGTTTTAGTTGATTATAATTTATTTGCAGTATACACCATCATTTGGAGTTTCAATGAATAAAAAAAAACTACATTTAAATGTATATAATCACCTTCTGTCCTTTATCTTTCCATTCATACAACAATATACAGAGAAAATGGTAATTTTTCGGGCCTATTTAGAATTAACCGTAGTTAATCGTGATTAATCCACAGAATCCTGTGGTTAATCTGATTAAATATTTGAATCGTTTGACAGCCCTAATTTTAACAAATTCGTTTTACTGAAACAATGAACAATCATGTTTTTTTTCCATTTAGAACAAAGACTGTGGGGTATGAATGAAAGGCGATAAAAATACATGACTCCCTCTGATGAATGCAGTAGACTGGTTTTCTGGAGTTTGTTTGTCATTGTTTCCAACATTGCTCTGTATACAGGCACACTCCTAAAAAGCCTTCTTGGGATTCCAAAAGTGTTCAGGTTGAGAGGGGAACATGCAGATGAAATGATAAGCAGCAAGTTGATCAGCAGTGTGTGTGTGTGTGTGTGTTGTGACTTGTGTTACCGTCTGAGTCCTGCAGGTCCAGCACCCTTCTGATCTGGGACAGGGGCATCAGGGTGATGTGTTTGAGTGGAGGAGGGGGTCTCGTCTGTCCCAGCGGACTCTTAAATGTATTGATCACCTTGTGTCGCTTCCTTGCAATCTGTGGACACACACACACACACACACACACACACACACACACACACACACACACACACACACACACACACACACACACACACACACACACACACACACACACACACACACACACACACACACACACACACACACACACACACACACACACACACACTTAAGAAAGGCAGTGTGTGGCTGAAACTATCGGCTACTTGGCAATAAATCAATGGGCCTTCATAGGGGTAAACGATGCAACTCATTAATGCCCCATTAATTAGATGCTGAGAAAGCTGAAAGAGAGAGGAGGGAGGGAGGAAGAGAAAGAGGGTGGAAACTGGATAGAATGGGACACATCATCATGGCTCATTGCTATTGTGGCAGTGGAAGGGGCAGAGTGATTCTATGATTGCAAGAGTTCATCAATGATTAGTGATGATGGAGCGGAGTAGGCCACCCACTCTAAACATTACAATCAGTCAATATACACAGAGAGGACTATATGGACAAGTATTAGCAATGCATGTGTATGGCTGTTCAATACACACACAGTGACACACACAGTTTGACATAATAATTACAATTATTTTGATTGATATTGTAATCAAGATTATTAAAGAAGATTTTCATTGATTTACAACACCATTTCCGAAAAAGTTTGGACGTTATGTAAAATGTGAATAAAACAGAATTTGATAATATTCATAATATGTATTTGTTTAAACTGATAAACGTTATATTTTTTCACAAATATACACAAATATACTATTTTAAAATGGCAAAAACACGTTTCAAAAAAGTTGGCATAGGGGCATGTTTACCGCTGTGTTACATCACCCTTTCTTTTAACAACTCTGAGTAAGCGTTTGGGAACTGAGGACATTAATTGTTGACATTTTAAAAGCAAAAATATTTCCCATTCTAGGTTGAAATACAACTTCAGATGCTCAACATTATGGGGTCTCCATTGTGATATTTTGGGCAAATACTAGATGACTGTGGGTTGTCCTACATTTGGATCACACAAAAGTGCAACAACATTAACTGGTTGAAACTAACTGTTGAACAGAGGTTGAAAGATCAATTTATTCAGAGGTGGCAGAGCGAGCTCACAAACATGACTTCTTGTGACACGAATGTAGAATTCAAACAAGAGTTTAAATTAGAAAAGTATCTGCTGTATGAAAAAACTAAAAGTCCAGGCAGGCTATCTGTAATTTTAGAGTCAATAACACCACGATTCCTAAGGTCATTGGAAGATATAAAGGGCTGGCTAGAAGTCAGAGAATGAGTAACCTCTGAGATGATAATTGTTTTGGTGATGAGTACCATGTCCTGTTTGAGTGTAAGAATATAAATGTAATGTATTATAGAAAATAGTACCTGCCAAAACATATTGTGTTAACTTTCCATCTATGTTTAAACTGATTTTTCTTTTGAGGTCAGATAAGCCAAAAGTTATTGCTAAAACAGGTGCCTTTCTAAAAAAGGTCCTACCATTGTTTAAGTAGTGTTTTTGTTTTCGCCCATGCCGTTTGTTTTGTTATTATTTGAATGTTGTGCTCCATACCATGTACTATGGTCAAGAGCCGATAATAAATAAATTAAAAATTAAAATTAAAAGGGCTTTTAGCCAACTGTTGTACTTCTAAATAAACAATATTGAATGTGGTTAAACTTTTTTTTTTAAATAAGCATGAGGAGTTTTGTCATGTGTTCAGAATGTTAAGAAAATCACTTCACATAGACTAGCATCTCCCTGCATCCTACAGACTGATAAACAGTTGACAAACTTCATAATCACTGTATCGCTTTAGAAAATAAAACTGAATCCAAATTTCAATTCTTTTGTCAAGAAGAAAAAGAAAAATCATTAAAATTTTTGCGGGTCAAGAGGTTAATATATATTCTAGCTTACTTTTTTAAAATTGATTGATTGTTGTCTTATATTTTGTGTTTACGTCGTTGTTGTGCTTTGTCCTGGTTTGGGGATTTTGGGAATTTCCTGCTTTTTTTGCTTTGAATTTTTGTGTAAAGTTTTGATCATCTCTGTTAAGCACTTTGTTACTGTTTTGAAAGGTGCTATACAAATAAAGATTTTTCTTATTCTTCGTATTATTAGCTCTCACCTCGAGGCAGTCGTTGAAGAGGAAAAGTGTGACATGTTCTCCACGGTCACATGGCTGGTCTCCCAGGGCGATGGTTTCTACTCGGTGAACAAGACTACGGTGGGACGAAAGCAGGTTGGCCTGCAGAGAAGACAAGGCACATACAGTAAGAGTAGAGTGCTAGACCAGACAGACAGACAGGCAGGCAGAAAGAGAGAGACAGACAGAGAGAATAGAACCACGAAGGACAGTTACATAACAGTGGCTTGCAAAGGTATTCATACCCCTTGAACTTTTTTTTCCAATTTGTTTTATTGGGATTTTATGTGATAGACCAACACAAAGTGGTGCATCATTGTGAAGTGGAATGAAAATGATACATGTTTTTTTCAATCTTTGGACATATACAGTATCTCACAAAAGTGAGTACACCCCTCACATTTCTTCACATTTTTCTTTATATCTTTCCATGGGACAACACTGAATAAATGACACTTTGATACAATGTAAAGTAGTCAGTGTACAGCTTGTATAACAGTGTAAATTTACTGTCCCCTCAAAATAACTCGACACACAGCCATTAATGTCTAAACTGCTGGCAACAAAAGTGAGTACACCCCTTAGAAAATTTTTACAAATTGGGCCCAAAGTGTAAATATTTTGTGTGGCCACCATTATTTTCCAGCACTGCCTTAACCCTCTTGGGCATGTAGTTCACTAGAGCTTCACAGGTTGCAACTGGAACCCTCTTCCACCCATTTATGACAGCATCACAGAGCTGGTGGATATTAAAGACCTTACGCTCCTCCACCTTCTGTTTGAGGATGCCCCAAAGATGCTCAATAGGGTTTAGGTCTGGAGACAGGCTTGGCCAGGCCATAACCTTTACCCTCAGCTTTTTTAGCAAGGCAGTGGTCGTTTGGAGGTGTGTTTTAGGGTCGTTATCATGTTGCAATACCACCCTGCGGCCCAGTTTACGAAGGTTGAGTGCACATGGTCAGCGTCGTACACAGAGGTTGGCTTTGGAAAATAGACGTATGAGTGCTGCCAGCATTGCTGAAGGGCTTGAAGGGGTGGGGGGTCAACCTGTCAGTGCTCAGACCATACGCCACACTCTGCATCATACTGGTCTGCATGGCTGTCATCCCAGAAGAAAACCTATTCTAAAGATGATGCACAAGAAACCCCACAAAAAGTTTGCTGAAGACAAACAGACTACGGACATGGATTACTGCAACCATGTCCTGTGGTCTGATGAGACCAAAATACATTTATTTGGTTCAGATGGTGTTAAGAGTGTGGAGCGGCAACCAGGTGAGGAGTACAAAGACAAGTGTGTCTTGCCTAGAGTCAAGCATGGTGGTTGGAGTGTCATGGTCTGGGGCTAAATGAGTGCTGCCAGCACTGGGGATCTACAGTTCATTTAATTCTAACATGTACTGTGACATACTGAAGCAGAGCATGATCCCCTCCCTTCATAAACTGGGCCGCAGGGCAGTACTGCAACATGATAACGACCCCAAACACCCCTCCGAACGACCACTGGCTTGCTAAAGAAGCTGAGGGTAAAGGTTATGGACTGGCCAAGCATGTCTCCAGTCTTAAACCCTATTGAGCATCTTTGGGGCATCCTCAAACGGGAGATGGAGGAGCGCAAGGACTCTAATATCCACCAGCTCCTTGATGTCGTCATGAATGGGTAGAAGAGGGTTCCAGTTGCAACCTGTGAAGCTCTAGTGAACTACATGCCCAAGAGGGTTAAGGCAGTGCTAGAAAATAATGATGGCAAAACAAAATATTGACACTTTGGGCCCAATTTGGACATTTTTTCTTAGGGGTGTACTCACTTTTGTTGCCAACAGTTTAGACATTAATGGCTGTGTGTCGAGTTATTTTGAGGGGACAGTAAATTTACACTGTTATACAAGCTGTACACTGACTACTTGACATTGTATCAAAGTGTCATTTATTCAGTGTTGTCGCATGGAAAGATATAAGGAAATATTTGAAGAAATGTGAGGGGTGTACTCACTTTTGTGAGATACTGTACATGCGCCTAAATATCTGTGGAGTTCACCTAGATATTTTCACTGGTCGCACAAGTGCACCTAAAATGTACAGTAGGCTATAACGTCATATTAAATGTAATATCTAATGTTGCACGATTAATCTATTTGCAATCGCAATGTGAGCTAGTGCAATTACATAAGCGCACAAATGGCTGCGATTGCGATTTAATATATTTAAATGCGCATGTGTGTGTATGTAAACGTTCCAACCGCTCCTCTCTTCTTTCTGGTAGCGCACATCGGCTCCTCTGACAGTGTATGTGTGTGTGTGTCGGTGTATTTGTATCACCTACACGGCGTGCAGATAGCAGACTAAACATGGATGCCCACGCGCAACAGCATTATGGCCGAGCCAACAATCTAAATTAATGCGTTAATTTGACAGGCCTAAAATTAACAGTCCCATAGAACGTGGTCGCGCGTGCAATCACACACACACACTGTAGCGGAGGAAACTGGTGGATGTACCGGTACCGTGCTGATCTGCTTGTATCACTTCAGAGGTGTCGGCCAGAACACCACTTATAGCCAAAAACGTCAGATTATAATGAGACAAGGAGAGGAGGAGTATGGTTTATCCGCTCTTTATTTTCCTTCTTTCACAGACACAGCAGCATAGATCGCAGGAAAAGAAACACAGGCTTAAACTCCGCTCGTGAGGAGACGTTACAACAGCTGTTGCGACCCGCGGCCGTTAATAACATGCATAAACTATAATTTATAACAGCGATCGGGACTGCATGTAGGCTACTTACTCACACACGGGTGATTCACATAAACTAAAATAAACACGTTTCACACGTGGAATGATCGATTACTGCGGCAACATGCACGCTCACACACCTGACCGAGGGAGAAGAGAAAGGAAACTTACTAAACAGACTCTCCGGCCGACTGACGTCACTGCCCTAACTGACAGTTATCCACACTGAATAAAACACATCTTAACACACTGTAAGAAATATCAAACACTAACTTATGAACTTTGGGGCCTTTTCTACACACACACACACACGCGAACTGCAATCAGGTTGTATTCAGGAATGCAAAACCATGGATTGGGGGCGACCGTGGCTCAGGTGGTTAAGCGGGTTGGCCAATGATCCAAGGGTTGGCGGTTCGATCCCCGCTCTGCCACCTGTGTCATGGTTGTTGTGTCCTTGGGCAAGACACTTCACCCACCTTGCCTCGTGTGAATGTGTATGACTGCTGTATGTTTGAGGTGGTGGTCGGAGGGGCCGTAGGCGCTGAATGGCAGTCACGCTTCCGTCAGTCTGCCCCAGGGCAGCTGTGGCTACTATGGTAGTTTACCACCACCAGTATGACTGTGTGTGAATGAATGGAACCTGGAACCCTGTAAAGCGTCTTTGAGTGCCTTGAAAAGCGCTATATAAATCCAATCCATTATTCACCAAATGAATGTCTGTTATGATCATGTACTGGACCCAAGAGCAGACAGAGGCAGTTGTGGATATAATAAAAAAAGGTTTATTTCAACGAGGTGGGGAAGCAGGTGGTGAGTGGGGAAGCCGGGACGGGGAAGCAGGTAGGAAGCTGGAGGTTGTGGTCCGGGTAACACTGTAGTGCATGGTACGATCTGGCAACGACAGCAGGGAAGCCAGAGGTGAAGTAGGTGCGTTGATTGAAGATGCAGACCAGGTGTGCCACGGAACAGAGGGAGTGGGAGTGGCAAAAGGAGGAGGAGCGCACAGCAGCCAGCTGTGATCACCACAGTACCTCCCCCTCAACGGACGCCTCCAGGCGGCCTAGGCTTGTCCGGGTGAGCCAGGTGAAAGTCCCGGATGAGAGAGGGGTCGAGGATGAGGCCCCGCGAAATCCAGGACCTTTCTTCCGGACCATAGCCCTCCCAGTCGGCGAGGTATTGATACCCCCTGCCCCGACGACGGATGTCCAGCAACCGCCGGACGGTGAAGGCAGGGTGATTGTCAACCAGACGGGGAGGAGGGGGGGAACGGCCGGGGGGGAAAGAGGGCTGGTGGAGACTGGCTTCAGTTTGGAGACATGAAAAGTGGGATGGACACGTAGGGATGGAGGTAGCTTGAGTTTGACAGCAGAGGGATTGATAATAGCAATGATGGGGAAGGGGCCAACAAAACGAGGAGTGAGTTTCTTTGAGCCAGTCTGCAGGGGGAGATCTTTAGATGACAGCCATACCAGTTGCCCAACCTGGTAGGCAGGAGCGGGAGCCCTGTGGCGATCCGCAATGCGCCTGTTTTGCTCCGCAGAGCGCAGCAGAGCGGAGCGAGCGCCCTTCCACACCCTGCGACAGCGGCGGAGATGGTGCTGAACGGAGGGGACGGAGATGTCATCCTCCTGAGAGGGAAACAAGGGTGGCTGGTACCCCAGGGATAATTCGGACGGGGACATATTAGTCGCAGCACAGGACATTGAGTTATGGGCATACTCAATCCAGGGTAGGTATTCGCTCCAGGCAGAGGGGTTGCGTGCAGCCACGCAACGCAGAGCGGTCCCAAGGTCCTGGTTTGCCCTTTCCGCCTGCCCATTGGTCTGCGGGTGGTATCCGGATGACAGGCTGACCGAGGCCCCTAGCGCCCGGCAGAACGCTTTCCAAACTTGGGAAATGAATTGGGGCCCACGGTCAGAGACGAGATCAGTGGGTATCCCGTGGAGGTGGAAGACATGCTGCACAAGCAGCTGGGCAGTCTCGGTGGCAGAGGGGAGTTTAGGAAGGGCAATGAAGTGAACAGCCTTTGAAAATCTGTCCACAACCGTGAGAATGACTGTGTGGCCTCTTGAGGGAGGAAGACCAGTGACAAAATCCAGGCCAATGTGAGACCAGGGCCGGCCAGGAACCGGAAGGGGACGTAGCAGACCAGCAGGGGGTTGGTGGGAGGACTTGGCCCGAGCACAAACCGTGCAGGCCAGCACAAATGCCCGGGTGTCCGCGTCCATCGCTGGCCACCAAAAATGCCTCTTAAGGAGCGACAGGGTGCGACCCACGCCAGGGTGACAGGCAAAGCGCGATGTGTGGCCCCACACCAGCACTTGTGAGCGAACCGAACTGGGGACAAAAAGGCGGTTGGGAGGGCCGTTGCCCGGGTCCGGTTCGATGGCTTGGGCCTCCCGGACGAGGGACTCTATCTCCCAGGTGACAGCAGCCACCTTGAGGCAGGAAGGAGAGAGGATAGTGTCAGGGGGGGGCCGGAGTGTTCACAGTGTTAAACTGACGAGATAGGGCGTCAGGCTTGACGTTACGGGACCCGGGCCGGTAGGTGAGGGTGAAATTGAACCGCCCAAAAAAAAGGGACCACCGGGCTTGGCGGGAATTTAATCGCTTAGCTGTCTGGATGTAAGACAAATTCTTGTGGTCGGTCCAAACCACGAACGGCTGTTCTGACCCCTCAAGCCAGTGCCGCCATTCCTCCAACGCCAGTTTCACAGCCAGCAGCTCTCCGTTACCCACATCATAGTTCCGCTCCGCAGGAACCAGCCGGCGAGAGAAAAAGGCGCAGGGATGAATCTTCCCATCAGTGGCAGAGCGCTGGGACAGGACCGCCCCCACTCCAGTGTCAGAAGCATCCACCTCCACAACGAACTGCCTGGAGGGGTCCGGTTGGATGAGAATGGGAGCAGACGAAAAAAGCCCTTTAAGCCCAGCGAAGGCAGCGTCCGCCTCCGGCGTCCAGGCAAATGGGAGGGCAGGAGAGGTGAGACGGGTGAGAGGGGCTGCAACCCTGCTGTAATCCCGGATAAATCTCCGGTAAAAATTGGCAAACCCCAGAAACTGCTGCAGTTTCTTGCGGGAATCGGGGATGGGCCAGTCTGTCACTGCAATGACCTTCTCGGGGCAGGTCCTCACTTGCCCGCTCTCAATAATGAACCCCAGGAATGATACAGAGGTGACACTGAACTCACACTTCTCGGACTTCACATATCGTTTGTTCTCCAACAGCCGTTGAAGAACTTGCCGGACATGCTGAATGTGTTCCTCCTGGTTGCGGGAAAAAATCAGGATGTCGTCTAAATAGACAAAAACTGAGCGGTTGAGAAAGTCCCGGAGGACGTCGTTGACCAGGTTCTGGAACACAGCAGGGGCATTAGTTAGGCCGAAAGGCATGACGAGATACTCAAAATGGCCGAGGGGGGTGTTAAAGGCCGTCTTCCACTCATCGCCTTCACGGATACGCACCAGGTGATAGGCATTACGTAGGTCCAATTTGGAGAAGACTGTGGCGCCCTGCAGTGGCTCGAATGCGGAACTGATGAGGGGCAAAGCATACTTGTTCTTCACCGTAATGTTATTAAGACCCCTGAAATCAATGCATGGGCGAAGTGACTTGTCCTTCTTGGCCACAAAAAAGAAACCTGCACCAACAGGAGAAGAGGAGGGTCTCATGAGGCCAGCCGAAAGAGAATCCTTAATGTACTTCTCCATGGTCTCCCTCTCAGGACGGGACAAGTTATAGAGGCGACTATTGGGCAAAGGGGCGCCGGGGAGGAGATCGATGGCACAGTCATAGGGGCGATGCGGAGGCAGGGTGAGCGCACAACACTTACTAAATACCTCTCCCAGGTCATGATAGATTTGGGGAACCAAGGAGAGGTCGGGAGGTTCCTTGGGCAAGGGAACATCTCCCACTGCCGGAGACAGGGCAGATAGTAAGCAGGTGGAATGACAAAAAGTGCTCCAACTCACCACTTTGCCAGAAGCCCAGTCAAATTGGGGATTATGAAGTCTGAGCCAGGGGTGCCCCAGCACCAGGGGAGTGAGGGGAGACAGGATGACATGAAACTGCAGTATCTCGTGGTGATTACCAGAAACAATTAGCTCAAGGGGCACAGTACGGTGAGTAATAAGAGCCAGGTGACGGCCGTCTAAGGCATTAGCATTTAAGGGAGAGGGTAATTGTTCCAATTTAATGCCAACCTGAGACGCGAAGCCAGCGTCGATGAAGTTCTCATCCGCTCCAGAATCCACCAGGGCTGCCACAGGAAAGGAATGCCCGAGGGACAGGAGAGTGGCATCCAGCAGTGAGCGAGAACAGTGAGAATCGGGGACGGAGGGGGCGTGGCTCAGCAGGGCCCCGAGCCTCACTGCCGAGCCCTGTCTTTTGGCAGTGACGGACAGGTGGAGATGAGATGCCCGGGCAGCGCACAGTACAGACACACTCCGGTCTTAATCCGATGAAGCCGCTCTGCCTGGGTGAGACGTGTGCGGCCCAGCTGCATGGGCTCCTCTTCAGTGACAGCACGCGTCACGGGGGCAGAGAGGGCAGTCTCAGGGAAGAGTGGGGAACAGGAAGCAGCGAAAGCCGGGGGCACGGAGCTGCCCGCCTTCTCCCTAAGCCGCTCGCGTAGGCGATTATCCAGCCGGATAGAGAGGGAAATCATTTCATCGAGAGTGTCAGCTTCCTCCCTAGTAGCCAGCACATCCTTGATTGCCTCACTGAGACTGGAAAGAAAAAGCCCACGTAGTGACTTGTCGTTCCAGCCTGACCTGGCTGCATAGGTCCTGAACTCCACGGAGAACTCAGCTACACTGCGGAAGCCCTGACGTAAAGAAATAAGCCGCTTGGCGGCGTCCCCTCCCTCTACTGGGTGATCAAAAACTTTCCTCATCTCCGCTACAAATAGATCAAAATTGTCATTAGCTGGAGAACTACTGTCCCACACTGCTGAAGCCCACGCTAGTGCAACCCCCTTAAGTGACCCCATAATATAAGCGATTTTCGACTTTTCAGTGGGGTATGTGAGGGGCTGCTGGCTGAAAACTAGGGAACATTGGATCAGAAAGGCTCTACACGTACCCATGTCCCCAGCGTAGCGCTCAGGCGCAGGAATGAAGGGCTCACGGGCTCGTGGCAGGTGTATCGGGGAAACGGGAGCAGGCGGAGGTGCGGCTGACAGTGAAGGCGCTGTGGTGAGGGGAACCAGTAAGTCCAACTGCTGCCCCATTTGAGTGACACGGGTAGCGAGATTCTCAAAAGCCTCCATAGCGTCCCGGAGGGCTTGGCTGTGCTCAGCCACCTGCGTGCCTTGGGCGGCGAGAGCTCCACGGATCTTGCCAAATTCCGCTGGGTCCATTTTGGCCAGATCGTTCTGTTATGATCATGTACTGGACCCAAGAGCAGACAGAGGCAGTTGTGGATATAATAAAAAAAGGTTTATTTCAACGAGGTGGGGAAGCAGGTGGTGAGTGGGGAAGCCGGGACGGGGAAGCAGGTAGGAAGCTGGAGGTTGTGGTCCGGGTAACACTGTAGTGCATGGTACGATCTGGCAACGACAGAAGGGAAGCCAGAGGTGAAGTAGGTGCGTTGATTGAAGATGCAGACCAGGTGTGCCACGGAACAGAGGGAGTGGGAGTGGCAAAAGGAGGAGGAGCGCACAGCAGCCAGCTGTGATCACCACAATGTCATTCTATTGCCTATGCTATATTTGCTCAAAGACATTGGAATAAAGACAGCCATATGGTGCGGTAGTATGTTTTAGTTGATTATAATTTACTTGCAGTATTTACACCATCATTTGGATTTTCAATTAATAAAAAACTACATTTAAATGTATTCACCTTATGTCCTTTATCTTTCAATTCATACAACAATATACAGAGAAAATGGTAATTTGTTGGGCCTATTTCGAATGGGAAAATGAATCGTGATTAATCCACAGAATCCTGTGATTAATCTGATAAAAAAATGTAATCGTTTGACAGCCCTAGTTTTTTTTACATCTTAAATCGCTATCTGCCGATATTGTGTTCCTCCAAGAAACTCACATTAGACCCTCAGAGCGGAACCGGCTGCGCTGCAGATGGGCAGACCAGATATACAGGTCCTTCTCAAAAAATAAGCATATTGTGATAAAGTTGATTATTTTCCATAATGTAATGATAATAATTGAACTTTCATATATTTTAGATTCATTGCACACCAACTGAAATATTTCAGGTCTTTTGTTGTTTTAATACTGATGATTTTGGCATACAGCTCATGAAAACCCCAAATTCCTATCTCAAAAAATTAGCATATAATGAAAAGGTACTCTAAACGAGCTCTTAACCTAATCATCTGAATCAACTAATTAACTCTAAACACCTGCAAAAGATTCCTGATGCTTTTAAAAACTCCCAGCCTGGTTCATTACTCAAAACCGCAATCATGGGTAAGACTGCCGACCTGACTGCTGTCCAGAAGGCCATCATTGACACCCTCAAGCAAGAGGGTAAGACACAGAAAGAAATTTCTGAGCGAATAGGCTGTTCCCAGAGTGCTGTATCAAGGCACCTCAGTGGGAAGTCTGTGGGAAGGAAAAAGTGTGGCAGAAAACGCTGCACAACCAGAAGAGGTGACCGGACCCTGAGGAGGATTGTGGAGAAGGGCCGATTCCAGACCTTGGGGGACCTGCGGAAGCAGTGGACCGAGTCTGGAGTAGAAACATCCAGAGCCACCGTGCACAGGCGTGTGCAGGAAATGGGCTACAGGTGCCGCATTCCCCAGGTCAAGCCACTTTTGAACCAGAAACAGCGGCAGAAGCGCCTGACCTGGGCTACAGAGAAGCAGCACTGGACTGTTGCTCAGTGGTCCAAAGTACTTTTTTCGGATGAAAGCAAATTTTGCATGTCATTCGGAAATCAAGGTGCCAGAGTCTGGAGGAAGACTGGGGAGAAGGAAATGCCAAAATGCCTGAAGTCCAGTGTCAAGTACCCACAGTCAGTGATGGTCTGGGGTGCCATGTCAGCTGCTGGTGTTGGTCCACTGTGTTTTATCAAAGGCAGGGTCAATGCAGCTAGCTATCAGGAGATTTTGGAGCACTTCATGCTTCCATCTGCTGAAAAGCTTTATGGAGATGAAGATTTCATTTTTCAACAAGACCTGGCACCTGCTCACAGTGCCAAAACCACTGGTAAATAGTTTACTGACCATGGTATTACTGTGCTCAATTGGCCTGCCAACTCTCCTGACCTGAACCCCATAGAGAATTTGTGGGATATTGTGAAGAGGAAGTTGAGAGACACCAGACCCAACACTGTGGATGAGCTTAAGGTCGCTATCGAAGCATCCAGGGCCTCCATAACACCTCAGCAGTGCCACAGGCTGATTGCCTCCATGCCACGCCGCATTGAAGCAGTCATTTCTTCGAAAGGATTCCCGACCAAGTATTGAGTGCATAACTGAACATAATTATTTGAAGGTTGACTTTTTTGTACTAAAAACACTTTTCTTTTATTGGTCGGATGAAATATGCTAATTTTTTTAGATAGGGATTTTTGGTTTTTCTTTACTTTTTTGCCAAAATCATCAATATTAAAACAATAAAAGGCTTGAACTACTTCGGTTGTGTGTAATGAATCTAAAATATATGAAAGTCTAATGTTTATCAGTACATTACAGAAAATATTTAACTTTATCACAGTATGCTAATTTTTTGAGAAGAACCTGTATATATTTTTTTGGAAAAAAAAATATGCTTTATTGATATTGTAGAGACAGAGTTGAAATGGGGCAGAGAGGGGAGTGACATGCAGAGAACGACCGCGGGCTGGAATCGAACCCGGGTCCGCTGCTGGCCGAGGCCCATGGGGGGACGCCCTACCAACTGAGCTAAGGGCGCCCCTAGACCAGATATTTCAATCCACTTTTTCAAGCAATAATTGTGGCAATTATTATTAAGAAAAACATAGATTTCAGACATATCTCTACAGTAACTGACCCGAATGGTTGTTTCCTTATAGTAACTGGGTACCTTTGCTCTGTTCATGTAAGACTTCTTAACATTTATGGCCCAAATATTGATGACGCTGCCTTTTTCCGTAAAACCATTGATATGTTACCCGACCTTTCGGGCACAAATGTGATTGCTGCAGGGGACCACAATGTAATCCTTGATTGGCACATGGACAGGTCATCAAAGAAAACAAGCTACCCTTCTAACTCATCTACAGTTCTGAAAAACTTGATTTCAACTACTAATTTAGTTAACATCTGGAGAATACAGCACCCCACAGACAGAGACTGCTCCTTTTTTCCCAAAATGCACAATTCGTATTCTCGTATTGATTATTTTTTATTAGACTCAAGACTCATCATACCCAACGTAATAGACACCAAATATCACAACATCCTGATCTCGGATCATGCCCCAGCGGCCATTATTCTTGACTTTGGAGATCCAAACAGCGAGCTAATTGGCATCTACACCCTTCACTGCTCAACGACAGAAATTTTTGTAAATACATGTCGGGAAAAATCACTGAATATTTAGAGACCAACGATACCACGGATGTCTCTGACTCCACCTTGTGGGAAACTTTTTAAGTGGTCATGAGAAGTTATATCATTTCATATGAAGGGTCTTTAAAGAAATCTAGAGAAAGACGTTTATAGGATATTGACTTGGAGCTCACCTCGCTGGAGAGATTATACAGAAACACAAATAACCCCCAAACTCTGCAAAATATTCTTAGTCTTAAATACGAGTCAAGTGAGTGATCAGCTTCTCAGACTTAAACAACATTATAATAATATTATGATAAACCACATACCTTGCTGGCCCGCCAGCTCAGAGGGCAACAGGCCAGCAGATCTATACACACAATAAAATCTAGCAGAGGTGTGGCTTTAACTGACCCGAAACAGATAAATAAACGCTTTAAGGAGTATTATCAGGAGCTGTATAAATCCAAAGCTAATGGTAATATCGATGCATGGTTAAAAAAGCTAGACATACCAAAACTAGACAGCGCCTCCCGCGAGGCCTTAAACTCTGAACTGTCCCCTGCAGAAATTGCGGACGCTATCAAGTCGCTGCATAACGGCAAGAGCCCTGGGCCAGATGGCTTCGTATTTGAATTGTATAAGAAGTTTGCTGAACAAGTAACCCCGATCCTACATAGAATGTTCTCCCACTCAACCGAAGTTGAGTGGGACCAACACTGGTCCCACCAACACTGTATAACGCAAACATTTCTCTCTTGTTAAAACAAGACAGAGATTAAACTAACCCGTCCTCATATCGACCAATTTCTATGCTTAACTTGGATTTCAAAATTTTTACAAACATTCTGGCAAATAGACTAAACAAATGTATAGAATCCATTATTCACACAGATCAGACCGGGTTCATCCCCAATAGGTTTTCATTTTTTAATGTTAGGAGAGTCCTAAATATTATGTATAACAAATTTGACAACTCTTCCAAACAAGCTGTTCTGTGTCTGGACGCGGAAAAGGCTTTCGACCAGGTTGAGTGGGGGTACTTGCTCAAGGTGCTGGAGGAGTTCGGTCTTGGGGCCCCTTTTATTTCCTGGATGCATTTAATATATGCCCATCCCACCGCCTCCATTCTAACAAACCAGGAAAGATCCACACCCTTTGCCCTTCAGAGGGGCACGCGCCAGGGTTGCCTCCTCTCGCCGCTCCTCTTTCCGTTGGCCATCGAGCCCCTGGCTATTAGCATAAGAGGGCACGCACTTATAAAGCCAATATCACTAGGTGGGATGGACCATAAGATCTCTCTGTACGCAGATGATCGCCCTCTTTGTAGCCGACCCCGAGAATTCCATCCCCCACCAACTCCAGCTAATTAATTCTTTTGGCGACGTCTCGGGTTACACCATAAACTGGCAAAAAAGTGAACTCTTGTCTTTAACAGCAGATCTGGACCCAACATTCCTAGCCAGTACGCAGTTTAAAACAAATCTGGTCAGTATAAAATACCTGGGCATTAAATTATCTAAAAACCCAAAGACACTTTTTAAGTTAAATTTTACGGAAAGATTGAACAAACTAAAGGAGAACATAGATAAATGGAGAACATTACCGATCTCCCTTATTGGCCGCGTGAACGCAGTAAAGATGGTCTCCCTGCCGAGATTTCTGTATCTATTTCAGAATGTGCCAATTTATATGATCTTACTTTAAGACAATTGATTCATTATAATGCCTTTCATTTGGGGATATAAAGCACATAGGATCTCAAAAGCCCATCTTCAGAAACCCAGGGAGCATGGCGGACTGGGGTTACCATGTTTTTTACATTATTACTGGGCTGCCAATGCTAGAGTGATGGTATATTGGCAATTTACATATGAAAAAGGCATTGGATCTGATCTGCGCCCCTGGTTGGCAATTGAAACAAGCTTGGCCCCAAAAACTTCTCTTACTGCCCTCCTTTTCTCTTCTCCCAGACCGCCTGCCTCCTTTAGAGGAGACCACTTTACCTTGTCCAACGGTCAGAGAATTTGGAACCAAATTAGGAAGGCCTGTGAACTATTGAGCACGACCATACATGCCCCAATCTGGCATAATCATGCCTTCCCCCCCAATCGATCACAGATTCAGAGATTGGAGTCGGAAGGGAATAGTAACAGTTGAGGACCTTTATATAAATGGTCACTTTGCTTCATTTGATCAGCTAGTATCAAAGTTTTCACTGTCGAAAGCAATTCTTCAGTTATCTACAGTTAAGGAATTATGTCAGACAGAATATACCATCCTTTGAATCCCTGCCCGCAGATGATTCATTGTCCAAAATTTTACTGGGCTCAGCGTAAGCTAAAAACCTGATTTCATCTTTTGTGGGAATATTTTTAGACCGGCAGGACAAATCTACTTTAAAAATAAAGCAAGCCTGGGAAAAAGACTTAAACATTGGAATAGCTGACAATGTCTGGGAGGGAGCGCTAAAAAGCATAAAATCCTGCTCTATAAACTCGAGGCTTCAGTTAATTCAATTTAAGGTCACACTTAGATTGCACTATTCTAAGGTTAAACTGCATAACATTTTCCCAGATCTTTCGCCTTTATGTAACAGGTGTAAGATTGCCGAGGGCTCACCACTTTTGGGAATGTCCAAATCTTTACAACTTTGGTGTCTTGTATTTCAATGGTATTCTAATGTTTTAAATGTTTCTTTAACTCCTGATCCGGAAACCGCTTTGTTCGGACATTCATGCATAATCATGGTTTATGGCATGGTAATTGCTAAAAGATGTATCCTGAAGCTGTGGAAGTCCGACTTGGCCCCTCAGTTCGATACCTGGCTGAGGAACTGGTGGGCATTCTACAAGTGGAAAGGCTAAGATATGAGCTGTCAGGCCACTCCCATAAATTCCCCGCTGTATGGGGCCCAGTGCTGCAGCACATAGGGAACGAAAATGTGTGAGGTTTGCCCCAGTTTTGTTTTAGCTTTGTTTTGTTTCTTGTGTATTTATAGCTTATTTTCTTAATCATTTTGTCTTAGTCATTTATTTAACTTTTTTTTGTGTTTCTTGTCTGTTTATGTGAGGGAGGGAGGAGGGGTGGGGGTTGTGTATGTATTGTATGTGTTTACTTATTCAGTTTTTTTTTGTCCGTATGTAAAAAACTGTAAAACCACTAAAATAAGTTTTAAAAAATAAATAAATTCGTTTTCAGGCATTTTTAAAGGAAAACGTCCTGATGTGCTCTCTGATCATGTACAATACAGTTTCAGTTTCTAACCATTGTAGGTCTTTTGTAAAGGGAAAACATGCAGAGCCTTTTTCAGTTTGTTTTTTCAAGTATGATAATATGAATAGAAAATTCCAGAGATAGGTGTACACAACAACACAAACAAATAATAGAAATCTTCAAACTTACAGGACAGCCATCAACTTCATACACAACATCAAAGATCTGCTTCTGGCCTTCAGTCTTCCTCTTGTCCTCATTGATGTGACTGTTTGGAGCGGGGGAGTGACAGGGTTATTTGTCATCTCACTGCTACTCAAACAGTTAGAACGTCAATCAATTCCTTGACCTGGTCAACTAAATGATTTTCTTTTTAATATGAATTAATTTTTTTTTATTTGACTGTACTGTATGATCTTGTGAAGCACTTTGTAACTTTCTTTTGAAAAGTGCTATATAAACAAAGTGTATTATTACTTTTTAAGATGTTCAAACAAAACATCTTCTGTTGAATCTTGGTCAACAGTAAATTATTAAAAGTTGAACTTACATGATGGACAAGACAGTATAAGAGATGGTTAACACGAGGTGTTAGGAATGATCAAACAGTTGCTGTGTGATCATGAAACTAGAAAGGGTTAGGTCATGGTAACTCACGTCATGACTTCTTTCAGAGACTCAATAGCTTCCTCCAGGGTTATCTTGTCAGGTTGTCCTGTGACGTATGCTTCTTTATGTCTGTATGGTGCAAGACAGAGAGTATGAATACATGGAAATCATGTAGAGGAAGGAGAGGAAAACAGAAATGGTATGGTAAAAGACAGGTAGTCACAGCAGATAATGGAGGAAGTAAAGGAAGGACAAATAGACAAAAAAGGATTTTCGTTTGACCAAAAGTGTGTGTATGCAAGCGTGTTACCGTTAAGGAGAAGGGCCACACTAGGCAATCTCTGTACCGGTCTGATGAGCAGCTCCGCCAGTGTCTGCCTACCACACTCTGGCTTGGCCTGGTTGATCTGCACAGTGAAAGCTTTAGTGTGAGTTTGTGTAAACTGTGAATTATAAATAAAAAGCGAATAATTTGCTATAGACTGCTTCATCTTTGAAATACTAACTAGATTGTGTGTGTCCCAACTATTGGTTGACCGACATGGGTTTTTACAGCATACCAATATTAAGGGAACAGGTTGGCCGAAAGCCAATATATAATGCTGATACCACATTATTGGGGGCCAAGACCGAGCAGGAGCTGGGACCGGGTTTTGCAGAGCAAAGCGGTTCCCAAGACCTGCTGGGCAGGGAACCCAGTTGTTTTTCTAAGGATTATTATTATTCTTTTTGGTCCCCAAAAGTGTGTCCACAGCCCAAACCGTAAAGGGTGTGGATATGCCACTTGCATGACTAGATCCAGGTACGTGCCTGGTATGCATACAACAAAATTCAGACATGCTGGCCACTAGGTGGCGCTATACCAGGGAAAACTCATTTGGGGCTATAACTCCCACACCGAACATCCCACAGTCAAAAACTTTATATCCAAAGATTCACTGGAGTCAGTAGTACCTTACTACTCTGGCGTGTGGCTATTTTGACAGCAAACGTAACAGTGGAGTGTGTGGAGTGGAGCCGTGATGTTATCGTTATCACAGGGAATGACATTGCTATTCACATGCAGTGGTTGACACTAACGGTTGCCCACTTGCCCGGGGCAACTGAAAATAATGTTCGGGCAAGTTGAGATTGCTTCTTGCTTGCCCGGACGGGCAAGTGGATTTTAGAGGGTTTGTCTGTAGTCTAGGCTATGTATTCATGTGTTTTACAGTCTGCAAAACGTTTTTTTTCAGTGTATCAGGCAGACAAATACATACAGTACAAATGAAGAGCTCATACCTTGAGAAAAGCATGGAAGCGTGGCTTTTGTCTCTCACACCGAACAATGGTCTCCTTGCTCATTTCAAAGAAGTTGACAAAGGGCGGATAGGCCTTCACCAGCTCTCTAGACTGGAGAGAGACACACATTCACACACATTCAACAATCAAGTTTCACATATAGGAGAACAAACACTTTGAATCACAATTAGATTGTTTTTTTTTAATGGACTTCCTCCTCCTAACCTATGCCCCGAACCCCCTAACTATAACCAAACTACAGATAACCTAACAGCCCCCCCATTTGATAAACTAAGAACGTAAACAAAATAAGCACGAGCTGCACGTCGACGGTCTGGAACTGTGTCCGGAGAGAAGAGCTAAAGGTGGGAGCGCGTAACAGTTTAAAGTGGTTTTCAAACTCGTTCAAAAGTATCCTCTGGCGAAGCACCATACTTCTATCCCTCCTACAAATGTGTGTGTAACAGCAAGAGCATTAATAACCACATGTTTAGACGTTCTTGTATGAATAATGTTAGGGCTGTCAAATTAACGCGTTGATTTCGATTAATTAATCACAGAAAAATTAACGCGATTTAAAAAATGTACGCAGATTAATCGCACTTCTATATTGCCCTTTGACCCGGTGCAAAAGAGGTGAGGCGATAGCGGAGCTGCATTTTATTATTATTTTATTTTTAAAAGTTGCCTTGTCTTAATGGATTGTTGTTTGCCTAGAAGATCATGGAATAAAGATGCAATTGGGTAAACACCTCTTGTATACAGTCTATGGTAAAAACGCTGAACTTTGGATGTTCTGTTGGCATTTTTTAATATGTAAAAAGTAGGGGTGTCAAACGATTAAAATTTTTAATCAGATTAATCACAGGATTCCGTGGATTAATCACGATTAATTCTACCATTCGAAATAGGCCCAAAAATTACCATTTTTTCTGTATATTGCTATATGAATTGAAAGATAAAGGACAGAAGGTGAATACATACATTTAAATGTAGGCTAGTTTTTATTCATTGAAAATCCAAATGATGGTATAATTACTGCAAATAAATTACAATCAACTAAAAACAACCACACCATACTTAAATTTGGCTGTCTCTATTCAGCAAATATAGCATAGGCTATAATGGCATGTATTGAGTGAATCCATGGTTTTGCATTCCTGAATACAACCTGATTGCAGTTCGTTCGTGTGTCTGTGTGTAGAAAAGGCCCCAAAGTTCATAAGTTAGTGTTTGATATTTTTTACAGTGTGTTAAGATGTGTTTTTTCAGTGTGGATAACTGTCAGTTAGGGCCATGACGTCAGTCGGCCGGAGAGTCTGTTTAGTAAGTTTCCTTTCTCTTCTCCCTCGGTCGCTCCCTCGAGCGTTGCCGCAGTAATCGATCATTCCACATGTGAAACGTGTTTATTTGAGTTTATGTGAATCACCCGTAAGTAGCCTACATGCAGTCCCGATCGCTGTTATAAATTAGGCTATAGTTTATGCATGTTATTAACGGCCACGATTTGCGGGTCGCAACAGCTGTTGTAACGTCTCCTCACGAGCGGAGTTTAAGCCCAATTGTTTATTTTCCTGCGATCTATGCTGCTGTGTCTGTGAAAGAAGGAAAATAAAGAGCGGATAAACCATACTCCTCCTCTCCTTGTCTCATGCTTATAGTCTGACGAAGTGCTGTTCTGGCCGACACCTCTGAAGTGAAACCTGTGATACAAGCAGATCAGCGCGGTACCGATACATCCACCAGTTTCCTCCGCTACGGTGTGTGTGTGTGTGTGTGTGTGTGTGTGTGTGTTTGTGTGTAGCCGACGTTGTTGTCACGTACACACACCTCTGAAAACTGCAGACGTTTGTTTCCTCCCGTGAACGGAGCAGAATGTTTCTCCTGTTGCTTCCGAGAGCAACTGCCGCCCACGACACAGACCGACACAGACGTGGCCGTTAGCAGCAGTTATAGGTCCGTGGTTAGTAGTTTAAAACACCGACTAGCGTGCTGCTATGTTTGGCTGTGCGCAGCTACTGATCCTGGGTCAGCCACAGCGTAAGAGTGACTGTAGTGTAGAGCGGGTGGGATGCACGGGGCGGATCATTCTGCACATGCGTTAAATGCGTTAAAAAAAATTAACGCATTAATTCCAGAAATTAATCACCCTGCGTTAACGCGTTAATTTTGACAGCCCTAGTAAAAAGATAACGATTAAATCGATAATTAATCGTTAATTTACCCAATTAATCGATCAATTAAATTTCTTAAAATGCCCATCCCTAGTCTGTACTCACATATTTGAGAATGATGTCTCCTACACTCTTGTCGTCTGACCAGTCTGAGAGGAGCTCCTCAAGGTCATTCTGTTGGACCAATCATTACATACAACAACAATAACATCATCACAATCATTTCAGTAAAACTTTGAATTGATAAAAAACAGTTGAGGACACACTACCTTTATTCTGGTGTGAACCTCGTGGATGTCTGGGATGCTGCCGAATATGGTCTTCATTTCCTCCTGGGCCAAGATTGGTCCGCCCACCTGCTCCTCTTTTTCCAATGGAAGCTTGAAAACCTTCAAAGAGAAAAGAGAGAAAAAAAAGATGTGTAACACACAACAACATGTTCCACTAAAATTGAACAAAAATCAAATCACCAATAAGCAGTTATGCTTAGGCATCAGTTATACATTTTTCCAATAAGGACACTGAAAAATCGAGCTTTTGACTTGAATACACTAGGGCAAAGTGTAATTGGTTAGTACTTAGAAACAAGTGATTTAACCCTAAATGATGCGGTGAATAGCTTCTAATTTATTTAACAACCTTGTCAGAAGACATATGCTGTGGTTTTGGAAAATATGTAACTCTGTTTCAGAGGGGTGAAATGATTGTAATTATAGTGACGAGCAGTGATGCCTGAGACTGAGTGGATGGGAAGGAAGCAGCATCAATATTGAGGAAGCCTAAAGCTTCATTTCCACTGAGCGGTACGGTGCGGCTCGGCACGCTTCTAGCTCTCTGTTCATTGTGTGGTGTTTTTCCTCTTCATTGAGTTAATAAGCGGGCTACACTGTGTCCCACTGCTATGATGTCACCATAGTTACCTAGCTGCCGCAGCCAATGACCCATATTCTGGCAGCGGGTATTAGGGCTGGGCGATATGACGATATTATATCGTGGACGATATGAAAGTGTCTACCGGGAGAGATTTGGCCATACCGTTTATATCGCTGAGAAAAATAGTTCATGTGGCGGGAGCATATATGGAGCGGGAGGCAGCTGTCCCTCCGAGTCCCTATAGTTACACTGCAGTTACACCGCCGCGCCACACGGGGCTCTGCAGTTCTGGGCTGCAATACAGCTTCTCTACCCGCAACAGAAGAAGCCTCATCTGTTGCTCTAGCTGTCTAGCTCATGGTGTAGCTTCGGTGCGCCGTCATTAAAGTTAACAAACCAACTCCGTGTCACGGTGGCAGAGCAGCTTTTAACGGTCAAAAATGTCATCGGGCAAAGGAAACTTGCTTGCTGCTTCAGCGTGCTGTTGCCGTGACGCAGCGTTGGCTTGTTTTAAGCCGCAAACTACATGGGTTAGCTCTCGTGAGCTAGCTGGCTAATAATGACATCTTTAGCCTACTCTGGGCTTCACCCCCGTGTTGTTATTGTTGGAGACAGCCAGCAAGGCTGGTTTTATGTAACTTTAAAACATGTCAAACTTGAAAATATTATTTGTGTTGAAGCTGGAGTTAAAGTATTACCAGACATTTGCTCATTAGTTAATTTTGACAGCTTTTTTAAATGAAGATGAGCAAATACTGCAGGAAAATTCAAGTCTTTCATTATTTTGATATAGGCTACTATCAATTGGAAAATGTAGGCTCTTTGGTTGATGCTGTTATTTTTATTTTGCACTGACTGACTAAAGCCAGACTGGTGTGGTATTTTGCACCAGTTTCTCTTTTGTATGAAAATTTAAGTTCCAAGCAAAAATTAAAATAATCTAATGTGATTAAAGTTCAGTACGGTTATTGTAATCCATTGAATTTTAAGGAAAAATACTATATCGTGATATATATCCATATCGTGATATAAAATTACCTATATCGTGATATAAGATTTGGTCCATATCGCCCAGCCCTAGCGGGTATAGACATCAGGCATAAACCCCCAGCCCTAACAATAGGGTAGTGTCGGCGGTGGAAACGCAAGCCAGATCTAGTGTTACCGAACCGCACCAGAGAACAACAGATTTTGAAGGGAAGAGAAATGTCAGGCAGGTAATTTTCTCCCTCAGTGGTCAGCTATCCGACTGTGTGCTGGGACCAACAGATAAGAAAGGCCAAGTGAGAGCACATGCACACATAGACTTAATGAGTGTAGCTTAGCCTGAAACGGTTGTCAGGGGCAACTGACTGGCCGACCTGTGAGAGGGAGTGTTACAATTGTCCACATTAAGCACACAGCTACCTGGAGGATGGTGGATAAAATGTCCACATAGTTGCTCTCGGTCTGGTAGAGCTCCTTGGAGACCTGCCACCGGGCTGACTGCTTGGACACACAAGGAGTGGAACTCTTGGAAGGCTTGGAACTCTCTGGAGGAACAAGAAGGCCAGCTGTTAATACTGCACTCAAGCAGTGACAGGGGTTCATCTAATAGTTTTTGGCAAAGATGAAATAAGGAAAAATTGTACTGAATTTCATGCACTATAGTATGTTGTTTCAGAGGAGGGGATTTGTTGATTGGCAGGGCCTAGAGTTAGTTATCTACATGTAATTCTTAGTATTAAATAATTATGTCATCATAAATCAATCAAAGTTATTTTGAGGCACCTGGAACCAACTGTGAGAATAGAATATGTTTGTAAACCAAACTGTGGGCCCTGCTGCTGTAAACAACAGTGAAACAGTAACATTTCAGGAAGCTTTCTAACTTCAAACAGTGTTCCAGGGATCAATCTTTCTTGTGAGGAAAGTTTGTTATGAGAATATAACTGAGAACATTTTCACTTTTCTGACACAGCCAAAGTTGCATAGTGCACCTTTAATGTTTAGGTAAAACCAATGAGCAGACTACTGGTGCATTCTATATATTTGGACAAAACCCATCATATGTGTATGTGTTTTGAAGGTCTTTAATTTTCATCCCAGCAGATGGTAATCCAATCATGTTTCAGTTTGACTTATGCCGCTTTTCCACTGCACGGTATCAGCTCTACTCGCCTCAACTTGCATTTTTGGCGATTCCACCGCAAAATCTCTTGTATACTCCTAAACTGTCCGGATTCTCCGGAACTTTGAGTATATTTTGTCTCGCCGCGTGCAGCCTTCTCTGGCTCTCCTTCATTTGATTTGAATCACAGATCCGAAAAAACATAATGAAAAGTCCATATATTTGCTAAGCTCGTTGGTTGTTGAGGATGTTACTTTAAACATACTGTACACGACATGAGAGGAGACATGTAGGGCAGCTAGCAGCTATATATCCTAGATAGCCAGCTGGGACAGAAATGATAGCGAGCGATTACATTACAAGCCTCGGACCGCATTGATTACCGCAATAAAATATTCATGCTGAGACACGGCTTGCATTTCAAAACACGTATCTTGAAACAAGCACTAAACAGTCAACTTAATGATGCCCATGTTTATGTGCATAGGGATGTACGTGACGCATCCCTACAGCTGACTGAGTGGCCGAGTCCCACATCAGTAGCCTACACCAATCCTCCCTTTTATGGCCCGTAGCAATATTCTTCTACTTCTTTTAGTACAGATACAAGGGTGGTTTTCCTTAAACATATTCGATCCGTATTTTTGGCGGTTGGTTCAGTTAATAGTACAAGAACTGCTTGTAATTTCTGCTTTGCTACTTGGCTCCGGAGTCGGCTTTTTGCCCCTTTGTATGATGACCCCACCCACGTTCAGGAGGTACTATTTGCAGTGGAAAACCACCCGTGTTGCTACCAAAATTGAGTTGAGCTGAGTAGAGTTGAGTCAGTAGAGCTACATGTGCAGTGGAAAAGCGCCATAATGGAACTTTCATCCTTCCTACAAATAGAGGTGTGGACATTTCTCAATTATAAAATGCATCATGGTGCAGACGTGGAAAATTCTGCATTGAAGCACAAAGCAATGGCAGAGGGTGGCAGCGAGCAGCAAACGTATTTTGAAAGTGTTAATTTCTCCTATCGCTGTCTGAGCTCTGGCTGATAAAACAGCACCCTCACCAAACCAACTGCTGCAGGACAGGACAGGACAGGACAGTTCTGCTGATCGATAAACATTCATTATGGGTTTTGTAAGATTTTTTGGCACAACGTCACTTAAGCCAAAAGTTTCTTTTGACTATTCCTGGTGCATCTCTGTTGTCGACGTTCAAGTTTGAATCATTTGTACCCCTGGAACCATTAAAATGAGGTGGTGTAGCCTCTAGGCTGTAAACACAACTGTAGCTCTGTGCCAGGTTTCTGTCAGGAACATTACAATACAAATGCTCATTTCACCATGGATTTCACAAAAAAACGGACAAAAATCAAACAACCTTTTATACTTAAAACGTCTTCCCTGAAATAGTATTAATGTGCACTGTGCAGTACAATAGAAAATGAAGGATGCAACACATTGCAGATGTATGGAGAATCGTTTTGCAATCTAATAGTTATATCAAACCTTAATCAAATCGAACGGTTGAGTGAAGATTCACGCCTCTACCAACATCTAATATCAACTGGCTTGATATGTGTCCTTGAGCAAGGCACCGAGCCCCCAAACTGCTCAGTGCGCCGTCTCTGTGAGATTGGCTGTCCACTCTGACATCTTACCGTTGGGTGTTGTGTAAGAATTTCTCCCCCGGGACTAATAATAGAATAAGAACAAAAATATCTACTAGCAATGAGCAGGAAAGTCATAGTCTTGAAGCTGACCTGCAGAGGTTCCTGGCTGTTGAAGGGAACTAGAACAAGGGTAGGATGGTTTCCTCCTCTCTTCCCTATCTGTCCTAGTCCTCCTGTCCCTGGTTCTTCTCCTTACCCTATTCCTGGACACATCTCCTGTCCTCCCTGCAGCCTGCCCTACTCTGTCTGCTGGAATCAAGAGGGGTTACTGGGACAATCAACTACAATCACACAATAGAATATCATAATAAGACATGGGCAGGTATAATATTCTGACGGTATGAAAACCTTAAGCCAACACCCGCTCAACAGCTCTCAAATGTGTTATTTTAAAATGTCCTTTAAGTCACTTAAAGGACTGCTTTGAATTAAATTTGGTGAGCAGCTCACCAAGGTTTTTAGAGACATTCTCACTTTCTACACATTTGTCTTTTAGTCAAAGTTATGATTAGGGTTGGGTGGGTATCGGTTGGGTTTTTCCAATACCCAGGGTTTTTCCTGGCTCAGAATGGGCCTTTGGGGGGTCAGTACGCGACTGACTTTTTTTGGAGTCGCGACTATGAGCAACAGTAAAGGCAAACGGTTTGTGTATTTTAAGAGGGTGTGGGGTTGGGAGAGGGCAGTTTCTGTCCAGCTCAAGAGCATTTCAGTCAGCCTGTCAATCACTGCGTAACCATGGAGCTCACTGACGCTTATGAAATCACAATAAACAACCTGTAGATATGAAGTCAAAATACTAATAATGACTAGGCCTACCTATTTAATACTTTAATTGTTTCTAATTGATCTAAACCATGGCAATTGCAAGAAGAAAGAAACAATCATAATCATGATTATTTTGAGTAAATCACATTGTGTTATCACGATTATTAAATCGTGATAACAATTTTTATTATCATTATGCATTTATTTTACTTTTAACAAGGTTTTTTTTCTAATAACACCATGACTTTGGACTTTAAACAAAGGCCTAATTGAACTGAAAACAGGGAGAATAGAAATAGGCTAAATAAGTGAAACATATTTTTAATAATTGAATAAAATAAATATGTCAAAATAAAAATAACCCGTTAAATGGTGTTGATAGGGCACGTCTTTTGATAGCATTAAATGTAAGGGCATGATTTATTTATGTCAAGGAGCAGGGTGGATAGCCAGTTGCATTGTAGTGTTAACAGTTGTGGTGGCAGGAGTCAAGGAGCTTTAAACTTCCTGTGTTTTTTAATTCAGTGATTGCTTGGTCATAGACCACAATGATTCCACTTAAAGTGAATAAACAAATTGGTCGGGATGTTTAGAGGTGCAGATCAGGTCGTATTCTCTCTCTCTCTCTCTCTCTCTCTCTCTCTCTCTCTCTCTCTCTCTCTCTCTCTCTCTCTCTCTCTCTCTCTCTCTCTCTCTCTCTCTCTCTCTCTCTCTCTCTCTCTCTCTCTCTCTCTCTCTCTCTCTCTCTCTCTCTCTCTCTCTCTCTCTCTCTCTCTCTCTCTCTCTCTCTCTCTCTCTCTCTCTCTCTCTCTCTCTCTCTCTCTCTCTCTCTCTCTCTCTCTCTCTCTCTCTCTCTCTCTCTCTCTCTCTCTCTCTCTCTCTCTCTCTCTCTCTCTCTCAAGATTTCAAGATTCATTTTATTGTAATTTCAAATGAAACAAAATGCCGTTTCTCACCAGGTTTCTCAACAGTGTTTAAAAAAATAAAATAAAATAAATAATTAAAAATGATCACTCTCATATAAAACAACAAGCAACCATTGGGAACCATTGGTTTAGGCGCGATGATGCGTTGGCCGCGGTTAAAGCGGCGCTTTGGGCGCGGTAGCCGCGTTACCAAAGCGTCACCGCACCACCGCGCGAGTTCAAAAAATTAAACTTTTAACGCTCCAACGCGTGACGTTTAGCCGCTTTGGCCAATCAGTGGTGAGCTTGACCCGACGTCACAGACATCGGCACGGTGGGAGGACAACACAGAGGCTGAGAAACACCGAGTAGGAAATGTATTTGCGGCTGGCTGGTGATATGAAGCCGCTCGGGGTTGGGTTAGAAGACGTGGGGAAAGTGAGCCAGGAGAAGGGGTTTTCTGGTTAATTCCGTGAATATGTGCGGCTGTGCTTTAGCCGATAAACCAAGTTAGCACCGGTCGGATAGCGTTCGTTAACTCACCCGGTTGTGTGCGGCCACCACCTCCGTATAATGAACCCAAACATAACGGCTAAGTACGGGGAACTTTCACAACGAGTACAGCGAAGCACCGGTGTTTATGCCTATATCTACGCCAGCCACGTATGCGTCACAGCCAGGTAGGGTAATGCCTTTATTTTATACTGCCCTGCGCACAATGCTGCTGCTGTTTGGTATGGTGCTGCCTTGCTGTTTGTGTTCATTTCCGAGTGGCGTGAATCTGCAATGCTGTTTTAAGGCTATTTGTTCCGTTCAGTTGCTGTTTATTTGTCTTTTGGCACAATTGTTGGCCGTGTTGTTGTTGTTTTTGTGCGGACATGAACGCTGTTGTGTCGGGTCAGGTCTGATCGCAGCCATGGTTGATTAGGGGAATAAATATATCGGGGGGGAGACTAGCTGCGTAGCATTGGGCGCGTTGAACCATTTTTTGACACAAAATGACCAAGCGCCAGATCAGGTGCGTTGGGCGCTTTGGCCACCGCACCCAACGCGTTTGGTGTGTTCGCACCTTAAGGAGCACTAAAAGTTCTTAGTAAGGAGTAATTTCTTAAAACCTGTTCACAAAGCTGATAAGACCAACTTTTTACTAAGGAACTCTTTAGGCCCGGTGGTAAAAGCTGATAAAGATTATGCGTGCATCCCAAATTTCTGGTAGAAATTGACCAAAACTAACCGTATTATGGATGAGCCTCTTTTGACAGCCTGCTACAAATTAGGGTGTCGGGTTATGCCTTCATATTCGGTACGTTTGTACATTTTGTGTTTCCCTCTAGATTTGTTGAGACTGCTGGGGGAGAATGGACCTTCTAGTGGGGTCTTGGGGCATGCCCCTGCAGACGAAAACATTAACATTTTTAAAGTTAAATGCATCAATCTGGTGCACTTTGAGAAGCTAAATCTGATTTTATTTTTTTTTGCTCTGTAAACAGCTGTCATATGTCCTGCCTAAAACAATTTTCTGGAATAATTTGGAGACACAAGCCATATAAACTATTGAAGAAAAACACATGGATATGAAAATAAAATACAATAAACACTTAAGACCTAAAATAGACAGGTATGTCCCGTCTAGTATTAATTTCTGGAATAATCTGGATCATGAAACATTTTCTTTAATTTATCAAATATTAATTAAAAATAAATGAATTAACCTGGGCTACACATCATGATTAGCCTATCAATCAAAATGTGTGCAAAATAAGCCAAATTTCGTATTCCGACCATTATATTTCATGTAGCCTAGTTCTCAATTTAAAACATAAAAATAAAGTAGCATTGAAAATACCAAAAAATAAAGCTTGTAGGGCTACAATAGCCTGCTGTTTTCAAGATAACTTGCTGCGCTGTCTCATCTGTTGATACAGATTGGTTGCCTACATGCTGTTCTAATGTGCAGTGCGCTGTTTATTATTAATATAGCGGCCCGTCATCAGACACATGTAGGCCTACCGGATGGTTTTATACATAAATCGCTCCATAAAGTTATCCAAGTCAGAGCTTTTTGTATGGGCAGAGATCGTTATTTTATCGTGTCTTTATGAAGTTTCTGGTTAAACGTTTCCATATCACCGGGCCGCCGTGTCCCGCTGTGTGTTTTTTGGGGTTAATCTCCACCGCTGTGCATAAAAGCAGCACTAGAACAGCTGACGGGAGGAAGCGTGCAGGCGGCCGCAGCCTCATCGTCAGCCTACACGTGCCTAATACATCCGTGACAATACTGCTAGATCGCGTATCATTCGCAAAAAGAAATGCATTGCATTGCCGTTCAAAAATAGTCTGACATAAAGAGCGATCAGTCTGTGAAACTGTGAACGTGAGCGAGTGTTGAGCACTAGTGCGCGTGCTCCTCGAGACGGTTGGGCTCGTTCTCGTCACTCACAGCCCGGTGAGGAATGCTCCTCTCAGTGGACACATAACAGCATCCGCGAGCGGACATGCTTCATCGATCATGACATAAAGAGTGATCAGTCTGTCAAAATACAAATGTGACTACAGCATGGGGAGGCACCGATATGAGGCACCGAAACTTTCGTTCTTATTCGGTCTGGTTACTACCGTTTACATCATACTGGTACCGGGTTTCGGTGCACAACCTAGTTATGATGCAGGAATATTCTGAAGATGAATACACTTGTATAATAAACTCTGTGTGTGTGTGGGGGGGGGGGGGGGGGGGGGGGCTAATAACTTAGAACAGTATGAACAGAAAGTAACAGCGGTTTTGATACCTTGACTTTTTCAAACTGCAGTATCGGCCCGTGCCTAAATCCTAATATCAGTATATAGAAGGGGTGTAACAGTACACTAAAGTCACGGTTCGGTACGTACCTCGGTTTTGAAGTCACGGTACGGTACAGTATGGTACGGTTCATAGTTAAGGGAGAATGAACAGTTTTAGCTGTCAGTATCTAGCTGACGGTATGTAACATACAAATAAAATGCATAGGCCTAACAAATCTAAAAAGAATACTGCTGCAATTCTCCAATAAATTAAATACTTATTAAATACTAGTGAATGTGCAGCATAAACTAAAATTGCAGTGGAAAAAAAGCAGTGTTAATGCTCAGCAGGCTCTGTAAGCTGGTATGTAAAAAAAGGGTATGTCTTCTTTAAGGTATTTTTGACTTTAAAAAAATAAAATATTGCTGCAGCTCTCTGAAGCTCTGAAGTGCTCTTATAAATATAACAATTATCAAATAAAAGTGCTACTGCAACATTAATTAAATGACAGCTTATGTATTTTCAGTATAAAAAAGAAAATACTGTCTGTGTTTGCACAGCTTGATTTTTCTTCACAGTAACGGTGATAGAATGACCTGGATGGTGCCTTTTCAAATGCGTATGCATGTTCGACGTGTTGGCTCCCTTTTATATGTCCATGGTTGGCTCCTACATAGGCGATCGCGGTGAAACAATAACCTGTGTGCCGACATTGTTCCACACGTTTATCACTGTTTTCATAATTCTACTGGAATCCGAAGTTATCCCTCAAGCGGGATTTGAATGACAGGGGGACGCCTGCGAGCTCCGGTTTCCTGTTGACTTTCGCCATACAGTTCGCTCTCTGTTCGATAGCACTGTATAACATTTTTATTTGCACTACTCATAGACTGTAAAAGAAAAGAGGGGTAGCCTATTACAACTGCTAATAGGGATGCAAACGGAACACTTGAGCGGAGAGGTGTGTATCTCCTGCTCTGACCGCAGCTGGGAGGGACTGCTGCGTGAGGACTCGGCTGCCTGTCAGTGCTCTGGGATGGGGCAGGAGCCTCGGGAGGCAGCCGCTGCTCGTTTAGAAGTAAAGAGCGATACATGCTTTAGCAACAGAGTCTCCAAAAGTCACCAATAACACCAGAAAAAGTAACTAGATTTGTCGCTAGTCGCTTTTTTGAAAAAAAAAGTCGCCAGAGGGGTCTGAAAAGTTGCTAAGTTAGCAACACTGCACCCTCATGCTGTGCTCACTGCTCACCATGGAGATAACAGACTCTAAATCGCTGGCTGCTACTGCGCACGTGCGAGCGAGCCGGAGGCTAAATGGTCCGGGGAAAACTCCGACGACAAGTTTTAAGTTCCACACTGCAAAACAAGCCTGTACATTCGCCATATATTAACGCTATGTACGCCACAAACGGACCGCGGTCCACCTCTGTAACACCAAATAGGTGCCTGTACCGTCACGGTACGGTACAAATTAGGGGTGTGCATGTGTACACGTGTACACGTTTAACCGTTTGTAAATCATAACCGTTTAGGGAAAATCAATAAACGAAAACCGAAAAAAAATCTTAAAAATTTTAAATGTTCTTTTTTTTCCTCAAAGTTTTTAAATATGTTCTGGAGACACGCATTTACTGATTTTACATCACTAATAAACTACTTGGGGATGATAAAAGCTAGTCGGCCCAATCTGTCTATCCCTCGGCGTGTGTGTGTGACTGTGTGTATAATCGCAAACACACACACACACGGGGAGTCGCCGTGCCGGTGCTCGACTCACAGCCACGGACGAGTGATGAAAGATAACCTAAAGACTAAAGTTACCCGGTTGAAGTGAATTACGTGCGTAAGTAGCCCGAACTTTATAACACCTGTTCACCCTCATAAATGTGGACATGTAGAAAGCGATAGGCTATATTTATCAGGAAATTAATGAAGGGCGATAATGACGGCCAACACATGTAAGGCGAACGCGTATGTGTGTGCCCGCGCGGCTACAAGACGGTGGGCGCACGAGGACAATGACGTCACGGTTAACCGTGTACACGAAAAAAATTCCGTCGTGTACACGGTTAGAAATTTTTGTAAACGTTCACACCCCTAGTACAAATACGTGTATCGTTACACCCCTAGTAGTAGAAAGTGGGTTGAGTGTGTGATCCATGAGGATCTTACCTGTGTCAGGTGTGTTGGAGATATCCAGTAGAGAGCCTATGGAGTGCTCTGCTGAAGGCCTCTTGCGTGGCGGGGGGAAGGGGGAGATGTCTGACTCCTTGGTGAGCTGGGCCAGTGTGTCCCTGAGGCGCCGGCGCTTCCGGTTACTGTTGGGAGTGAGGAGGGACAGCTGGGAAACAGCCTTCTTCATGATTGGGCTGTCGTTCTGAGGGAGAGAGAGACACATGCAGGATGGGACCGGCATGAAGACAGTAACTCTGAGGGGAACAAATGCAAAGCACTCAAACCCCAAAGGAAGCAACTTAAATTGGGGTAAGGTTGTTCAGGTTTATTCTAACCACAGCAATATTTGACGCTCAGAGCGAGTGGCCGGGCCATTCACCGAAACATAAAATCGGCAAGGTTCTGGCCGTGGTTAGTATAAACATGTCCAGTTGCTAACTCTGAGCCAGGCTCTTTTGATGGCCGTTAGTGGAGCCGCTGCTGTGTGTAACTACCTGACTTTTCTTCAGCATGCAGACACGACGGGCATGTACTGATTGATAGTGATTAGGTATTAGCCAATTTTGTCAAAAGGTGTAAACTTTTTCCTTCAGGCACAAATTTATTATTTTGCCTTTTTTATTTTTGGAGAAAATCCTGGGCAGACACCCTCTCCAACGGGGACTGAGGTTTCAGGCCTTAGGTCAGTGATGTGTTTCCTGTAAGGGCGCACTCACACTAGGCCATCTGTACCGTGCCCACGTACGTTTGACCCCTGAAGTCTAGTTTGTAGGTCCCCTAAAGTGAGTGCTCTGTTACATTTCTACACTTCCTCTGCTACGGCACAGTTGGGAGAGGTGTGCTCGGGCACGGTACAGATGCTAAGGAGCCAACACAAGCACGCACATAGAGGGCGGTCCTGACGTCAATGTATATGAGACTGTTCCTTTTGGCCCAATACGTCAAGTGCAATGGACATAAAAGGTTCCTGAAGGATTCCCGTTGGTTTGATGTGGAAGTGAAATGTTTGCTGCAAAACTGGACGGATATAAAATATTTAAAAAATAAATGGATACAGCCTATATAAACGTGGTGACGTATGGCACGAAACAATTGTGCATAGGCCCTCAGTAGCAGGAGTCAACCTTGTACTGTTGCAGATGGGGGCAACCGGAAAAAAAATATTTGCCAGATTTATAAATGCTTTCCTAAAAAATAAGTATCCATTCAATTGTAGCTATGCTAAATTTAGGATTGTTTCACTCCTGATATTGCTGCACTGAAGCAGCCAGGAGCAATTTATTTTTGCACTTTTTTCAAGCGTAGTTTGACCAGGGAATACTACACCAACTTTCACCAGTGCAGGGTAGCATATCCTACATTTAAGTTTACAATTGAACGGATATTTATTTTTTGAGGTTAGCATTTATATATATGGAGAAAAGCGATTTTCTGCTGTCCCCCTTCTGCTACCAAGACGTCTCTCCCAAAATCCTTAAAATGACAGCTCTTATCGTCATCACAATTAAGAAAACACACTTACTAAGCATCTCATACAACCACACTTCAGAAATACTGAACTCTCCCTTTAATACACCTACTTTAACATCAGCCATAATACACTCACCTTCTCGTAGAGGTACATGGACTCTCCGGCCCGAGCGTCCATCTGAATGCTTCCCCAGAACCACTACAACACAAGACAGAAAAGAGGTTGTTTTTATAGCCCTGGGTTAGGCCAAATAAAATAAAAGGAATTTGTAAAAATAATCACATTGAAACCCAATAAAACTGGCATTTTAGGAAAAAATAGGACCATTTTGAATGTGGGGTTATAACCAGAGCTAAACATCTGCCCTACCTTTGTTCACATTAAGCATCCCTTACAGGGGGAATCTAATATTGATCCCCGTCTCTGACAACACAGACAGAGAGGGAGAGAGCAGAGACTATGGACTTAAAGGAATCCTGATCACTGGTCATTTGGCATTGGGTTTAGGTAAAATGGACGAGGGAATTCATTATTTTCTGGCCTTGTGTCTGTGTCTTCCTTTGGAAAAACCTCAGAGTAAACCCATTGTTTTGTTATGTCAAGGTAGCACTGGGCCAGCATCATGAAGGTGTCAAAGTGTTTGCCTTTGGAAGCAGCACAATTCTTTCCACAAACACTGAAGTCCTACCTCCTGTTTGACCACAAAGAGTTTCTTGCAGGGAGGAAATGGCAGATCCTTTACAGAGTTCTCCTCCACCACCATGTGTGTGCACCTCAAGTCTCCAACCTCACGATAACTGCCACCTTAAGCACAGAAAAACAAGGACATGATGAGAAAATGATGATATACATATTAATATACAGATGTGGCCAGTATTATACACCTGAAAGATTGGAAAATATTGACGTTGTTTTGCCTTAATTTTTATATCTCTTTCCCTCCCTCCGTCAAACATACACTCTTCACCTGTTGCCAAACTGTTCTAACTTGGACTCATCAGTCTACAACACTTTTTAAAACCAATCTTCCTTTGTCCATTTCAGGCGTTACACTCTATCTTACTCTTTCAATAATGGTTTCTTTGTTGCTATTCTGCCAATAAGTCTTTCTTACAGTTTCCGACGCAGTTCTTAAAGACTCTGTTGCACCATTACGGCCCCCACACACATCCTACCTCTACTGCGCGTCTACCTCGCGTCTGCGTCTGACTTTTTGTCACAGACTGTGAAATCAACGTAGAGCGAGCACACATCCAACCTCAGACGCACTGCTGAGGCACGTCGGAGGCACGTCTGCAGCGCCGCTCCCCTTCACCTCAGGAGGCTCGCCTATTTTTTTCTGAGAGCAGCGCGTCTCTCTCGCGTCTCTGTGCTTTAACTGATAGAGAAATACTCTGCTGACAGTCATACCAGCAGCATTTACTCTAGTTACACGTTTACCCGGTGTGTTTATTTCAAAATAAAACATCCCTCAGTCGTATACGCGAATAATCCCTTTATTTCACGATTTAATTGTGCAATCAAAATCCGAGGGATTTAAAACCTAATTTTCAATTAGTTCTGGCATTTCATTTTTGGATAAATGACACATATAGAGATCCAATATAGTGAATAAATAAAAAAGATCATGATGAGCGCAACAGTTTTCCGTTGCTCTATCTGTGTCTACGGCCTTCTTCTTCCCCGACCACACTCCCCCCCCCTCTCTCTCTCCCGTATAAATCAGTAAAGTGATTTTTTAAATACTCTGCTGAGAGTCATATTGACTTCATACTGGAAGCTTTCGCTGTAGTTTCACCATTTCCTGGTGTGTCCCCTTCAAAATAAAACTTCCAACAAGCGAAAATATGGCAAAAAAAAAAAGGCAATGGGGCGCACGGATTACTGTCCAGACTCAATATAAATCATATGCATCATAGATGACATGAAAGAACTTCATTTTTAATGGGAATTATCTATGAAAACTCTATGCAGAAAGATAGGGCTTTTAGAAGCAGCGCTGCAGCAGCAGCAGCTGCTGAGACGTTGCATGTGTGTCCGAGAAAAGTCCGAGAGAGGCAGCAGTAAGGTAACGCGACGCGCTCCAGAGGTAGACGCAGGATGTGTGTGGGGGCCGTTAGTCATTGTGGTGTTGATCTCGTCACACAGTTCTCATGAGGTCTTTCCTCGGTAGCCTACTAAGAATTTAGAGATGCTTCATTTGTCCGTCTGAAAGTTTCTTTTTTTACTTTTCCCTTTTGGTTCTGGTGTGAATTGGTGGCATCATAGTGGTCTAAAGTGTACTTTACAGTGCTTGTGTGTAATAGGCCTACGTTTTTTTTTGTAATGAAAATGACCTAAATCTCTTTAGCATGGCTCTATTTTATGTTTTATAGAGCATACTGATGACTTGATATTTGAGTTGATATTTCATTAGTTTTATGGGTATTTCAAAAAAAATATGTATTTACAAAAACAACTGAAATGCAAAGTGTTCTAATCATGTTGGCCACAACTGTATACTGTCTATACAAATAGTTTTTACTAATGTCAGAACTGACTATAAGCTAAAGCTATTTTCCAAACAGCTATCGTCCAATCATAGCGTAGCAACTCAAACTAGAAAATCCCGCGGAGATTTTGAAAGTACGGGCAGCCCTGCGCAGGCCACCAATCCCCGCTTCGGCGGCTCCCCGCCCGTCGGCCGGGCCAGAACGCTTCTACGAACCACCGCCGCGGGCTTTCCGAACTCCAGTCCCGAGTTGCGGCCGTCCCCTGATGCTGTGTACACAATTTGGTGATGATAGGTTGGAAATCCACAGAGTAATCCACTTCACTGTATTTCAGGTCATGTAAATTAGGGAAGAAAGAAAATCATGGCTGACCTCTATGGTCCAAGAGGCTTTATTGTAGAGCACCATGAGCTGTACATGTGTAAGAAATTGCAAGTCAATCAGAGTCAGGGGGCGAGGGGCGTGGCCTGTCAAACATTGCATTTTTGAATGATGGTTTTCGCGTTTGTGGCGCCCCCTATGGGTTAACCTCGACAAGCTTAGAGGGCCATGCTACCACATGTCTTCTGCACATATCCTGCAAGTTTCATGATGATGTTCAATTAGTTATGGCCAATTTGTTATTAAGCCCCGCCCCTGCGTAAACGTTTTAGTCAATGGCGGCCATGTTTTTCAAGCTATCTTACTAATATTTTTCGGAGACGTGCATCATAGTCCCCGGGGTTTCGTGAGACATTTGGTGTTGATAGAGTAAAACTTGACACAGTTGTTGATAAAACCCTGTTTTTCAGTTTATGCTAATTAGCCGAAAATATTTCCAGGTTGACTTTTATGTTCCAAGAGGCTTTTTTGTAGAGCACCCTAACATACACCTGTGTGAGAAATTTCAAGTCAATCGGATTTACGGTGTGCGGGGCGTGGCCTCTCAAACTTTCTTCAGTCGGGGCTTAATAACAGCGCCCCCTAGCGGAAATTCAAAAAATTGTCCGAGAGGCTACATTGTAGAGCACCATGAGCTGTACTAGTGTAATACATTTCAAGTCAATCAGAGTCAGGGGGCATTTGTGTCGCCCCCAATGGGTTAATCTCGATAAGCTTAGAGGGACATGCTACCACATGACTTCTGCACATACCCAGCAAGTTTGATGATGATAGGACCTATGGTTAAGGAGTTATGGCCAATTTGTTAATAAGCCCCGCCCCTGCGTAAACGTTTTGGTCAATGGCGGCGAAAAAAAATAATCATGGCTGACCTCTATGGTCCGAGAGGCTATATTGTACAGCACCATGAGCTGTATAAGTGTAATAAATTTCAAGTCAATCAGAGTCAGGGGGCATTTGTGGCGCCCCCTATGGGTTAATCTCGATAAGCATCGAGGGACATGCTACCACATGACTTCTGCACATACCCAGCAAGTTTGATGATGATAGGACCTATGGTTAAGAAGTTATGGCCAATTTGTTAATAAGCCCCGCCCCTGCGTAAACTTTTTGGTCAATGGCGGCCATGTTTTTCAAGTTGTCCTACTAATCTTTTACGGGTATGTTTATTGTAGTCCCCCGGGGCTTCACGAGAAATTTGGTGTTGATACAGTAAAATTTCAGAAAGTTGTGGATAACACCCTGTTTTTCAGTTTATGCTAATTAGCGGGAAATATTCCCTGAAGGATTTTTATGGTCTCAGAGGCTTTTTTGTAGAGCACCCTAACATACACCTGTGTGAGAAATTTCAAGTCAATCGGAGTTACGGTGTGCGGGGCGTGGCCTCTCAAAGTTTTTTCAGTCGGGACGTCATAACAGCGCCCCCTAGCGGAAATTCAAAAAACTGTATAATAGCACACCCCGTGGGGTGGGGACGCACGTTGTGTGGAATTTTTGCATGTCTGCGTGTAATGGTGTGGGAGGAGTAGCAGCTAGAAATTTGCGGAAGAATAGGAAGTCAGATAAAGTATGGTGGAGAGTAATAATTACGGGCCCTGGTAGAGTACTTGAGGGCCCATACTTAACTAGGCACAGCAGTTCTGTCAAAAGTTGGACTTTCCAACATGATGTCCCAATGGAACTTTAGTAAGAAAAAATACTGAATATCCAAAGAGTGTGGAAGCGGATCTCATAATTTATGCAATTTTCTGAAAAAAAGAAGAAAAAAAGGGATGGAACTGCAACCAAATGAATGAGTAGAGAAAAAGCAGTCATTGCATAGACACTGACCGTGTTTGATAGTCCTCTCCTCCATGTTGGCCTTGTCTTCATCAGAGAAACCCAAAAAACTGAGAGTGCAGTCCTGAAATGGAGGCACTTTGAACTCTGTTCGAAACTCCTCTTTTCCTGCGTGGAAATGCCTGAACACATGAAGGTGGGACAAGCAAGGTTACTATCCAACCATTTTAATTACTCAGTATGTGTTCTCAAAGTCTAAACATAACATTTTACCATACCTTTTACCATAACCATAAGGACTTATTGTTAATGCCCATCAGGCTAGTTTAATTTGGTCTTTTGTTATTGCTATAATCCAATACACTGCCTGGCAAATAATAAATATAAGTCACACACTCAAATATCTTATTGGACCATCTTTAGCTTTGATAACAGCACATATTCACCCTAACACATTCTGATCAGCTTTTTTTGGCACATAAGGTTGTTTAGAAACTAGACCTGACCAACTGAAGCAACCCCAGATCCTACTGTACACTGCCACACAGGCTTGTACAGTAGGCACTAGGCATGATGGGAGCATCACTTCATCCACCTCTCTTCTTACCCTGATGCACCCATCACTCTGGAACAGGGTCACTCTGGTCTCATCAGACCGCACAACCTTTTTCCATCATTCCAAAGTCCAATCTGTATGCTCCCTGGCAAAATGAAGCATTTTATCCTGCTAAACCCCACTGATAATTGGTTTTCTTAAGGCTACACATCTGCATAGTCCATGTCCCTTATGTTCTCTTTGAATTGTGCATGTAGAAATGCTCTTACATTCACTATTTAACATAGTGAGTTCTACAGTTGATATTTTAAATTTTGATTCTACCAAATAGTTTTATTTATTTTAAGTGATCTCCCATCATGATCATTAAAGATTATTTTACGACCACATTCCTTCCTCAGAGATGACGCTTCACCACTACCTATCCAGGTTTTAATAATGCGTTGGACAGTTCTTAACACGATTTTAGTAGTTTCATCTTCTCCTGAGTAGTTTTCTTTGTTTGATGCAGGCCAATAATTTCACCCATCTGAAACAGAGTTACATCTTTTCCAAAACCACAGCACATGTCTTCTGACATGGTTGTTTAAAGGTCCCATATTATGCAAAACACAGTTTTTCAATGTGTTGGAACATAACTATGGGTCCACGGTGTGCCTAGGGACTGCCAAAGTTTCAAAAAACCCTCCCCCCTTTCTGAAAACCTCTCCAATATACTCCAGTCAGAATTCTCACCGACTGTAACGTCACAGTCGGCACAGCCACATCCCCATATTTTCTTTATATGTCCATGCTTCCCTCCCACATTAGTAACCAGAAACTTCCACCGTGCAGTAGTCTATGATAACCCCACCCCTCCATTTCTTATTGGTCCACGGCCCTGAGATCCTCTGGAAAATATAAAAAAGCTCTGTATGCACAACTGGAAACAATGATACATTGATCTCAACTATATATGGAAACTATATTTCTGTAGTTCACTGGCAGTTGTACAGCAGAGTTACAGAGTGGAGCCTCTTCCTTAACAAACAATCTTTCACTGAGTAAAGACACTGACAGAGAGCAGACAGACAACTTTCACCTTGGCCTGCCATCAATGGATCACTATGTTACTGAAAGAGACAGACACTACAACTAAAAATGAGAAAACTACTTGAATGCTTTGCAAATGTAGAGCCAGAGTTGGTAGTCTGCCAGCGATTTGATTTTGCTCTGCAGACTAGTCTGGACCCAACCACTGTTTGGCCCAGTTTATTTCCTCCCAAAGATTCTGGCACCAATCACAAACGCCCAGGTAAGCTAGAGGCAGGCTTAACACAATGACGACAGTGAAGCTGAGGCGATCATTGGTCTAATTGGTTTAAGGTCTATCCAATGCGTACAGAGGCATTTTGATCTAGGCCCGTTGATCCCGCCTCTTCAAACTCAGAAATGCCAACGTCATTATAAAACACAATCTTAAACAGGAGAGGGTAAATGAGCTTTCTTTCCACATGTTGAGCTTACACATCATCTCTTCTCTCCCAGGCCTTCAGAATCCAGGATGGGGTCAGGATGGGCGTCCCCATGCACACTGCCAGCTGAATGAGAAGAGAAAAAAACAGTGAGTTCATGTGCCACCCAGAGACAGAGGTAGCCACAGAAAGAAGGCCATGATTTATAGCTAGGGATGGGGATCGTTAATATTTATTGATATCGATACCTTTATCGATACGCCTTATCGATCCGGGTCTTTATCGATACCACTATCGATACTTTTCTATTATTATTATTATTATTATTATTATTATTATTATTATTATTATATATTTTGAAGAAATTATTATTTTTGGTTTTAAAAAATCAAGTGTATACTATCTATGAAAAAAATATATAAATGTTCGCACTTGTTGGTTAATGTATTGTCTACTGTCACTTTATCATGTTTTAGTGATTAGGAAAATATTTAGGAAATAAATATTTGTATTTTAAATTAAATTAAATTTCTAATAAATATTGGCATCAGTAGTTTAAATATATATTTTAAAATGATGAGAGCACTAATACAACTGTATTACTCATGTTTCTCGCCAAAAACTCAATTTCCCATTCCTTTACGTTACACTTGAATGCATCATGTCGTTTTACTGAGCCATCCTGAACACATCATCACGCAGCACGTCTGAAAACTTTGTTTACTTTTTAAGCTAACTAGCTTGTATGCTGCCGATTACAACACGGATTTCACAATTGGATTACTATTTTTAACTGACGGGACAATAAGCTACACAGTCTGTGTGTGTGCGTTTACCGCTGGTACTTTGTGGATGATGAAGACGGGCCCGTCTGTGGTGCGGCGGCAGCAGCAGCAGGAGGAGGAGGAGTCTTTTCAATCCGGAGACAGTGGAAGGTAGCCTACTGCATTTGGCCTTTATTTGATGCACAATGCTGATGTGCTTGGCCATTGAGGTTGTGTTCCCCCCTTTACAAGAAATTATTTTGCAACATAAGATGCATTTCGCTTCTGCTTTATCTTCGAGCTTGGTAAAATAAAGCCAAACCATAGACCTTTTCGCCCGTTCAGCCATCCTCGCGAGCGAAGTTAACTGCCAGACTTCACTTGATTTACTTTTAATACCTGTTTGCATATCATTCATAAACATTGGCGGACATGCAGCAGTGATTGGTTTGATTTGATTTAAATGCCGTGACGCGTTACAGGACCTACGGGAGAAAAAAACGACGAGACTCGATAGTGGTATCGATAAGCCCAAACGTTATTGATTTTCGGGTTTTGAAAAAAGTGGAACCGGGTCCTTGATAGAACCGGGTTTCGATCCCCATCCCTATTTATAGCTGTGCAGTTTTACAACCAACTCTCATATAGTTCCACTGTCAGTGCTCAGAGAAGAACTATCTCCCGGGTCTGTCTTCATTACTCCTGATGGCCCCGTCACTCAAAATAACAGTTCTAATAATACCACAGGTACAAACGCTTTCCACTTCAGGCACAACACAGAAACAGGTGGTTGAAACAGTTCCTTTTTTAAGCTTTTGTTTTTTAGTTTGCATCACACTTTTAAATGGAAAACATTGACTGTGTCATGAAGACACCAGGCTCCTGTTATAGTTAGTCTTTTTATGCTCAAAATAAATACACCCTTCACAAGGGGAAAAGGGAGAGGAGAAAAAAAAAAAATATATACAGGGCTGTACAGTGCGACAGTTTTGATCGCATTTGCTACTGAAATTGATCACGTGCGATGATGAATACAATTCCTCTCGCACGAGTGCGACAGCTTGCTAATGAGCAGATGCTGTCCGTCTGAGACACAGAGGAGTGCTGCAAAACACTGCTTAGGGCTCTACATTAACACTCTCCAAATTCGGGTAAATGTAGTCTTAGGCAAGTAAGTTATTGAGTCCACCCTCCACTTTGGCTGGTGAAAGATGTGTGCTCGGGACGTGTGCCTGTGCGGCGATTAATACACTTCCACAACGGTAATAACCGGAAGGAGACCGCACGCAGTTAAGTTAGCGCGTGTGCAAACAAAACATTTCCTGTGCGCCTTCACATTAAAAGCCTGTTACTAGCCAAACGTGAGTTGACTTTTATTTTGAAGCCGGTAAGAACAAGAAGTTAACGCTTCACAGCCCTGCAGTGCGCTAGCTTGAACATCAACTGCTTCAGCTGCAGAGAGCAGTCAACAGTAGTCTTTTTAAACAAAGTTTGAAATAACTGATAAGCCACTGAAGAACTACTCCCAACACATTCACAACAACCTATTTTTATTTTACAAATTTTACCAATATGTATACTTATTTATTTAATAGGCTATGTTTAATGTTTTAAAGTTTGGTTTTAATTAACAGAAGGACATTTACCAAAAATGTTTATTATTATGAATATAATAATGATATGTAGGGGAAGGTGGGGTGATTTGTGCAACTTTTTACTCAAAGTGATTTTAAAGTGAGGCCTTGACAGTTATGTCTCCAACTCAAATATGTACATATATTTCAGGATGTTGTGCATCCCTGGCAATAAAAACTTTGGATCTGGAATAAACTGTTTAAGAAATATAGCTTTCGGAAAAAAAAGTTGTCTTGTCGCACAAATCACCCCATGTAGTGGGGTGATTTGTGCGTCATTGTGTCACAATGACAAAGTCACCATCATCATCTTTCTGGCCATCTGAACTCTCATCAGTGGTGTCGTTAAGTGGAATTGAGATGTCACTCTCTTCTGAGCTACTGTAGACAATCACTTTCTTTTGGTGACCAGCGTATACAGCCATGCCACTGGCACAACTCTCAGAAATGTACTTTGCACTAGTTGCTCCGTGCTTGTGGAACCAACTGCCACCTGACAAATGTGATTCCCCCTACATTTATGCCTTTAAATCAAGGCTCAAAACCCATATGTACACCCTGGTGTTTCCTCTCCCATTAACTATCTTACCTCTGCACTACTTACTTACCTCTGCACTACTATCTGTGTTTATGTGGATGTATGGGCTTTACGTCTTTTATTTTGGTTATTGTTATTTTACCTTCATTGTTTACCTACTGAATGCACTATGTACAGCACTTTGGACAGTGCAAACTGTCATAAATGTGCTTTTATAAATACATTTTACTTACTTACTTACTTATAACTCACCCAGGCCCTTGCGCACAAATCACCCCATCCCCAGAATTTTGGATAATAGGCATGATGCAGCAATTTAGGGTTGACATTGTGCTAACTATATAGACTCAAAGTGTAGCATACCAAAGCACTAAAACATGTGTCAAATGTTTTCAAACGTGTCTATAATTGTTCAGACACAATAATCAAAAAACCTTGATCATGGAAATTTTACTTTGAAAGGCAAAACACAGTTTTTTGAGCTTAAATGTGCTTATATCTTATTCCTTGTGTCTCCCTTCTTTACAGGATGAGTCAAATGGCTGGCTCTTCTTAAATATGTGGTCACATTTCCAATTTCTTCCACGGTTTTCTAGAAACAAGGGGTTTTGCAACTTCCAAAATGCACAAATCACCCCACCTTCCCCTATATACAGAAAAGATATAGATATTAATTTTATGGGGAGAAATAATTCTGAATCAGCAAAAATTTACCAATTTGTCTAAATTGCAATCAGTGCAACCCTATACATTTTTCTACAATTATTACTGCACACACTAGGATATGATATTAATTGAGAATTTCAAATGAGACCAAGATGACAGGCTCAAAGGTAATTAGAGCTAAATGCATGGGTTAAGGTTATGCAAGTTTTCGATCATGTGTGCTACTGAATTTATTTTTGTGCTACTGATTTTTTTTGCTTGCTAGCACCAGTGCTACCAGCTAAACAAATAAGCGTACAGCCCTGATATATATATATAGTATCAAGCATCTGTTAATCCATGTAGAGAGAAGACGAGACAATTCAAATTGTCCATCTTTTCATCCAGGCATTCCTATAGCTCTATATATCTCCAGGGAGTAGGCCATGAATTCAATTCAGATTTTAAAAAACGGGTCTGAGTGGTCTTCTTGACAATGACAGTGAAATGAAAGCTAAACTGATTACACACAGAGTAAAAACATTTCCAGATCACAGTAACTCAAGAAGTAGGCCTGTACACACCCTGTATTTCTCTCCATGAGTGGAGTTGGCGATCAGGTGAGTAACCTTGGTGCTGAAGTCTTTGCGGATGGTCCCACCCATGTGATGGACCAGATTCACCCAGTTCTTCTACATGGAAAACAAAATTACAAAGCACAAGCTAAGCACACAAAGACAAATGAAATATCAAGGGGTATTATGACAGCCATGTTGCCATGCCATTGGCTTTTCTCTCTTGACATTTTTCCAGGTAGTTACCACCAAAAGTACCAGGAAGGTTTAGTTCTAGGAACTCTTAAAGGTCGCAACTTAAAGGTTCATGTGGCCTGTTGTCTTTTTAGAGGGTAAATCAACTACCCAGGAAACACAAAGAGGTCCTGCATCCTTGAGACTATTATGGTCCATGATTAAATGTTGTTGGGAAGAACTGGTACATGCATTTTTCCCCCCAAATACCATGTATTCTTTGTATGGTAGGTATTGGGAGGAACTTGTTAAATGAACTTTATTCACTAATGGCGCTTTTCCACCGAAAATGTAGCTCGACTCGACTCAACTCGACTCAGTTTAACTTGGTTTGGTAGCAGCACGGGTCGTTTTCCACAGAAAATAGTACCTCCTGAACGTGGGCGGGGTTGTCGTAAGGGGCTGAAAGCCAACTCCGGAGTCAAGTAGCAAAGCAGAAATTACGAGCAGTTGTTGCACTATTAACTGAACCAACCGCCAAAAACACGGATGAGAAATGTTTAAGAAAATACTCCCCTTGTATCTGTTTGCTAAAAGAAGTAGAAGAATATTGCTACGGGCCGTTAAAAGGGAGGGTTTGTGTCCTGATGTGTGCCACACAGCTGTAGGGATGCGTCACGTACATCCCTATGCACGTAAACACGGGCATGATAAAGTTGACTGTTAAGTGCTTGTTTCAGGATACGTGTTTTCAAATGCAAGCCGTGTCTCAGCCTGAATATTTTATTGAGTTAATCAGTGCAGTCCGAGGCTTGTAATGTAATCGCTCGCTATCATGTCTGTCCCAGCTTGCTGCTATAGGCTATTTAGCCTAGCTGCTATGTCTCCTCTCGTATGTTCAAAGTAACTTCCCCAACAGCCAACACAACTGGGTGAGCTTAGCGAATATATGGAGAGAAAAAAATCGGGTCTGTGATGCAAATCAAATGAAAGAGAGCCAAAGAAGGCTGCACGCGGCGAGACAAAATACACATAAAAGTCCCGGAGAGTTGTTGAGAATCAAGGGGAGAATAATCAACAGAATGAAGCCGGCAGACGGTAGTCTCTGGCCAATCAGCGGGCCGGCCGTCTGCCGACGTCACCTTTTAGCTCGACTCAGCTCGCTTGGTCCCTAGAGCGAGGTGATACTAAAAAAGCAGCCGCTAGCAGGTACCAGGTACCATGAAATTGCGGTGGAAACGCCAAAAATGCGAGTTGAGTCGAGTCGAGTCGAGCTGATACCATGCGGTGGAAAAGCGCCATAAGAAGCAAAGACAACCACGGAAGACATGGCAGATACATTGTGACTTTAGTCCTGGGAGTTGGGAGTTTTAAACGACCATATGGACATAATATATTATCATATAGCTATTAGCTTTGCCATATTGTGCAGTGGAAAAGCCCCTTTTCCATCATGCTACTGTCCAGGCCATGGCTCAGTGCCACTTCCACCTCACAAAAGGACAAACTGATGAAAGCAGAAATGAACTATAAAACTAACTCAGATGCCATGTCCATGCATCATGTATGTATGATGTTCCCATTAACATACATGGGAACAACAGATCCGTGAATCTGTTGATAAGAAAAGCTTGAGTCCAATAACAACACAGACTTTTTTCACAGAAAAAAGTTTAGGAACAATTGAAGGTGTTTCATTCATCAACCTTCTATAAATAAAGAATCCCTCACCATTTCATCTTTGTTCCTGAAGCCGGTGAAACACATGGACAGGTTGAGCATGGTGGTGGAGTAGAGGGGACGACATGAGAACTGGAGAGGCTGTGGAGGAGGTCAAGAGCAATGATCAGCTTCACCGGAACACTACAGACAATACTAAAGACTTCACATGGACTCATTTACTTCTAGAGGAAACTACAATTGTTTCATCCAAATATGTATAAGGGCTGTGCTTAAAAAAAATCAAAAAAAAAAAAAAAAAAAATCAATATTTTGAAAAAATAAATTTCAAGTTTCAAAAAGGTTGGAACTACACCTCCGCTCTTGTAGATGCCGCAGTACGGGTTTTGAATTTGAAATCAAGTTTTGAATTCAATTGTTTTGCCCCAATTTATCCGCCGAGATATCACTATAATGTGATGTATTTAGACCACCCAGATCATACACAGCAACTTGTATTTCAGCTCTCTATAGAAATATGGTCACTATATGTGGAATGCCGCAATAGCGGACTTAGTCCTTGACAATACACAGCACTATTATTTATAAAACTAAAACATCAAAAAGTATGGTTTGGCTGTCAAAATGAACGCTTTAACGCAGGGGGATTAAATGAATTAATGCATACATTTGTTTAACACATGTGCAGAATGACCCACCCAATACATCCCACCCGCTCTGCACTAGTCATTTATAAATCAGATTTATCACAGGATTCTGTAAAACGAAATATGAAATATGCCAGAAAAATTTGAATTTTCTCTGTATATTGTTGTATGAACGGACAGCTCTGATTGGTTGTAGTGCTATCCAACTGCGTGCAGTGGCATTTGAAATGCACGAGTAGGAGCCGCCCCTTGAGTTGGAAATCATTATTGATCGTGGCCAGACCCTCTATCGTTTAAGATATCAGGGTCTGGATTTCCAGGCTACTATATAATGGCATTTATTTGGTGAATCTATAAGTTGTGCATTCTTGAATACAACTTGATTACAGTCCACGGTGTGTGTGTGTGTGTGTGTGTGTGTGTGTGTGTGTGTGTGTGTGTGTGTGTGTGTGTGTGTGTGTGTGTGTGTGTTTGTACGCACGAACACGTCCTAGGGACTGTTCATTTGTGCCAGGAAGCCGGCGTTATGTTGATGTCTACTTACACACACCTCTGAAAACTGCAGACGTTTGTGTCCTCGCGGGCTCTAAAGCGGACAATGTTTCTCCTCCTGTTGCTCTCGACATCAACTGTCACCCGCGGCAGTTGATTTTATATACTATCAATGCCCCCGACAGACGTGACAGTTAGTAGATTAAAAGACGGCAAGGGCTAACGTACTGCTATGTTTGGCTGCACGCAGCTACTGATCCTGGGTGAGCCATAACGTTAGAGTGACTGTAGTACAGAGCCAGTGGGATGCACGGGGCGGATCATTCTGCACATGCGTTAATTGCGATAAAAAAATGAACGCGTTAATTCCAGAAATTAATCACCCTGCGTTAACGCGTTAATTTTGACAGCCCTATTATATTAACATAAATAAACCGCTTACTTCACCTTTAAGGGGCATAGCAAATAGTAGGGCTGGCAATTAATTGAAATTAAATTTTCGATTACGATGTGGGCTTCCCTCGATCATGAAAACAAGATTATCGTAATAGCACGATCATTGCGTCGCACGCCGTGTCTTGTGTGGTAAATGCAGCGAACCCTTCTGTGTGCGCTCCGCTCTGCCCCGCCCGAACACTTTTGCTTTCAGCGATTGCAGTGCAATGGTTTATTCAGCATAAAGTTAAAGTACTTGCCCAAGAAATCGAAACACAAAAGCTTTGCGCGAGCGAAGCAGCGATTGCCAGGTGAAACTCCGTGACGGTGGGTAACGGTGTCATTCACAGTGACACCTCGCCAGTGTGAGCCGCCGCACAGAAAAGCCCTGTGGCTTTACGGCTAAAATGATCCGGAGATATCCTGCCTGTTAACGTTATTGATGTGGAAGGCTTCCGTGATCGGATTGCATTTCTTGAGCCTGGATACACAAAGCCATGTCGCCAAACTGACAGCGCGACTAGAGAAAATATACAGTGAGCCGCCTCCCTCCGTTAGTTTCAGTCTACAGCCGAACAAATTACGATGACCACCATGGACATCGTTTATATAAAGCCTCTTGTTTTTATGATCATTAGGGCTTTGATGCAAATTCTGAAGTCCGAATATTACGTTGGCAGCTGCTGTGCAGTTTTTTTTCAGCAACTCAAGCTGCACTGTAAAAAAAAAAGGCAATAAGTTGATGTTTTTGTAGATTCATACCTCCTCAATGTGCAAATAAATGAGTTGTTGGGGCGCCCTTAGCTCAGTTTGTAGGCTATGTTTGAGGAGCACATTTGGGAGTTTAATTTATGCAATGTTGAAAGAATTTACAGAATTTTCATTTTGGGGCATCCCTACAGTGAATAATCGTCTTTAATAATCGTGATTACAATATCAAAATAATCGTGATTATCATTTTTGCCATAATCGAGCAGCCCTAGCAAATAGACGGCCAAATTGAATTATAGTGAGGTATGTTTTAGTTTAATTTTTTATTTATTTTCAGTATTAACACCATCATTTGGATTTGCCATGATTAAAATAACACATTTTAAATGTGTATATCCACCTTCTGTCATTCATCTTTCCGTTCCTACAACAATATACTGAGAACATTTGAATTTTTCGGGCACATTTCGAAAGGTAGAATTAATCGTGATAAATCATGATTGATCCACAGCTACCCTGTGATTAATCTGATTAACAATTGTAATCGTTTGACAGCCCTAGTTATTTAATAGTCACCAGAATGCGGAAAACAATGTATTTGAATCTCAATTTTTTCTGGGGGAGGAAACCTATTTTTCTATATTTCTGAAGGCAGGCAAGTAAAATGTCAAATGTTTTTGCCTTTGTTGCACCTACAGCATAATACACAACAACAAAAATGTAAACTTACCACTGTGTAAGGCATATGTTTAGAAGTGTGTACAAAATGCAATGCTGCATATTCCAATTTTGGCATTAAGATTGACAACCGGGCCCTGGATTTTTTCAAATGAATATGCCGGTCTTTGGAACAAAAAGGGTTGAGAACCCCTACTTTAGACCAAGGTAAGGACATATAAGTAGAAAAATTCAAATTAATGTACATCATTATATGCAAGAATCGAGTTAGAGACACAGTTTGCTATGGTAAATAAATATGTTGTAAATCAATGACTTACTTCCCCCTTGGCAGCACAGTACAGCACAACAGGTGGTCCGACAATGCGGTTCTCGCGTTTGTATAGGTAGCTGTAGTCAGAGGAATCAAAGTCTGTGAGCACAAACACCGTCTCATATTCAGTGTTGTCCCCATCGCCAAACTCCTGGACGTTGTCTGTCATTAAGCACGGGCTGCTGATGTCCTGAATAAGAAGAATCACAATATGGAGTGATTAAGCGGTGCATGATGGTAAAGCCCTGGTAAAGCAAATGTAACAAAGCACAGTCATTAAGCAAATGACCATAGAATGTGAAGGAAAGGTTTGTTAGCTCTGTTGGTGAGGCTGCCAATGTATTAGTTCATTCAATTATATGAAGATATTCTTTATAATTAGTTAACAAGATTAGTCCATTATTTTATTGATGACTGATTCAAATGAGGAAATTTGGTGCTAGTAAGCTGTTAATACATTTTATAAATTGAGATTCACATTGTTGTTTTGTGAAAAAATTTTAAGTATACCAAGAAAGGTGAGCTCTTATAACTACGGGTGAGAACGTTTACAAAAATGTCTAAACCGGTACACGGCTACAATTTGTTGTAAACCGTTTAATATGGGGTGGGTGTGTTATCTGCTTTAGTAGCCTACAGTAGCTCAGGCCGCCCCCCACTCCTGGAAATAAATGAAGTAATTTTCCAAGCGGTTTTCGTTTATTGATTTTTCCCAAACGGTTATGATTTACCAAACGGTAAGACGTGTTCACGTGCAAACCCCTACTTATAACCACTGTGCATCTTTAATCCATCAGGAGAACATAATATAACCGTAGTACATAATCATTCACGCTTACACACAATCATACCGTTTCTCTCCTCCATGCCATACACCAAAAGAATTAGTGCAGCATGAAAATAATCATTTCTGCAGCACAGATGACAAAATGCATTAATCTGAGTCAGAGTCCAGTTATTTGAATCAATGGCTTCAATAACAAAGGGCACAAATGAAATTAGAAACTGTTGCGCTGCTTATGGTCAGAGCAGGCCATGCAGGAGGGGAAGAGCCAAAAAACAAAACACCTGAGAAAGATGGGTTTGAGTAGGTGACACACAACCAAGGCAAAAGTAGTGGGGCGACATCAGGGGAGTGACATACACCGTTAGAAATAGATTTAGTGTTGCACAGTTAAGATCAATGTTGCTTCAGACACAGGTGTGTTAAAGGAATAGTTTAACACTTTTGGAAATACACAAATTTGTTTTCTTTCTAAAAAGGTGAGATGAGCAGATCAATACAAATCGTATCGTACCCCAACTTAGCTTAAAGACCCAAATTAGCCGCCAACAACAGACATGATTCAGTTCACCTACCAACATATCTACAGTTACTAGTGAACATTTACTTGCTAGCTAGGCTGTCGACTTTGTATGTACTACATACAAAGTCGACAGCCTAGCTAGCAGCTCTAGGAGTCTGTAATTAGGCACAATTGCCATCCGAGTAGATTCCAGCTTTACCTTAACTCGTTGAAATGACAAAGTTAGCATATATACAACGTTAACATGTTCACTCTCATTGTTGAGCATGTTAGCCGACAACAAAGCCCTAACTAGCTGGTAAAGGCTGCAACAAGTCCTTGCCAGAGAGGGAAACATTGTTGTTGTTGTTGTTGATGAAAAATTACGGCACATACAGCAAAGCTATGCGTTAATGAGTGAGTTTAAGAGGTGTTGATACTGTAGTGAATTGGACAACTCACAATAATTTGAACAAAGCCAAGCTAGCGGTTTCGTACTGCTTGCAGTGTTGCCGATTTAAGAAAATGACACACTGATTCTGGCTCTGTGAAGACATTGCATTGTTATTGATATTCTCATCACACTTTCAGAAAGAATGAAATTTCTTTCACATTTAGCAAATTGTTTTAAAAAAAATGTAACCGAACATAAAACTCACAAATGAAAGCTTCATCGAGTAATTCCAATTAACCACACTACAAAACCTGTAGAATTATTTTGCCTACAACATTTGCCTCTGGATATTAGCCATTTTTAAATGCCATGGGGATAAGTAGAAAAGCCTTGCAATTCCTTTAATATTACTCCACAGCTTAGAAGCTTGCATTGACATTTGAGTGCAAATCTCTGTTATAGAGCAGTCTAGGTCTCAGCATTACTTGGTTTACATTTAAATATTCATCCAAAAATCCCTTCACCATTGGTGACTTGACCATGCACAATGATTGACCAGCCAGAGTGAATTAAGAGTCATGCAGCTGTCCCAAGTTCCCATCAAAGTAGAAAGTTAGACAGAGAGGCAGACACTGTACTGTACCATATTGACTATAGATTTTATCATCATTTTCTCCTCGCCAACCGCTTCGCCTTCTCTTATCTTTACCACCGGTACCTCCATTACTCTGATGGCCTGGAAGAAGCACGCAGTGACAATTGCATGTCAAACACTGGCATTTGAACAGAAAGCAGGAGATATAAAAAAAGGGGAATATATAAGGTTGAAAAGGAATGTGAAAAAAGAAAGGTTTAAAAAAAATAGCCAGTGATAAATTCATACAAATGAGCCCCCACATGAGGACAAAAGAGCTGATCAAGTGTTAGGTAGTGATGGGGGGGGGGAGGGTTCAGCGTCCCTGTCCTTCCAAACGTCTAAGACAGAGACTACAGATAGCAGGCTACAGGGGAAGAGGCTGGGGAGGAGGCATTTCAGCTCCAAATGAATACAAGCCGTTCAAAGCCTCTGCAGGCAGGAGGAGAAGGAAAGGATGAAGGAGGTGTAGAAATGGTGGGGGGCCGGTTTGGTGCAGGCTGTATTAGCATGGTGGCAGGCGGTCGGGAAGGCAATCCAGAGAGCTCTGATGGAGCTGACGGCACCCGTCTTTGGACGTTGGCTGCACTGTAGATTGGCAGGGAGGAATACATGATTTAAGCAAGTGACAGGACTCAGGAAACCTGGGAAAAAGGTCATTCTAGCAGCACTCAAGTCTGCCACTAGCCTGGCACCGCCCGCCTACACACTTCCGCTCAATTTTCATTTCCCTTCAGTAGTCAGTCTGGGTGTATGGTATATTAGTGGGATCTATCCCGCCAGATTTCTACCAGTCCAATCAGCGAACAGAAGGAGTGGCACATGCGTCACGACCAGTTTTGGTTAAAGCCACTACGAGTAAGATGGCACGTTGGCGTCCCCTTTGGACAAAAGCGGTAGTATTTTTACGACGCCCGCAGTCGCAAATGCGCGTGCCAGGCGCGTGAGTGTGGACTGAGAAGGGCGCAATATAGGCTAGTGCATGTTCGTGTGTTGAAAGTGTGTGAGGAATCTTTTCGGCTCCGTGAGAGTGGTTTTGACACTGCATCAACTAATGCCAGTCAGTACACACACCTGCTTGCAATGAGTTGATTCAGCAGCGTCACCTAACTACTCTCTCTCACGGAGCTGTGTCCTCACAGAAAGCGAATGAAAGAGAGACGGCAGTTAGTATGGATCACAGTGAGGTAATGTGTTTGTGTTGTTGATGTAAATAATGACTATTTCAGATAATGGTTATCTGATGATGGTGAAGCAAAGCAAACTTTGTGTTAGTAGGCTACCAACCGCTCATTCATTTAGTCAGTCTAGTTTCGCTCTCGTGAAATTGTATACACATTGCTTGGCAACGCCCTCCCGCCCGCCTATCACTCACTCTCCCTTTTCGCTTTTCTTCATTGCATTCTCTTTTTTTTCTTTGATGGTTCAGCCCCGTTATCAGTCATTATGACGACAAATAACTGTCTCAAACAAGGCTCCCGCTCCCCTTCCCTCACCTGGAGGGATAGGCTTCTCAAATCGCGTTGCAGCGCCACACTGAAATCTGCAACCAATACGGATATGTGACCATAGAGCCTGCACGAGCGAACCGAAAATCAGACTGGGTGTGCGACCAGACCAAAAGCAGTAATAAAAACTATATAAAAACGTCTTTCTTTGCACTGATGGTCTCGTTTGCTGTTAAAGGTCATTTATGATTAACAGAGGAAACATGAGGCTGTTTAAAAGATATTTAAATGTTACTCGTAGCCGCTTTAATAGGTTTGGTGAGGGAAGCTTTAGCTGTTAAAGCCACTACGAGTAACTTTGTCAGTTGGCGGGCGATTTGGACAAAAGCGGTAGTATTTTTACGGCGCTAGCTGTCGTAAAGCTGTTTTCTAGCGCGTGCCGGCCGTGCGAGTGTCAAATGATTAGGACGCAATATAGTGCATGTCCGTGTGTTGAAAGTGTGAGGGCACTGGACTATTTTCGGCTCCGTGAGAGTGGTTAGTGACAACTAATGCTAGTCAGTGCCACACACACCTGATTACAATGAGTTGATGCAGTGTCACCTAACTACTCTCACGGAGCTGAAAGATTCCGTGTCCTCACAGAAAGCGAGAGACAGCAGTTAGTATGGATCACGATGAGGTAACGTGTTTATGTTGTAAATAATGACTATTTCAGATGAATAATGGTCATCTGATGATGGTGAAGCAAAGTAAACTTGTGTTAGTACCGCTCATTCATTTAGGAGTAAACACTGCAATCTAGTTCACTCCCGTGAAATTGTGTACACGTGGCTTGGCGACGCCCTCCCGCCCGTCTATCGCTCTCTATTTTAGCTTTTTCTTCATTGCATTTTCTTTGATGGTTCAGCCCCATTATCAGTCATTATGATGACAAATGACTGTCTCAAACAAGGCTCCCGCTCCCCTTCCCTCACCTGGAGGGATAGGCTTCTCAATCGCGTTGCTGCGCTACACTGAAATCTGCGACCAATACGAATATGTGACCATGAGCCTGCATGCACAAACCGAAAATCGGACTGGGTGTGCAACCAGACCTAATGCAGTAATAAAAACTACACTGCGTTCCAAATTATAAAGGCAAATTAGATTTTCCTAAATAGTCGATGCAAATCACAGAGTCATCAACCATTAGAGTATATTTCAAATTTTATTGAACAAACCTCCCAATAATAAGTATTTTTCAAAAATAAAAAACTCCAAATGCACTTATGCACAACAGAGTTTCAAAACATTTTATAGGTTGTAAACAACTAAAAATGGTCATTTGTTGAATTTGCAGCATTAGGAGGTCATATTTAGTGAAAGCAAAAGCTATTTCAATCAAAAACATCTTAACAGGCCAAGTTACATGTTAACATAGGACCCCTTATTTGATATCACCTTCACAATTCTTGCATCCATTGAACTTGTGAGTTCTTGGAGAGTTTCTGCTTGAATATCTTTGCAGGATGCCAGAATAGCCTCCCATAACTGCTGTTTTGTGAACTGCCTCCCAACCTCATAGATGTTTTGCCTGAGGATGCCCCAAAGGTTCTCAATAGGGTTGAGGTCCGGGGAAGATGGGGGCCACACCATGAGTTTCTCTCATTTTATGCCCAAAGCAGCCAATGACACAGAGGTATTCTTTGCAGCATGAGATGGTGCATTGTCATGCATGAAGCTGATTTTACTACGGAAGGCACTGCCTATCTTTTTGTACCACGGAAGAAAGTGGTGAGTCAGAAACTCTACATACTTTGCCAAGGTCATTTTCACACCGTCGGGGACCCTGAAGGGTTCAACATAACTTTTTTTTCCTACTGGCCCGCTGGGCCAGTGGATCCGAGTTTTACTGGCCCCATGTACATTTTCACTGGCCCTGGACATACTTTTTTTCTTCTTCATAATTTAGTGTGAATAATTATAATACCTATATTAGAAAAATAACCAAATCTAAAGGGAATATCTATAGCCTACTGTAGCAGTATAGATATTCCCTTTAGATTTGGTTATTTTTCTTTTAGTTAATGATATGAAATATTGATATTGCTCATAAACATAATATAAAACCAGGCAAACATATTGAATTTGAAGCCTACAACTGAAAGTATGTGGAAGGAGTCGGCCAGTATTTTAAAGTCCAGAAGTTTGATAATTGTTTTTATTCTTGAATTTGGGCAGTTTAATGAATAGTTCACCTGCATAAATCATGTTCAAACATTAAAAAAATAAAATAAGAGATGAAGGTCTGATCAGTCTTTGTGGTGTGGTAGTGTTTACTACTTTCTCTATGCATTAGGGATGTGAATGTGTCGACCGCATGACCGGTTTTCCACTTGCGCTCAAGTTGACGTTGAAAATAGAAGTCCGAAAATCAGAAGGGCATGCCGTTTTTTTGGGGGAGATTTCACCGTGTATGCGAGTTCACGTCTGGTCGTGAGCGCGCAGCAGGAGCGTCACTTCTACATTAAGTGTCAGCTTCACATTAAGAGTCCGGTGTGGGACCATTTTTTCAAACTATTGATAAAAAACAATGCAGTGCAAAATATGCAGCATAATGTTAAACGCTCGTCTAATCACCTTAGAAACACACAATGCCTTCGTCCGAGCAGAGCAGCGTTTCACCGTGAGATCTCGCCAGTGAGTGAGCGAGTGAGCCACCGCGCAGAAGAACTGCTGGGTTTGTGGCTAAAATAATAACCGGGGATATTCTCTCCCCGTTAGCGATTTCACTGGGAAAGACTTCCGCGATCTGATTTTAGATCATGAAAACAAACTGCGCGACTATAGGAACTGTCCAGTGAGTGAGCAGAGTCCCTCCGTTTGTTTCTGTCTACAACCGACACAATCACCAGAGACGCAGCGTTTAAATAAAGCATCTTATTTGTATTACCATTGGGGCTTTGATGCAAATATTGCAACATTACGGCGGCAGCTAAAGGAAAAGCGCAGTTATCACTTCATTTTCTGCACCTCAACCTCTGCTGTGGGAAGAAAAAAAGGGGGGCAAAGTAAGTCGATTGATTTGTCGACTCGCAGGCGGACAGTAGGCAGCTCTGCCAACGGAGCAAGAGTGCGCCCGCTTGTTGCTCCGCCTGTCAAAACGCCCACGCATCGTTTGTCTACTGGCCTTTAATTAAAAAATATATTTTATATTATATTGATAAACACTGCTTTCATTCCGACTTTCAACGCGCATTTCAATGAACCATGATGTAGTCTACAAAAAGATACTGAACTGTGATTGGCTGTTACTGGCCCGGGCGGGACAGTGACTGGCCAATCAACTTGCCCTGCATATGATTTTACTGGCCCCGGGCCAGCGGGCCATTGGTTATGTCGAACCCTGCCCTGAAGGTGCCAACCAGCTCTCTCCCCATGATTCCGGCCCAAAACATGACTCCACCACCTCCTGTCTGACGTCGCAGCCTTGTTGGGACATTGTGGCCATTCACCAACCATCCACTACTCCATCCATCCGACAATCCAGGGGTACACGGCACTCATCAGTAAACAAGAAGGTTTGAAGATGAGTCTTCATGTATTCCTGAGCCCACTGCAACAGTTTCAGCTTGTGATCATTGTTTAGGGGTGGCCGAATAATAGGTTTATGCACAACTGCAAACTTCTGGATCGTACACCTTGAGGTTTGCGGGACTCCAGAGGCACCAGAAGCTTCAAATACCTGTCTGCTGTTTTGTGATGGCATTTTAGCAGCTGCTCTCCTATTCCGATGAATTTGTCTGGCAGAAACCTTCCTCATATTATCTTTTTCCGAACAAACCCGTCTATGCTCTGAATCAGCCACAAATCTCTTCACAGTACGATGATCACACTTAAGTTTTCGTGAAATATCTATTGTTTTCATACCTTGTCCAAGGTATTGCACTATTCCTTTTTCTTCCCCATATTGCTTGAAACCTGTGGCCTGCTTAATAATGTGGAACGTCCTTGTTAAGTAGATTTCCTTTGATTGGACTTACTTAGCAAACGGATTATCACAGGTGTCTGAGATTGATTTCAATGATCCAAAGCGCCCTGAGACACAATACCATCCATGAGTTTAAATTAAATACAAAAAATTAAATGTTTATGACACTTAATTCCAATTTGCATAATAATTTGGAGCAGTGTATATAAAAACGTCTTTCTTTGCACTGACGGTCTCGTTTGCTGTTAAAGGTAATTTATGATTATCAGAGGAAACATGAGGCTGTTTAAAATATATTTAAATGTTACTCGTAGTGGCTTTAAGTGTTTATTTGTTTTCTAACTTGATTTTTGGTTTACAGCACAGTTCAATATTTTTCATTTTTCAACAGTATTATTTTGTTACAGAGGAGAGAAATGTTATATCTTTTGTTATTTATTCTTTCATGTTGCTTATTTTGTTCTTTGTGTTCAATTTTTTTTTAGGTTATTTGTTATTAAATTACATAAAGTTAAATGTTACTATAAACGTTATTTAAATAAAATAATTTTCAAATATCGTAGTATGTATCGAATCGTGGGTCAAAATCGTTATACAAATCGAATCGTGAGTTTTTGTATCGTTACAGCCCTACTAAACAAGTGTCCTAGTACCGAAATGGAAGTCCATTGGCTACTTACAGAGCTGCTCAGAGAGCTATGCCTCCCTGCATGCAAAAGATTTAAAAACAGCCAAATACAACATGTTGATAAATGAAAATGTTTAAATCAAAAACAAAATAACTTCCAAGATAAACCTTTTGACTTTTGATAAACCTTTTGACATTGCAATTGGATTTAGAAAAAAGTGTTATAACTTAAGTGTACCTTTGAATACAGCCATTTCATCATGAAAGATTGTTTTTTTTCTTCAGTAACACCATACCATAAAAACATGCTGTCTTTTAAAATGGTGACACAGGGAGTACTGAGTTGAAACTTGACATTAGAAGATTATATCACAAATCAAATCACAATCTCTCAGAAAATTCACAGGTTGTTATTTCCCCCAAATGGTTCAGCCATGACATAGGATGATAGGATGTCTTTCTCATGGACAGTTTAAACCCCTATCATCCTTCAAAAACCTAGTTCTGATGTCCTACTTATCAAACCAAGAACAGCGGTGACTGTGGAGGCCTGACACCTTAAGAGAAGCTTGTGCACCTCCAGAGGAATCATGTACCTGCAGTGCTTTAAGCAGCGCTTCATTCCTGACAGCTTCTCCCACCAGAACAACCCTGGTCTCCACTTTAGGCAGCATATCTGAGAGAGAGGAGCACAGACAAGGAGATAGAGTGAACACAGGTGAATGTGTATCTCTATCACACACACACACACACACACACGGTTGTGTCTGGAAGGTGATGTAAGTTTTTCCTGACTTTGACTGATGAAGCTGTTAATGTAAATTCAGCTGTAATGTGTGGCGCTCTGTTTATTATTAATATAACGGCTCGTCATAAGACACACGTGGCGGATTGATTTATACACATCGATCGCTCCATCAAGTTATCCAAGTCAAAGCTTTTTGTATGGGCAGAGAGGGTTATTTCAAGTATGTCTTTATGAAGTTTCTTGTTAAACGTTAGTGTAGCAGGGTTCAACATAACTTTTTTTTCCTACTGGCCCGCCGGGCCAGTGGATCCGAGTTTTACTGGCCCCTTGTATATTTTCACTGGCCCTGCACACACTTTTTTTTCTTCATAATTTAGTGTCAATAATTTATAATACCTGTATTAGAAAAATAAAGAAAATAACCAGATCTAAAGGGAATATCTATACTGTAACAGTATAGATATTCCCTTTAGATTTGGTTATTTTTCTTTTAGTTAATTATATGAAATGTTGATATTGCTCATACACATAATATAAAACCAGGCAAACATATTGAATTTGAAGCCTACAACTGAAAGTATGTTGAAAGAGTGGGCCAGTATTTTAAAGTCCAGTAGTTTGATGGTTGTTTTTATTCTTGAATTTTGGCAGTTTAATGAATAGTTCACCTGCAGAAGTCATGTTCAAACATTAAAAAAAAATAAGAGATGAAGGTCTGATCAGTCTTTGTGGTGTGGTAGGCTGTTTTTATTACTTTCTCTATGCATTAGGGATGTGAATGTGTCGACCGAATGACCGGTGTTCCACTTGCGCTCAAGTTGACTTTAAAAATAGAATAGAAATCCGAAAATCAGGGGGTTATGCCGTTTTTTTTTAATGGGAGATTTCACCGTATATGCGAGTTCACGTCTGGTCGTGAGCGCGCTGCAGGAGTGTCACTTCTCCATGAAGTGTCAGCTTCACATAAGAGTCCGGTGTGGGACCATTTTTTCAAACCATTGATAAAAAACAATGCAGTGCAAAATATGCAGCAAAAGTTAAACGCTCGTCTAAGACTATGACGTTAAATCACCTTAGAAACACACAATGCCTTCGTCCGATCACAGCAGCGTTTCACCGTGTGATCTCGCCAGTGAGTGAGTGAGCCGCCGCGCAGATGAACTGTGGTTTGTGGCTAAAATAATAACCGGGGATATTCTCCCCGTTAGCGATTTCAATGGGAAAGACTTCCGCGATCTGATTGAATGTCTCGAGCCTGAAAACACAGTGCCAAACTGCGCGACTATAGGAACTGTACAGTGAGCGGAGTCCCTCCGTTCGGTTCTGTCTACAACCGACACAATCACCGGAGACGCATTCACAGCGTTTAAATAAAGCCTCTCATTTGTATTACCATTGGGGCTGGCATGCAAATACTGTAACATTACGGCGGCAGCTAAAGGAAAAGCGCAGTTATCACTTCATTTTCTGCACCTCTGCTGTGGGAAGAAAGAAAGGGGGCAAAGCAAGTCGATTGATTTGTCGACTCGCAGGCGGACGGTAGGCAGCTCTGCCAACGGAGCGAGAGTGCATCCGCCCACGCATCGGTTGTCCACTGGCCTTTCATTAAAAAATATATTTTATATTAGGTTTATTATATTGAGTCTTAAATAAACACCGCTTTCATTCCGACTCTCAACGCGCATTTCAATGAACCATGATGTAGTCTACAAAAAGATACTGAACTGTGATTGGCCAGTCACTGGCCCGGGCGGGACAGTGATTGGCCAATCAACTTGCCCTGCATATGATTTTACTGGCCCCGGGCCATCAGGCTATACGTTATGTCGAACCCTGTGTAGGCTACCGTTTCCTTATCACCCGACCGCCGAGTCCTTCTGTGTGTTGCTTTGGGTACATCTCCACCGCCGTGCGTAAAACCAGCACTAGAACAGCTGACGGGAGGAAAAAAAAAATGTCTGACAAACGAGAGTAAACACAGCGGGCCTTAAGGCAGCGGTCAAGAAAACCTTTTTGCTCTGCTTTGTGCTCCGACCTTTTTATCTCTCTCCCTCTTTTATTAGCCCACACATACAGTGTAGGCCTACATGCACGTTCTTCTCACACATTTTATGTTCAAGTCCGAGTGATGGAAAATAAATTACTAACAGTATATTTCTGGTGACGACTAGTAAGGTAGTGGACGTTTAAACGTTTAACCGACTATGTGCATCCCTAATAAATTGACATCAGGATCGCCGTCTATGTGCGTGCTTGTGTGCGTGACGGCTCATTAGCATCTGTATTGTGGCCTGAGTACACGTCTCCCAAGTGTGCCGTGGCCAAGGGAGTGTACCGTGCTTGAGTACGGATGGTGCACTCACACTGGTCAAACGTACTAGACTTTAGGGGGCAAACGTACTGCACGGTACCGATGGCGTAGTGTGAGTGTGCCCTAAGAGGTAAGACATGTTTTTATTTAATTGTTTTACTGACACCAGAGACAGTAAACCATGTTAGGCTATATAGTTAAACCCTAATAACCAATAATATAGTTAATAACCCCTTAAATTCACTAGATTTCCACTAGGTCATTCCCACATTTAAAACAGCAACACTTCACAGTGAAATCTAACCATTAAAGAGGAACCACAGTGATTCATTGATTCACTTGCAGGAGCGGATTATGGTCACGTTCATTTTGTAGGTCAAGTTCAACTTTGGTGAGCTTTGAGCTGCAATTTATGCCTCAACAGCGATAGCCGGCGCCAGAATATGGGTCAGAGCACCGAGCCGTGGGACAACAGCAGTCAAACCAGCCTCTCCTATATGTAGGGATGTGAATGACTCATTATTTTGCGAGTCGAAGTGTTGAAGGCATGAATCAATCAATTTACTGTGCCAGACAAAAAAAAATTAAAAAAAAAGGCAGGGTGCCTTTTTTTCCCCCCGCAACAGTGGCACGCAGTTGTGGTGCTGCAAAAAATCAAATAAAGTAAAACCCCCCTGATTTTCCGATTTCTATTTTTAGAGTCGACTTGCGCACGAGTCAAAAATCGGTCATGAGTCGACACATTGTTCACATCCCTCATTTAAAGCCCCCAGTATTGCAAGCGTATTCACGGTAAAAGCACAGAGACGGAGGGTGCCGAAAATGGGAGCAGCTTAACTTGCTTATTTTTTTACCCTACCAAACTTTTGACAATGGAAACGCAAATAAAAGCGGGCTGAGCCACACCACTTGGTGGAAACGAAGCAATAGTAACGTTGATCAACTGCAGGTTGTGATAGCAATGCTGAACCTTGAGGAAACAATGTCTGAAAAGTCCACCACGTGAAAGCAATCATAGCTAATTAACTTAACTGTGTTGCACTATTCCCTTTTATTTAACCTCTTCTGACTGAGCATACATACAATATAGGGATGACCATGGTTAACCTGTTATCCGTTAAGAAGATCTTTAACCGGTTAATACTAAAGGTTAAACGGTTAAAAAAAATGTAATCATCTTAATTTCTCTCAAATCCGGACTCTTATTTTGATAACGTTAAACCGGATGTAAGAAAGTGAACTGTGTCAAAATGCATTTACATAGGCTACTGGTCCCTGAATTGTTTTTAAATGAATATGCCGGTCCTTGGAACAAAGAAGGTCGGGAGCCCTGCTATAATGCTTCAGGTATTTCACTATAAATAGGCTACATTCAATCTTAACGGTTAATAATCGTTAATTCTTGTGGTTAACCGGTTAAAGAAAAAAATCTAAATGGCCATCCCTAATACAATACAATAGAGCAGGGGTGGCCAACCCGCGGCTCGCGAGCCGCATGGGGCTCTTTCCCCAGCTTCGTGCGGCTCTTCAGTTCATATCAAATGTGATTATAATTTTTTTTTTTTTTATACTTTTTTTTTTGTGTGGGCCTATGTGTGTGCATGTTCGCAAACGTTTCATGCGGCTCTTACGTTCGTTTTACATGTTGTCTATTATTTCATTTTTTATTTTATTAATGTGTAGGCCCTATGTGTATGCCTGTTCGCAAATGTTTAATTGAGGACGCAACATAACGTTCGCAAACGTTTGGTGCGGACGCAACATAAAACTGCCCGCTCAGCTTGGAGGGAGGTTTTCCGTGAGTAAACTATTTGTGTCAAGTTCGCTCCGAAAAAGAGTGGGAGAGTTCATATTTTTTGTTATGGCAGGCCATTCTGCCTTATATGCCAGGTGTCATTTGCGCATTTCAAGGCTTCAAATCTTCGGCGCCACTTCAGCTCTCTCCATGCTAAAAGTAAGTCCCACAAAGCAACATGCATAGTAAGAGAAAAACGCTATTTTAAATTGTTATATTTTTGTTTGTGGACTTGGTTGAACTGAGAGTTTGTGTGTGAGGCAGTGCACACAATGTTCATTGTTGAAAATGACTGCCCTGTCGTCTTTAGTACTGTAGGAGTCCAGTCCTGTCATTATCACAGGGGCGGCCTTAACAATCTGGGGGCCCATTTCAAGTCCTAGTGTGGGGCCCCCTGTTTTTTTTTTTTTTTTTTTTTTTTTTCCAAATAAATAATGCTTGTGCATGCATGTGCAAGCTCCCTGCGAAAATAAAAACGTCCCCCCCCTGCAATCTTACTGGCCACCCCAGTGCCCCCCCCCCCCCAGTTCAAATGTTATTTTTTATTTTCATTTTATTTTTTTAATTACATTTTTTTCCTGATATGTATCCTAGTTCAGAGATGATATGTATTTTTTTTTCTTTCTTAACTTTTTTTGATAGGTAGTTGCCACGTTCATCACACAAACACTCCAATCCACTGATATGAGATCAGTTTGCAATTTTCAATTACTAAATTAATGGTAGGACTGTGGCCACTAGAACTGGTCTCTGGTCAGCAAAGGTCTTGAAAACAGCATAAGTGTGCTTGTGACATGCGTGCCACCCATGCATGTGTATAGGCACGTGTCCCAGCAGATTTTTGAAATCTGAATAAAAAAATTAAAGTTTGTAGTTAGCGAGTGTAACATGTTCTTAGCAAGGGCAGACTTTCATAAATAAAGGTTTATTTTTTTTAGCAAAAGCTAGTTGTCATCCGTCCCTCTGTCCAGTTGTTAGGCATCTGGCTGCTAGCAAGTTATGTTGTCTTGCTAATTTTACTATTCATCTGAACTGAAATGAATGTGGCCACTAGAACTGGTCTCTGGTCAGCAAAGGTCTTGAAAACAGCATAAGTGTGCTTGTGACATGCGTGCCACCCATGCATGTGTATAGGCACGTGTCCCAGCAGATTTTTGAAATCTGAATAAAAAAATTAAAGTTTGTAGTTAGCGAGTGTAACATGTTCTTAGCAAGGGCAGACTTTCATAAATAAAGGTTTATTTTTTTTAGCAAAAGCTAGTTGTCATCCGTCCCTCTGTCCAGTTGTTAGGCATCTGGCTGCTAGCAAGTTATGTTGTCTTGCTAATTTTACTATTCATCTGAACTGAAATGAATATTGACTTTTTCCTTTATTATCTTCGCCAGAATGCACCAGAATGCTTAGATTACATGTTAAAAACACAAACAAATCTTCTGGGGGGGATGCCCCCAGACCCCCCTTCAGGGGTTTAGTTTTCTGACAAACATTACAATGGATACTAACATGATTTGGGCATTTGGGATTATAAATCATCTTTGAATTGGTTGTACAGCATATCACATGCTATTCATTCAGGGGTGCGATGGCCACCCCACTCTAACTCTGTGGCCCACCTTGGCCACCCCCAGTCAAAATTTCCTGGAATCGCCACTGTGTGTACCCGTGTGTACGATGTGGCTCTTTGCAGTAACACAGTAAAAAATGTGGCTCTTTGTCTCTGACTGGTTGGCCACCCTGCAATAGAGGGACTGCAGAGAGTTAGGGGCAGGATTCTCTTCTAGCTTTGTTTCCATTGAGCAGTGCAGCTCGCTCAGAACCCTTTTATTTGCGGTTACAATGGTCAAAAGTTGGGTATGGTCCCAAAATAAGCGAGCTGAGCAGTTCCTCTTTTCGGGGCCCTTCCGTTTGGGTACCAAGCTGTCTCATACGGTCCCAAAAGGGTGGAGAGCTACACACTGCAGTCCGTTGATTGGTTGACAGAATAATTTCCATGTGTATGAGGGGGGTGTTAATGGTGACCACTGCACACTGACCTTCCCCATCTTCACATGCCATGCCCAGGAATAGATGGTCCTTGGTGGTTTCAGCGATCCTTGAATCATAGATTGAAGAATCCACCAACAGACTCCGAGCTGTCCCCAAAGTCAGTATACTACTGTCAGCCATGGCGAGGCACCAAACTGTCCAAGCTATCAAAAATTACAGGGAATGAAGACAGTCACACACAAGGAGAAAACAGCAAGGAAAGAGAAGGAGAAGGGTGACAACTGTCCAACTAAAAAGGCAAGAGACACAGCCTGACTTCAATCACAAATACAGCATCAGTCTAACTATTCAAATGGAGAGAAAACTAATTATGTGTTAACTTTGGTGAACCTAGGCAAGTGGATTTAAACAAACAAATGTTTAGCGAAATTTTAGAATGCGGTTGGTTACATAATAGATACACAACGGCCTCTACCGGATCGCATGGAAAGTAATGTGAATTTAGATGAGTTGTATAGAGACAGTACATTTCAGAGCTGAAAAAAAGTTATATTTATGTCTGAAGCGGAGGGGATAAAGTACCGTCTCAAGATGTACAGCAAGTTGGGTTGGACGATTTGTTTTTAACAGTTAAGAGTTTACTTTATTTTTCTGATCTATAATATAATGGGCAAAATGTGAATTTAAATCATATCCAACTTGATGTTAACGCTTGCCCAGTTAACGTTAGCTAGCTGCATTCACAGCGGCACCACATTCACTTAGCTTAACGTCATCGCAGTAGGCTAACGTTAAATGCTTAGTATGGTGCGTTGTCAACAGCCCTCTGAAACCTTATTCAAAGTAAACCAAACTTACCGACTGTTTCGTTGGCTGGTACCTTGCCGAAAATAATAACAACAATTATATTACTGTAATGTGAGCTAGCGGAACTTGAAGGACAACTGAACTAGTCCGATCCAGTAAGCTCTTTAGCTAACTTAGCTAGCTACCAGGCTAACAAGTCAACAATACGATGAAGAGTTCCTGGTAATTCCTCGTCTGTCCCAAACGCTCTTCAAAAAATCAGCAACATCTCTCCGTTAAGTCTCAAGCCTGGTGTGCATTTTGCCCGTTAAGCGTAAAAAGAGTCCAACTTGTCTAAATGTGTCTACTTGATTTGTTTACAGCAAACTATCTCATTGTAATCCACAGTAGATGTCAGACTGCTGTTAGAGTTCAATTCAAAAAGCAAGGCAAACACCGGGCAGCGCGCTGATTGGGCAACAGCGACGGAACGGCAGCGGCTTCCGTCCCTCGAGGCCGCTGATTGGTCCTTGCATTCAAATCACGATGCGCACTTGCACTGCGCTGGCTTTCCAGTCCTGCAACGTTCAGGTAGTGTCGGAAATATTATATAGCTTTTCGAGTCGAAAAAAACACATGGATAAGTACCGTAGCAATAGGCAATTTAAAGTTAATTTCACACAAAGTTATTCTGCCAACGTAATTAATTAATTAATTAATTAACGTGATTCAAATGTATGGGCATGTAAATTAATGTATACAAAACCTAAGGATTCAAAAGGAAGGATTTTTTTCAGCTTCATCCCTTCCTGTAAGCCTATGCAATTTTAACAGTGGAAGCCTTTTCTATTTTGAAATGTAGTTGTAGACACAGACACCTACAGAAAATCTAGGAAAACAAATTAAAATTACTAATCTGATACAAAATGTATTGTTGAAAAAAAGAATAAAAGCATGTCCTAAAAACGTATTAAACTACATCTGACTTGAATATAGGGTAAGGTTAGGCAAGTGACACAAGTATGTCAGATTGTGTATTTCCCTCAATAGGCCAGGCAAAGTAAGGCATTTTGGGGCCAAAAATAGAATTCATTTAACTTTTATTTATCCTCGAGAGACCAATTGAGGGGTGACCCTCATTTACAATGACGTCGAGTTCAAACAAATTAAAAGGAAAAACAACAATACATTAACAATATTCAACGCAAATACATCAAATACACAACAACAGGTGAAGAGAAAAACAATTGAAACATTTACACAGTGGTGAAATTAAGTGGTAGCAATTAAAATTAAATGGGTGAGAGTAATATAGCCTAATAAATTGTAAAAGAATTTTTTTCAGCTCAGATCATTTCTATGAGGTGTCCAGAACAACATACTAAAAGTCCTAAGAAATCCTAGTTGGGGAAATATGTTTAATTCTCATCAATCCGAGATGTGTGCCAATAAGGCGAGACTCCAATAAATCCCAATAGGGCTATTTTTTTCCTTTACTGCTATCAAAATGAAACTTTACACAATGAAAGTATCCATGACAATTAAAATGTTTTGTATTACAAGTTTCTTTGAAAATTAATTTTAATATGCAAATGAGCTATACACTAATCGTACATGCCCAAAATAAACCCAAATAGGCTTAATTTTTTCCTTTACTCCTACCACAATAAAACTTTACATAGTAAAAGTATACTTGAAAAGTAAAACATTTTGTATTACAAGTTTCTTTTTAAATGAATTTGAATATGCACATGAGCTCCACACTTATTGAATATCCAATCATCGTACTGCCAATGGGTGATGGCGATGCTGCTTTTAGACTGGCCTCTAACCTGAAAAACTGCCTGGCTTACCTGCCAGGGGTATAACAGGTGCCTCTCATGAATTAGATTTGTCTCTTCAAATGCCACTGCACGCAATTTGATAGCACTACAACCAATCAGAGCAATGAACAAGGTGACGTATTAAGCCCCGTTCGTTTAGCGAACAGCGGGATTCACTGCTAAATTTTACTTTTCCCGTGGTCGGTCGGCAAAACAGAACATTCCTCTTACTTGCTAATGAAAGATTTGAGTGCCGTCTTCCAAATTGTAAAGGCCCCAGAGCACCATACATAGGGCTCTGGCCCGCCCATATCAGATAGAACCAATTACAACGCAGCTCAGGATTTCTTGACATATTTAATGAGCTTCAATGGAGAGTGCCCAGACCAACAGGCGCAGCACATTTAATTTGCCAGCGCCTAGTGGCAGGTCTGGATTTCCAGGCTAGTGCCATTCCCTTTCCTATGCCAAATAGACGAGATGTAGAATCACAGCCTGAAATGGCATGGAGAAAGAGGAGATTGTCACACACCTTGGGACGAAGTAACTCCTTTGTCTACTTTATGCACCATATCCGTCTTGTTTTTGTTGCTTTCTTTGGTTCTTGTGCCATAAACAGCTTGTGTGCATTCAGATCAGCATGATGCAACAAGAATACTAACAAGTCTGTGTCATCACATACTGAGACTGTGTCTTTTGTTCTAGCAGAGGTAATGGCAGTTTGGACAATGTGCACATCTGCATCGTGCTTTGCATGGTTTGTGATACACCATTTTTATCTTACAAGTTTCTTTGAAAATGAATTTTAATATGCAAATGAGCTATACACTAATCAAATATAGGCTACCCAAAATATATCCGCATAGGCTTAATTTTTTCCTTTAAAGATCCAAGTGACTGCTGCAGATATTGCTGCGGTTGGTTGCATACACATTCAGTACTTTATGATTCCTCTTATACGTGAACCTATTGTGTATCAGCCACTGGCTCTGTTGCCAGCAGATAACAAAACATCACAGCTGGATGTTTTGTGGAAGACATCCCTACTCCTTCACTCTCAAAGGCCATCATGGTCTGGTATGATGCAGATCCTGCATCTTCTAGATGAACACCCTGGGAGAGTTTCAGTAACATTACTTCCAATGATTGATCTTGATCCCAGTGATGAATCCTGCATATACTCAACATTGAGGTTTGTGGCAACTCAAGCTCTGCAGTATGATGTGACCCCTGTTCTGACGTTCGACCAACCCCTTCAGGAAAGCCTTGACCATTATAAGTTAACTTCTAATACAAATGTTTTACTTTTCATGTAGACTTTCATTGTGTAAAGTTTTAATGTGGTAGGAGTAAAGGTAAAAATTAAGCCTATGCAGATATATTTTGGGTAGCCTATACTTGATTAGTGCATAGCTCATTTGCATATCAAAATCAATTTTCAAAGAAACTTGTAAGACAAAAAATGGTGTATCACAAACCATGCAAAGCACAATGCAGATGTGCTCATTGTCCAAACTGCCATTGCCTCTGCCAGAACAAAAGACACAGTCTCAGTAGGTGATGACACAGACTTGTTAGTACTCTTGTTGCATCATGCTGATCTGAATGCACACAAGCTGTTTATGGCACAAGAACCAAATACATTAATTGATAGATGTCCCCAGACAAATGTGCAACATCACATCTCTCTTCCTGAGATCCTCTGAGATTGTCTTTCCCTTTTGGCAAGTCTGACCTGTATGGGTTCACTTTGGTGAGCCTAAACTGACCTGGTTTTATCTGTGTTTTATCTGGTGCCGCCCAAATTCTTCCCTAAAGATCTCTCATTACATTGGTCCATTTCATCACTCAATTTGGCCCACCTGATTGTGTTTACCTGCTCAATTTAACCAATGCAGCTCAGGGTTCACAAACTTTTGCACATACAAAAGTTGGCAAATCATTTTTTTATCAGTTATAACAATTGATTTCCGGTAAAGAAAAATGTGGAATTGATAAACTAAAATCTGTTATTTCATATAAAAAATACTGGTATTGATAAAAATGTATTAATAATAGTCAAAATAAATAAAATTCCAAAAGGCGAGTTAATTGGTCCCAAGGTGTGTGACAATCTCCTCTTTATCCATGCCATTTCAGGCTGTGATTCTACGTCTCGTCTATTTGGCATTGAAAAGGGTATGGCACTGAAAAAAGTAAAAAATTACACTAGCTAATTCATGAGAGCTAATTCATGAGAGGCACCTGTTATAAGTAAGCCAGGCAGTTTTTCAGGTTAGAGGCCAGTCTAAAAGCAGCATCGCCATCACCCATTGGCAGTACGATGATTGGATATTCAATAAGTGTGGAGCTCATGTGCATATTCAAATTCATTTAAAAAGAAACTTGTAATACAAAAAAAGTTACTTTTCTAGTATACTTTTACTATGTAAAGTTTTATTGTGGTAGGAGTAAAGGAAAAAATTAAGCCTATTTGGGTTTATTTTGGGCATGTACGATTAGTGTATAGCTCATTTGCATATTAAAATTAATTTTCAAAGAAACTTGTAATACAAAAAATGTTAATTTTCATGGATACTTTCATTGTGTAAAGTTTCATTTTGATAGGACTAAAGGAAAAAAATAGCCCTATTGGGATTTATTGGTGTCTCGCCTTATTGGCACACATCTCGGATTGATGAGAATTAAACATATTTCCCCAACTAGGATTTCTTAGGACTTTTAGTATGTTGTTCTGGGCACCTCATAGAAATGATCTGAGCTGAAAAAAATTCATTTACAATTTATTCTATGAAAAACGCTATTTTGCCTGGACTACAATAATATATAAGCTACTTAGACCCTGTTTCCACCTGGCATTAATATGTGGTTTTTAGGATCCGATCGCGCTAACTACAGGTGGAAACACGCTCAATGCGCATTGAATGCGCATTGAAATTATCCACATTCGGAGGTGGTTTGAGACCACTTATCCACATACCCATTAACAGTGGAAACGCGTATGCGCATTGTAATGTTTAGTTGGGTTCTTCAATAAACACACTGTAGGTAGCTTGAAGAGAAGTCCTTTATGTTTACGAAGCATTAGGCTACACGAGGTAACATTAACTCCCCTCTCACATTGTTAACACCGAACTGCCGTCAACGTGCAGTGCGCCAGTCTAACTGCGCATGCTCTGCGTGACAGCCTAATAACTCATGTTGATGTCATTACATCTCCCTTTCTTAAAATAAGAATGTAAAACATTTATATAGACAACACATACTTCATTTTCAATACTGCTCTTTAACTCATATGAACTGTAATACTTCATTTTCAATACTGCTCTTTAACTCATATGAACTGTAATACTTCATTTTCAATACTGCTCTTTAACTCATATGAACTGTAATTATTAACTGCAACAGTTACCTATTTAAATCCTTTCAACTGCAGTGTAATAACATTAGAATATTCTAGGGAAAGTATAAACTCATAACTTTACAACAATACTCACGATCCCCTCTTCCATTTTTTTTTTTTTTTCACTGCAACCATCTCATATCCTAAAACTGTTCAATAAGTCTCTGTGGTGGCTTCACAGCCCTGGAACCTCTTCTGAAGGGCAGGTCTTGCACAGGAACTGGTGCCACAGGTGATGAGCTATCCGAGTGTCCAGGCTGTTCTGCAGCAACTGAGTGTCCAGGTTCTTCTCCATCAACTGAGTGTCCAGGTTGTTCAGCAGCGGCATCAGCTCTTTGATCTGCTGTGGCTGGTCCCATAATGTCTCGCCGGTTCCGTCTCAGCACTGCTCCATCCTCTGTTTGAATGGTGTACGACCTTGGATGCACTTCATTTAGAACAGTTGCTTTCTGTGACCATGTATTTGTTTTATCTTTGAGCCTCACATAATCACCAGTATGCAGTTCAGGTAGGTTCTGTGTTCCTTTATCATAGTAGAATTTCTGTTTTGCTCTTTGCTGCTCCTTGAACCTCTGCACTTTTCCCCCCTCCTTTGTTCTCAGCAGGTTTTCCTGAATGGGCAGGTTGGATCTAAGGCGACGTCCCATTAGGAGTTGTGCTGGTGAAATACCGCACTCTAGTGGCGTCGTGCGGTACACAAGCAGGCTTTGGTAAAAGTCAGCTCCACTGTCTTTTGCTTTACACAGCAACCTCTTCACAGTCTGGACCGACTTTTCGGCCAAACCATTAGACTGCGGGTAGTGAGGACTTGACGTTGTGTGTACAAAGTTCCATTCTACTGCAAAGCGTGCAAAACTCGCGCTAGAAAATTGCGGCCCATTGTCTGTGAAGACTTCGCTTGGCACGCCATGTCTGGAGAATATGGCCTTCATAGACGTTATAACAGCCTCTGCTGTTGTAGTGTGCAGTCTACAGACCTCTGGATACAGGGAATAATAGTCTGCCACCACAATGTAGTCTTTCCCTGCAGAAACAAATAGGTCAGCGCCTACCTTTTGATATGGTCTGTCAGGCACTGTGTGCGGCTTAAGTGGCTCAGCTCTATTGCTTGCGTGATATCTCAAACATGTTTTGCAGTTTGCCACTTCGTTTGCCACATCTTGGTTGATTCGAGGCCAGTACATCACTTCACGTGCTCTTTTCTTACATTTTTCAATCCCAAGATGCCCTTCGTGTATTTTCTTGAGCATTTCCTTTCGCAGACTCCTCGGGATGACTATCTTGCTTCCTTTATAGATGACGTCTCCTACCACCGACAGTTCTGCCCTGCAGTTCCAGTATTCTGTGATGTCAGGTGAACAACCCTGCTTATCATTGGGCCACCCCTCAGTGATGAATTTACACAGGCCTTTTAGTGTTTCATCTCGGGATGTCTCTGTCCTTATGAGCTCCATTTTCGCGTCTGCTACTGGCAGTGCCTTTGTGATCATGTTCACATAAACATCCACGTCATCACTCATCTTAGTGTGCGCCGGCTCCTGTGGGTCAACTGCTCTTGACAATGTGTCCGCTGTGTACATCAGCTTGCCCGGGGTATACATTACATTCAGCGAGTAGCGTTGCAGCCGGATCATCATCCTCTGTATTCTCAGTGGGCAGTCATTGAGTGGCTTTTGAAACAAAGCGATCAGCGGCTTGTGGTCAGTCTCAACGCTTATGTTCTGTCCTGAAACAAACTGGTGAAATCTTTCACAGGCATATGTTATGCTGAGCAGTTCTTTCTCGATTTGTGCATATCGCGTCTCTGCGTCTGTCATTGAGCGCGATGCATATGCGATTGGTTGCCAGTCATCATATTTTTGTAAAAGAACAGCTCCGAGCCCATCTGTGATGCATCTGATGAGATTTTTATGGGCTTCACTGGATTATAGAACCTCAGAACTGGTTCCAATGTGAGCTGTGTCTTCAGTTCTTTCCATGACTTTTCATGTTCATGACTCCATTCCCATTCTGTCTTCTTCTCAGTCAGCTGTCTCAGAGGTGCCATGCGTTCAGAGAGATTGGGTATGAATTTTCCCATGTAGTTTATCATGCCATTAAATCTCTGTATGTCCTTCTTACATTGTGGCTTTGGCATGTTTTCTATTGCAGACACTTTCCTGGGATCTGGTCTGATGCCCTCGCTGCTCAGGATGTCCCCCACAAATGTCAGTTCTTGCACCCCAAGCTGGCATTTCTCTTTATTCAGCCTTAAGTTTGCTGTTCTTGTTGCCTTGAGAACTTGTTTTAGCCTCTCATCGTGTTCAGCTTTCGTACTTCCCCATACTATGATGTCATCCATGGATGTGTCCACTCCTTCCAGATGTTCATAGATCATGTGTATTGTCTTATGATACACCTCAGGTGCTGAAGCTATGCCAAATGGTAACCGAAGAAACTTATATCTACCGAATGGGCTGTTGAATGTACACAGTTTTGAACTGTCGTTGTCCAACTTCATTTGCCAAAATCCGGATGATGCATCTAGCTTGCTGAAGTACTTTGCATTTGCAAACTGTGACATTATTTCTTCTCTTGTGGGAAGTTTGAAGTGTTCTCTTTTTATTGCTCTGTTCAAGTTTCTGGGATCCATGCACACTCTAGGCTTGCCATTTTTCTTTTCTACAATAATAAGCGAACTCACCCAGTCAGTTGGCTCATCAATCTTTTCGATCATGTTGAGGCTTTCCATCCTATCCAACTCGGTTTTCAGTGGCTTTTGAAGGGCAACTTTTCGACATGGATTAATAACTGGTGGCACATTTTTATCCACTCTGATTGTGTGTTCTCCAGGAAGGCATCCGAGACCCTGAAACAGGTCACTGTACTCTTCCATCAGTTCATCATAGACTGTTTCTCCTTCACTTTCCACCACAAGCACTCTCTTCACCAGGTTCAGTCTCTCACAAGCAGCTAAACCTAATATGGCCTGCACGTCTCTGTGCACCACGACGAATGCGAGTGTGTGTTCTCTGTCCTTGTGTGTCACTTTCACCAAGCATTTTCCTTTCACAGGTATTGCTGCTCCTGAATATCCACGTACTTTCACTTTTGTTGCATGCACTTTAGGTCTGGGTCTGATTTTGTTGAATGTTGCCTCTGACATCACATTTGCCTGTGCTCCAGTATCTAGTTTCAATGCAATGTGTGTGTCATTTACTTTCAGTGTCATCATCCAGTCCTTTTTAACTGTGTTCTGCTCTGTCACTACATCCACATAAAACTCATCAGAGTCACTCTCATCCACTGCATGAACTTTGCTCTGTTGGTTTTTACACTGCTGTGCATAATGGTTCTTTTTGTTACAGTTGTGACATACTTTACCATATGCGGGACATCTTCTGGGAGCATGCTGCGTGCCACATCGATCACATGTCCTTCCCTGTGCGTCTCTGCGCACCGGAGTATTTACGTCGGGAGCCGTGCTCTTCTTCTTGACTGCTCTGTTTGCATCTCTTCTTACAGCATCCACGTTGCAGCTTTCACTAAACAGCTCTTTTGCTTGTGTTTTCACCGTTTCTGCTGCTCTACACATTCTTAGTGCTTTTCCTAGGTCCAAATCTTGTTCCCTTAACAGCCTCTCTCTTAGACTATTATCTGGAATCCCGCACACAAGTCTGTCCTTTATCAACGAGTCAGTCAGCTCTCCGAATTCACACGTCTTGCTTCGGTTCCTCAGGTCCGTTACATATTGATCAACAGTTTCTCCCGTTTTCTGCACACACGTGAAAAACCTGTGTCTCTCAAATGTCACGTTTCTTTTAGGGATGCAGTAATCCTCAAACTTCTAAAGTATTTTATCCAATTTCATTTTGCTCGCGTCGTCTTGGAACTGAAAGTTATTATATACCTCCAGCGCTTCTTCACCCACAACATGCAAGAAAACTGACGCCTTCATCTTAGCGCTCTTCTCGTCCGCACCGATCGCCGTCAGGTACAACATAAAGCGTTGTTTAAATCTCCTCCAATTTTCAGCCACATTACCTGTCAACTGAAGGTTGGGTGGTGGTTGTAATGCTTGCATCTTTGCGTTGGTGTGTCCTCTTTCTCTCCCGGAACGTAATTATGCTAACGATGTCCTCTCCGTGGGTTATTAGCGTAGCTCTTAGCTGCTCACCGTGCTAGCATACTCCGAAGCTTTTCCAACTTTTTTCTTTTCCAAAAACAAAAATCCTTACTCTCCAAGTCCATCTTCTGACACCATGTAATGTTTAGTTGGGTTCTTCAATAAACACACTGTAGGTAGCTTGAAGAGAAGTCCTTTATGTTTACGAAGCATTAGGCTACACGAGGTAACATTAACTCCCCTCTCACATTGTTAACACCGAACTGCCGTCAACGTGCAGTGCGCCAGTCTAACTGCGCATGCTCTGCGTGACAGCCTAATAACTCATGTTGATGTCATTACACGCATCTCATACACATTAGGCCCCTCCCACTCAACTGCGGCGAGTGACTGGGCGGAAACGCGTACTCATTCACGCGACAATTCACGTCATAAAAGCGCACCGTTGCAGGTAAACAGACAGCAGAAAACAGAAAACATTGAAGATGGAGTGTCGTGGATGGTCAACACAGGAAACTAGCCTCCTGATTTCGCTTTGGGCCGACGAGTCGGTGCAGCGGAAGCTTGCCAAACAACTGTTTGTTGTTGTTCTTCTTCTTCTTTTATTTCCGGCAGACTAGGCAAGGGCGGGGCACTGCTGCCCCGGCCGGTTAAAAACAACAGTATAAGCGGAAATGATGTACGAGCTGATTTCCATACAGTGCGGGGAATTCGAATCCGGATCGCAAACGCGCATAGAAGACGCATTGTTAAGGCCAGGTGTGAACAAGCATATTACATTTACATATAATGATCGGATTCCTCAGAACCACATATTAATGCCAGGTGGAAACAGGGTCAGATAATCATTAACTGTGAATGTTATGTTCGATTCTCCTCAAGAATTGATATAATTCTCTCATACAACTCTTGTTTTTTCAACAACAACATTTACTAACACGTAGACACCCTACAAAATATTGGCAAATATGCCTTTATGAAAAAGGGTGTACAACCTATTATTATTGTTTATCATCAGTAGATTGCAGATTTCTGATTTCAGAAGGTCATCTGAATGACTGCTTTCCAACCACTCGACATCTCCTCTGCAGACCCTGATCTTTTCCTCTCACATTTTTTCATACACTATAGCACCAACTTACTATGCAACTGCCAACCCTGCAAAATCCCAAAACTATAAATATTCAATAAGGTTCAATGAATTATGTATTGGTTGGCTACTACACTGAGTAGTTGTTTTTATATTGATTTCATATCCATGTGAATGTGATGTTACTGTCTGTAGGTCTATCTATAATCTGCATAGGGACTGTACTGTATATGTCTCAAGTATATTATAATGCCTATGGGGTACCCTTATCTTTTCTCTCTTATTGTTCCTAAAATAACACAATGTTATAAATGTGTTTCCATTTTGACTCAGATTATTAAAACATGGGCTTCAAAAAGAAGATTTATTTTTGTCTAATGCTTATTAAAAAAATGACATCATTTCTGTTCCTGAAACCACATATCTTGTTGCAATTATACCTTTGGAGAAGTGGATGTGATCGTGCATACTAACCATATCAAAAACAAAATGTGTCATTGCCTTGCTCCTCTCAGACCAAAGGGGAGGTTAAAGGGCACATTTCCACAGGTGTTTTGTGTAAAAGAGTAAAGCATGATTTGTAAACGGCTAAGAGCCCTGTGAGCATAGTGCATGGTCAAACAAAGGTGTGTTCAGAAGACAAACAGAGATGATGAATTCCTCTCAGGCAGAAAGCAACCCCTCTGCACACACACACACACACACACACTTTGTTGTTTTAACCACGCATCTGTAAGTAAACAAAACACAATCTATATAGTGTACCCAAATGTCATTGACCCTAATAAAATCTTACGCTCACATGATGATGCAACTATATTATGGAATGACCTGAGTTTGGAGAAGGTACCTCATCTCTCTGCTCTTATGAAGACATTGGCTCCTCCAACAATAGAAATAAAAGACATTACACTCTCAAAGTCACACTAAAGCCCATACTCAATGATACAATGAGGGAGACACAAAGGTATAAAGACAAACACACACACACACACACACATACATACACAGTGGCTCTATGGGTTGCAGCATGCGGTCACTCTGGAGGAAAGGGAAGATATTTACTTCCAGAAATTCTTCTACTTTGAATTTTGTGAAATCCTTAGTATGCTTGGTACATTCCTGAAGCTGTCAGACCGCTCCTCCAGACATCTTTGACACACACACACACACACACACACACACACACACACACACACACACACACACACACACACACACACACACACACACACACACACACACACACACACACACACACACACACACACACACACACACACACTGTACTTACAAACACACACCTCTTTGTCCTTTCTACACTTCTTCAAAACTTTATATTCCTAACTCTATAACTGTTTTTACACTCAGTCACCAAACAAATATAATTATTTTGTATAATAAATGCTTTTTTGAAAGATTTTATGTAATATTCTTATATTTTTGAGATACTTAAATGTTTTACTTTTACTTACTTACGTACTTTTCCACCAAGCCCCAACCACAGCGAGTTCTACCAGCATCCAATGCGGAAGTGACAAAAAAGGCAGTTCACCGAGTGGGGGCTAAGGGCAGGTACCAAAACAGAGCAATTTCTCATTGACTCCCATGTTAAATAGGCCGTTCTGATGTTCTCATAGCATTATTAAACCTATTTAAGGCCTTGTCCAAAAAAACATTCTAGTCTGTATGATTAGGTCATATCTATATGACAATACTTAGGGGGGAATTTTTTTTTGGACCAGGCTAGTTTTTATTCTATTGGAGGTTAAAATGTTAGGGGCGCGGCCTCTTGAGTGACAGCTAGCCGCTGGCCCTCACTTCGCCTCTGAGGTAAACGTCAGCTAGATGGGCGTATCTCCCTTTCCCCAACGTCACATCAATGCCCCTTTTCAGTAATTTAAATGAGGCGTAGTAAAAGTCTGACAAGATGGCGACGCGCATAGGCCAGGACAATTGGATGCAGTTGAATTAACTGAGTTAATTCTGCAATATCCAGCATGTGGTGCAATCCTCCACACGTGCGTGACTGTTTACTCGGCACACACCCACTCCACAGATCGCCCACACCTCTCTTCCTCTGCACTCATCTCAGGTTACCATTCGAGTCTCCAGCACCCCCTACTGTCTCCGGCATCACCATGTACACTATTGGTTACTTCACCTCCCCATATTGTTGCTGTTTGTGTGACTAACCCCACAAAACGTTAAAGAAACACTTGTCACTTTAATACAGCAAATTTCTCAAACCTGGTATCCATTCCCCTTCAGCCACAGTCTGCTGTGGTAAATAGGGCTGACAATGCTTCACATTCAAACACACTAAGTTTGGCCTTGTTAAACATCAGATCTTTGTCAGGTAAAACATTTTTAATTAATGATTTTATTACCAAGCACAATCTTGATTTTATGTTTTTAACTGAAACTTGTTTGGACCAAGACAACAGCTCAGCTGTTCTTATCGAGTCAACCCCCCCAAACTTCACTTTCATGAGTGAGGCCAGAGTTCATAGGAAAGGTGGTGGAGTTGCTATTTTATTTAGTGAATCTCTACAATGCAAAAATATGTCTTATGGAAATTTTGTTTCATTTGAATATGTGGCTCTCAAGTTAAATTCAGCCTCTCAAGCCATTTTTATTAATATCTACAGGCCACCAAAATACTGTGCAAGCTTTTTTGATGACTTTGCTGAACTGCTGTCTGTAATCTGCATTGAGTTTGACTGTATTAATCGTTGGTGATTTTAATATACATGTTGACAAGCCTGAGGACAGAAGTGCTAAAGAAATGTGCTATGTCCTGGAAAACGACTTTCCCAGCATGTGAACCGGCCTACACATAACAAAGGTCACACCCTGGACTTAATCATTTCCAAAGGCCTGGACATTGCAAAGGTTTCTGTAACTGATGTGGGTCTCTCCGACCATTCGTGTTTGTTTTTTGAAAGTACAGTCGCTATACACAAAGGCGACCAAACAAAAGTAATCAAGAAGCGGTGTATTACTGAAAACACCAGTGAGGAATTTGTTCAAGCATTTTCTCAGACTCCACTCCTCCCCTGTATCTCAGTTAATGTGTTTGTGGATAACTTCAACTCAAAAATCACAAATATTATTGATGCCATTGCACCCACTAAGGTGAAGGCCGTCTCTGGTATAAAAAAAAAAGAGAGTGCCGTAAAGCAGAACGTAGGTGGCGAAAATCAAATCTCCAGGTTCATTATGACCAGTGTTGGGAATAACGCCGTTTAAAATAACGGCGTTAGGTAACGCCGTTATTTTTTCAGTAACGGGGTAATCTAACTAATTACTTTTTCTGTCATTACAACGCCGTTATCGTTACTGAACGTTAAATGCGGTGCGTTACTGTGAATTGATTGAATAAACTGTGTAATCCGAGCGCACCCCTGGCTCCATAGGCTAGTACACAAACTGCTAGTGAGGAGACCGGGTGGGTTAACAACGAGATAAGCGATTGTTATTTCTTATAGGGCCGGTTTCGCAGACATGGATTAAGCCTAGTTCTGGACTAAATTGTACTTTCAATGGACATCCCCCATTCAAAATTCCATTTAGTCCAGGACTAGGCTTAATCCATGTCTGTGAAACTGGCCCATTGTGTTTTAAATTATGTTTTATTCAGTGTGGATGACATTATAACTGTCAGTTAGCGCCGTCACCTCAGTCAGCCGCGGAGCGCTGTTTAGTGAAGTTTCTTTTTCTTTCTCTCTCTGTTGTGAGAGCGTGCACGTTGCCGCAGTAACCACCTATCAATCCACGGTTGAAACGTGCTCTCCCTGAGTTCTTTTGCATAGCCCTTGTGAGTAAGTGCATGGAGTTGCCCGATCTCTATAAATTATAATTTATGCACGTTACTAAACGGCCGCGATTCGCCGGTTGCAACAGCTGTTTAGCATGTCATCACGAGCCGAATATTGCTATTGTTCTTTTCCCGGGATCTGTATGCTGCTGTGCATGTTAAAGAAGGAAATAAACATAGGATAAATCCTTACCCCTCCTCTCATTGTCTCATGCTTCATAGTCTGACGTTTTTGGCCTTAAGTGGTGTTTTAGCCTAACCTCTTGCTGTCTGTTGATGTGCAATACATATTGAAGGTGTTCTACTCATTACAACTGACTTGTGAAAACTGCTCAGAAAAATCATATTTTTTGGACATATAGCAACTTTTTTTTTTACAGTAGGCTAACGCAAATAGTTACTTTCCCTGGTAACGAGTTACTTCTATTATAAAGTAATTCAGTTACTAACTCAGTTACTTTTTGGAACAAGTAGTGAGTAACTATAACTAATTACTTTTTTAAAGTAACGTTCCGAACACTGATTATGACATCTTCAAAGGAAAACTTTGCACTTTTAACTCGGAAGTGAGAAATGCAAGGCAGTCTTTTTTTCTCTGACATCATCACCAAAAACAGCAACAATGCACGTGCCCTGTTTGCTACTGTTGACAGGCTCACAAACCCTCCTGTGTCAGTAGCATCTGAACATCTCTCCACGAGGGCCTGCAATGAATTTGCCTCCTTCTTTACTGACAAAATTCATAAAATTAGACAAGCTGTTATCACATCAATACCGGGTTCAAGATATGTTTTATCCCTGTGCCCACTTAAAATCAATCCAAATGCCATGACAGAATTTTGTCTGATTAACCAGAAAAACCTGGAGGACATTATACAACACCTGAACTCCTCCTCCTGTTGCCTTGACATTCTACCCACAGGTTTCTTTAAAACGGTTTTTAACTGCATGGCCTCAGATGTCCTAGAAATTGTCAACAAGTCCCTTCGGACAGGTGTATTCCCACAGGCCCTGAAAACAGCAGTCATCAAGCCACTCCTAAAAAAGAACAACCTAGAAACATCAGTCATGAACAATTATAGGCCCATATCTAACCTGCCATTTTTAAGCAAGATCATTGAAAAAGCTGTTTATCAGCAGCTAAATAACTACATGGCAATGAACAACTGCTTTGATGTCTTCCAGTCAGGTTTTCGTCAACACCATATCACTGAGACCGCTCTGGTTAAGGTCCTCAATGACATCCACTTAAACACAGACAGTGGCAAAAGCTCTGTATTAGTTTTATTGGATCTCAGTGCTGCGTTCGACACAGTTGACCACAGCATATTACTAGATCGACTAGCAAACTGGGTTGGACTTTCTGGAACTGTACTAAACTGGTTTGAATCATACTTAAAGGACAGAGACTACTATGTATCAATAGGCAATTTCACATCCGAGAGAACAAATATAACATGCGGGGTCCCCCAAGGTTCCATTCTTGGGCCTCTTCTGTTTAACATCTACATCAGGGGTGCCCACTAGGTCGATCGCGAGGGTAGTGTGGGTCGATCGCGTGGCATTCTAAAAAAAAAGGGAAAAAAAATGATTTAATTTATTTATTTTTTACTATGAAAGAGCGAACGAGCCGTGCGAGCATGCGCCGACATTCGGTGGAGGGAGAGAGGACACCACTTTCTATTTTGACATACAGTACATATCAGTTTGTTAGCCAGTGAGCTAACCAAAGCTAATCCAAGTCAAGGAAGTGGAGAGGCTTCTGCACTGTGACAATTTATTTAAGAAGTATTTTATTTATTGGAGACTTTGGTTGTATGCAGCAGTTTTTTCTTTTCTATACTGGAAAATACCTTTAGGCTGCAATTCTGCACACATTTTTCCTCTTAACTGAGAACCGTACTGTACAGAACAGAACAGTGACTTAAAAACCGAGGTACGTACCGAACTGTGACTTTTGACCCCTAATAGTAGGTGGTAGCTCACTTTGACTTGGTCATTTTCAAAGTAGCTCACAAGCTGAAAAACAGTGGGCACCCCTGATCTACATGCTCCCACTAGCTCAGATTATGAACAAGAACAAATTATGTTACCATAATTATGCAGACGACACAGAAATTTACATAACCATATCACCAGGAGACTATAGTCCGATTCAAGCACTAAGTAAGTGCACTGAACAAATCAATGACTGGATGTGCCAAAACTTTCTTCAATTAAACAACGACAAAACTGAAGTCATTGTCTTTGGTACCAGGGATGAACAATTAAAAGTCAGCGCACAGCTTAAAACTGTTATGTTAGAAAGCACACGCCAAACTAGAAATCTTGGAGTAGTCATAGATTAAGACTTGAATTTCAAAAAACACATTAAATCAATTACTAAGTCAGCCTACTACCACCTTAAAATTATATCAAGAATTAAAGGGCTAATGTCTCAGCACAACTTAGAAAAACTTGTCCATTCATTTTTAGTAGACTTGACTACTGTAATAGTGTCTTTGCAGGCCTTCCTAAAAAATCAATCAGACAGCTTCAGCTAATTCAAAACGCTGCTGCTCGAGTCCTCACTGGGACCAAAAAAGTGGATCACATTACCTCAGTTCTTAGGTCTTTACACTGGCTTCCTGTCACTCAAAGAATTGATTTTAAAATATTGATGTTGGTCTATAAAGCCCTAAATGGTTTAGAGCCTAAATACATCGCTGACCTGCTGATCCCTTACGAACCAGTCAGAGCTCTCAGATCGTCTGGGACTGGACTACTGACAGTCCCCAAAGTAAAGACTAGACAGGGAGAGGCAGCCTTCAGTTTTAATGCACCCAAGCTCTGGAATAAACTTCCAGGGGACTTGAGGTCCGCTTCAACACTCGGCTCTTTTAAATCAGGTCTGAAGACTTTACTGTTTCCGTTTTAACCTGTAATTTTAAATTTTTATTTATTTTCATTTTTTATTTTCAAGCTATGGCTTTGTCCTGGTCCGGTTGCAGAGCAGTGGATGTTGAAGCTGTGCCTTCAGTGATCGGCTTGAAGAAGCTGCCCAGGGGCCGGTTTCCCGATAACGTCATCTCTTAGCGCTACGAAGACTCCTACGTTATGACTTACCAAAGTTGTTTACCTCTGTAGTCGTGGTTCCCGAACCGTGTCTTAGGAGAAGCACTCTTTGCGTCGTTCGTACACTGCTGAAATCGGTTGCTCCGAGTTCGATTATCCATTTCCTGCTCATTTCATGCGCAGCTGCATCTGTATGCTGTCTAATCAAATCTACCCGTGCATTTCTAGTGTAATATAAAGTCATGAATTAGTTTGTTGAATCATCATCTGTGTTTTGGAACTCTTGTTTTATAATCTAAGTATCTTTAAGAACACTAATCACGTTACTTGGTGGGTCAGTAATGAAACTGAAAGTAGATATAATATTGCCAATAGCCTATATAAATAAAAACAGACGGCCCAAACAGCGTCCAAATGAGCTAAAATCCTAAATACAATAAACAGTAACATGGCACACTTATTTTAAGGTAAGCTCTAATTGATTATTCATTCATTTTTTCGCACGTTTACATGTTTTGAGGCGGAGGATCCGACGCACTCTGCCCGGGCTCAGCTGACAGCTGAGAGCCGGTGTGGAACACAGTGCGGAGGTTCTAGTGTTAACCATGTCGAACATACTACCATAGCCTATAGCAATTTAAAAAAAGATATAGAAAATATAGAAACAGCGGAGGAGATGAAGATTGTTACAGCAATTATTTCCATCATGAATGACTTGTGGCAGTTCCATGCGCAACAGGGATGTCACTCATGTCCGTTTTACGCATGGTGCTTTACAGAAGGAAATGTGGGGGTTTGTATCTCTGGCGATGCCACAGCGATCGCAGGGACTTTCACTTGTGTCATTAAACTTATAAATCTGACTGTATTTCATATCACAGGGATACAGCGATGACTGTAGCCTATTTAATAACAAACTGATAAAAACGATCCGACTGTAGGCTATAGTGTATCACGTATTGGTATTTTCATATTGACGGACATCGCATCCATTCAGTTAATGCTGATTGTCAAGTCAGTTAGATGACTAAAAAGTAGGCTACTTGTTCATATATTTTGAACACTTTGTGAATCAGAGTTAATGGCATTCTGCTAAAATATATAATAGCCTAAGCCTACTTTAAATATACGTGATATACACTATACAGTTGGATCGTTTTTAACAGTTTGTTATTAAATACAGTCATCGCTGTGTCCGTTTGATATGAAATACAGTCAGATTTATTAGTTAAATTACACAAGTGAGAGCTGAAACATCCATACGGTAGAGCTAAGAAGGCTCTGAGGGCGCTCCAGACCAACCTTACCAACGTATGACGTACGAAAGAGATTCGTAGCAAAGAAGGTTTCGGGAAACAGGCGAAACGTTAAGTAGGAACTCTACGTAGGGGTTACGAATGACGTAGCGTTAAGAAGGCTCTAAGAAGGCTTTGGGAAACCGGCCCCAGGGCTTTCTTCTTCTTTGGTGCAGTAGCAGCAGCGGCATCAGTGTCATCAGCAGGCGTCACTGCTCTCTCAGAGGCCTTCTCCTGGGAATAGGAGAGGGAGAATATTGTGAAGAGAAATGATTGACTTGTTTAAGCTGACTAAATGGTTATTGGTATTCAACTAGAACTAATAAAATATAACTTATACAACTTTTGTTTACATTTAATTACATTGTATTTACTGTTATTATTAGTACAATAGCATTGTTATTATTATTATCATTATCAGTGTTTCCCCTACCATTATACAGGCCTGGCGGGACCGCCAGGCCAACGGGACCCCCCGCCAGGCAAACAGCAGCCTGACTTAAAAAAATAAAAATAATTTTTTTTTTTTTTTTTCCCACTTTTTCCGTAATAATCATTTGCGAGCGTCTGCGCGGCACTGTCGGTCTACCCCTCGTGTGCTCCTGTCTTTACAACCTCTCATTTGATCATCCCATCAGCGGATCTGTGTGTCTGTGTGTGTGTGTGTATGTGTTCTGCGCGCGGCGCCATGCGCGTGTGCATTCGGTGCGCACTTTTTGACACGGAAGCCAATGAGCAGGAGCATGACTAGCAAGCAAACGTTGAACTAGTGGCGAAAATAAAACCAGCGCCTGCTCTATGGAGAGATGAAGTACTCAGTAACAGGGACGTTGAACAGGAAAAAGTGCTGAGCAAAACTTAGAAAGTTAAAATCGCTACGTCGCCGTGGCAACACAACCAATCTGTATCAACAGCAGAGAAAGCGCAGAAAAAACGGCATGCACTCGTTTCAGTAAGTTTACAGAAGTGCCACACTGCTACTGCCTTTGGCATTCTTCTCAGAAAAGCATTAATGTATTTTCAGGGGACATATTAATTAATTTATTGTTTTAACTGTTAAGTTATCGAAAACAGCAGGCCATAGTAGGCCTACAAGCTTTATTTTTTTTGTATTTTCAATGCTAGGCCTAGCCTACTTTATTTTTATGTTTTAAATTGAGAAATAGGCTAGATGAAATATAATGGTGGGAATAGGGAATTTGCCTTATGCAGCACACATGTTGATAGGCTAATCATGATGTGTAGCCTATGTTAATTAATTTATTTTCAACAAGGCTATTTGCATAAAAAAAAACTAAATAAATGTTTTCAATAGGCTAGCTTCAAGGTGAGGTGATTCAGATTATTCCAGAAATGAGTAGGCCTACTAGACAGGACCTGTCTATATTAGATCTTAGGGTGTATTCACACTGGGAAAGTCCGCTAGTTCACTTGCTTTGGTCCAGACCAAATTGAGTTTTGATTCTTTTTGTTTGGTGTGGTCCACTTTCATATTGCCCCTTTTGCAAGTGAACCAGCATTACGAAGCAAAACCACACGTGATCTGAGGTCATTCATTCATTGGACAGACATTCTGGGGTGGAGAGAAGCAGGAAGCACGAAGTTAAAACTGCGAAATATACCATTGATATAATATGGGGTTAAAAATAATAAAAATACCTACATCTAACCTATAAATAAAGAGGAAACACATCACATTATTGTTGTTTCATATGGTTATAATATGTAGCCCTATGTCAATGCCACGTTATGTGGCTTGTAGCCTACGATATGAAACGTAATTTTTACTGTATTTTTGGTGCTGGACGCGCGGCTCGCGAGAAGAATAGGCTCAAGCTGACACTCAGCTGATTAAGCTGTGTATCAGCTGGGTCGGCGCAGTTCAGCTCCAAACTGACACGGGGATAGTAGGCTATTGACGGTCCCGTACATGGGAAGCAAAATAAAAACACACACTTCTTGCGCAGCGTGAACCTGTTGGCACTGTGCGGGAGACGCTCCCCTCTCCTGCATCTGATCGCTGAACACATCAGCATGTTTACGCGTCCTCTCGATCAAATGTAATATATTGTTCTGGGCTCCCGGTCAAACCACAACTTATCGTCCTAACAATGGCGACAACAACACTTTCCCATAATGTGAAGCTGACTGCAATTTATTAAGAAAGAAAAGAAAGAAAAGGCACAGTGCGTCCTGCATTTGGGTCGGATCGAGTTCGGACAAATTCACACCACAAACGAACTGCAGCAGAGTGCGTTTGGAAACGCACCGAGACTACCTCTTCAGCTGGGTCTCGGACCGCTTGTTTGGTCCGCCCCCGAGTGCGATTGCTGTATTCACACCTGCCTGAAAGATGCGCACCGAAGGCAGAAGTGCATCTGAGTTCGTTTCAACCGAACTAAACACGGCATGTGTGAATACACCCTCAGTGTTTATTGTTTTTAATTGAAATCCACGTGTTTTTCTTCAATAGTTTACATGGCTTGTGTCTCCAAATTATTACAGAAAAGTTATAGGCAGGACATATGACAGTTGTTTACAGAGCACAGAATTAAACAGATTTCACCTCTCAAAGTGCACCAGATTGATGCATTTAACTTTAAAAGGATAATGTTTCTTCTGCAGGGGGATGCCCCCAGACCTCCCTAGAAGGCCCATTCTCACCCAGCAGTATCTAAAAATCCTGTGAGAAACACCACATGTACAAACGTACTGAATGTGAAAGTATAACCCTATGCCCAAATTCTTTTTGGCATTTTTATGCTTTATTGATAGTGTAGAGACAGAGTTGAAGTGGGGCAGAGGGGGGAGTGACATGCAGAGAGCGACCGCAGGCTGGAATCAAACCCGGGTCCGCTGCTGGCCGAGGCCAATGGGGGGGACGCCCTACCAACTGAGCTAAGGGCGCCCCACGCCCTCATTTTTAACGGGGCTGTCAAAAGAGGCTCATCCCAAATGGGGTTTGTTTTGGTCCATTTCTTATAGAAATTTGGTACGCACGCCGCGCATACTCTTTATCAGCTCTTACCACCGGGCCTAAAAAAAATTCTAGGGGAAACACTGTCATTATTATGATTACCATGACAGTCTTCATCTCAGATGAAAGTCTTTTTTCAATTGACCCACGCTTGTCTTCGCTCACATATGTAAGCTTGAACCTTGGGACCAGGGCTGAGGCCATGTCCTGCAGCTCTTGTGTTGGTGCATCATCGTATTTCTCATTGAGATAGCCCACTATCTTCTGCTTGATGGACTTAGCAAGGTCTGTGTCGTCCTCCTGCACGGCCAATATGGATGTGTTGAACAGGTGGAGAGTTGGTTTGACAAAAGACACACTCACATATTGCTCCCCAGAAAGTGCATCTGTGAATTCAACGAGAGGGCTTAGTGATTTGTTGATGGCCTCCAGTACATCGATGTCCTGCCATGAGGGGGTGAGGTGTCTGTTTTTTGTATCATTGTAGAGGACATCTGCAATGGCCTTCTGCTGCTCTAGGACACTGCCAATCATAGCCTGCCGAGACCCCCACCTGGTTGGACACTCTGTCTTAAGAGAGTGTTCAGGCAGATTCATCCTCTTCTGAACATCTTTCAGCTCCCTCATTTTTTTCCAACTGTAGGAGAAGGCGCTGACCACTTTCTTGCAGACCCCTATCGCACGGCCAATCCTGTGGTCCTTCATTGCATTCTCTAAAATTACAATAAATATAAACATTTATCATAATTATAATCTTCATCAGTGTATTAATGGAAATAGGAATTATTATTATTAGGAATTAAATACATTGCTCACATGATATATTCTACATTATTTGTTATTAATAAATTGCATTACACAATCAGGAGAAGGAAACCTACTACTCACCTATGGCCAAGTGGAGTCTGTGCCCAAAGCACTGCAGCCTCATCCAGCCATTGAGTTCAGCTGCCAGCTTCATGTTTGATGCATTGTCTGTGGTGATACAGACAAGGTTCTCTTCTTTTAAGTCCCAAGCAGCCATCGCTTGACTGAGGCCCTCGGCTATATTAAGCCCTGTGTGGTCTTCGGGGAAAAAAGCCGTTTGGAGACAATTCGTCTTTATGGAGAAATCCGCGTCAATGTAATGAAGCGTGAGCCTTATATACGGCTCCATGGTGCGGCTTGACCATAGGTCCGTTGTGGTGGCAAAATATAATGCTGTTGACAATTCACTTGCAACTTTTCCGTGACATTCTTCATACAGGGCAGGCAGTGCAATCCTGCTAAAATGGTGGCGTGATGGTAACACATGCCGCTTGTTCAATGTATTTATGAGTTTATTGAACCCCGGGGCGCTAACAGTGTTTATTGGGCACATGTCTTTCCCAATCATGTATGTGACGGCATCCGTTATTTCTTTATGCCTGCGGGAGCTGGTTGGATATGCGGTGGCATTGTAAAGTGTGTCCTTAATTGAGGACTGTGTGGCGGTGGCAGGAGTCGAGGAGCTTTTCATTTTTTAGTCTTTTTGTTCCTTCAATGCTTGGTCATGTATTACTCTGTGCGTAGACTTTAAATGATTAAATAAATTGGTCGTGTTTCCATGAGGTGCAGACACGGTCGCGTGACATATCTTGCACAATATTTTCGTTTGTTCCGAGTCAGACTCCTCGAAACCGAAGTGTTTCCACACCACAGAATTCGTTTTACCTTTCCTCCCGACCAAAGGCTGCCTTTCTGCCATCTTCACTCTCCTTATTCTACACGTTTTTTTTTCTCCAAACACACACTGGCAATACGCACCGGCGTGCCTGAAATAGAATAATCGTTTTATTACGATGATTTAGTTTTTATGATCGTTGGAAGCCAAATTTGTAATTGAAATTAATCGAAATTCAATTAATTGCAGCTTGGCGAGCAAGAAGTGCAGCTCTCTCGGCCACTGCTATCATCCGGCCAGAGGATGCAGTGCTTGATCTACCACTGTGGTGGCTCCTTTGACTGGAGTGTTTGCTACCCACATTTGAAACACTGTCATCAGGACAGACATCATCCTCCACATGACCAGAATGTAAATTGAAATTACCATGGTACAAAACCCACTTTTTAGCATCGGCAATGGATGCATTATTTGACAGCATTTTTGCTTCAAACCACGTTTAATGCTTCCCCTTTTCTTCAGCCGGCAAAAGGGTTAACAAAGAATCATGGCTGAATTTAGCCTCATTACACACCTTTATCAGTTTGTCAAGAGCATTTTTTATCTCTGTTTCATCATTATGCAACATTAAACCTTGTATTGTTTTTCTTATAACACCTGCTTGATTTAGTTTGTTTACTCTTTCTTTATGGAAACTGTCTAGTTTACCAACAAGCGCCTTTGCTGTAAGTTTAACCACCCGCTTTGATGGCAGTGTTTCAGCACCGCCAGTAATGTTGCTTGCTTTTTTAGCAGTTGGCATTTTACCAGTCCCGTTCACAATGTCCAATGCTGTGTTTCCCTCCATGATGCACATCGGTCACAAATCAGTTCAATAGTTTGCAACACAAAAGTCAAGTCAATGCAAAGTCTACCGTCACGTCAGTTTGTCACCAATGCATTGGATTTAGAGCCCGGGCAAGTGTGCACACATTTTAAATGGCCGTGGGTGTAGCGCTACACGTACCTTCTCTTTCAATGTTGCGTTGGGCGCCGTCCAGTAGCTTGTGTACGATGAACTCCACAGCCGTAGCCTCCAGCGTAGCACCGTAGCTTTTGGTTAGCCCCGATGATGCAGTCGCAGCCCAAGTCCCGACAGCTCCCCCCGGTGATTCTCCTCAAAATCCTGCAGCCGAAATCCCGACAGCTTCCCAGTCCTTCCGCAGCCCGCAAACGTCCTCCAAAAGGTACAATAGCCGAAGCTCCGCTAAGCTACCGGTAGCTTTTGTCCTTGTGCCGCCTCTGTAAGTAGCGTGCCGAAGGATCCAACCGGCTAGTTTTGAATAGACGGCATGGTTTTTGACAATGTAGGAGCCATTTCCATGGTTTAAGTAAGCTCCGTGTGGTCTGACACCCGGGTGACGCGCTGTGTCTCAATGTTTGTAGTTGTGTGAAGTAATGACTGGTCCGTGTCCTGTTTGCAACCTGTTTATTGTTTACCATGACACCAATGATACGTGAATACATCCAGACAGGTCCTCATTAATAATAATAATAATAATGGATTGGATTTATATAGCGCTTTTCAAGGCACTCAAAGACGCTTTACAGGGTTTCAGGTTCCATTCGTTCACACACAGTCATACTGGTGGTGGTAAACTACCATAGTAGCCACAGCTGCCCTGGGGCAGACTGACGGAAGCGTGGCTGCCATTCGGCGCCTACGGCCCCTCCGACCACCACCTCAAACATACAGCAGTCATACACATTCACACGAGGCAAGGTGGGTGAAGTGTCTTGCCCAAGGACACAACAACCATGACACTGGTGGCAGAGAGGGGATCTAACCGCCAACCCATGGATCATTGGCCAACCCGCTTAACCACCTGAGCCACGGTTGACACTAACAACGATTGTTTACAATTGAGAGATATGTTTCGAGCGGTCAAAAACTGTGTGCCCTTCCGGGGTCAAACAACCCATCAAGTGACACACCTTTTATACCTGTGCCCTAGGCAATATGGCAGTGACACTTTGTGGACAACACATGAAATGACAACATATTGACACCAAACAATGGCTCTTACAATAGTAAAGAAGTAATAATAAGGGTGGCTAAAGTCAGCCCCCCAGAGGACTGTCTCAAAAACCTTTCATGTACAGTGGCTTGCAAAAGTATTCATACCCCTTGAAATTTTCTACATTTTGTCACGTGACAACCACATACGTACATTTATTTTATTGGGATTTTATATGATACACCAACACAAAGTGGCACATCATTGTGAAGTGGAATGAAAATTAAACGTGGTTTTAAATATTTTTTATAAATAAAAAACTGAAAAGTGTGGCGTGCAAAAGTATTCAGCCCCCTGAGTCAATGCTTTGTAGAACCACCTAGCGCTGCCATTACAGCTGCAAATCTATTGGAGTATTTCTCTACCAGATTTGCACATCTACAGACTGATATTTATTGCCCATTCTTCTTTGCAAAATAGCTCGAACTACAGATTCAGCATCAGATTGGATGGAGAGTGTCTGTCAACAGCAATTTTCAAGTCTTTCTCAATATTCTCAATTGTTTTTAGGTCTGGACTTTGACTGGGCCATTCTAACCCATGCCTATGGGTTAAGTTATAAACCATTCCATTGCAAATCTGGCTCTATGTTTCAAGTAGTTATCCTTCTGGAAGGTAAACCTACACCCAGTATCAAGTCTTTTGCAGATTCTAACAGGTTTTATGCCCTGTATTTGGCTCCACCCATCTTCCTTTTTTTTAAGGTATTTTTTGGGCATTTTATGCTTTATTGACAGTGCAGAGAGACAGAGGTGAAATGGGGCAGAGAGGGGAGTGACATGCAGAGAACGACCACGGGCGGGAATCGAACCCGGGTCTGCTGCTGGGCCCGGCCCGGGAGGGGGACGCCCTACCAACTGAGCTAAGGGCGCCCCCTCCATCCATCTTCCTATCAACTCTAACCAGCTTCTCTCTACCTGCTGAAGAAAAGCATCCCCATAGCATGATGCTGCCACCACCATGTTTCATCGTGGGGATGGTGTGTATAGGGTGATGTGCAGTGTTAGTTTTCCACCACACATTGCATTTTGCATTAAGGCCAAAAACTTCAATTTTGATCTCATCTGAACAGAGCACCTTCCTCCAACCCTTGCCAAATGTCATGAATAGTAGGGCTGCAACTAACGATTATTTTAATAATCGATTAATTGGTCGATAATTTTTTAGATTAATCGATTAATTGGATAAAAAAAGAAACATTTGTAAATGCCGCATCTTTATTCAAAAACTGAACATTACTTCAAATTCACAGTGCAGACTGAAGTGTCAAAACACCAGGTTACTGCTCCAACGTCCGGGACTATTAAAAGTAATATTAAATGATAAAAAATTAATAATAAACTTGACTGGGATAACACAAAACATACATGTGATATACATTTATACAGTATATAAGGGATGTCCATGGTAAACCAGTCAACCGATAAGATTTTCAACCGGTAAATACTAACGGTTAAAAAATTTAAATCATCTTAATTTCTCTCAGGTGACAGGAGATCGTTAATTAGGGCCCGAGCACCGAGTGGTGTGAAGCCCTATTGTAATCGGTATGATTTTTCTTCTTTTTCTTCTTAGTAATTTTTGGCACTTTTCACCCCCTTCCCCTGGTGCAATAGTTGAAAAACTTTGCGGGCAGGTCAGACCTGCAAAAAATTGCAACTTATCGTTGGTTTCGAGACCGGGCCAAAAAACCAGCGCCCCATGTGGCCACAAGCAGTTTTTCAGGAAATGCATGCTAAAAAATTGGGCTAGAGGCCTGAAATCTTAGGACAGCATGTATTGGCCAAAGGCGCACATGAATGCAATTGCATGTCCAGTGCCAAAATCAACATGAAGTCGGCGATTTTGGATTAATTGCCTAAAACTGCCATATTACATAAATTCGCATTTCGACGAAAGGCTCCTAGAGTTTTTACGGCAGGGACGTCAAACCACTGCTCAAGTACTCAAGACGCTTGCCCGATGTTAAATTGCGGAAAGATTTCAAATTTACAATAGTACCAGGGAGCTATTGGGGGTCATAGTTGACGTACACATCACCAAAAACGGACCTCATGAAACTGCAATTCGTCTTAACTCAGGCTGTGTTATACCTAGCTGCACCAAATTGTAGCTGTATCCCGTTACAGAGACCGCCTCCTTGGAAGGACGCGGCCTCGCGGTCTATGAAGGCTATAGCCTATGAAGGCCGATTCGAAGGCAGAACCAGGGCCGAACGAGCTTAGTTAAACGGGACGGTCTCCGCAGGTCTCCGTTTACGAGCATTTCCGGTTTGCGTAACAAGCCGTTACCTTGCGTGACGACTCGCCGCTCCTGTGCTGACTCTCAAGTCATCACAATGTTCAAAAATTCACAACTCCTAGCAGGAACATATTTAGCAAAATTAAAACTCTAGGGACACTCATAAGACATGGAAGATACACCAAAAAAAGTTTTGTTTGATTCTGAATAACTATGACGAAATGCCGGCCAATATTCGCCAAAATACACTCGTGTCATAACTCCACAGTACTCTGTGCAGAGTAAAGTGTAGGGGTGGGAAAAATAATCGATTTTCCGATTAATCACGATTCTCTCTCGAACGATTCCGAATCAATTCATAAAAGTTAAAAATCGATTTATTAAAAAAAAAAAAAAAAAAAATGACTAGTAGGGGAAAGTGGGGTGAGTTGTGCAACTTTTTACTCAAAGTGATTTTAAAGTGAGGCCTTGACAGTTATGTCTCCAACTCAAATATGAACATATATTTCAGGATGTTGTGCATCCCTGGCAATACAAACTTTGGATCTGGAATAAACTGTTTAAGAAATATAGCTTTCGGAAAAAAAGTTGTCTTGTCGCTACGTGGGGTGATTTGTGCATTTGGAGAAAATAAGATGGGGTGAATTGTGCCAATTTATATATATCTCAAAAACTGTAATGCAAGACAAATCCATTAGACAATCACTTATTTAAGGTGTATTTAAAGTAAATAGTTGACAAAGATTGAACCAACTGCCACCTGACAAATGTGATTCCCCCTACATTTCTGCCTTTAAATCAAGGCTCAAAACCCATATGTACACCCTGGTGTTTCCTCCCCATTAACTATCTTACCTCTGCACTACTATCTGTGTTTATGTGGATGTATGGGCTTTACGTCTTTTATTTTGTTTATTGTTATTTTACCTTCATTGTTTACCTACTGAATGCACTATGTACAGCACTTTGGACAGTGCAAACTGTCATAAATGTGCTTTTATAAATACATTTTACTTACTTACTTATAACTCACCTAGGCCATTTGGCACAAATCACCCCATCCCCAGAATTTTGGATAATAGGCATGATGCAGCAATTTAGGGCTGACATCGTGCTAACTATATAGACTCAAAGTGTAGCATACCAAAGCACTAAAACATGTGTCAAATGTTTTCAAACGTGTCTATAATTGTTCAGACACAATAATCAAAAAACCTTGATCATGGAAATTTTACTTTGAAAGGCAAAACACAGTTTTTTGAGCTTAAATGTGCTTATATCTTATTCCTTGTGTCTCCCTTCTTTACAGGATGAGTCAAATGGATGGCTCTTCTTAAATATGTGGTCACATTTCCAATTTCTTCCACGGTTTTCTAGAAACAAGGAGTTTTGCAACTTCCAAAATGCACAACTCACCCCACTTTCCCCTATTTAATATTAGTATTTCCTACGCCACTGCGCATGCACACCACACAAGTGTGAGTTGTTAAAAGTGGCGACAAAAGGGCAGAGAGCAGCAAACCCACGTGACCTGCACTGGCTTTGTGTCTGTTTACGTTTTTGTATGAGAGCTGAATTCCAAGCCATACTTTTTGCACAATGTGTTGAAATGACATAGAAAATAATAGAATAGAAATCCTATAGAAACATGATTCACAAGAGTAAAAAGAAAATTAAACTGAATCAGTTTAGTTTTTACATACTTCCATATTGTGTTGAACTGCAAGCTGCATTGATTATTGCACTGGTCATAGAAAGTCATATTTGTGACAAGAAAAGCTTTTTCTCTAATACAATATTAGAGAAGGTAATTCATCTGTTGATTGTTTTTAATGATCATTACAAAAGTAGGAAGTGATTAGCAAACTCAGATGTGTATATAAATTAGTGCCGTCAAGCGATTAAAATATTTAATCGCGAGTTAACTATCAATGTCATAGTTAACTCGCGATTAATCGCGATTAATCGCATTTTTACCTATTCTAGCCTAAATGTCCCTTGATTTCTTTTTGTCCCATTATTTTTTCTCATTTTAATGCTCTTATCACACCCATTCTCTACACCCTTGTAATTCAGTGTATTTCTTCTAAAATATCATAATTTGCAATTCAGTGCAAATAGCCCACAATGTAGGCTAGATCCCCCCCACCCCTAGAACAGCATACACAAACATAATTGGAACTTATTTTTTTATTTAAAAAACCAAACCATAAAACAACATAGGCTATATCAAACCAATTAGTATTTAGGCTAAATTAAACTTGTTGTTGTAGGCCTAAATGTTTTGGGAGTCTTTCATCCACGCACGGCTTATTGGAGTGGACACACTAGGCTATACGCTTGTGTGCCGGACTGCCGGTGGGTGCCGGGTGGTTGCCATGGCGCTGCTGCAGCCGAGGCAGTCGCCCTTCGTAGCGAAAAATAAAGTGAAAATGAATGACTGCTGGCTGCCACCAACATTCATGGAGGTTTTGGTGTGCGCGCAGAGTTATAGGCTAAGTAAGACTTTTGCAAATGACAAGCTTTCTTTACTGTTCTTTTTCCGCGAAGTCCCAGAGTCACAACACGGAAGAAGCTACTAGTGAAGCAGCTGAGCTAGGAAGTGCTAGGTTCCGGTTTCTGCTTCAAAATAAAAGTCAGAATTGACTTGACGTTTAGTCGTTTTGCCAGTTAAATTATTTTAATGTGAAATTACGCTGTAGGACATGTTCCGTTTGAATTAACAGTAACTTACCTGCGAGCCAGGTGTATAGTTTGTGGTGTTTCAGTTGTTCTAACATTACTAGTTGATGCAACAGCATGAGAAAAAACCACAACGTTTGCTAGACCATGACGAGCGTTAATCGCGTGATAAAAAAATGAACGCCGTTAAAATGGGTTTGCGTTAACGCCGTTAATAAAGCGATAAACTGACAGCACTAATATAAATATATTTTTGAAAATCACACAGGTATGTACGTTAAAAAAAAATTGCATCGAGATGCATTGAGAATCGATTTTGAATCGAATCGTTGACCTCGGAATCGGAATCGAATCGTGAGGTGCCAAGAGATTCCCACCCCTAGTAAAGTGCACACATAACAACTTTTTGTGCAAAATATATGGTATGTCCTCCGACATGGAAGATGATATACCCGAAAGCTCGTTTTATCCGGAACTACCGTCTTGCAGCACCGGCGCCTCATTCGCCAAAAAACATCAAAAACGGACGTCATGAACTATTTGATTGATCATAACTCAGGCTGTGTTATACTTCAGACCTGCAAACTCATAAGAGGTGAAAAAGGTGACACAACACCCGACCCCACTAGGGGGTTACGGGGGCATGCCCCCCGGAGATTTTTATCAGCTTTGAAATAGGCCTTCTAGTGCACTCGGAAAAGAAAATTAAAGGATCAGATCACATTTCTTTCTGGCAAAAGCCAAAACACCACTTAAGGCCAAAAACGTCAGAATATGAAGCATGAGACGATGAGGAGGAATAAGGATTTATTTCTTTAACATGCACAGCAGCATACAGATCCCAGGGAAAGAACAATAACAATACTCTCGCAATAACAATACTCTCGCTTAAAGCAGTTCGGATGGATTTGAGTTTGAGCATTTCAGCACAATCATAATATCCCGCCTTCCTCCAATGCAGCCCCACCCCCTCATTCTCAGCCCCGTTTTTTTTTTTTTTTTTTTTTTTGAAAACTTTATTCACACAAGCAGACTTACAATACACTGCCTCCGAGCGACAAGCAGACACTGCCTCCGAGCGCGCACGTGAGTTTTTGTTTACCAAAGCAAAACAATGGAGTCGGATTCAGAAGCACCGGTAAGTCATATACATTTACAAATATATATGTTTCAGTTCAATGGTTGTTATATGCAGTTCACCATTTACTTGCTTTATGTTTTTAGTTACCATACTTTTTTTTTTGCACGCATGATAATGTTAGCTAATAAGCGGTCTCAGCTTGTTTTTAGTGTAACGTCGGTTACGGGTTAAACTTCTAACGGCTACCGCGTGGTTAACTTTATCACTCTGTTCTAAACATTATGCTTCAATGTCGAAAGCTTGAACTTCATAATAAATAGACATTTGGGTCCAACATGTGGGATCCTGGGGAGTTCTCCACAGCAAGAGTAATAACACACTGCCCTATTTATGTAGAAGAAGTCATACTGCACATAAAATTAAACAGAAGCAACTCCTCTACAAGCACATATAAATCATTTTCACACAGACCAAACACAACTCCAACACCAAGCATTTTATTATCAAATAACAAAATCTGAATAGCGTCAGAAACTCAACCCACTCTCCACATTTCCATTTCTAGTGCTCCGATGCTTCATTCACCTTATATGAAAGCTAAGCCCCTGATGAATCCAACACTACCACTATTATTCCAGTATGACAAAAACCTATATAACCAGCAGCCAAATAACACAAAGTTTTAAATACAGTGAGTTCTGTGTAAATACATCGAATAACATGAATTCTTGTTATTTTGCTCTGCCTCACTACATAATATTCAAACTTGGCAGAGATATTGGAAACACATTTTGCTATTCTTTTGATCTAGAATTTCAGCTTCATCAGAATAATTTCAGAGATCTGATTTATAGTAAAAAATATATATATATATATGCAAAAGTGTTCCTATGTCTCTCTTCACCCTGATATTCTTATAAAGTTAAAACATTTTCTGTCTTTGTTTTTACATGTTGGTGCTTCTAGGACGACAGTGTTTTTGATCCAGACTACAGCCTAGCATGTAGCACAGAGGAAGATGATGATTATGACGTGGATGATGATTCCCCAGAAGAAGTCACCTCAAGTAAGAGAAAGAAGACATCAGGGGTCAAAGGTGGAGGCAGAGGAAGCCACGGCAGGGGAAAGAAAGGAAGGGGCCGTGGTTTTCCACAAGGGGAAAACACCCCCAAAACAACAGGCCAACAGGTTGTGGAGGCAGAGCAAAGTACCAGAGGAGGTACACCTGCAGCAGCCAGAAGAAGACCAGGCCGTTCTCGAGGCAGCCGAGGCAGAAGCAGCAGGGGCCGTGGTGGGACACGGGGTGGAGTGGTGGCCAGTGACGGAGAGAGACCAGGAACCAGCACAGATGTTCCTGGCGGAAGCAGCAGGGGCCGTGGTGTTAGCAGAGCAAAAAGACCAAGAAAAGCAAGAGGTCGCCAGGGACGTGGACATGATTTTTTGACTCAAGATGATCTACTGAGAGTTCAGCAATTTCAGGAGGAGAGGATTGCTGCTGAGGAGGTAAAGCAGCACCATATTAGTATTTTCTTATTATTATTGTCTTTAGATTTGATGTCCAGCAGCCTATTTCTATTTGTTGATCTTTGCAACATGTATTGACATGAAAATATCTACTCTTTCAGGCTAGAGTTCAAGCACTAGACCTCACACAGTCTCGTGAGCTAAATATGATCTGCCTGCGAAGGGACCCAAGCATGCTGTTTGACCTGGTGGCACACACACGGGTTCAGGATGCTTCCCAAATCATTCCAATCCCCGGGCAGCCAGCGTGGTGTGTGTGTGGGAGATGCAGACAAATGCCAAGAGACGTTGAGAAGGTGTGCTGCCAACAAACCCTTGAAAATTGCATCTCTGTCCTGCCTCACATGGATGCGTTCATTTTGCAGCCGGGGATCCTCCGTTTGGCTAGACCAGTGGTTTTCAAACTGTAGGGCGCGCCCCCCTTGGGGGGCGCGGGGTTGTGGCAGGGGGGGCGCGGATGAATATGTGAAAAAAAAAAAATCTTTTTTTTGAGTTTGTGTTTTTATATTAAGATCACGGCATAGCTGGACAAGAGTTCTTCTGCTTCGTTCCTCTTACTGCATTTAAATGCATTCATTATATTACAGAGAAATAGGTCTTGTTAAAGAAAAAGACCGCCAAGCCCAACCCAGAGGACCCTGCACAATTTTTTTAATTTTAAATTAATATTTTTATGGAAAATCCATGTGTCCTTCTTCAAGAGCTTCTAATTCATCAGACCCAGTGTCTCCAAATTATTTGTTCATACAAAATTCCTCATATTTAGCCTCTTAATTTTCCTCTCAAAATGCACCAGATTCATAGCCTGGCATTCCCAGACCTGCCACTAGCAAATTAAATTTGCTGCGCGTGTTGGTCTGGACACGCTCCGTTGAAGCTTATCAAGAAGACCAGAAATCTGGGACACGTTTCAATTGGTTCTATGTAATATGGGCGCGCCAGAGCCCTTTATATGGTACTCTGGGGAGGACGTAACCGGATGACGACAGTGACGTGCATGCGACGTCGAAGCCGTGATAGTAAACATCAACGATGGCTGCGGATATGTTGTGTGAGTTTGAGACTGCTTTGGCCTCGACCCTTAACGATTTGGAAGACGGCACTCAAATCTTTCATTAGCAAGTAAGTGGAATGTTCCGTTTTGCCGACCGACAACGGCAAACGTTTAATCTAACAGTTTAACAGCTGTTCGCTAAACGAAAGGGGCTTACGTCATGTGCATCGCTCTGATTGGTTGTAGTGCTATCCAACTGCGTGCAGTGGCATTTGAAATGCACGAGTAGGAGCCGCCCCTAGAGTTGGAAATTACTATTGATCGTCGCCAGACCCTCTATCGTTCAAGATATCAGGGTCAGGATTTCCAGGCTACCAGATTAATGCATTTCACTTTAAAAAGGTGAAAAAAAATCTCCCGGGGGGGCATACCTCCGGAACCCGCTAGGAGGGTCTGGTTCTCCACTGGCTACTATTTTCCTCCAGCAGGACATTGGAGGCACTAGCGAAAAAACACTGGATGTGTGAATGACATTTAACCAGACAATAATTTGGGCAAGTATGTCTGTCTATCTTTCTCACTCCGCTGCACACTCAGTCACTACTATCCATGCTTAAAGGAAGCAGGATTAAAACACTGGATTTAGATGTATGATTTAAAATGTATTAAAAAATGTGCTTAAAAATGCACAAACATTTTTAGAATGTTTCAAAAATATGTTTAAATGTGTAAAATAATTAAAAGATCTTTCAAAACACAGGGATTTAGAGAAAAAAAATTGGGGGGGGGGGCTCCGCTGAAATTTGTTCTCTGAGGGGGGGCTCACTCTCTCACACTTTGAAAACCCCTGGGCTAGACGCATCTGGAACGACTCCCGAGCGTTACATGATGCACAAGACCCGGGGGAAAGCCACAAGCAGTTCCGCTTTGCTGCATATAGGCAGTACGTGATCTGGCAGTATGGTCAACTTGGACAAGGCCACAGAGTAATTATACCAAGTTGCTGTGTTTGGCGAATACGTGACGAATACCCAGACCCCAATGGGATGTACAAAGGTTTTATCCCGAGCCGATATGGTGGTGATGAGTACTAGACTCCAGCCCAGTGAATAATGTACATAGTACTGTGCTATTGCTGTATATTTTGTTCATATTTAGTAACCCATATTGTTTAGTTAAAAATGACGTATATGTTTACTGTGCTGTGTTGTTTTACATTTTTGAAATGTCATTTATAGTCACTTTACCAGTCAATACAGTCTGTGTTATTTTTTTTTTTTTTTTTTTTTATTTATTTTTTTTTTTTTTATTTTTTTTTTTTTTATTATTCTTTCGGACAATTCCACACAATACACAATTATCTCTTTCACATCATACATCTTAATTTGTGTTGTCCGAAGGGTGACGGAAGAAGCCTAAGGCTTATCGAGTCCCGCCCCCAATTTCATCAGATTCAGAATCAGATACACATTTACTGATCACATAAAAAATAAAAAATAAAAAAATGTTTTAAAGAAATTAAAAAAATAAAAAAAGACAATAGAAAATGAAAAATTAAAATTAAAATGAAAAGGAAGAAAACAAAGAAGTATTCAAACCCAAACAAGTCATTCTCCTGACCTCTCTTTTACAATAATGTTATGATAGTGCCATTCACCTTTACTCTGCTTATTAGTGCTCTGCTTTTAGTCTATAATTTTCCATAGTTTTAGAGACATACATTTTTTTGAAATTTTGCAAACTGCAACTCCCTGTGATATCATCATCAAGTTCATTCCATAATTTAATACCCTTTACAGAAATCGAAAATGATTTAAGTGTGGTCCGTATATTTTTCTCTGTGAATCTTCTTTTTCTTCTTAAATCATGCGAAACTCCTCTATCTTCAAACATTGCTTGTAAACTGACAGGAAGGCTTTTTTTTGAAGCCTTGTACATCATTTGTACGGTGTGGTAACTTACTACGTCCCGTAATTTGAGAATTCTACCTTCAATAAAGAAGTTATTGGTGTGTGCCCTGTAAGTTGCTTGATATATTATTCTTATTGCCCTTTTTTGAAGGATCTCCAGGGGGTGCAATTTACCTTTGTAAGTGTTTCCCCACACCTCAGCACAATAATGCAGATGTGGGGAAACTAAACTCCAGTATAAAACAAGTAAGGCCTTTTGATTGAAAAAATGTTGTGATTTCCAAAGTATAGAAATACTCCTGGCTATTTTGCCCCTAAGATGGCTAACTTGTGGTTTCCAACTTAGCTTGTCATCAATTATAACCCCTAGTACTTTGTGTTGCTTGACCCTTTCAATATCAATCCCATTTACCTGGATTTTCACAGTGACCTCTGCTGCTCTCCTACCAAACAACATGAATTTAGTTTTTTCTAAATTTAATGATAACTTATTTCGGTTTAACCACCCATGTAATTTAGTCAATTCAATGTTTACAGTCTCGACCATATTATTCAGATCATGCCCCGAGTAGAAGATGTTTGTGTCGTCTGCAAATAAAATTAACTTTAAGACCTTCGAAACTTTCCATATATCATTTATGTAAAGCAGGAATAATTTCGGCCCTAAAATTGACCCTTGAGGGACCCCACAAACAATATCCAAGCATCTCGATGTGAACTCCCCTAATTTCACATATTGTTTCCTGTCCTGTAAATAACTTCTGACCCAGTCCCGTGCTATCCCACGAATGCCAAAATTCTCAAGCTTATTGAGAAGGATCTCATGATTTATAGTATCAAAAGCTTTTTTCAGGTCTATAAAAACTCCTATAGAGTACAATTTTTGATCAATAGCATTACTAATAATTTCTACCGATTCAGCCAAGGCCAGCGCCGTGGAATGATTCTTTCTAAAGCCAAATTGACTGCTATAAAGAATTTGATGTTTATTAATGAAATCATCTAATCTATTGTTAAATAGCTTTTCCAAAATTTTAGAAAATTGTGGCAAAATTGAGACTGGTCTATAATTTGTAAATGAATGTTCATCTCCACTCTTATGTAATGGTATAACCTTAGCTATTTTCATGCTACAAGGAAAAGTTCCTGTTTGAAAAGATAAGTTACAAATATGTGTCAAAGGTTGAAGAATACTTTCTTGCACTGATTTTATTATTTTCATGTGAAGCCCCAGCGAGTCTCTTGAGGTCTTTGGTTGCATTCCCAGTAAAATCTCACTAATCTCGTTGGCCTTGACTGGCTTTAGAAACATGGACTGTTGGAGAGATTCTTCCTGTTCCCAAGACTCCCCCATACACCTGTCACGGATACCCATGGCCAAATTCGGTCCAACCATAACAAAAAATTTGTTTAGTTTATGCGCCACAGTATTCATGTTATCATACTTAACGTTATTTTCATGGAAATACTGAGGATAATTATGTATTTTCTTGTCATTTCTTAACACTGCGTTCACTATGTCCCACAATTTTTTTGGGTAATTTGCATTTGTTTCTAAAAGCTTGCAATAATATTTTTTTTTACAATCTCTGAGAATGATATTTAGCTTGTTACGATAGGTTTTATATTTTAACTCAGCCTGAGGTGTCCTTGCTTTTATGAATCTTTTGTACAATGTATTTTTTTTTTTACAAGCATTTTTCAAGGATTTAGTTAGCCACTGTTTATTCTGTCTTTGCTTAAAGGCCCTTTTTTTTAGTGGACAATTTTTTTCATACAGCCTTTGAAATACCTTCAGGAATAATTCAAAACTTACATTTACATCCTTCTCCTTGTATACACAGTCCCAATTTTGCGACGATAAATCATTTTTCAATGCCTCTATTCTCTCCTCGGTTTCCAGTCTAACATATGCGTCTGTGTTTGGTCTAATTTGCAACTTTTGTTTCCAATCGTATATAGCAAATACAGGTAAATGGTCACTTATGTCATTTATCAATAGTCCACTATCTATTACATCCCCCATAACATTCGTAAATATGTTGTCAATTAACGTGGCACTATTTATTGTAATCCTGCTTGGCCTTGTAATTAAGGGCTGTAGGCCCATTACGTTCAGTGTATTTACAAATTCATCAGTCAGTGGAGTATTATTAAGTAAATCAATGTTAGTATCCCCACAGATAAATATCTTCTTTTGATTTGACTTAGAAAACAATTCTCCCACATATTCTATAAAGTCTTCCATTTTTGAATCGGGTGTTCTGTACACACAGCTGATAATTAAACATTTATCATTTGTTTGGATTTCAATAGTCACACATTCCATTAGGTTATCAATTGCAGCGCACATGTTATTTACGATTTCAAACCTTATATTTTCATCAACGAAAAGGGCCACTCCACCCCCTCTCTTGTTAATTCTGTTGACACAAACCAGTTTATAACCCTTAAGTTCAAAGTCCATGCATTTGCCTTCCTTAATCCATGTTTCTGACACTGCAATGATGTTGAATGGGTTGGAGAATTTCTGTAAGTATTCCTTAATATGCGAAAAATTTGTGTAGAGACTTCTGCTATTAAAATGAATTATGGACAATTTCCCAATTGACTGAAAGCAACTGATGAATTGATCCTCTGTATGATACTGACAGTCTCTTTTCCCTCTCTTGTAGAAGTGATTATCAGGGTCAATACTTTCATTTTGGTCCGATGATGTAGGATCCTCGTAAAGATTAGCTGATAACTCCAGACTATCATGATAATTTATCCCATCAGTTGTGTTGCTCATTCTTGCTGCCTAGGGTTGATCAGGTCCTCTTCCCTCCGGAATTGAACCAGATCCTCCTCCGTTCTGATTTGCACAATTTTGGCTTCTTCGGGTGTAGCTCCATTCATTTTGATGAAGATTCTTCCATCTCTTGTCCATGTTTGTTGGACCCGTCCACATTTTTTTAGCCCTCTCGCTTGGTAGGCCAGGTTAGCATTTCTCTTGGTTAAGTTTTCACTCATTCCAATTTGTTCACCTTTAAGCTTCTTGCCTTGACTTAGCAGCTCGATCTTATACTTTCTACTCACAAATTTCAGAATGACAGCCCTCTTTTTGGCGAATTTTCCCTTCGGGAGAAGAAAACAAGACTCCACGTTCTCCAGATCCAGACTAATGCCTTTGCTTTTCAGGAACCTTTCAACCTGGTTTTCCACCGACACATTCCTAGTATCGCCCTCATCATCTTCATTCACGGCAGCTGCATACGACCTAGGTTTAATATCCATTCCAGTCATTATCACATCTCTGTTTTTTGCTTGTTGATCTTGGTCATCAATTTTATCTCCAAGCTCTTTCAAGAGCTGATCATTCTTCACATTCACAGCTTGAAGTACCTTCAATTCGATCATCATTGGCTTCAGACCAGTAGTCATTTTTTCTTCAATTTTTGCATCAATACGCCCAATCCAGTCGTCCATCATCCCAGCCAGCTCAGTTTTCAGCAGTGCTCTCTCCGTCTCCCTCTCACTTTTCAATTCTCTCAGCAAGTCTGCCAACTGTTTTTTCATCTCTTCCGCATAATCTTTGTCCTCCTCCTTCCCCTTATCAGTGGTTTTTCCTTTTTTGGACATCTCCAAAGATTATCAGAGATTTTTAAGGTTGTGAATCTGAGTTCTCCGCTGCTCACGGTAATAGCTCTTAACCCACGGCAAGCCGGAAGTTGGATGATTATTGCAATTTTTTGTGGTCACAGTTAGTGACCCTTATTTTTTCATTAAAAATAATATATGTTTACTCTGCTGTGTTGATTTACATCTTTGAAATTTCATTTATAGCCAATTTTCCAGTCAATACAGTTTAGAAATGTCAAACTGCCATTTTATTTACTTACATCATGTTTTTATTATGCTTTGGTTACACAATGCGGAAAATCACACACGACTTATTGCTGCTCCTGCGCTTCGTTCCGACCATCACATCTGATGTGCAGAAAATCTTATAATAATTTCCCTTGATGCCAGCACAGGAAGTGTATTCTTTGAATGTCAACTGAATGCTTACAGAATGCATCTTAGTTGAATTGCTCCACATATTATGTATGAACCTCAGAATCTATTTAATTTTTTGAAAAAAAAAATGTTTTATGTTTTATTATGTTACACAGGGAATTCAGTGATCCCAAAAATACATATCTTACATTATGTAAACCAAGGACATAAGGAAAAACTTTGAAAATATTGCTTTAGATCCGGAGTTCTCCGGTTATCCTCCCAGACAAGACGGCAGGTTTGATGACAGGAAAAGATTCAAGATTCAAGATTGCTTTATTGTCATATGCACAACAATTACATAGTAGTCGCTGGCAATGAAATTCTTTAGTCCCGGGCTCCTCCCAACAGTGCAATACAGAGTAGTAGTATAAGTAGTAGTCATTATTAAATGTAATATATTTGCTCGGGGCTCCCGGTCAAACCACAACTAATCTTCCTAACAATGGCGACAACAACACTTTCCTGTAAGATGAAGCTGATGTCGTTTCGTTTCAACCAAACTAAACACGGCATGTGTGAATACACCCTTATTCCCTGTGTGATGAAACTGTCCCTGAGTCTTGTGGTGAGACCGGATGAGGGACCGGAGAGGGCAGTGTGGAGGGCGATGGCGTGGTTGGTGCAGGTTCTATTGTGGGAGTGGTTCACCTTGACAGAGAGTAATAAAAATGAAAATGTAACATTGGACAAAATTGCAAAGTAATTTTAGTTTAGTAATTGGTATTACTAAACAGCTAAAAAGATTTAACTTTATCTTCTACCGATCATGCATTTATGGACACTTATAATCTAACAGGTTACATATAAGAGAAGTTATGCTCCTTCTCCTATGAGAGATGTTATTGCAAAAAAACAGTAGGTGTCACAATCACATGTCTACTCACCACGACCTCTGCTGCGTTGCATCTGCAAAAGTTCTTCTGTTGATGGTGCAGGGACACCACTGAGCGTCCCAAGTCGTCTGGGGTCATCTGGTCTCAGAGTTCGTTTGCGAGGCATGCCCTTCCCTGCCGCCAGCTGGTTCAACTTGCAGCGTAGGATGGCACTCTGGAGGTCTTTTATGTAGCCATAACTCTTTTTCACCTTCTTGATGTACAGACTGAAGCCACCGCTTTTCTTGTTGTACATTTTGTGGTAGCTGACAGAGGACACAAAAAGTACAGTTACAAACAAATAAATATGTGGTAAGTTGCTATTAGATGTGTTTCACTTTATAAGGAGAATAATCAAAAGATATATAGACTATCAAGGAACAACATAGTATTATATATGTATTATATAGTGTGTATTTTGAATTCCTCTAATAATAAATGTTCAAACAGACTTCAGACTTAAACTCATTGTCATTGTACCCTCAACAACTATGTCACACCCAGTGGTGAATAAAAATTCATTATGACATGAGGTGGTAGGCCCTGTCAGCGGTCTACTGACTTTTTAGAGTGCAGCATGAAGTGCTGTAAAATGAAAATTGAATACTCCACATGTTCCTACTTTATACTGTTACTTATATTACAGTTATAATCAAAGCATTCAGTTCTCGACCCAGTAAACAACATGCAGTGTGTCTGATTGGCATGAAGGGGGAAAGGCTCAGACTTTCTGAAAGGGAAGTGATTGACTCAACAGGTGGGGAGGGGTCAACGCATAAGACACAAGACAATAGACAAGGCGTCGCCTGTCTGGAAGCTATAGAATAAGCTTTCATTAGATTGAAAGGAGTGCTGAGTATATGGGGGGGGGGGGGGTGGGAGTGAAGGTGGGGTGACAAAACAGACGTAATAGTGTATTGCTATAGAAAAGGTGTTACCTGGAAGAAAAGGTACTGGGGGAGAAACCAGTGGCAGTTGATTATGCAAATGACACCAAAGGAGGGGTAACCCCCACCACCATACAGACACTGTACTTCAGCATGACCAGTCGGTTGGTGGGCCCCTTCAATGTGGAAAAGCTAAAATCCGACTATAATCACTACTAGGGGCTATACCTTCCAAAAACACAATAGCACAGCTGTGCAATCTTATTTATTGCAAATGCCACACCTATAATTGACTGACGTAAAGGTTTTGGTTTTGCTGTGATTTTTTTGACCAGCAAACAATTACACACTAAATCTGCTGATTATCTCTTCACGGGGGAGTCAGAATTATGAATTTTTGTGTTTTGAACATCAACATACCTGTATTTGCCATCTGCCTTCACGTAGTAGGGTCGTCTGCAGTGCTCATTGTAGTCCAGGGCAGCTAAGAGTGTTCGGGCCTCATGCACCGGGGGTATGAAGGAGTGTCTTTTTGATGCGTACATCAGAAGGTGTGCATGGAAACACTCCAGGTCACCAGTGGACCTGGCATCAGAGAGGGAGGATAAAATTACTATATGAATGGTTAACTTCAACAAAAACGATTATTATTAAATAGTAATGTAGTTTCAATCTATTATCCCAAAGTACCCAAGGGCTGCATTTCTTGACATTCTGTAGAAGGCCATTGTTGTATGTACTGTACAAAAATAAATGTTACTAGTACAACACATCTAAAAAAAAAAGGTTATTATATTGAAGGCTGACTCATTACCTAAAGGCCAAGTACTTTGAAATGGTCTTCGACCACCTCCTGTCCATCATCAGTTCTGCGAGTTTCTTGTGTGCGATGGTCCCATAAGGAATCAGCTCCTTGTTGCTCTCTTCATCCAATATGTCATGCTTACAGGAGCCAAATCCCCACTGGTGTTGTCCGCTGACATGGTGGAGCAATCCTTCCCACAAGTCCTGATTAGGCAAATAAAAATGAATATGTAATTGTTATGATGTATAATTTGAAAACATAGACAATACATTTACTTATACAAATTACAGTGAAAAACATACCAAGAAATCCTCCATTGTATCTGCTTCCTTGCAGCAGTACCAAAAATGGTTGCATATCTCCTTCTTCCACCCAAGTATTGGCGAGCATCCTTTTTGGAGGCCGACCTAGAAATTGAAAAACAGAGAATGATTTTGCTTCAGAAAGATAACTAACAAATATGACATTTCTAAAATATTTTTTAAAACAAATACAGTAATCCATCTTTACATAGCAGTAACTTACAGCTTGGAGTTTTTTGCCAAGATTCTTTGCTCCGTGCCACATGTCCAATGTGTGCCTGACGCCACTGTCCTTGTACAGTCCTTTGTTTTGGTCTAGATAGGGAAAATAGTGATTACAAAACTACACAGTACAGTATCTCAGTACAATTGCCAACTGTTTTGCTGTCATTTGTTTTTTCTTCCAATAATTCTAAAAATCATGCATTATTTTACAAACGCCAAATAGATGTATCTACAGAAGCACTTACTGAATAGGGCCGATATTTGGCTGTGTGCATCAGTGCAGAACTCAATGACATCAAGATCTTGCTTCAGCGTGTCCAATGTCTTTATGAAGGCCACCTTCTCCATGTTTGTCGATTTCCGCGCAGTCTCACGCTTGTCAATATTCACCACGTTGATTATTTGGCTTGTGGCATTGTCCATGGCAGTGTACGTACAGTACTGCGCGCAGAATCCTGGACTGTCCATCCTTCCATCTCCTTAAAACCAAATATGAGGATGATAAATAAGTTTGTGCAATAAAATGCATGAAAAATTTGGATGTGTCTTGCATAATTGTTTATGTTCTTAGTTGACTACTTATGTTCTTAGTTGACTATGGGTGTGTTTATGAATGTCTGTGTGTGTGTGTGTGTGTGTGTGTGTGTGTGTGTGTGTGTGTGTGTGTGTGTGTGTGTGTGTGTTAGTGAAACAAACCTAGAACGACAGTTGGTCCTAATGTCTTCACATTGGCAATCACTGTGGCTCTTCTTGCATTCCAGAACGCCTTTATAGTGTCCACACAGTAGTTGTCTTGGATGTCGCAAAAGTATCTGTCATTGATCATCCCCATATTCATGAAGTTGAAAAGCATTTTCACCTTTGTGTAGTTGCTGCCTGTGAGCAAAATGTTGGTGGCCATTAGAAAGTCTCCTAACTGACTCCCAAATTTTAAAGTTGGTTGGGAAGCCCACCGCCACACGACATGACCTTGAGGACACAGCTGAAAAAGGGGCAGGAGAGAAAATACATGGCAAAATTTAAATAAGTGAAGTAATATAAAACAATGATAATATTTCGCATTAAAAAATAAATTACATGTGTTACCAAAACATGACTTACCCATTCAATGATGGCAGCTGTGACCCTTGACTTTATGTTGATCTCAAAAGGTCCATTTGCCTGACATTTTGTTTGGGTGATGGGGTCCTTCGCTTTGCACGTATCTACTGGCAAAGCGACATACTCACAAAGCTGCCTCAGACAGTCATGGTAAGCAATAGAAGCTGGTTTGCCAATTATATCTTCTTCCACCTCAACAGCGATCTCAGCTCTATTTGGTCGTCTTTTTTGCCTTTTTGGTGGAAGATGGTGTGCCTCTTGCTCTTGCTCCAGCACAGAGAGATCTTCTTCATGATCATCTTGATCTGTGTCGTCTCCCGCATCATGCACAGTGTCTTCCATGTTGACTGATGGACATTCTTGAAGGATGAACCCAGTATTCAGAGATCTGCCTTTGCTGTAAAAATGTAAGAATAATGTTTCAAATTATTAATAATACTAATAATCGAAATATGACATCAGGTCAAATAAATGTCATGACAGGTTGGTTATGAAGATTGGTAATAACCATACCACACACGCAAACGAGGCACGTAATCTGGGTCGTCGTCGCTGTCATCGTAGTCAGAGTCTTCCTCTGCAGTGTCCTCCTCTTCCGGCAGCAACTCTGATTGCGCCTCCATGTCTGGATGCCAAGAAGGATCGTATTCATCCTCATCATCCTCTTCAGCATAGTCAAGGCTGATGACAGACAACCCCAGTTACATTATGTTACACATTTACAGAAATAATAAACCAGAAAATATCATGAAAAGTCTCATCTTCTGTCCTTGAAAACACTTACATAGAGTTTGTAATATCATTGAATTCGTCCTCATTGATGTCACCCAATCTTTCATGTGCTGATGTAACACTGCATTTAGGAAATCAGAAAGAGAAGTCAGTGTTACGTAATTCTAAGTTTGGATGAGTGAATAAAATGTCTGTTCACTTTAAAAAGATGTTATTTTTAAACATTTGATAACTGTACCTTGTTTGTATTGTGTGAAGTGAGGTCTCTGGTGAGCAGCTGTGCAAAGCCTCCACTCCATGAACAGAGAAATCCTCCTCTCTACAGATGTATACCGGAAAAAAATAATGGGCATTTTTCACAACATTAGATACGTTGCTGTTGTTACCACACTGCACATGAGTAGAGATGATTTATAGTGTTCTGGAAACATCAGTTACATTTCTCATGTTCTGATGGGGGTAGGGAAACTGTTTAGCATAAGCTCTAGGCTTGATTACACACCAATAACGTATCACTTTTAACAATTTACTTGTTCACGTCATCATCGCAAAACAAAAAAACATGTGTGATCCAAGTTGATGGGCAGACGATAACATTAACAAACAAGGCTTACCGTTCTGAAATTGATTCTGCAATGGTGGACAATACTGGCGGAGGAGGCCTCTTAAAACCACGTCTTATTGGCGTCGACGTTGTATTTCCGTAACTAAAACACGAACACACACACACACACAAATATTAACGTGAGTTGGCGGGTTGTAGCAGAAAGTTAAATTATGATAAACTGTGCGTACTGAACATGGAAACAGCGACAAACACGGATATGATATCACGTAGCCTACTATGATTTACACACATGGACAGTTAGCACCCTGCTAACTGCTGCCTTCGGTGTATGAATGTGTGTGTCAATGAGCCAAAACAATTTAAAGCACACTAGTGCTGTGTGAAACGGTGAGGAAGACTGTAAGCGGAGAATATGTCTTTATTTCCCGAGCAAACTGCCTCATTAGCTGGAGCTAACGGTAGGTCCGTTAGCATTATGCTATACGTGATCCGGTAAGTGGCTGCAACAAATGGTCAATCGTAAGGTTATATGAGGTTGTAGGTTAGGTTATGCAAAATAAAAAATACCTTTCCAGCAGGAACTCCGCCACCATTTCGTCCGTTGTTAGCTCGGGCTGCTGCTTCATAAATTCCCTCCATTTCACAAAAGCAGACCCGATGTTAATCCTAGTTTTTCCTCTTGCAGCATCAAGCTCCTTCTTTCTTGTGGCCTTTTCTGCTAAACTTGTCGGTTTTTCCTTCGGAGCGGCTGGTTCAGTACGCCGTGATCCACTTTGGTCTTCCATGTTCAGTCGCTACTCGCTACTGTCTGCCGTAGAATCAAAACAAACCCTCTACTTGAGGACGCGCCTTGATGACGCGCGCAGAATGCGCCATACAGAAGCAGGGATAACAGACAGGTCTGTCGGCCAATCAAATCGTTCGGTCCGAACGATTTGATTGGTTGTAGTTTTCACCTAATATTATGAGACTGAAATAATTGTTTCTTTTTATTCCTGGTGGGTCTACCATGCATTTTAGAGTGTAAAAACCTTATTTATACCATTTTAAAGTCATTTAAAATAAGTGTAAAAACCATACAAAGGTAAGAATAGCTTTAATAACGTGCATAAAGTAGGCCTATATAGCTATAGCTTATTACAGACATCGGGAAACTCCATGCACTTACTCACAAGGGCAACTCAGGGAAAGCACATTTCAACCGTGGAATGATACTGCGGCAACTTGCACGCTCACACAACAGAGAAAGAAAAAGAAACTTCACTAAACAGGCGCTCCGGCTGACTGATGTTATTTTAAACAGCGTTATTCCCAACATTGCCTTCTAGTGGGGTGGAAGAGGTTGTGGCTGGGGCTAACTTCAATTTATTAGCCCGTGCAAGTTCTTGAACTGCTCTCTTGCGCTGCTTGGCAATGTGCCTCTTTCTGGCCAGATTCTCTGCCTGTACCACCTGCTTCCTTATATCTGCCGCAGTAGATATTGTGGGTGCACACTGGAGCTCCATCTTCCTCTGTCTGGCTTTCTGCAGCTTGAGGAGTCGCTGGGCCTTGTCCCTTGTTCCGGCTGTGTTAATGTGTCTGCAAAGACTTTTGTCGACTGCACCATATTTGGCATCATCCCTTGTGAACATTTCAACTGCGCTCTGCTTTCTTGACAGTAAAGTGTACTTTACTGTCTGGATGGCCAAGAAAGTGGAAATGCTCATGCTGGTGGATCGTGGGTCGATGATGTCCCCAAAAGGTTGAAAGACGACTCCACCATGGGTCCATGCAAAATAGACAGGGCAGCCTTCACTGCTTCACACAGGCCAGGATATTTCCCTGACTGGCAAACGAATCCCCACAACATTGTCGCCCTCTTTAAAAGGGGGGAGGGAGTTGTCCACGTTGTACCCCAAAATCTCCCTGTGTGTGTCAGCAGCAAGTGGGACATTAATGATGTCAGCCTGCTCAGTTATATCCCACACTGCGAGTGCCCTCTTACGACCGGATCCAGGGCAGACAGACACTGCAGGGTCTTGCTCCGCAATGGCAGCTTCTTTTGCAAGTACTTCGCACATGCACTGTATGCGCTTGATACCTTCAAGAGGAATGGCATCAGCAGCTGAAACAGATATCAACAATAGTAAGCACAAAGACACTACAGTACATGTAATTATACCACTCTGGCAGAGGTTCCAAATAATCCTTCTAATTACATTGTAGGGGGTCAAACCTATGGACAACCCTGTGCCGCCACCGTGCGGCCAAAACAATGCAGTACACCCTAACCTATGCAGGTGGGTGTGCCCAAACGCTAGCCTGAAGCCCCACCCCAGATGACCCCGGATGACGCCGGGACTTCAAAAGCGCCCGCGCGGCGTCCATACTTTCTTTCTGGCGGCGGCTCTTAGCTGACCGTATATAGAAACAACAACGTCTGTACAGACCTAGAGGGGCCCTCTTCAGCCCCCAACTAACCACCACGTGTTTTACGAAGACTATCTCCTGCGGCCGCGGTGATACCTAAAACAACAGTGTGAGTTAAAACTGTTCCGTTGGAACGACCAAACTAGGAAACAGGCGGGTTTACCGAGAAACCTGCCTTTGGACCAAGGACGTAAGCCGGTCGAGTTGTCCCCGACCGCAACCACTACACACGAGAAGCAGGCGAGTTTACCTAGAAACTTAGCCTCTCGGACCGCGGACTGGAGCCGATCGAGTTGTCTACGATCGGAAACCCCCCCGCACCAAATCAGCGAGCCCTTTGCCTCTTGCCTGCGATCCGAAGAGACCAGCTTCCCTTTTTGCCACAGGCTCTGGGGCCTGGATTGGATTGCCGCCTCATCAGCTACTGGAAACTAGCTTTCCCACAAGTGAGATTTTGGCATAATAATTACCTGGGCAGATGTTTAGTTTATTATTACTTTTTAAAGTGTGAACAATACTGTTTATTTTCGATTTCTGTGTTTGCTATTTTTGAACAAGCTGTGATCTATCTCCGTTTGTCCTCCCCCTCTCGGAGAGCCAGTCAATTCATTGAACGCTGCAGTGTGGTTTTTAAGTCTGCTGTATCTTTCTTTCTCCCCCCTTTGCGCTCAAGCGTGTTCTTTCCTCCTCTTCCTCTCCTGCACGCACGTACACACACGTTAGATAACCCTTATGGTGGTCTTTATTTGATATTGATGTTAAGATCTTTGATAGAATTCCGTTTAAAAGGGGCGAGTGATTCCGAAATCCCCCGCCCTCAGTCTTCTTCTTCTTGGCCCTTTGTTCTGAAATAGACGCCATTTTGAGTAACAGTGGTAGCTACTTCCCCTACCGGGTGGAATTAGAATAGCCTAGCCGGCAGCCATTTTGTGGCATTAATAACCTGCTTTCGGTCGCCATCTGGTGCCTGTCGCCCTAAGTCACGTGGGAGCTTCCCCCCCGTCCCCTTTCTTGCTTCGCATCGCACACACACACTCACTCACACACACACACACACCCTCACTCACTCACATGTACACACACACACACACCTTCACTCACTCACACACACACACATTGGTTCATGGCTGTATAAATAACAATGTTCTAGACGTTTTCTTTGATTAAGTGTATTTGCTTTATGCGTATAAAACGGATGTTACCTTAAGTTTCATTGTGGTTAAAATAAATGTTCTTATATTGTAACTAGAAGTGTTTGTGATTTATTTGTGTGGATATTATTGGAGTGTCAACAATCAACAAGTAGAAGGATTCTGTAGCCTTCAGTTGTTTATCATATTACCAAATTTATAATAGTAATTCTTTGATTACATTATTATATGGAAATGATCATTGAGACTAGGATTTATTAATGTTGATTCATTTAACTGAACATTAAAGTAATCAATATTTAAGAATAAACCATTGATTAAACGAGACAATTTGCTATTATTTTTCCATTCTTAAAATGAATGGTGGTGCCCCTTTTGAACTTTAATAAACTATTAAAGTATTATTAATCATCAGATTAATTTCTAATAGCAGAATTAATCTGAACCACCTGTACCCGCTACAACATTATTACTTACAGGGTGTCGTGGATGTGCCACTCTAAAATTATCAGCCTGCCTTCCCACGTACATCTCCCTCACAGGAAGCAGTTTGTCTTCTTCCATCTCCAGGGTGACCAGGGTTTTTGGCATTGATGACAGGTGTTCGGCTTTCACAAAACAGGCAAGAAAGTTCGTAAACACTTGCAGCTGTTTGTCATGCAGCTTATGTACCATGGTCTGACTGCCCTGTGAATAAAATATAATGAAATTGTGGTTCAATTAACAAAAATGCACACAAGTTGTGCATAAAAATTACAGCTTTTTTTCTGGAGCCAGCGATCACAGATATTAGTAACACTTGTATCATCAGGTTAAAATTTTCACAAGTGATATTTTTTTATTTTTCTAGTTAAGCGAAAAACTTGATTCCAATTGAAGCATTAATTTCAGTAAAAATATCATAGCAGAAAACAAATGTCTCAAACTTCATCTCACCTGGAACACCATGACATACTCTTTGAGGATTGGCAGCACTCCTGTATAGACACTGTGGTAGCAGATTTTGCATATGATATATCTCTGGACTCAAATGTTGGAATACTTATTAATGCAATAGGAAACATTTGTTATTTTGTATAGACTTATAAAGTGTAATGAAATATATTGCATGTTGGTTAATTGTAAAACTGAAATGTAGATTCCTCAAATGCGTATCCAACAAACCACTCAGACGGGCCACACCTCTCCTATTGTACCATGCTCAGAACTCCCCGGTGCCATCTTCTAAATGTCCCTCCCACCATCCTCCCCTCACTAGAGTAGCCAGCCTGACTATACATTTGAAAGAAGACAATAGGCTCGTTCGACCTCCGTTGTGGCTCGTCTGGAAAGTAGACGAGAGTAGCCGAGTGCAGTCGGGGGAGTGACGAAAATGCCTGACTGAAGCCGGACAGCTCCGAGTCGGAAGTAGCGTCCTTGTTGCGGATGCAGTTCGTTTTCTAGTTTTATTTTGAAGGCCTATTAGAAACATATTCGCAGGAGAGTCACACATGCTACAACCGATTAGAAGCAGAACACAACACAAAGACGAGTAAACACTTTAAAAGCGAGGGGCATTTTCAAAACAAGTAACGAGATATAAGCTAATATCCCCATTCCCCACACATCTTTATCTTTCTTGTTACTTTACTAGAACACCTACTTTTAAGTGATAAAGAATAATTTACAAGAATAATTTACAAATCCAAATAAAGGAGGTTTAGTATTTCTCCCTTCACATAGGCTAACGAATATGATCGGCCTAAATAAAGAAGGTCTAAGAAAAGATCCCTTATTATTATTGTAGAGATGGATATGATGAACTGTATTATGATGTGTAACAAACAAACTACTTGTTGTAGTTTTGGTCTGGCTTTGCGACACTACATGTAAAATACAATCCCCAGACCATTTAGATCACTTGAAATAAGCCTATGATTTAATCTTAATGGTATAAAAATCACTTCACCAAGATCTTATGTGACTCAAGTTTGTGTTCACTTTTAAATATATCTATACAGGAGAGTTACACATCCAAATTATTTCTATGTCAAGGGTTCAGATCAGTGGAGGTTTAACTCTGATCAAGTACATTTCTGCTTAAATGCATATTGTGGCGGCCTAATGATTAAACATAAATTAAAATCAAAAAGAATGGATCGTAATTTAATTTTGAGCGGTGATGTCAGACTTTTGCCTAACCAATTGGGGAAACGCATCAAAGGCACGAGGTTTAAACTCCCAATTAGCGCTCAGCTCCGCCTGTCAACAAGACGTTTCCCATCAAACATTTCGCTCCCGCAGCCCGTGGGGAGCAACTGCAGCGACTTGCTCCAGTGTCTGTGTCCGTCTTGATACCGCGGGACTTCAAAGTCTCAAGCAGCCGAGCCGCAGCCAGCCACGGGTGCAAGTGGGACAAAAAGTCTAACCATAATGCAGTGCGCTCAGCAAGACGAGCGTCATAATTGCGCAGGTCTTAGCAAGACGGCGACAGGTCGAACGAGCCTAATGTTCCTGCAGACAGCCTCCTGCTGTTCTGGGTCAGCCTGCCCACCCACGATTATAATAAGAATGTATATCTCAAACCTGTCCTCCTGTCTCCCCCTCCCTTCTCCCACCCCGCCTACCAGTCTCCCACCCCTGCCTGTTTATTATGTATATTATGTCTGCCTCTCAGCCTGTCTCCCCTCCGAACCACTGTTAGACGCCTCCCCCCTGGGGGGCAAATCTCCCTTAAATACATGACGATTTAAGGAAGAATTTGCCACTCCTTGCAACGCACTGACATGTGTTGGAACTAGTGACCACTCCGCGGAGTTTTCTTGCTATTGATTGAAATAAACCTTTTGCTACTACAACGTATCACTGTGCATTGATTTTCTCACCACAACACTTAGATGCAGTTCAGTTGTAGTGGCCTCATGTCACACTTTCTGAACTACCCTCCTTCCGGTCCTTTCCCAGATGTGTCATTGCTGAAAAAAATAAAACAAGGGATGAGTTAAAAAACGAAGACAAAGCTCGACACAAAATCTTAAAACATTATTTGATAAGCATGTGGGCAATCAAAGAACCAAGAAGAAACAACTGATGAATTACCTTTTTTGCTGAGGTCCTCATGAAAGGCCCGAATCGCCGCCTGTGCCTTTTCACTCATGTGTTAATCGGAAAACAGCTGATTCAGGGGTCTTTGTAAAGGGCCTTGTCCTCCTTGTTCATGAATCCAAAGTATAGGACTTTGTAGGCAGGGAGAAGCCTCTGTGTGCTTATAGCCACGTCGTCAGAGGGGGCCTTAACGATCTGGGGGCCTCATTCAAGACCTAGTGTGGGGCCCCCCACTTTTTTTTAATTAAAAAATAATAATAATAATAAAAAAAATCTTATTTTGATTTAATTTTTTTGATAGGCTACATATCTCTTGTGAATGCTGTGCATGCTGCCCGCAAAAAGAAAGCAAATTGTAGAATCCAGTTGGTTCGTAGACGGTTTATGAGATGATGGGCCACTGGGTGCAGACTCTTAAAGGGCCCCCCCACTCCTACCTATCCAGTCAGGTACACTGACTTTTCTGCACAGATACATACAATTAATGGTGAAAACATATTAAGGAAGTCAGTAGGCTCGTTTGACCTGTCGCCGTCTTGCTAAGACCTGCGCAATTATGACGCTCGTCTTGCTGAGCGCACTGCATTATGGTTAGACTTTTTGTCCCACTTGCACCCGTGGCTGGCTGCGGCTCGGCTGCTTGAGACTTTGAAGTCCTGCGGTATCAAGACGGACACAGACACTGGAGCAAGCAGGAGCGAAATGTCTGATGGGAAACGTCTTGCTGACAGGCGGAGCTGAGCGCTAATTGGGAGTTTAAACCTCGTGCCTTTGATGCGTTTCCCCAATTGGTTAGGCAAAAGTCTGACATCACTGCTCAAAATTAAATTACGATCCATTCTTTTTGATTTTAATTTATGTTTAATCATTAGGCCGCCACAATATGCATTTAAGCAGAAATGTACTTGATCAGAGTTAAACCTCCACTGATCTGAACCCTTGACATAGAAATAATTTGGATGTGTAACTCTCCTGTATAGATATATTTAAAAGTGAACACAAACTTGAGTCACATAAGATCTTGGTGAAGTTATTTGTATGCCATTAAGATTAAATCATAGGCTTATTTCAAGTGATCTAAATGGTCTGGGGATTGTATTTTACATGTAGTGTCGCAAAGCCAGACCAAAACTACAACAAGTAGTTTGTTTGTTTGTTACACATCATAATACAGTTCATCATATCCATCTCTACAATAATAATAAGGGATCTTTTCTTAGACCTTCTTTATTTAGGCCGATCATATTCGTTATGTGAAGGGAGAAATACTAAACCTCCTTTATTTGGATTTGTAAATTATTCTTGTAAATTATTCTTTATCACTTAAAAGTAGGTGTTCTAGTAAAGTAACAAGAAAGATAAAGATGTGTGGGGAATGGGGATATTAGCTTATATCTCGTTTCTTGTTTTGAAAATGCCCCTCGCTTTTAAAGTGTTTACTCGTCTTTGTGTTGTGTTCTGCTTCTAATCGGTTGTAGCATGTGTGACTCTCCTGCGAATATGTTTCTAATAGGCCTTCAAAATAAAACTAGAAAACGAACTGCATCCGCAACAAGGACGCTACTTCCGACTCGGAGCTGTCCGGCTTCAGTCAGGCATTTTCGTCACTCCCCCGACTGCACTCGGCTACTCTCGTCTACTTTCCAGACGAGCCACAACGGAGGTCGAACGAGCCTATTGTTTCTTAAAGGATATAGGGATAGTGTGGGAGGGACCCTGGTCCTTGTTGGGGGGTCCCCCCCCGAAGAAAATTTGTGCCTTTTGAATTGAAACGCATCAATCTGGTAGCCTGGTGCTACCAGACCATCGTACTTCATTTCATTTGTACAGAAGGTCTGGCAGTGCTGTAATTGGCAAACGTTCACTCACTTGGAGGCGGGTGTCTGTCGAAGTTTAAAACTATTGGATCTGCCCAGTGCCACTCTGGATTAGCCAACCAATCGCATCACGTTTGGTCGTCACGTGTGTCATGAGCCGGCTTTTGACGGTGCGTTCCAGTTGGACAGGAAACTCGGAAATTTCCGACTTCACTACATATTGTAGTCTATGAATCTAGCAACAGTAACTTGTTAGAGCCTAACGTTTAGTTATTTGGACGAGAAAGGTTTTAGGCGTCCATACTTTCGCGAGCAGATGCACTGGAACACAGACAGGTCGGAACTCGGAACTACCAAGTCGGAAATCTCCTTCTTCCGAGTATAAAGGAACGCAGCATTCAACTGAGCCACTCGCTCTGTTCGCTGATTGGACACTCAGAAATCTGATTCGAGCAGGATCCCACTGATACACTCCATCACCAGACTGACTACTGAAGGGAAAATTAAATTTGGCCGGAAGTAGGAGGGCGGGCGGAGCCAGGCTATCAATCTGGTGCACTTTGAGGGAAAAATTTAGAGGCTATATCAAATCCAGAGATGCAGAAGGAACATTATTTTTCAGATTTTTCTTAATCAGGCAGCACTCTTTACTCTGCAACTGTAAAAACAGTAGATTGGTCTACAGCAGGGGTCACCAACCTTTTTGAACCTGAGGGCTACTTTATGAGTCATACGAAGGGCACCCAGTTTGATACACTCTTCTGAAACAACAAATGTGTTCAGTTTGCCTTAAGTTATAAATTATTATTAATGATTAAAGATATTCATCTATGTGAAGACACTGATCATGTTAATGATTTCTCACAATAATGATCAACAATGACTTAAAAAAGGTAGGAAACAGATTATTATGCTATTTTTGGAACAGGCCTGCGGGCGCCTCACATGGTCCTTGCGGGATACCTGGTGCCCGCGGGCACTGTGTTGGTGACCCCTGGTCTACAGACTCATGTTCTATGATGGAGAGACTAATTTCAACAGATACAGGGTGGATAGCTACTTTTTAAGAACAGTATAGAATTTACACATATACGTAAATCTTATTCCTGTATGTGTGTGGGGGCCCTAAAGGCTCATAATGAAGCCCCTTAGACAGAGCTACTAATGCTGTTTTCTTATGCTTTTGTATTTCTCCCCTACTAGTTGAGGGGCCCATGATGATTTCTTTCCTTATATTTAGGCTTATTCCTTTTTGGACCCTGTTATTGACATGAGTGACTGAGCTCTTTGACAACGCGACATGAAAAGTTACTATCAGTATATCTGGCTCTGGTAGCATGCTCAAGAATTATTTATCAAAAAAAATAAAATAAAAAATGTTGGGGGGTGGGTTGGGGGCCCCCCAGAAGGCGGGGCCCCATTCAATTGAATGGGTTGAAACATAGCTAAGGCCGCTACTGACGTCGTATGCCGATAGCCAGCGGTGCTGAACAAACCTTTTAGGGGCTGAACCAGGAATGCTCAAGAAGTCACATACCTCTCTGAGGTAGGTCAACTGACAAAAAGACATTGGAAAACATTTGTTAGGATCACAGAGGTCATATAACAATAGCACATGATAGTTAATGGTCACTTATGTTCTTAAGGAAAACCTTGACTGAGTTAACACAACATTATATTTGTGACAAGAATTTCTCTGCTAAATAGGACAGTTGAGCATAAAAGCAAATATGAAGGAAATTGAATATTAACTAACCTGGTCTGAGGCCCATTGATGATCTGCATGCAGGTCACTGAACAGCCCTTCCAGATAGCTGCTGAAAGGAGCTGCAAAAACCTTAGCAGCATTGTGAATGTGGTGGCAACTATCACCGTCGATGTCAAGTAGGGTTGGGCAGTGGTTCTGCCGCACTCTGGTTTCCAACCCTGTATTGCTGCCCCTCATGACAGTGCAGGAGTCCATCTGCATGCTTATTAGGTTTGACCATGGGATGCTGTTTTCTTCAAAGAACTTGACCAACAACATTTCCAACTTCAAAGCGCTAGCTTTCACCACTTCCAGAGAGCCCAGATGTTCCACATCAACCGTATTCCGGTCAGTGTTATAGTAGCTTACTAATATCGAAAGCACTTTTTTGTAACTGTTGGTAGTACTTTCATCAAGGTTCAGTGAGAATGGGTATTTCTGCACATTGCTAAAAATACGTTGGGAAAACGTATGGCCCATTCCATGCACCATTTTGTAGGCTGCCAATGTGCGCGACAGCTTTATTCCGCTCAGTGCTACTTTGTCAGCAGCTAGAGCCTGGGCCAGCTTCACCATCACGGGTGCAAAGCTAAACGGCAGGGAATGTTCAGCCAGAGTTGCGAGAACCATAGCCTGGAAAAAAAATAGTAATTTGATTTTCATATCTCAAACAATGTGACTGTATGGTCTTAATATTAATGAAGTTCAATTGTTACTGTAAAGCTGTCAGAAGTATAGCCTATCTTGTATTTGCAATTAAAATGCATAAACCTAGTTCATTTATTTGAATCAAACTGATCATCTATACTGGCCAAAGTAGCCTATCTAGCTGTTATTTTGCTGCGTTATCTACACACACCTCTGCATTTGCAACCCGCTGAGCTGAAGGGACAGGCACCCTAACTCTCTCCCTCATGACTTCTGGGCCCTTGGGAGCAACTGCACTTGGGACTGTTGGGACTGGATGTACACTGGCTGTTGTCATGATAGTGTAGACCTTTTGCGTGTGCACCTCTGTCTGGCAGTGTGCAGAGAGGGCATGTGAGCCCTTGTTGCCGTAGTTGATTTCCTTGGAACAGAGACTGCATCTGGCATACCCTGCCTTGTCAATTTTTTTTAAATACTGTGATAGCGAGAAGCTGTGCTGCACTCCTTTCACCTCTGTTTTGGCCTCGATCTTTAGTCAGGCCCAGCTCCATCTACACCTTATCCCTGCATTAAGCTGTGCTACATAAATAGCATCTTCCTCCTTATAGTCTACTTGCCAGCCCATAGGGCCCCATTGTGAACCCAGACATGTTGAGTACCCTAAAGTTTTATGTTAGAAATGTAAAGTATTGGTCCCCAGTAGGTAGAAACTGCCAGATGCTAACTTGCATGTGTTGGGCAATTAGCGTAGCATAGCATAATTAGCATAATTACCATATTGACAATATTTCAGCAACTGCTTTGCCGATTTGGACAATATTGGAGTGGTTGTGGGGGTTATTGAGGATGATAAATCCATTTCTGACATTTTCAAAATTCAACATGGCCGTTAAAACCAGAAGTGGCCATATTTCCACTGAAGGTGGGACGATTTTGATGAATTTGGAGTCTATTTTCCGGGTTATTTATATGCTTAATACATTGGCTATCACAACAACCTTTGTGCTAATATGATTCAGGAAAACCTAGTTAATTCCTATCCAGATCCATAGTTAGCTAGCTAGCTAGCTAGCTAGTTAGCACATTAGCTAGCATGCTAAGTTAAAGCAGAAGTAAGCAATTTGATTATTTTAGCTTTCTGGGGCGACCGTGGCTCAGGTGGTTAAGCGGGTTGGCCAATGATCCAAGGGTTAGCGGTTCGATCCCCGCTCTGCCACCTGTGTCATGGTTGTTGTGTCCTTGGGCAAGACACTTCACCCTCCTTGCCTGGTGTGAATGTGTATGACTGCTGTATGCCACGCTTCCGTCAGTCTGCCCCAGGGCAGCTGTGGCTACTATGGTAGTTTACCACCACCAGTATGACTGTGTCTGAATGAATGGAACCTGGAACCCTGTAAAGCGTCTTTGAGTGCCTTGAAAAGTGCTATATAAATTCAATCCATTATTTCTTCCTGTCATGTCGTCCCTACAAACATTTTACTGTCGCGGAACTCTCACGTCACATCAGGTGTCGGGGCAGGATCAGTGTTGCCAACTTAGCGATTTTGTCGCTAGATTTAGCGACTTTTCAGACCCCTTTGGCGACTTTTTTTCAAAAAAGCGACAAGCGACAAATCTAGCTTCTTTTCTGGAGTTATTGGCGATTTTTGGCGACTTTTTGAGGTGAAAACACGTATCGCTATGACTCTTCACAACGAGCAGCGGGTGCCTGCGTGGCCCCTCCCTTCCCCGTTTCCAAGCACTTACAGGCGGCCTCATTCCTCGCGCAGAAGTCCCTCCCAGCTCGGCTCAGCATCCAAGCTGCAAATGAATCCGCGTCCCGCGGTCAGAGCAGGAGATAGGCTACACCTCTCCGCTCGTGTTCCGTTAGCATCACTATTAGCAGTTAGAAGCTTTTCCCACCTCTTCTACAGTCTACGAGTAGTGCAATTAAAAATGTTATGCAGTGCTTTTTTAAACCATGAGCATGTATGATTACTGCTAAACTTAACATTACCACGTTGGTTGTTTATGCGATTGTCACGTTCATAACACTAGAACCTCATATTCAAATATTACTGTATAAAACCCCTGTCTACAGATATGCAAATTAGGCGATGACGTCATCTACAAATATGCAAATTAGGCGATGACGTCATCTGGCGACTTCTAGCGACTTTTTGGACAGCCAATAGCGACTTTCCTTACTGAAGAGTTGGCAACACTGGGCAGGATTATTCCGACCAACCAGATCAACTACAATTTACACTGGAAAAAGTTTTTCAAGCCGTACTTCATCTGATTATTGTTTTGTAATTCGATTCAAATAACCGTTTTTTGTTTTATTTTTAAAATAATTTGTTTTTATTTCGAAATACTGTTAAATATAGATATTTTTAATTAAGAGCTCAATTAATAAATATCCATTTGGACAAATGTAAAATTATAAGGTTGTGTATTCAGATGATTAATAATTAGTCAATCAATCCAAATAAACATTATTTGTTTTCTTTTAAAATACTGTTAAGTATAAATATATTTGATTAGGAACTCAACTAAGAAATACTTGTTACCTGAGGCAATCAAGTTCCATCAGATACATTCTAGTAAGTTAAATCAACAATAATGCTGCAGTGTTTAGTAACCTGTTAATTGTATACAATATATTGTCTCTATACTGACTTTCTCTTGTAGATAAGTGTAGTTTGTAACATTACACTAGGTGTTCGCTAGCTAAATTTGCACAAGGTACCACGGTTGGAGTTAATACGCCTCAATGTCTAACCTGTTCCAAAAATAACCACAAGTTAGTATGAATACATTTGACACATGGCTTATTTTATATGGGTAATTAACTTGAGATTCACTGTAATAATACAAAGACCATAGAAGCGTGAAATGTTTATTTTTGCCGCCGCCGGCAAACTCGCTGGTGTTCGCTTCTCTCGCTCTTCCCTGTGGCTCTCTGGGCTCGCATGAATTGGCAACTCACTCGCTCCCCCCGCCCCCTCTTCCATCCTGAGTCTCAGGGTTGCCGCGGATCTTGAAAAGCATTAAAAGTCATTAAATTTAAGTTTCAATATTCAAGGCCTTAAATGTCTTGAAAAGTCTGGAATTATTGGGTGGGCGGCATTAAATTTAATCGGGGGCAGAATTAATGAGCTTGCCTTATTTTTTATTTTTTTTCTAGTTTTCTAGTTTAATTGTTAGATTTCTATGTTTTTATTTTATCGGTGTTTTATATACTTCAGAGATATCCGGCAAGTCCGACACATACGCTAGAGGCAGTACGGCCGTGTGAGGCTGGGTACCGCATTTAAAACGTAGAAGAAGAATGTGTGTTCCCTGCTTTCGAATTTGAAGTCGGCCGCGGTAGAGCAAAAAAGGAGAGAACGACGCGGCGGAATGCATGCCAAGCTATTATAAATTCAGTGAGAAGTGGAGGGAGGCTGGCTTTTTTCACCCCGCGACCGCGACCACACACTGCCGCTGCTTGTAGGTGCGCAATCACCCGTCCGCTGATGATATAGGTAGGCTACTGACGCAAATCACACAACACGTTGATTGTGTTTAGTAAACATGTTTATTTATCTATATTTATAAATAGCTGCTCATCAGACGTTCCTTCAGGTCGCGTTGACTTGGCGTGAGCTCATGGAGTGAGACGCGGGTCTCGGTCTCTATCTCGCTGCTTGTCTCTCTTTTTGTCACTTTCTTTCTCTCCACTGTGCACGCCACTCCCTTTCTGACGGCTTGATAAAAACTATTGCCGATCCTCCCATCAATCGCAGATAGTAGCCTACGTTTCCTTTGCCAATCGGTACAAACCTATTACCCGCGGTTTATTAACCTGAATGCCTGCAACAATACTGTGAAGAAAAAATTACTTTGCGCAAATTACCGCAGGTCCCGTGAGCATGGATGTAAATCTACAGGTGGCTAGGCCAACATACACATACGATTTTGAAATTGCAAAAACCTCCCTTGACCTGTGGAACCAATTTTTAAATAGTTTCTGCCAGAAGTTCTGAAAAAGAAAGTTAATGGACTAAATTTGTTATTTATTGAATAAGGAATTAAAATATGAAGAACATTCGGATTATTCTTCCCCAAAAAATATCCAATTTTTAATTTAGCCTAATTAAAATATTGTATGCTGCACCTAACACATATTTTCTAAATTGATTAAACTGTTCTTGTTACTCGATTAATCAGAAAATGTAAACCAATTGATACAGTTCTATAACTGGTTGAAAAGGTGGTAATGATGGGTTTTCAGGTTTCCTTTACAGTGATCTTATATGTATTTGATGGTAAATGCAGGGGGACATTGTCTTCATTCAGACTGCTGAATTTATTTTTATTTTCTGTAATTAGACAGCAGTTGTTAGCTAAAGTGCATTGAATATTTGTTAGTCAGATTTAATGCAACCCTTTACGGAGTATACTGTAGTGTAGTTTGTCGATTTCTGTTACCGCGGTATTGGTATTATTTTTTCATTTTAGAGGTCTTAAAAAGGTCTTAAATGTCTTTAAATTTGAACTTTATGTGCAGATACCATGGAGTCTACTGGGCTCATACCTGTGACGTAGTCTGCAGTGCGCGCTGTTTGTGTGTTTACTTAGCTTAGCTTTTACCGCTACCTGAAAACAACGAGGGAGAAAAAATGACGAGACGGCCTCTTATGACAGGCAAACGAACGGGGGAGGGACCGCCGTACACTGCCTGCTTTATAGGTCCATGCTTAATATATGAGAGGTAGTCTACACAGGCAAACGAGCGCCGGAGGGCGGACGATTACTCTGACTTCACGGAGAGTTTTTGGTCCGACGTCACACAACCACGTCAGCATATTTATTATCTTATAAAAGGTCCATGGCAGCACCAAGGGAGGTGCACACTGTTTATTATGAACAATTAACTAAAAGTCTATGAAAAGTAAATGTGCCTGTATTTTTTATAAAATAAGACATACTATTATGGAGCAAAACCTGTTCATGTAAAGTGATGCTATATTTCCAAACAAAATAGTGCTGGATCCATCATGTGGGAGTAGTGAAGGATGTGGAATAATCAATAAAATGCACAAACTCTTTGTCATGTGCAAGTTTCAAATTGTTCCAGTAGAAAGCACTAAAGAACAAGATGTTGTTTCATGTCATGCATTGTTAGTGCAGAACAGACTCATTTTGCAGGGACTATTTAAATCGTATTACTGGTGTGATGTTATGCTATATATATATATATATATTGCCCTAATGACCAACCCTACCCTTATGCCACATTATACTTACTGTCTTCATTCAGGATACGGACATCGCTACAAAGAGGGAGATTGCACTTAAATGTCTCATTCTTAACATGGGGGAAGCAGTGGAGGACCTCATCAAAGATTTCCTGGTAAGGAGAGATTATTGTAGAGGTGCACACTGCTAGCTATGGCTGTACACTTTATAAGACACAGGATGTATTTTATAGTATAACATGACATGCTCTTATCCAGAGTTACAAAGTAATGAAGTGTGTTAACAAGTCCAGCTTTCAAATATCTCCCACACAGGGAGTAACCAAAAAGCATTTCCAGCAGCATTTAACCCTCATCATGCTGTTAAATGTGCAAATATGTAGGGGTAGACCAAGGCTTGATCAATTCCAGATTTTTTTATTCTAATTCTAATTTATTTTCCAGGTGTCAGAGAAGGAAGAAGCTGAAATGGTTCTTCAGCAGGAAACCATGGCAGTCTATGTCATCAGAGATGCTCAAGCCTTACCTCAAGATATTGGAATCATACTTTAGGGACAACAGGTTCTATCCGAGTTGCCTTCTGTGGCAAATGCTGTTGCCATTCTCATGGGCCTCATTTATGCTCTCAATCTGGAATATCCGAAGACTTTGAAACTGACATTCGAATACATCCAGAAAGTCCTCATGGAGCTGGACCCGAAACGCATGACCAACAAAGTAAAGAGACTGTATGACCAGCTCTACAATAGAGCTTAGTTCAGATTCACACAAACATCCCAGTTGACCAAGTTAGTTGTATCACGTTTGAGTGGCGCCTGTTTTGGAATTATTAAATTCTGAGTTCAGTACATGCAAATTGTTTGAGAGATGACTGTGGAAACAGATTGAACACTATACTGGCATGTGTATATATTTTTTTGTTTTGTAATATGAATATAAGGTTTTGTAATAATATCCATATTGTTTTGTAATGCCAGCTCTAAGTGTCTAAGTTAACACATCCCAGTGGACCAAGTTAGTTATATCACGTTTGAGTGGCGCCTGTTTTGGAATTATTAAGTACTTATTTCAGTAGTAGAAACTAAAGCTTTAAAGAATGTAAGAAAACATGCAAATTGTTTGAGCAATTACTGTAGAAACAGATTGAACACTGCAATGGGATGTGTATTTTTTTTTGGTAATAATATACTATTTTGTAATAATATCCATACTATGTTGGAGTGCCAGCTCTAAGTTACAGTTTAAGGTAAAAATCTCACTTTGAGAATGGATGTGTGGAAATAATGTCTGATGTGAAGGAGGCTAATAAATATTGATATAATTATTGATCTAGTCCATATGTTGGGGGGGGGGTTAGATTATATATTAAGTAATGAATCTTAAATGCGTTTGTTAATTTAATTATTTGGATTTTATTTGAATTTACATTAATTACAATTTTCTTTTAATGAGTATTATTTTTTAATTTAATATATTTTTGATTCGATAAAATGAATAATTTCTAATGCATATTGTTTCTTAAATGAGAAACAATTGTTTGATTACATTTTTATCTTTTTGATTGGATAAAACAAATAATTTCTGATTGATATTTCTTAAATGAAAAACAATTGTTGGAGTAAATCAATATTTTTTTGTTTAGGATTTAACATACAATTTAAATATATTAAAGAATTACTCCCCCGGTGGAAACATGAAGGTTATACAAAGTATATAACTCTATGTAGTATAAATGTGCAAAAAAAAATGAAATCGGTTCATCCTAGCCTGAGAAAAGGCAGAAAGAGTGTTTTTATGTGTTTTTTTTTTTTTTCTATGCTCAAATGCAATAAATCCTCCAACTCCAACAATGCACCGCGCTCGCTCAGCTTGCTGCCCCGCCCCTGTACAATTCACTCCAGCGCGCTCCGGTTCTTCTGCAACAGGCAACTGTTCAGCTGCTGCGACCGCTGCAGCAGCCTCCTCCTCCTCTATTACTCTCAACTCTTCCTCGCTATATTCTGGCTCGAACAAATAGCCCTGGATGTCCGAATCCAACATTAGATTAAAAAATTCCACTTCGGTCATATCCAATTGAACGTTTGCTTCTGCCATGGTCGTAGCGTAGGTTTGAGTCTGTCTGTGTCTGAAATCGCGCACTTCTGTACTTACACTTACTTTTTTGAGTGCACTTTGCGCAAAACCGGAGAGTGTGCCAAAATGCAGTGCACTGTAAGTTCCTCGGTCGTGCACTCAAAACGGTCTAAAACTTGAGTGTGGAGCGATGGACACTTTCCACACTCAACGGCCGCCATCTTGCCTACGTAGCGGAGAGGACGGGACATTAAAATCAAAATAGAGGAGCTTGAAGCAACTGTGGAGTCGGACGCGCTCTACAAAAGTTAAATTACACATTTGTTTTGTTTTTCCGCGACTTATGTGTCTGTTTTGGCTATCGGTAACGCACGCAGAAAAAAATACCACTGAAGAAGAACCGTCAAACTGCAAAGTCGTTTCCGGTAGGTGCGCGACGGCAGTTTGGACAGTGCGCTGTAGAAATGAGAGCACTGCGTCTATAAGTAAGTGTACTGTTGGGATAATAAAGTGCACTCAATGTAAGTGCACTTACGTAAGTGCGCGATTTCAGACACAGTTCGCTTAGCGGGGAAGAAACATGGCGGACATTCTGTTTACATCTCGTGAGGGAGGTCCCGCCCCCCTCATTCCTTATTGGTTGGCAGAAAAATGTGCGGAACTAGTGGGTCTGTAGTCTTCGCGCCTTCTCACACGCAAGCCAGAAATCTTACCGTGACACGTTACGCGTCACGGTAAGATCTATGTGGGGTGGGGGTTGGGGGTGGATTATCAGGACAGCTGGGCCAAGGGAAGACTGAGTCAAGAAAAACCAAATTCCTTACATTATACTAGCCATTTTATAATGATAGAACCCAGGTTCTGTAGCGGTAAAGTAATCCTTTAACTTCATTCAAACAATAAAATTATACTTCGTGCCAAGTTGTATTATTTTGTTTTTATGAACATAGAAAATATCGTTTGAGGCAAGTTATATATTTGTCATTGGCTCAAGTTATGCAATATAGATGTGAACCATTACCCTAGATTTTTTTAATTGGTTCAATGAAAGACTTTTTCCAGTGTAGTGACCGCCATATTTAAAAACAAAGCTACTACAAGACGTAGTCAAAACATAATCCCAGACCGTCGATTTTGATGAATTTGGAGTTGATTTTACAGATCCATAGTTAACTAGCTAGCGAGCTAGTTAGCTCTTTAGCTAGCGTGCTAAGTTATTATGTTGTTTAAGAACTTGTAATGAAATTACAGCAACAACTGAAATGACAATGGACATTAGCTAGCTAGCTTACTAGCAAGCAACTAAAGCAGCAGTTTCAGGTGATTCACCGACTTAAAAGGTTCAGTAAGTGATATGATCCTTTTAGCTAACTTCCTGTCAGTGACTGCAGTTAACATTCCCCTCCCTCGTCCCTACGTCACCACCACATGAACACACAGGCTGTGTCTTGATTCAGGGGTTGCGGTCTATGAAGGCTGCATTTGAAGACCGATTGCGTCATAGCGGCGCGCAAAGGCTGTCCCATTTGCAAGGCTCCGTGCAAGGCTCCTCATATGCAGCCGAGAAATGCAGCCTTCGTTTCACGGTTTTGAAGGCTGCTTCAGATGTATCCTTCGCAGCCCAACGTATCCCATGATTCATTGCGTTTTTTTCAGAGATTGCATAAAATAAAATAAAAAATAACAAAACAGCAACGTGTTGCTCCATCTTCTTAACTTTTATCTTCCTTTCTTTTTTTCTTGTACTTTTTTTTCTTTTCGTCTGGTAGGCAACTTCTTTTTCTTTTTTCCTCCATTGACAGGGCTGTCTCCGTTGGCAGCAATCAGGGTTGCTAGGCAGCACAGGAGCGGCGAGTCGTCACGCAAGGTAACGGCTTGTTACGTAAACCGGAAATGCTCGTAAACGGAGACCTGCGGAGACCGTCCCGTTTAACAAGGCTCGTTGGCCTTAAAACCGGCCTTAAAATCGGCCTTCATAGGCTATAGCCTTCATAGACCGCGAGACTGCGTCCTACCAAGGGTGCAATACCTGAATCAAGACACGGCCACAGCCGTCTTCATCAGATATTGCAGCGATGGAGAGCAGCGAGTCATCGTTCACGGGCACAGAGACCCGCCTCTTTATAGCGTCTCCTGATTGGATAAAAACGAATAGCAGAGTCTCAGAGCTATACATCTGGAAATAGATGGCGGACCATAACAAACAGCTCCTGCTCTTTCCTACAGTAATCACAATCAAAAAGGTACTATAGATGGGTTTTTTCCTATCATTTAATATTGTGTAGTTTCCAATAACCAGTGTTTTTTTTTTAAATTCTCTCTCAAATCAAAGATGTCACTGGCCAATGAGCAGGTAAAAACATCTGGTCTTCCACTCGTTATTGGAAACTACGCAATCCCCGTCTACACGTATATAACAACCTTGGCGACCTGGCAAGTAGAGTTTTATTCTGCGTACTGCACGTAGGGAAGAGCAGGAGCTGTTTGTCAAGTTCACCACCGATTTTTGGATGTATAGCTCATAGACTCTGCTATGTGGAAAGCAAGCAGGGTCTCTGATGAGGCTAGGAAAAGGGGTGTGAGGGAACTGTGTTATGAACTGCGCACACAGTGATTGCTGCATGCATAAAGAGATTACAGCAACAACATGGCAATTGCCATTAGCTAGCTAGCTAGAAAGCAACTATAGCAGAATAAGTAAATTCAGTGTTTGCCTCTTCTCCCGGAGTGTGCAACTTCACAAATTTAAATCCACCTGCAACCTGATCTTTCTATTCAAACCCCATCTTGAGGTCTTCACACCCAATGGTCGCAGCATGACTCATGCCATGCGGTGCTGCTTCACTTTCAGTGCCAATATCTGCTTGTGAGTCGAAGTGGCCATCGCATGTGTTGTGCGATGACCATTGGGTGTGAAGACATCAAGATCAAAATGATCACTCCAACTGTGGATAGGGCCAATGCACCTCACCAGGCCAACTGCGTGCAGCTACTTATCCGGGTCATCAGAAGCAAAGTTGGCAGCTGACTTCTGGACACGTAGGACTTCTTCATAGGTTGTGTCAATGCAATGCTCATTTAGGTTCTGAACCAGTTCTGAGCTACCGTGCTCATGTTGGAGTTTTACAGCAAGCCCCAGAGTTTTTCTGATTAGTGCTGCTGGTTGCATTGAGCGAGTATAAATGATGGTTTAGTAACTTCTCCTTCCTTGGACACAAGACTGGAGACAAGTTTGAGGAGGGCTGGACTTCAGTGATCTGTTTATGCAGGAAACTTTTGAAGTTCTCTGAAGCCAATAATAGTCAGGCATCCTTCAACCATCAGCACAACTGCAGTGACACCATAGGAATCACACAAGGTGGATAGCAGCTGCTTTATGCAAAGGTCCCGATAATTAAAAACATGAACATCATGCCCTCTGCCTGTATTTTCATTTTGATGTGGATCTCTATCTATCTCTCTCTCTCTCTCTCTCTCTCTCTCTCTCTCTCTCTCTCTCTCTCTCTCTCTCTCTCTCTCTCTCTCTCTCTCTCTCTCTCTCCGCTTTGTTTAACTTACTGTTATTTGTTGTTAGGGAAAAGGTTGATAAATGGTGAAGGGGGAAGCAGGATGCATCGGTCACTTTTGTACTTGAAAGATCAGGTTGTAGGTGGATTTAAATGAGAAGTAAGGGATTTTTTTTGTTAATGTACATGTTAAATCTCTCTATATTCATACAGCAATCACTTAAACAGTATGCGCAGTCCATGACACAGGTCTCTGAGTCATTCAGCTTTGCAGTAATTGCAAATTACATTTTCAAGTATCCCCCTCATTTTGAGACAAAGTGCTATAAAGAGGGGACTGCTATCTGCAGTCACTGACAGGAAGTTAGCTAAAAGGACCATATCACTTACTGAACCTTTAAGTCTGTGAATCAACTGAAACTGGGGCTTTCTGCTGCTTTAGTGGCTTGCTAGTAAGCTAGCTAGCTAATGTCCATTGTCATGTCAGTTGTTGCTGTAACATGGTTACAAGTTCTTCAACAAAATAACTTAGCACGCATAGGGTTCACATTTTGGCAAGTAGACTATTAAGCTCTTTCATTCTGAAAAATGTAACACATCTTATCAGCGACAGAGCTTTATTTTTATGATCATACAGTGCAGCATTAAGTTTAATTGTCCATGGGCCAAGTCCCAAAACGTACTATCAGTACCATTAGCGTGCAAATTCTAGTTGTGATTTTTCCTATATCCTACACATCCCCAGAAGAGGTTTTTATGTGATAGACCTTTTATATTGGTATCTTTTTAGTGGTTTTCCCCTCTTAAAAGTATTATAGGCTAAAAGTGTAATGGAGGTGTCACACTGCAGGTAAATAGGGTAAAACATTTTTAACTTATAGCTGTCATCACAAAACTTTGCCAATTGATTACTTACATTTAAACTTTTTTCTATAAATTTTTTCAGAAAAGTTTTAATAGATATGCAAATGTGGCAATATCTCACTACTTGGGGAACACTATTTTTGATAGCATAATTTTGAATGAAAAAAAAACAATATTATCCATTAGTGTAAATAATTTGGACAGAAGTTGCAAAAAAAAATTTAAATAAAAATGTACATAATTAGTTAGCTATTGCCAAATGACCATATGTATTCAAATCATTCTGAAAAAAGTGTTGTGATGATGTCTTGAAGTTAAACATGTCTAACCCTTTTCACCTGCAGTTTCTTGCCTACATTACAGTAGCCTAGCTAGCAATTAAAGGTTTGTCACATCAGAACCTCTTCTGGGGATGTATAGGATATTTAAAAATCACAAATATTTTCCCAGATGGTGCCGAAATCTGGTCTGGCCCAACGACTATAACTCCAACTAGACTAAGTAATTCGCTTCGTTTTTTGTATTTTTCATTCATCCTTACATAGGCTACAGGGACTAGATGAGAGGTACACATGTTGACAGAGGGGAAACCCCCCCCCCCCCGTCATTTATTGTCACCGGCAGTCGGCAGCCGCTTTAAAAAAAAAAACCCTGGCACCGTAAGCTCGCTTCAACCGTTTTCATGTCCCGTTAAGACCAGGACACACCAGTCCGACTACCCGAAAATGGAGACTGCCGATTCAGGGAGCTCCAGTCTTCCCATCGCGGCCGAAAAAGTGCAAAGAACACACCAAACCGACTGCTGACTTTCCGTACGCTCTGCGATTGCGCGGGACGTAATACGGACTTTAAGCAACGGCGGTTGAGAGGACGGCTACGGCGGTCGAGTAGCCGTTTGGGCATTCGCGAATGTGTGTCGTCACTTCCCGTCGTTGTAGTACGTCTGTTTACAACGGGAGAACCACTGTTTCGCAGTCCTCCGTACAACGCCACCTTTTCTTCAGGTAATTATACATTTTTATCCCTTTATACACTACATTTTCGTGTGTATTCGGTTGTACATTTAGTAGTGTTATGGATTATGAGTATATTTCCTAGAAATACCCGATCACTTGACCAGTGTTCTTGTTTTTTCATAGACATGTCATCGGCTAGCTGCTCCCTTAACCAACGGCTTCAGTAAGTAACGTTTTCAATGGGTTAACGTTAGTTATCAAGATAAGTAGTTAACAGTAGCCAAACCTTTGTCAAAAACTATTTAGCTGACTTTATTTTGAAGCTTGGCTAGTTAACTACTCTAGTTTTTCATGTCTTTAGGGCCTCAATGGAATGGACAGAGGGGCACGACACGATTCTCTGTAGAGAAATACTGCTGTCTGAGCCATACCAGTTTAAAAAGGGTAGTGTAGATAAGGGAAAGGCCTGGTCAAAAATTTCAGATTCCTTATACAGTTGCCAGGATCTGAAATTTAAAGTTACTCAGCGGTCTGTGAGGGAGAGGTTTGCGCTCATTCAAGAAAAGTACAAAAAAATAATCAGGATGAGAGGAGCAGTGGGACATCAAACCAAAGCACAGAATTAGACACATTGTTAGAAGAAATAACCGAAAAAGAGATGTCAGCTGAAGAAACGAGACAGGGGAATGATAGCAGAGGGAAAATTGAAGCAGACCGAGCGAGAGCAGAGGAGGCTAGGAAGGCGGCCATGGAGAGGGTGGGCCAGACAAGACGAAGACTGAGCGAGGATGGAGAACCAATTAGCAAGAAGGGAAGGAGAAGTGGACTAGAGACGATTATTTTTTTGAGAGAGAGGAGTCAAATTGATAGAGAGTTGAGAGAGAAGTGGACTAGATTTAAAAAAGAAAGAGATGGAGGAACAATCAAGGAGGGCACCAGACTCACAACAACAGATGGTGCAGATGATGACCATGATGGCACAGCAACAAGCTCAAATGCAGGCAACCCAGGCAGCTTTCCTACAGCAGCAGCAGCAGCAGCAGCAAGGACAGGCATTGCTAGCGAGAATTAGTTAGGTGAGGTCAGTATATTTTTTGGCAGGGAGCTAGCAAAGGGTTTAAATTGTTCTGACTGCGGTAGGAAAAGATGCTGTCGTTGAATTTATTGTTATTTATATTAATATATTTTGGGTCTCTCCCCCCTCCCTTCTGTTTCTCTTGCAGATACCCTGCACCATGGCTGTACTGGGACAAAAAAAGACACAGTCAGTTGCTCTTCAGTCTTCTTACCTGTTTGCAGCTACGTCTGCATTTTGTCACGTGCTTACACCTGTTCTCTCTGCCACAGCTCTCCCGGCCTGACTCCAGCCACCAGCTCCAGCCCTCGCCAGCCAGCACTTCCTCCTGGACCCCTCTGCCTGTCTGCTCTCGCTTAGCTCCCTGGACTTTCCCCGCTGCTCTCCCCCTGGAGCCCAATGCCAGCAAGCTTCCCCCCGGATCACAGCCCTAACCCCCTGCTGATTCTCTTTTCAGTATTCACAGTTTATATTTCACACACACACAAATGAACAGTTGTTTAAGTACATATATTTTAACACACTAATAATAATAATAATAATAATAATAATAATAATAATAATAATAATAATAATAATAATAATAATAATAATAATAATAAACACTTGTCTACCTATTTACACTGTTATATACATTTGAATCACCTATTTATCTTGCAAAATAATCTTGAATTTGTGGGGGATCCAATCTAAAAAAAATTGAGGTCTGATTGCCATACAAACACGTTAAGGCATTCCTTAAAAGGGCAGAAACAATATAGAATTTCCCGACACTACTCAAGCCAATTTTTTTTTTTTTTTTTAAATCAACAAATTTGAAGTAATTGACAATGTCGCCAAACAGCCACTCAACGGACACTCTCACTTCACTCATGGCTTTGTTGTATGCAATCATATGGGGTGTGAGATGTTGGTTCCTGAATGGGGCCTGCAGGTTCACTCTAATAGGCCTTTCACACCGCCGCAAAATCGGCGCTAGTTCTGGGCTAGTTCGGAGTTAGAGCCAGTGTTTTGGTTTCACACCGCCAGAGAGCCTGCTCCGGGCCGTAAAAACCGGTTCAACTCAAACCCCAGGACTGAGCAGGGTTTGAGAAGAACCGCTTGCGCCAGCTAGCCTGGTGCTACCAGACCATCGTACTTCATTTCATTTGTACAGAAGGTCTGGAAGTGCTGTAATTGGCAAACGTTCACTCACTTGGAGGCGGGTGTCTGTTGAAGTTTTAAAATGATTGGATCTGCCCACTCCCTCTGTACGCTGATTGGACGGCTGTAGATTCTCCGGAGAATCTGGGAAATGCGCTGTACACCCAGACTGACTACTGAAGGGAAAATGAAATTTGGCTGGAAGTAGGCAGGCGGGCGGAGCCAGGCTATGCGCCAGCGGCCGGGGGAGGGATTATCCTGACCAACCAGACCAACTCAAACCTCATGCCCGCCATATTTAAAAACACCGCTACTACGAGACGTAAACATAACATAATTACCGAACGTAGCGATCAAATTGACCGGCGAGAATACGCTGTATGGGTCCTGTTTGGTTAAGAAAGCAAAGCGAGAGCCAACACGTGTAAAAATAAGACGTATTCGCCGCTGTTGTTGTGCTAAAAGCTAACGGTAGCTTTAGCGTTAGCCACAAGAGCAGCGGCGTCGGGCGACGTACACACGTTTACAGTGACGTCATGGCTGTCTCCCGTCGATGTGAAACCAACCGGTTCATAACTGGGATAAGGCTGTAACCAGTTTTGAACTGACCCCAACTTCAGCCTGGAACTGACTCTTGGTTCATTTTGGTGTGAAAGGCCTATAAGAGGGTACGCCGGGTCTCCATAGAGGCACATAGGATGGCCAGCAGGGGATACAGCGTGCTGTTCAAGCAGGGGCAGGAGTCCGGAGTCGGCTAAGAGCCCAGCGTCATGTTTCCTCCCCTCTGCAAAGACAAAACAGGTGGTGAATACTTAGATGTTTGGGAAATTCATAGGCCCTATATATCTTCTAGCTGTCTCAGAAATATATTAAATTTTTCTGATATATAATTAATGCAGACTTTATGCACACTTGTCAATTGTATGCTGTGCTTTTACAAAACTGTTTTGCTTTCACAGATATTGAAGTCCAATAAATTATTCCACAAGTCTGCATTTATTAAATATCAAAAAAATTGTGTTTTTTGTGTACATAGGCTGATTTAACCTACCTACTGGCCCGTGCAAATGGGCAATGAGCCCATTCGGTATGGCCACGGACTGAAATTTTATGCTGTGGACCCTTTTGTGGCCGTTGTACATCACCCGCTGACTCTGGTCGGGTCGGGCGATTGGCCATACTGTCCCGTCAATGAAGCCGAAACAGTTATCCAGCGGGGCTCCGCTGCACACAATCACTGTATGTCTGTAAAGCGGCTGGATTCAACAGTGCCTCGTTCCAAGTCGTTATCTTTTTGTGGTGCTCTTCATAGATGAAGTCAAGTGCTAGGTTGGTGGACATGCAAAGAACAGGCACTGGACGATTTCCAAACCTCTGCATCATATCACTGTACCGGCAGGGATATGTCAATCTCTTCAACAGCATACAGAGTGCCTCTGTCCCGGAGACTACACTCCTCTGCTGGCATGTAAACTTCTCCGGGATTCTCAGCGCTTCGGAGAGCACTAATATATCCCTTTTCCTAACTCTGAACTCCGCCAAACACTCATCATCCTCCATTTGGTCCAGACAAAATTCCCCATATTCGTGGTGTGGCAAATCTAAATTAGCCGATCTGTTTACATCATACAGTAAAGCAAATTCTTCTTCGGATATTAAGTTGTCTTCCAGACAACACGTTAAGAGCCCTCGGGCCACTTTGAAAGACATGCTTCTTTAAAATAAATAAATAGACGAAATTGTACCCCACTGTATTTTCTTTTCCGCGTCAAGTAGCCGTATTGAGAGTTACAATGTTGCTTAGTGATATTGGATTCCACTATAACGGCAACGCCTTAGAATCTTCAGAGGACGCCGTAGCTGTCCTCTCAACCGTCGTTGCTTAAAGTCCCTATTGTCTCCATAACAGCAGGCGGCGCTAATCTGTATTGTGGCCCGAAAAAATACGGAAGCCGGAAATGATGGGACGGCTCTCTAGACCATTAACAGATAGAAATACGCATTTATATTTATGGACCATAAAGAGCACCATTTTTAGCAGAGAGTGTTGAGCATGGTGTCGAGCAGTCAACAAGGGTTGATGCATGCGAGTACTCGCTGAACGAAACAAACAAACACATTAAAACGATGGCTTAACTGTTGTTAGCTGTTTGTGCTACCCGCCTCACTTCCGGGCTTCACTGATTCGCTAGCCCTCCACAAATCAAATTGCTCCAACTGAAAGACTGCCCGCAACTCTAGCGTCTACAGCCCGTTGTTTTCATGTAGTGTAACTTGTGTAATGTGTTACATTATTCAGCTGTTGCCGTGATGTCGGCTAACGCTGATGCTAATGATAACTAGCTCTCAGTCGCACAATAGACTGTAGGTTGGTGTTGCAGCCCGCTGTTGGGTGAAGCGCTGTCCCACAGGTAAAAGCCATGGACTTATAAAGCCTGTCCAATATGCACTCTAGTCCAGCTTCTTGCAAGGTTAATAAGGACTTTATTATTTATGTAAAAATAATATTTAATGTTTCACTTGAAGCACAAAATGAACGGCTTTATTTTCTGTTATAGCCTATAGGCCTACCCAACAAATTTGTTTTTTCGCTTTTTTAAGCACTAAAACAGTGCAATGTTGTGATGTATTTTAAATTAAGCCTTATATCTGATTAAATTGTTAGAATATTATTTGTTCGCAATAATTAGACACTCGTTCGGATGACGAAATGAGTGTTAATTGTAAAAAAACGGAAATCATGAGATTAAAACGGAATTTGGAAAAAAATAAAACGGATTTCATAGGGCCCTAAAGTACACACCGCAATAAGTCTGCGGACAGTGTGTAGTAGAAGCAGCAGTGGGCCTATTACATGATCTCCAGTGTAATGTACACATAGACAGAAATACTGTAAGTTGTCTCTGCTGCTGTTTGTTTCCTGTCCATTATATTTCAAAAAGCACACAGTATCACTCAGCACTTGTTGCTTATTGAGCCAGGGCTATACTGAATTTGTTGTAGCTTTGCCATAACAGATGTATGATGTAGGCCTATACATGTCAGCTAGGCTACATGATGTAACATTGAATGTGCCATGTTTTACAGGTATCCGAGTGACCTGATGGAGCCGGACGGAGCCACCAAGACCGTCACACTATCCGTTCCTTCAGAGGAGGATGTGTTCACTGGGTGGGACAGGTGGTCTTCTTCAGGGCCCAACAACAACTGGACAGTTACATAAAAGTTATGGCTTTGCTTCTGTTTGATATGTACACTTCATATTTTCATTCCAATGGCTATGAATAAACTGCTTTATTTTTAAGGATGTTTTTGGTCTTTTTAAAATGTAATGATACTGTTTTATCAGAGAAAATCTTCAGCAAGATGAAAATGTGAGTTTCAAGTAATCCTTTGCTACAGGTGACAGTAAGCAACACAATACATTTTTTAACGGTAAAACTTTATTATGAATGAGTGATCACAATACAAATGATACATTATCTACTAGATATTGAAATGTTGTCAGATAATTTGCAGCTCTGATAAACCTAAAGCATAATTATTTCAACCATACATTTTACAAAAGATAATGCCTTTCCAGTGAATCTTGACATGATTCAGGATACATTCTTTTCCATTATGGTTACTGTACATTTTTACATGTCAACTCAGTATCGGTTCACAACCAAAGCTTTTTCACTCCACTGGGCTGTAGATCATTCCACAGACCTGTAAAGACAAATGTAAAACAGGGTGTATGTTACCAGTTTAGAGAGTTTATGCATAAATACTTAGCTCAAATGATGTTATTGACTGTGACATAATTAAACAGTATTTACCTGAGGATAATGTCAGGGAAACCAGAAATCTTGATGCCATTTTCACAGTTTTCAGCTCAGACTCCTGCCTGACCAGGTTCAGTTGTAAAGCTTTTGGTTTAGAAGTGGTAAGTGTGCTGACATTTGCTGTAGAAATGAAGCTAAACATGGTAACATCGATCTCCATGCTGCATTGGCCAAAAGTAAACAAAACTGACAGCTGGGCGTGTGCCATGCCCATGGAGGTAGGTATAGAGTAAATGAGCAGGGCGGTGCATGCACGCCCATGTAGATCTGACCAGTCAGAGCAGACTAGGCTTTCTGCGGAGGGGGGTAGATGTCAAAACCAAATTTTTGAGGGAGAGGCCAAAAAAGGCCTGAAAAGGCAATGAAGAAATGGGCATTGGTAGAAAACTAATGGGCTTTTTGTACTATAGACCATTAAAACCTTTTCTAGTAGACCTCGGAAATACACATTTAAACCCGAGTTTTTGCATAATATGTCCCCTTTAAGTTTCACTTTTTGAATTCAATTACAGAAAAAAGGAATTTTTCATTGATATTGAATTTTGTTTTAGATGCACCTCGATATAGTGATAAGTACAAAGTGAATTTATTTGACCCACACTTGCAACGTCATCTGCCATCGATAATCAATTGTATAAATATAGCCTGCAATATTGAACATCAGTTATTATAATTTATATCATTGCATCTTAATCTAATTATAATGAAGTTAATTATAAATGGTTCAGGTTAAATAAATAAAAAAGAAGAACTATTTAACTAAATGACAATGCAGTCTTTTATGTGGTACCTTAAAACAGGCTAATGAAAATAAAGCAATACACGGAAGATCATGGAATAACTGTTAAACACCTTGATTTCAGATCGGAGTGAGCCAATCAGGCAACAGAATAAGTTTATCCTTTACGTTTAGCCTGGTCGTAAAGGATAAATCTCCATGGTAATTTATGTCCCTCCGCTTTTATGCAACCGGATCATGGCTAACGCAAGCCAGGATAACCGAAATATCCTAGGTTAATCCCTTATCTTAGTTTTATGCAATAGGCCCCTGGCTTCACAAAGCGGCCCCTTTTCATCCTGGATTGGCGTTTATGCAACTGACTAATTACTTTGTCAAGGCTGGCTTTATCAATCATCCTGGATATTTTAATTCCACTTTTATGCAATAGGCCCCAGCTGCCAAGGCTACAGTAAGTTATGTAGGCCTTTTTGTCAACTTGAAGATGCAATTAAACTTTCAAATTTAGTTCTGCTTTCTTGCCTTCTTTTTAAGATTATTCGCATCAAGATAACATTGTGACAAACAACCCCATAGTGTGTGACAACCGACCCTTGATGGGGTTGGTTGTCACAATGTGTAAGGGTGTCTTTGATTAATTTCTTCCTTATTACAATAAGTTAGGAAAAGTGAGGGGTACACATTTCAAGCCAACACCTGAAGCTTCAATGTAATGTAGGAATGACTATTGAAAGATGTTTAGGTGATGAGCAATTCTCACTAGAGTAAAAAGTGTGCCTACTATCCCCGGTCTCCCCTATCACATCACTTCCACACACTAGAAGTGGCCGTATTGCTTTTAGAACCTCTAGGCGTTAATTTAGATCAGGTGGACAGTAAACATTAATTATTCTTAAATGTAGTTGGTGCCATTCAACATCAATGCAAAGCAGTCTTCCATCAGTTACTCTTTTGACCCTTAGTATGCAGAATTCTTTACCCTTGAATAATACCACAACCCCTGAGGCTCTGTTGTTATTGTCCCCTGACCACACAGATAGGCCAAAACTCTTGGAGTAGAAAAAAAGTAATTTCTTTCACTATTTAGAAATTTGAAAGTGGTCAGACACTTCACAGGGTCATTTAGGCCTCTAGTATTGAGGGATGAGACAGAAAGGCAGGCCATCAGGTTGGTAGAGGGGCCAAAGGCTATGATTGGTCTTTCCTTACCTTTTTAGGCCTTTTGTGTTTAACCACAACCTCAGGATTGTGGGTTTCTTTGGTGTACGTGACGGAAGTGAAGGCCTCCACCTGGTACACTTCGAGAAAGGGGGTGGTTTTGGCAAGGGCAGCTGACCATTTGTCACCGGGATGGATGGGAATCATCAGGAGAGATGGTTCACCTAATGAAGATGAATCCAGAAGTCGTTTCTTGGGATGAGCTGATTTGTCTTCGGGTGGGCTTTCAAACAATGGGATTGATGGAGGAATTTCCAGGGCTTCCAACAGCAGGTTGCCCCTCTCTGTAGGCATTTCAAGATCTATTGTTATGTCAGGGATGTTAGCCAGCAGTGATTCCAACATGTCACCTGCTTCCTGAAGAGTCACCGGCGGCTTCTTGCCCTGGATGCCTCGCTCAGGTTTGGGGGTGGATGCCGTTTGTTGAGCAGGATCTTGGTCGGTAGCTGGGTTACGTGAGGCATTGATGCCAGTGGACTCTTCATCAGAATGTATGGGATCAGCAGTCCAGTCTGATGTTGGCCCTTCAACGATTGGATTGTGCGTTAAAACTTGGTCTAGTTTCTGGGACTCTGGGGCAACTACATCTGGTCCTTGGGGGGCAGGAGGAACCTGGTGTAAGGGATGATCTTCTGTAGAGCCACGGTTCATGGGAAGGTGGGTTGTGGCAGTTGTGAGCTTCACTCGGTTGGAGTAGGCTTTGGGACAGTCTTTGAATCTATAGCCCCTTTTACACAGCCAGTGAAAGCCGGGAATATGCCGGAATTTCGGCCCTCCGCCCTGCTGTTTAAATGCGACCGTTGCGGAACGATGGAAGAAAGGTGCGAGAGATTGTTCCGGGAATTTTACTACCTCGGGGGGTAGTAAGATTCCCGACACAATCAGTTCCGCCTCTGTTTAAATGCTCCAGCTTGTTGTTGCGGAACAGGGGGGCGTTTGACGTTCCATAGCCTACGTTCTAAACATGCGACCATGTTAGCAGTTGAAGAAAGTGTGTTTAACATTAATCACGGCGGCCTGATGTTCGGTAAAAATCACCAAATAAAAGGAACGGCGTATAATCTAGCTGATCATAAGGTCCGTTGCTCAATTCAAACCCCCGCGCTTCATTTTGCAGTGTATGAGTCTATTTCTGCCCAGGTCTGGGCCCCAAGTTGTACAATGGGAAAGCTAGGCTAGGCTAGGCTAAGCTAGGCTGCGACCGGATCGCCGCCACTATTATTATCCTAAGTCTGAGCGTATATCCACACTTTATTTCTGCCTACAGTGACGTGACTTCACACACTGTGTGTATGTTTATGTCTGATTTGCAGATCTCTGCCCTCACAAAGAGACTCACAACCAACCTGTCACACAAACACACAGACACAGAGGTGAAGCGGATTGATTTTGTCAGTTTGGTTAACAGTCCCAGTGATGTTGGACTCAGCGCGTAGCGAGATCAACTGGCACATCGTGGGGACAGTAAAATACCGCCCTCTTACTGCAAGCTCCAGCACTCATCTGCTCTCAATTCACCAGCCAGTGTTGTTGTTGTAAAGCAGCTGACCGGCGCGGCGCTAAATGTTTACGTCACACCTGACGCTGTTTACACGCACCTCTTTCATTTCGGAACGCTGTGTAAAAGGAGCTACTGATGCGCCAGCAGGCCGGCGTTGCTTGGTTCTGTGTAAATAACACAGAAGCAAGCAAAGCTGGTATTTTGGAGTGATGTTGTTCCGTCAATATGCCGCAATCTCTGTGTAAAAGGGGTTTATGGCTGGTTGAAGAGCATAGACTACATTTTAGTGGTGGTGTGCACCGGTCAGTATTGTGATCTGATCCTCTGCACCTTTTGCAGTTGTTGCTAGTGCAGGAGGCTGCAAGATGGTCAAGGTTTCCACACTTCCGGCACTGTTTGGAGAAGAAAAAGCAGAAAGCAGAGCCCCGGAAGGCACCCAGCTGGATCGTGTTGGGAATGTGTTGGATAGCTCCCTCTACCCGCCGTAAACGCACCTGGAAGCGTCTGGTTCCTGTTTTCACCCCATAAATATCTGTTACCTCCATTCCATGGGTGAAATCACAAAACATCGATAACCAGGTCCACACATCTTGGTTTCTTACTTTTTCAGATAGCATCATCACGTTGACAGTCTTGATATCGCTTTCTGCCAGTGGGGTCATTGTGATCTTCTTGAAACATGGTGCTGATCTCCTCTTCTCCTCAAATCTTTGCAGACAAAGGTCAAAGTTCTGTATTGTTGTAAATACAACTTCAAACATTTTCTTGCCAGGGAAGGCGAAAATGTAATCCAGTTTGTTGGTAAAAAACTGAAGGTCGTTCTGGAGATTTGTCTGCTGAACTGAAGCTGATCCATTTCAAGGTCTTCTAGTAGGTTGAATCTCACCGCATTCCTTTGATTCTGTTGCACGGACATGGCAGCGCAAGAGCAGTTGATGAACCATGGTCGGCGTAGGTAGACTGTTTGCTCCGTCAGCACTTCTCTGTGTCCCGTACACCGCTCGACTACAGAAAAAGCTGTTTTACCTGGGTGAACCAATTCAATTTCAATTTTTAGACGTTTATTAAGTTCAGTGCATTACAAAAACAAGGACATTACTGACATTTTAAGTTGCAGGTTTACATTGACAATTAGCATAGAGTAGACAAAACAATCTTTTTTCTCATTCTTACTTGCCACAGCTTCAGTTTATACAGAGCCGGCCCAAGCCTTCAGGGGGCCCTAAGCGAAATATGATTAGGGGGCCCCTCTCCAATGTTAGCGCTGCTGAAACTATAGATCTTTGTTAAATATCATTCACACACCCACTGTTTTTCCGCTAGTGCCTCCACTGTGCGGCTGTGCGAAATTATTAGACAGCCGAGATTCAGACCCTCCTAAGGGGGTCCGGGAGTATGCCCCCCCGGGAGATTTTTTTAACCTTTTTAAAGTGAAATGCATGAATCTGGTGCATTTTGAGAGGTAAATTAAGAGGCTAAATCTGGGAAATTGTGTGAACAAATAATTTGGAGAGACTGGGTCAGATGAATTAGAAGCTATTGAAGAAGGACACATGGATTTTCCATAAAAATATTAATATAAAATAAAATATTATGGAGGGTCCTCTGGGTTGGGCTTGGAGCTCTTTTTCTTTTACGGGACATATTTCTCTGTAATATAGTGAATGCATTTAAATGCAGTGTGAGGAACGAAGCAGAAGAACTCTGTTGTCCAGCTACTGTATCTTCTTTTCCACAGACAAGGCTGAAATAGGCTATAGACTATACACAGTGCATGGGCAACTGAGGGCAGCCCCATTTCCAATTGTTTTTAAATAAACTCAATACACACTGTGCATGGATGTGAACGTGACATGATCAGATAATTTCGGATTTCCTCCCAGATGAACTGATTACATTTTTAGGATATTAATTATCTAGACCAAAACATTTTATTCCTTTTTTTGTATGATAACTCACATTTGCATAATATGATGTTGAAATCAAACAAACAAACTAAAAAAAAAAAAAAAAAAGGCAGTTGGGGGCCCTAAGCGGCCGCTTAGTTCGCTTATGCCTCGGGCCGGCTCTGAGTTTATATATAATCAAACAAGGGAGTTTCAGGAACACTGCACTGTAAATGTTTTGTTTTATTTTTTGTTGTTGACTGCTCTTTTAACAAATAACCATGGACGATGTTTAGCATAGATTTTACAGCAGTTTCATGTGGGACACAGTACTTCCTCATAACTCTTACATTTCTTGCCTTCCATAAACTTTCTTTTACACAATTAATGACAGCCCACCATTTATGTACCGTAGATGTTTGCTTTTTTTGGAAGCAACCATAAGCTATGTCCTCATAACAAACATGGGTTTTGTACAAAGCTTGCAACCATGGTGACACAAGTACCCAAACACCTCTAGCAGACGGACATGACCACAAAAGATGTTGTACAGTTTCATCGTCCCCTCATGAAGGCCTAGGGAATTTTGAGCTGCGGGTGCAATTCCTCCTCTCCAGGAAAGCTCTTGTGGCCAAACACTGATGGACAACTTTCCAAGACAAATCTTTGTGGTTATTAGTTAATACCTAGGGGCAAAACCCCTTTTTTTGGAAAAACAGACATGGAGCGTTGTAAAAGGTTGTTCACCAGAAATGATATCCAGGACCTTCCAGGATCCCAACCTGGGTGGACAACCTGGTCAACAAGCTGCTGGAAAGCTACAGCAGGCCGACATAGAGCAAATCAGAACCACTGTTTAAGCGAATGGGGGTGGGCTAATAGGGAATTTTTTTAACTTATATATATCATTATGAAACTTTGCAAGTTGATTACTGACATTAAAACAACAACTTTTTGTATTACAGTATTTTCCAAAAGGTTTGAATAAAAATGAAAAATCATCAATATCTTACTAATGATGCGTAAATTTGCATATCTGCAAAGCCCCAAAATCTAGATGTTGGACAAAAACAAAGTCAATTTATTTTTAAATTTTGAAAACAAAACAAGTGTCCAAGGTGAAGCCTTTCCTAATCACAGTTCAAATTTGATCAATAACCCATAGAAAATTAATTTTTTACACTGTTTTTCCAAGGGAATGTCTAGCCGTTTCCTAAAATACCAGCTGGAGACTCCAAAAGGACACTTTTGGTCCATGGCACATGAAATGTAACTGTGTAAAAAATTCATACCTCCGTTCCATGGGTGAAATCACAAAACATCGATAACCAGGTCCACACATCTTGGTTTCTTACTTTTTCAGATAGGATCATCACGTTGACAGTCTTGATATCTCTTTCTGCCAGTGGGGTCATTGTGATCTTCTTGAAGCTTGGTGCTGATCTCCTCTTCTCCTCGAATCTTTGCAGGCAAAGGTCAAAGTTCTGTACTGTTGTAAACACGACTTCAAACATTTTCAAGCCAGGGAAGGCAAAAATGTAATCCAGTTCGTTGATAGAAAACTGAAGCTCTTTTTGGAGAATATGTCTGCTGAACTGAAGCTGATCCATTTCGAGGTCTTCTAGCAGGTTGAATCTCACCACATTCCTTCGATGCTGTTGCACGGACAAGGCAGCTGCAGGAGCAGTTGATGAAGCCATGGCCGGCTTAGGTAGACTATTTGCTCCGTGAGCACTTCTCTGTGTCCCATACACTGCTTGCCTACAGAAAAGGCTGTTTTACCTGGGTGAACCAATTTCAATTTTCAATTTCAATTTTTAGGCGTTTATTGAAGTCATACATACAACACTGGCCTTTCCTCAGCATGAGGTGTCTTTAAAGAAGGTCTTAGCCCCACTGTTCTTAGCACTTGGTGACCAACCCTGCATTCAATATGGGAGTCAAAAATAGAGCTTCCATTTTACTTGCCAGCTCGGGGACATTTTTTCCCCCTTTTTGTACACAGCAAATTTGTGAGTGTTAATTTAATACCCAGGGTGTCAAATTTAACACCAGCAAAGTGTCTATATGTGTCCACACTCAACAGTGTTAAAGTAACACTTTTAAAAATGTTAAACAGGTAACACTCATTTTTTGTTAATCTAACACTTCTCATTGTTAAAATTCAACACTGTTCCACACTTTTCAGGGTTAATTTAACATTATTGTGGTGTTGGTGTTAGATTTCAGTGTTAAAGGTAACACTCATTGTTTGTTGAATTAACACTTCTCATCGTTAAAAGTCAATGCAATTCAATTACAGTTGGGTTTTAATTTAGCATTATTCTGGTCTTAAAATAACACCAGCTTTTATTACATATGAACACCAAAGTAGTGTTGAATGCACAAAAAAATTACACTTGTAGGGTGTCATTTTCATAACTACTGGGTGTTGTTACGCGGGCTATCACTACTGTATTTCCTGACACAGTAGCGGTGGCGAGGTCTAATGTTAAATAATTCAATGCAAAATAGAGTTCTAAAACTCGAACACATAAGCAAGTAACTGATCACAAAACTGTACAATAGTGAAAAATCTACTTACTTTCTCAAAGTTATCTTCCAATGTCAGCTCCAGATATGAAAGAAAATGGCGGTTGCAAGGAGAATGATTTGTAGGCGTGGCTAGTATCTACGTCATGACCAAATTTAACGACGATGTAAACAACACCCAGATTTGACAACTTAATCTTCTCAAAAAATTACAAGCAGTGTCATTTTGTCCCCCAGCGGTGTTAATACAACACCAACACTCTATATTTAACACCAACACCCACCATTTAACACCGACGTATTTGCTGTGTAGTGGCCTGTACATTATTTCTCTTTTAGTTCTCTCTTGCTGTGCTCCCCAGATAAACTGGAAAAGGCTTCTTCTTATGGCTGTCATGATATACTTTGGGGCTGGAAGTGTTGCAGCCAAGTAAGTAAGAGAAGCAACAATGTCTGAGTTGATCACCAGTACTTTACCCGTAAAGGTCAGATTTCTTTTTTCCCATTATAGCAATTTACCTCTAATCTTGGGTAGTTTTTTCTCCCAGTTAGTAATCTCCATATTCTCCCCAATCTCCAGTCCTAAAATCTTGATTCTTTCTTCTTTTTGGACTAGGCCATGATTTAGTTTAGGTTCAGGCCAATTAAGATATAGTATTTCCAGTAGCGTACCGTGGGGTTTCAGTCAGGGCCTTCAGTAGCGAACTCCGACCAACCCCCCCCCCCCCCCCCCCCCCCTCCCCCCTTCCCCCCCCCCCCAACACTGAGAAACGCACACGTCAGGTGCCGATACAGCCAACACAGCCACATACAAAATATAGGCTAAAATCACAGTATACACTAATGCATAACATGAAGAGCTTGACAGTTGATCTTCAACCACCACAGAGCAGCGCACTGCGCACGCACACCACTGTTGTTTGTCCTACACCAGATAGCCTACTGCACCATCACCATCAGATATTTCATGTCACTCGACAACTGTTTGCAAACGCATAACATGACACAACACAAGCATCCAGTTATTGCAATAGGGATCACCGGATGCTTGCGCAACTTCAACGGATTCAATTTTGTATAGCGACAATATTACCAGTGCACCGCATTCACTTCAATAACAAAAATTAAACATGCCAATGAGCCAATCCAACCAGCATATTTAGAAGAAGTGTAGTTGAGAGTTGGTTCCCATATTATGCTTAGAAAGCGGCATCAACAATGAAAAACAGCATCACCCACTGCCCACATAACAAACAAACATACATTTTTTTTTTATCTCTTCACAGATAGACACAGCCAAAAGTAACACTCACCCATCACTTGTAGAGGAAATCCATCCTCAGATCCTATAAGTCATTAAGGCTGTTAAAATCCGTGATGTGCCATGTTCCTTCACAGGTTTAAAAAGCAGACACGGCCAGCAACATACCGGTAACTTGTTCCGCTCGGTGCTAGCTGTTAGCCAGTCATAGCGTCGTAGTTACAGTCAGTGAAGTGCTGCAAAAAAACGTTGTCAGCCCATCCAGCTTATGTGTAGTATTCCTGTCGAAACTATATCTAAACTATGTTAAACGATCACCTTTAAATAGCCACGCTAGATCGGCAACGGGTCGGGAGCAGGTTGTGTGAAAGATGGCCATAGTAGTTCACTCACATCACAATGCTAATGGCCCGCCGAAGTTTCAAACTTCGCTGATGACATCACGGGGGGCAAGCGGCTGAGAAATCGCTGGGCCTTGGGGCGGGCTGTCACTACACATCAACATCTGATTGGCTGATGAGACACGTCAGTCAACGTTATTATCCAATAGGAGACGGCAGCTTCAATGAAAGGCCAGCAATACTTCTAGTGAAGGTCCCACTGCTCCACATAGCTGTGATGCGTTTAGATGAGATATGCCTGGGAAATCCAGCTCAGCCTCACAAAAAATAACTATATTGCAAAAAAAAATGAATTATTTTTGTAACGTACTGAATTTTTTTATTAAATTCAGACACATTTAAACACAAATTAATATAATTTTAAACAACAACAAAAAAAATATTATTTGGATTTTGACAGGGCCAGCAGAGAAGGCCCTGCTGGCCCTGACGGCCCACCACTGAGTATTTCACTTTTTGACCTATTTAGTTTGGCACTAGACGCGGCAGAGAATTGGTCACACCAATATAACACTTTAAAAACTGACTCATTGTCTGTGCAAAAAATAGATAAATCATCCATATACACGGATAGCTTGGCTTCCTGTCCCCCACTACCAGGGACTCGGAGGCCATGAATAGAATTGTCTTCTCTTATAGCGCAAGCCAGAGGCTCCATAGCAAATATAAACAGCATTACTGACAATGGACATCCCTGTCTGACTCCTGATTTAACTTTGAGGGTTTCGGTGGAGTGACCATTGATGACCACCTTGCTAATGCAGTCATTATACAATAGATCAATCCAAGCTCTAAGTTTACGACCAAACCCAAGTTTAACAAGGACTTTCATGAGGTAAGTATGGCTGACCTTGTCAAATGCTTTTCTAAGTCTAATCCAGATATACATAATGGCAGTTTGCGGTCACATGCATACAGGTAGGAATCCCTGGCCAGTGCAAGACTCTCACTCATGCATCTTCCAGGTATTGCACATGTCTGTTCTATCCCCACAATATGCCCCGACACTTGGGTGAACCACCTTCTTGATCATGGTATCTCCCCTACCAGGTAAGTATGCATTGGAACTGTCAGACAAAGGGCCCCAAGCCCAGACACAGCCTCCTGGCTGGCGGTGCCTACACGGCATAATGCCAGAGTTAGGTGCCTTTAGCATTGACCCGCCTTCATCTGGTATCAAAGTTGTGTAAACGTGAAAAAGACTGCTGAAAAATGAGCAGGGCATGCAGTACTCGGTCTTTGTCCCCTATGTTTGCTTTAATCCAGCATGAATGACTCTGCCAAAAAAAGACAGACAACTCTGCCAAAAGCCACTTGGCGAGCTGTGTCTGTCTCAGAGAAAGCAAACACAGTCAGAGCAAACAGCAAGCATCCTATCAGGGGAGATTAACTGGAGCACATGTCTTCCTCCACAGAGTCAGGACAATCTCGGGGAGGAAAACCAACTAATTATGTCCCGTGTAAAAAGCCGCACCCACTTGTCTCTCGCTCCCATCTGGATCATGGCTAATTGGCATTACTCTACAAGCAGATTCACAGCCCATACCAGACCACCTGCTCAGCAACACTGCAACCGTCTGGACAAACTTCAGGCTTTGCCAAAGGACTCTCGGTTCAAACTACCACATTCACGCAGTCAGATTTGGGACAAAGATACTTCCTCCTTAGCACATCGAACCACAGTATATTTTCATTCAACACAATTATCAGGGGAGAGCGCGAACGCAGTCCCCCACTACCACAAATTACGCAGTCGAGATTCCCACATTTGGGGAATTCGCAGGGGTCAGCACAGCCTGAGTGCAATGGCTGAGCCTCGCCCTGGGTGAACCACCTTCTTGATCATGGTATCTCCCCTACCAGGTAAGTATGCATTGGAACTGTCAAACAAAGGGCCCCAAACCCAGACACAGCCTCCTGGCTGGCGGTGCCTACACGGCATAATGCCAGAGTTAGGTGCCTTTAGCATTGACCCGCCTTCATCTGGTATCAAAGTTGTGTAAACGTGAAAAAGACTGCTGAAAAATGAGCAGGGCATGCAGTACTCGGTCTTTGTCCCCTATGTTTGCTTTAATCCAGCATGAATGACTCTGCCAAAAAAAGACAGACAACTCTGCCAAAAGCCACTTGGCGAGCTGTGTCTGTCTCAGAGAAAGCAAACAGTCAGAGCAAACAGCAAGCATCCTAACAGGGGAGAATAACTGGAGCACGTGTCTTCCTCCACAGAGTCAGGACAATCTCGGGGAGGAAAACCAACTAATTATGTCCCGTGTAAAAAGCCGCACCCACTTGTCTCTCGCTCCCATCTGGATCATGGCTAATTGGCATTACTCTACAAGCAGATTCACAGCCCATACCAGACCACCTGCTCAGCAACACTGCAACCGTCTGGACAAACTTCAGGCTTTTCCAAAGGACTCTCGGTTCAAACTACCACATTCACGCAGTCAGATTTGGGACAAAGATACTTCCTCCTTAGCACATCGAACCACAGTATACTTTCATTAAACACAATTATCAGGGGAGAGCGCGAACGCAGTCCCCCACTACCACAAATTACGCAGTCGAGATTCCCACATTTGGGGAATTCGCAGGGGTCAGCACAGCCTGAGTGCAATGGCTGAGCCTCGCCCTGGGTGAACCACCTTCTTGATCATGGTATCTCCCCTACCAGGTAAGTATGCATTGGAACTGTCAGACAAAGGGCCCCAAGCCCAGACACAGCCTCCTGGCTGGCGGTGCCTACACGGCATAATGCCAGAGTTAGGTGCCTTTAGCATTGACCCGCCTTCATCTGGTATCAAAGTTGTGTAAACGTGAAAAAGACTGCTGAAAAATGAGCAGGGCATGCAGTACTCGGTCTTTGTCCCCTATGTTTGCTTTAATCCAGCATGAATGACTCTGCCAAAAAAAGACAGACAACTCTGCCAAAAGCCACTTGGCGAGCTGTGTCTGTCTCAGAGAAAGCAAACAGTCAGAGCAAACAGCAAGCATCCTAACAGGGGAGAATAACTGGAGCACGTGTCTTCCTCCACAGAGTCAGGACAATCTCGGGGAGGAAAACCAACTAATTATGTCCCGTGTAAAAAGCCGCACCCACTTGTCTCTCGCTCCCATCTGGATCATGGCTAATTGGCATTACTCTACAAGCAGATTCACAGCCCATACCAGACCACCTGCTCAGCAACACTGCAACCGTCTGGACAAACTTCAGGCTTTTCCAAAGGACTCTCGGTTCAAACTACCACATTCACGCAGTCAGATTTGGGACAAAGATACTTCCTCCTTAGCACATCGAACCACAGTATATTTTCATTCAACACAATTATCAGGGGTGAGCGCGAACGCAGTCCCCCACTACCACAAATTACGCAGTCGAGATTCCCACATTTGGGGAATTCGCAGGGGTCAGCACAGCCTGAGTGCAATGGCTGAGCCTCGCCCTGGGTGAACCACCTTCTTGATCATGGTATCTCCCCTACCAGGTAAGTATGCATTGGAACTGTCAAACAAAGGGCCCCAAACCCAGACACAGCCTCCTGGCTGGCGGTGCCTACACGGCATAATGCCAGAGTTAGGTGCCTTTAGCATTGACCCGCCTTCATCTGGTATCAAAGTTGTGTAAACGTGAAAAAGACTGCTGAAAAATGAGCAGGGCATGCAGTACTCGGTCTTTGTCCCCTATGTTTGCTTTAATCCAGCATGAATGACTCTGCCAAAAAAAGACAGACAACTCTGCCAAAAGCCACTTGGCGAGCTGTGTCTGTCTCAGAGAAAGGCAAGGCAAGGCAAGTTTATTTATAAAGCACATTTCGGACACAAGGCCATTCAAGGTGCTTCACAGATGCTAAAACAAAAACACATCAAGAATAGAGCACACATTAAAAAAAAATACATTAAAAAAAAAAAGCGAATGAGAAACATGAATATAAATAAAACATAAAATAATTTAAAAATTTAAAAAGAATGAAAATAAATAAAAATTTAAAATTACAGGTTAAAACGGAAACAGTAAAGTCTTCAGACCTGATTTAAAAGAGCCGAGTGTTGAAGCGGACCTCAAGTCCCGTGGAAGTTTATTCCAGAGCTTTGGTGCATTAAAACTGAAGGCTGACTCTCCCTGTCTAGTCCTTACTCTGGGGATTGTCAGTAGCCCAGTGTCAGACGATCTGAGAGCTCTGACTGGTTCGTAAGGGATCAGCAGGTTAGCAATGTATTTGGGGCCTAAACCATTTAGGGCTTTATAGACCAACATCAATATTTTAAAATCTATTCTTAGAGTGACAGGAAGCCAGTGTAAAGACCTAAGAACTGGGGTAATGTGATCCACTTTTTTGGTCCTAGTGAGGACTCGAGCAGCAGCGTTTTGAATTAGCTGAAGCTGTCTGATTGACTTTTTAGGAAGGCCTGCAAAGACACTGTTACAGTAGTCAAGTCTACTAAAAATAAATGCATGGACAAGTTTTTCTAAGTCCTGCTGAGACAGTAGCCCTTTAATTCTTGATATATTTTTTAGGTGGTAGTAGGCTGACTTAGTAATTGATTTAATGTGTTTTTTGAAATTTAAGCCACTTGGCGAGCTGTGTCTGTCTCAGAGAAAGCAAACACAGTCAGAGCAAACAGCAAGCATCCTATCAGGGGAGATTAACTGGAGCACATGTCTTCCTCCACAGAGTCAGGACAATCTCGGGGAGGAAAACCAACTAATTATGTCCCGTGTAAAAAGCCGCACCCACTTGTCTCTCGCTCCCATCTGGATCATGGCTAATTGGCATTACTCTACAAGCAGATTCACAGCCCATACCAGACCACCTGCTCAGCAACACTGCAACCGTCTGGACAAACTTCAGGCTTTGCCAAAGGACTCTCGGTTCAAACTACCACATTCACGCAGTCAGATTTGGGACAAAGATACTTCCTCCTTAGCACATCGAACCACAGTATACTTTCATTCAACACAATTATCAGGGGAGAGCGCGAACGCAGTCCCCCACTACCACAAATTACGCAGTCGAGATTCCCACATTTGGGGAATTCGCAGGGGTCAGCACAGCCTGAGTGCAATGGCTGAGCCTCGCCCTGGGTGAACCACCTTCTTGATCATGGTATCTCCCCTACCAGGTAAGTATGCATTGGAACTGTCAAACAAAGGGCCCCAAACCCAGACACAGCCTCCTGGCTGGCGGTGCCTACACGGCATAATGCCAGAGTTAGGTGCCTTTAGCATTGACCCGCCTTCATCTGGTATCAAAGTTGTGTAAACGTGAAAAAGACTGCTGAAAAATGAGCAGGGCATGCAGTACTCGGTCTTTGTCCCCTATGTTTGCTTTAATCCAGCATGAATGACTCTGCCAAAAAAAGACAGACAACTCTGCCAAAAGCCACTTGGCGAGCTGTGTCTGTCTCAGAGAAAGCAAACACAGTCAGAGCAAACAGCAAGCATCCTATCAGGGGAGATTAACTGGAGCACATGTCTTCCTCCACAGAGTCAGGACAATCTCGGGAGGAAAACCAACTAATTATGTCCCGTGTAAAAAGCTGCACCCACTTGTCTCTCGCTCCCATCTGGATCATGGCTAATTGGCATTACTCTACAAGCAGATTCACAGCCCATACCAGACCACCTGCTCAGCAACACTGCAACCGTCTGGACAAACTTCAGGCTTTGCCAAAGGACTCTCGGTTCAAACTACCACATTCACGCAGTCAGATTTGGGACAAAGATACTTCCTCCTTAGCACATCGAACCACAGTATATTTTCATTCAACACAATTATCAGGGGAGAGCGCGAACGCAGTCCCCCACTACCACAAATTACGCAGTCGAGATTCCCACATTTGGGGAATTCGCAGGGGTCAGCACAGCCTGAGTGCAATGGCTGAGCCTCGCCCTGGGTGAACCAATTTTTTAGGCGTTTATTTAAGTCTGGCAAATAAAATCATTTTACAACATTGTTTCAAGGTAAACATTTTCAAGTTTACCCCTTTAAAGGGTTACATTAATAGTTTCAACAATTACATACAGTTAGATACATTACAACATAACATCAACAAGTTGTTACAGCCAGGCTGTTTCTATTACTTTTTTACATATTTCAGAGTTCCCTAACTTCCAGAGTTCATTACATTCAATAATTTCATATTGTTTCTTATCTCTTAAAACATAGTCACGTAACAAAGTTATACTTAAGTTAACAACCGATTCGGCTGACATTGAAAAATTCTTAAAAACCATCAGGTTTCTGCTTCTCCATATTGCTTCTTTGACACAATTGATCACGGCCCACCATCTTTCCCCTTTTTTACAATCATTATTTTTTACATCACCATATAAGATATCTGACTCTGTGGGGATTCTATATAGATCATTTAGCCATGGCTTTAATAAGCCCCAAATCTTCCTAGACAATTTACATGACCAGAATAAATGCGATACATTTTCGTCCATATTACAACCTATTTTTGGACATTTTGCATTCCTAGAAGACCCTCTTCTCTTTAAAAACTCCCTCGTTGGTAGACATTTATGTACTATTTGCCAAGCTAGATCTTTGTATTCATTCAATAAAAAGGGAGAGTTAACATTTTTCCAAACTTTGAGGCAATTGTCTTCCACTAGCGTACCAACAGTCACCAGTTTGTATCTTTCAGGACTTAAACACTTTTCTATAAAAATTCTGTTCACTTGACCAACATTTTTCAAGTTTCCAGATTTAACAAAAGTTATTACCCTTTCATACAACACTGGCCTTTCCTCAGCATGAGGTGTCTTTAAAGAAGGTCTTAGCCCCACTGTTCTTAGCACTTGGTGACCAACCCAGAACATAGCAAAATTACGCCATAGGCTCCTCTTTCTTTCATTAAGTACTGCATTCAATATGGGAGTCAAAAATAGAGCTTCCATTTTACTTGCCAGCTCGGGGACATTTTTTCCCCCTTTTTGTAGTGGCCTGTACATTATTTCTCTTTTAGTTCTCTCTTGCTGTGCTCCCCAGATAAACTGGAAAAGGCTTCTTCTCATGGCTGTCATGATATACTTTGGGGCTGGAAGTGTTGCAGCCAAGTAAGTAAGAGAAGCAACAATGTCTGAGTTGATCACCAGTACTTTACCCGTAAAGGTCAGATTTCTTTTTTCCCATTGTAGCAATTTACCTCTAATCTTGGGTAGTTTTTTCTCCCAGTTAGTAATCTCCATATTCTCCCCAATCTCCAGTCCTAAAATCTTGATTCTTTCTTCTTTTTGGACTAGGCCATGATTTAGTTTAGGTTCAGGCCAATTAAGATATAGTATTTCACTTTTTGACCTATTTAGTTTGGCACTAGACGCGGCAGAGAATTGGTCACACCAATATAACACTTTAAAAACTGACTCATTGTCTGTGCAAAAAATAGATAAATCATCCATATACACGGATAGCTTGGCTTCCTGTCCCCCACTACCAGGGACTCGGAGGCCATGAATAGAATTGTCTTCTCTTATAGCGCAAGCCAGAGGCTCCATAGCAAATATAAACAGCATTACTGACAATGGACATCCTGTCTGACTCCTGATTTAACTTTGAGGGTTTCGGTGGAGTGACCATTGATGACCACCTTGCTAATGCAGTCATTATACAATAGATCAATCCAAGCTCTAAGTTTACGACCAAACCCAAGTTTAACAAGGACTTTCATGAGGTAAGTATGGCTGACCTTGTCAAATGCTTTTTCTAAGTCTAATCCAGATATACATAATGGCAGTTTGCGGTCACATGCATACAGGTAGGAATCCCTGGCCAGTGCAAGACTCTCACTCATGCATCTTCCAGGTATTGCACATGTCTGTTCTATCCCCACAATATGCCCCGACACTTGGGTGAACCACCTTCTTGATCATGGTATCTCCCCTACCAGGTAAGTATGCATTGGAACTGTCAGACAAAGGGCCCCAAGCCCAGACACAGCCTCCTGGCTGGCGGTGCCTACACGGCATAATGCCAGAGTTAGGTGCCTTTAGCATTGACCCGCCTTCATCTGGTATCAAAGTTGTGTAAACGTGAAAAAGACTGCTGAAAAATGAGCAGGGCATGCAGTACTCGGTCTTTGTCCCCTATGTTTGCTTTAATCCAGCATGAATGACTCTGCCAAAAAAAGACAGACAACTCTGCCAAAAGCCACTTGGCGAGCTGTGTCTGTCTCAGAGAAAGCAAACACAGTCAGAGCAAACAGCAAGCATCCTATCAGGGGAGATTAACTGGAGCACATGTCTTCCTCCACAGAGTCAGGACAATCTCGGGGAGGAAAACCAACTAATTATGTCCCGTGTAAAAAGCCGCACCCACTTGTCTCTCGCTCCCATCTGGATCATGGCTAATTGGCATTACTCTACAAGCAGATTCACAGCCCATACCAGACCACCTGCTCAGCAACACTGCAACCGTCTGGACAAACTTCAGGCTTTGCCAAAGGACTCTCGGTTCAAACTACCACATTCACGCAGTCAGATTTGGGACAAAGATACTTCCTCCTTAGCACATCGAACCACAGTATATTTTCATTCAACACAATTATCAGGGGAGAGAGCGCGAACACAGTCCCCCACTACCACAAATTACGCAGTCGAGATTCCACATTTGGGGAATTCGCAGGGGTCAGCACAGCCTGAGTGCAATGGCTGAGCCTCGCCCTGGGTGAACCACCTTCTTGATCATGGTATCTCCCCTACCAGGTAAGTATGCATTGGAACTGTCAAACAAAGGGCCCCAAACCCAGACACAGCCTCCTGGCTGGCGGTGCCTACACGGCATAATGCCAGAGTTAGGTGCCTTTAGCATTGACCCGCCTTCATCTGGTATCAAAGTTGTGTAAACGTGAAAAAGACTGCTGAAAAATGAGCAGGGCATGCAGTACTCGGTCTTTGTCCCCTATGTTTGCTTTAATCCAGCATGAATGACTCTGCCAAAAAAAGACAGACAACTCTGCCAAAAGCCACTTGGCGAGCTGTGTCTGTCTCAGAGAAAGCAAACAGTCAGAGCAAACAGCAAGCATCCTAACAGGGGAGAATAACTGGAGCACGTGTCTTCCTCCACAGAGTCAGGACAATCTCGGGGAGGAAAACCAACTAATTATGTCCCGTGTAAAAAGCCGCACCCACTTGTCTCTCGCTCCCATCTGGATCATGGCTAATTGGCATTACTCTACAAGCAGATTCACAGCCCATACCAGACCACCTGCTCAGCAACACTGCAACCGTCTGGACAAACTTCAGGCTTTTCCAAAGGACTCTCGGTTCAAACTACCACATTCACGCAGTCAGATTTGGGACAAAGATACTTCCTCCTTAGCACATCGAACCACAGTATATTTTCATTAAACACAATTATCAGGGGAGAGCGCGAACGCAGTCCCCACTACCACAAATTACGCAGTCGAGATTCCCACATTTGGGGAATTCGCAGGGGTCAGCACAGCCTGAGTGCAATGGCTGAGCCTCGCCCTGGGTGAACCACCTTCTTGATCATGGTATCTCCCTACCAGGTAAGTATGCATTGGAACTGTCAAACAAAGGGCCCCAAACCCAAACACAGCCTCCTGGCTGGCGGTGCCTACACGGCATAATGCCAGAGTTAGGTGCCTTTAGCATCGACCCGCCTTCATCTGGTATCAAAGTTGTGTAAACGTGAAAAAGACTGCTGAAAAATGAGCAGGGCATGCAGTACTCGGTCTTTGTCCCCTATGTGGCGCTTTTCCACCGAAAATGTAGCTCGACTCGACTCAACTCGACTCAGTTTAACTTGGTTTGGTAGCAGCACGGGTCGTTTTCCACCGAAAATAGTACCTCATGGACGTGGGCGGGGTTGTCGTAAGGGGCTGAAAGCCAACTCCGGAGTCAAGTAGCAAAGCAGAAATTACGAGCAGTTGTTGCACTATTAACTGAACCAACCGCCAAAAACACGGATGAGAAATGTTTAAGAAAATACTCCCCTTGTATCTGTTTGCTAAAAGAAGTAGAAGAATATTGCTACGGGCCGTTAAAAGGGAGGGTGTGTGTCCTGATGTGTGACTGCCACACAGCTGTAGGGATGCGTCACGTACATCCCTATGCACGTAAACACGGGCATGATAAAGTTGACTGTTAAGACAGTGCTTGTTTCAGGATACGTGTTTTCAAATGCAAGCCGTGTCTCAGCCTGAATATTTTATTGAGTTAATCAGTGCAGTCCGAGGCTTGTAATGTAATCGCTCGCTATCATGTCTGTCCCAGCTTGCTGCTATAGGCTATTTAGCCTAGCTGCTATGTCTCCTCTCGGATGTTCAAAGTAACTTCCCCAACAGCCAACACAAATGGGTGAGCTTAGCGAATATATGGAGAGAAAAAAATCGGGTCTGTGATGCAAATCAAATGAAAGAGAGCCAAAGAAGGCTGCACGCGGCGAGACAAAATACACATAAAAGTCCCGGAGAGTTGTTGAGAATCAAGGGGAGAATAATCAACAGAATGAAGCCGGCAGACGGTAGTCTCTGGCCAATCAGCGGCCGGCCGTCTGCCGACGTCACCTTTTAGCTCGACTCAGCTCGCTTGGTCCCTAGAGCGAGGTGATACTAAAAAAGCAGCCGCTAGCAGGTACCAGGTACCATGAAATTGCGGTGGAAACGCCAAAAATGCGAGTTGAGTCGAGTCGAGTCGAGCTGATACCATGCGGTGGAAAAGCGCCATATGTTTGCTTTAACCCAGCATGAATGACTCTGCCAAAAAAAGACAGACAACTCTGCCAAAAGCCACTTGGCGAGCTGTGTCTGTCTCAGAGAAAGCAAACAGTCAGAGCAAACAGCAAGCATCCTATCAGGGGAGAATAACTGGAGCACATGTCTTCCTCCACAGAGTCAGGACAATCTCGGGGAGGAAAACCAACTAATTATGTCCCGTGTAAAAAGCCGCACCCACTTGTCTCTCGCTCCCATCTGGATCATGGCTAATTGGCATTACTCTACAAGCAGATTCACAGCCCATACCAGACCACCTGCTCAGCAACACTGCAACCGTCTGGACAAACTTCAGGCTTTGCCAAAGGACTCTCGGTTCAAACTACCACATTCACGCAGTCAGATTTCGGACAAAGATACTTCCTCCTTAGCACATCGAACCACAGTATACTTTCATTCAACACAATTATCAGGGGAGAGCGCGAACGCAGTCCCCCACTACCACAAATTACGCAGTCGAGATTCCCACATTTGGGGAATTCGCAGGGGTCAGCACAGCCTGAGTGCAATGGCTGAGCCTCGCCCTGGGTGAACCACCTTCTTGATCATGGTATCTCCCCTACCAGGTAAGTATGCATTGGAACTGTCAGACAAAGGGCCCCAAGCCCAGACACAGCCTCCTGGCTGGCGGTGCCTACACGGCATAATGCCAGAGTTAAGGTGAGAACACACCGGGCGCGTTGGCGCTTTGGGCCAAAGCGACCAACGCGCCCGATCTGGCGCTTGGTCATTTTGTGTCAAAAAATGGTCCAACGCGCCACCAAAGCTTCAACGCGCCACCAAACAGCTAGTCTCCCCCCCCCGATATATTTATTCCCCTAATCAACCACTGCTGCGATCAGATCCGACACAACAGCGTTCATGTCCGCACAAAAACAACAACACGGGCAACAATTGTGCCAAAAGACAAATAAACAGCAAGTGAACGGAACAAATAGCCTTAAAACAGCATTGAAGATTCACGCCACTCGGAAATGAACACAAACAGCAAGGCAGCAGCACCATACCAAACACATTTACAGCAGCATTGTGCACAGGGCAGTAGAAAATAAAGGCAAGTAGCCTACATTACATGGCTGTGACGGGACCGTGGCTGGCGTAGATATAGGCATATAAACACCGGTGCTTCGCTGTAGCCTACTCGTTGTGAAAGTTCCCCGGACTTTAGCCGTTATGTTTGGGTTCATTATATGGAGGTGGTGGCCGCACACAGCCGGGTGAGTTAGCTAACGCTATCCGACCGGTGCTAACTTGGTTTATCGGCTTAAGCACAGCCACACATATTCACTGAATTAACCAGGAAGCCCATTCTCCTGGCTCACTTTCCCCACCCCGAGCGGCTTCATATCACCAGCCAGCCGCAAATACATTTCCTCCACGGTGTTTCGCACACACAGCGGTGATAATTTGCTCCTCCATCTTGTCTGAGATTTTTCTGTCCTCCGGCTCTCTCCCAGTGACGTAGGGTCAAGCTCACCGCTGATTGGCCAACGCGGCTAAACGTCTCGCGCCGGAGCGTTGAAAGTTCAATATTTTCATCTTTTTTTGACGCTTTGCCGGCGCGGTGAAGCTTTGGCGACGCTTTGCCGGCGCGGTGAAGCTTTGGCAACGCGCCCAAACCGCCAAAAGCAACGCTTTGCCGCGGCCAACGGATCATCGCGCCTAAACCAATGGTTCCCTATGCAAAAATAGGATTTTTCAACGCGGCCACCACACCCAACGCGCCCGGTGTGTTCTCACCTTTAGGTGCCTTTAGCATTGACCCGCCTTCATCTGGTATCAAAGTTGTGTAAACGTGAAAAAGACTGCTGAAAAATGAGCAGGGCATGCAGTACTCGGTCTTTGTCCCCTATGTTTGCTTTAATCCAGCATGAATGACTCTGCCAAAAAAAGACAGACAACTCTGCCAAAAGCCACTTGGCGAGCTGTGTCTGTCTCAGAGAAAGCAAACACAGTCAGAGCAAACAGCAAGCATCCTATCAGGGGAGATTAACTGGAGCACATGTCTTCCTCCACAGAGTCAGGACAATCTCGGGGAGGAAAACCAACTAATTATGTCCCGTGTAAAAAGCCGCACCCACTTGTCTCTCGCTCCCATCTGGATCATGGCTAATTGGCATTACTCTACAAGCAGATTCACAGCCCATACCAGACCACCTGCTCAGCAACACTGCAACCGTCTGGACAAACTTCAGGCTTTGCCAAAGGACTCTCGGTTCAAACTACCACATTCACGCAGTCAGATTTGGGACAAAGATACTTCCTCCTTAGCACATCGAACCACAGTATACTTTCATTCAACACAATTATCAGGGGAGAGCGCGAACGCAGTCCCCCACTACCACAAATTACGCAGTCGAGATTCCCACATTTGGGGAATTCGCAGGGGTCAGCACAGCCTGAGTGCAATGGCTGAGCCTCGCCCTGGGTGAACCACCTTCTTGATCATGGTATCTCCCCTACCAGGTAAGTATGCATTGGAACTGTCAGACAAAGGGCCCCAAACCCAGACACAGCCTCCTGGCTGGCGGTGCCTACACGGCATAATGCCAGAGTTAGGTGCCTTTAGCATTGACCCGCCTTCATCTGGTATCAAAGTTGTGTAAACGTGAAAAAGACTGCTGAAAAATGAGCAGGGCATGCAGTACTCGGTCTTTGTCCCCTATGTTTGCTTTAATCCAGCATGAATGACTCTGCCAAAAAAAGACAGACAACTCTGCCAAAAGCCACTTGGCGAGCTGTGTCTGTCTCAGAGAAAGCAAACACAGTCAGAGCAAACAGCAAGCATCCTATCAGGGGAGATTAACTGGAGCACATGTCTTCCTCCACAGAGTCAGGACAATCTCGGGGAGGAAAAACCAACTAATTATGTCCCGTGTAAAAAAGCCGCACCCACTTGTCTCTCGCTCCCATCTGGATCATGGCTAATTGGCATTACTCTACAAGCAGATTCACAGCCCATACCAGACCACCTGCTCAGCAACACTGCAACCGTCTGGACAAACTTCAGGCTTTGCCAAAGGACTCTCGGTTCAAACTACCACATTCACGCAGTCAGATTTGGGACAAAGATACTTCCTCCTTAGCACATCGAACCACAGTATACTTTCATTCAACACAATTATCAGGGGAGAGCGCGAACGCAGTCCCCCACTACCACAAATTACGCAGTCGAGATTCCCACATTTGGGGAATTCGCAGGGGTCAGCACAGCCTGAGTGCAATGGCTGAGCCTCGCCCTGGGTGAACCACCTTCTTGATCATGGTATCTCCCCTACCAGGTAAGTATGCATTGGAACTGTCAGACAAAGGGCCCCAAACCCAGACACAGCCTCCTGGCTGGCGGTGCCTACACGGCATAATGCCAGAGTTAGGTGCCTTTAGCATTGACCCGCCTTCATCTGGTATCAAAGTTGTGTAAACGTGAAAAAGACTGCTGAAAAATGAGCAGGGCATGCAGTACTCGGTCTTTGTCCCTATGTTTGCTTTAATCCAGCATGAATGACTCTGCCAAAAGCCACTTGGCGAGCTGTGTCTGTCTCAGAGAAAGCAAACACAGTCAGAGCAAACAGCAAGCATCCTATCAGGGGAGATTAACTGGAGCACATGTCTTCCTCCACAGAGTCAGGACAATCTCGGGGAGGAAAACCAACTAATTATGTCCCGTGTAAAAAGCCGCACCCACTTGTCTCTCGCTCCCATCTGGATCATGGCTAATTGGCATTACTCTACAAGCAGATTCACAGCCCATACCAGACCACCTGCTCAGCAACACTGCAACCGTCTGGACAAACTTCAGGCTTTGCCAAAGGACTCTCGGTTCAAACTACCACATTCACGCAGTCAGATTTGGGACAAAGATACTTCCTCCTTAGCACATCGAACCACAGTATATTTTCATTCAACACAATTATCAGGGGAGAGCGCGAACGCAGTCCCCCACTACCACAAATTACGCAGTCGAGATTCCCACATTTGGGGAATTCGCAGGGGTCAGCACAGCCTGAGTGCAATGGCTGAGCCTCGCCCTGGGTGAACCACCTTCTTGATCATGGTATCTCCCCTACCAGGTAAGTATGCATTGGAACTGTCAACAAAGGGCCCAACCCAGACACAGCCTCCTGGCTGGCGGTGCCTACACGGCATAATGCCAGAGTTAGGTGCCTTTAGCATTGACCCGCCTTCATCTGGTATCAAAGTTGTGTAAACGTGAAAAAGACTGCTGAAAAATGAGCAGGGCATGCAGTACTCGGTCTTTGTCCCCTATGTTTGCTTTAATCCAGCATGAATGACTCTGCCAAAAAAAGACAGACAACTCTGCCAAAAGCCACTTGGCGAGCTGTGTCTGTCTCAGAGAAAGCAAACACAGTCAGAGCAAACAGCAAGCATCCTATCAGGGGAGATTAACTGGAGCACATGTCTTCTCCACAGAGTCAGGACAATCTCGGGGAGGAAAACCAACTAATTATGTCCCGTGTAAAAAGCCGCACCCACTTGTCTCTCGCTCCCATCTGGATCATGGCTAATTGGCATTACTCTACAAGCAGATTCACAGCCCATACCAGACCACCTGCTCAGCAACACTGCAACCGTCTGGACAAACTTCAGGCTTTGCCAAAGGACTCTCGGTTCAAACTACCACATTCACGCAGTCAGATTTGGGACAAAGATACTTCCTCCTTAGCACATCGAACCACAGTATATTTCATTCAACACAATTATCAGGGGAGAGCGCGAACGCAGTCCCCCACTACCACAAATTACGCAGTCGAGATTCCCACATTTGGGGAATTCGCAGGGGTCAGCACAGCCTGAGTGCAATGGCTGAGCTCGCCCTGGGTGAACCACCTTCTTGATCATGGTATCTCCCCTACCAGGTAAGTATGCATTGGAACTGTCAACAAAGGGCCCCAAACCCAGACACAGCCTCCTGGCTGGCGGTGCCTACACGGCATAATGCCAGAGTTAGGTGCCTTTAGCATTGACCCGCCTTCATCTGGTATCAAAGTTGTGTAAACGTGAAAAAGACTGCTGAAAAATGAGCAGGGCATGCAGTACTCGGTCTTTGTCCCCTATGTTTGCTTTAATCCAGCATGAATGACTCTGCCAAAAAAAGACAGACAACTCTGCCAAAAGCCACTTGGCGAGCTGTGTCTGTCTCAGAGAAAGCAAACAGTCAGAGCAAACAGCAAGCATCCTACAGGGGAGATTAACTGGAGCACAGTGTCTTCCTCCACAGAGTCAGGACAATCTCGGGGAGGAAAACCAACTAATTATGTCCCGTGTAAAAAGCCGCACCCACTTGTCTCTCGCTCCCATCTGGATCATGGCTAATTGGCATTACTCTACAAGCAGATTCACAGCCCATACCAGACCACCTGCTCAGCAACACTGCAACCGTCTGGACAAACTTCAGGCTTTGCCAAAGGACTCTCGGTTCAAACTACCACATTCACGCAGTCAGATTTGGGACAAAGATACTTCCTCCTTAGCACATCGAACCACAGTATATTTTCATTCAACACAATTATCAGGGGAGAGCGCGAACGCAGTCCCCCACTACCACAAATTACGCAGTCGAGATTCCCACATTTGGGGAATTCGCAGGGGTCAGCACAGCCTGAGTGCAATGGCTGAGCCTCGCCCTGGGTGAACCACCTTCTTGATCATGGTATCTCCCTACCAGGTAAGTATGCATTGGAACTGTCAAACAAAGGGCCCCAAACCCAGACACAGCCTCCTGGCTGGCGGTGCCTACACGGCATAATGCCAGAGTTAGGTGCCTTTAGCATTGACCCGCCTTCATCTGGTATCAAAGTTGTGTAAACGTGAAAAAGACTGCTGAAAAATGAGCAGGGCATGCAGTACTCAGTCTTTGTCCCCTATGTTTGCTTTAATCCAGCATGAATGACTCTGCCAAAAAAAGACAGACAACTCTGCCAAAAGCCACTTGGCGAGCTGTGTCTGTCTCAGAGAAAGCAAACACAGTCAGAGCAAACAGCAAGCATCCTATCAGGGGAGAATAACTGGAGCACATGTCTTCCTCCACAGAGTCAGGACAATCTCGGGGAGGAAAACCAACTAATTATGTCCCGTGTAAAAAGCCGCACCCACTTGTCTCTCGCTCCCATCTGGATCATGGCTAATTGGCATTACTCTACAAGCAGATTCACAGCCCATACCAGACCACCTGCTCAGCAACACTGCAACCGTCTGGACAAACTTCAGGCTTTGCCAAAGGACTCTCGGTTCAAACTACCACATTCACGCAGTCAGATTTCGGACAAAGATACTTCCTCCTTAGCACATCGAACCACAGTATATTTTCATTCAACACAATTATCAGGGGAGAGCGCGAACGCAGTCCCCCACTACCACAAATTACGCAGTCGAGATTCCCACATTTGGGGAATTCGCAGGGGTCAGCACAGCCTGAGTGCAATGGCTGAGCCTCGCCCTGGGTGAACCACCTTCTTGATCATGGTATCTCCCCTACCAGGTAAGTATGCATTGGAACTGTCAAACAAAGGGCCCCAAACCCAGACACAGCCTCCTGGCTGGCGGTGCCTACACGGCATAATGCCAGAGTTAGGTGCCTTTAGCATTGACCCGCCTTCATCTGGTATCAAAGTTGTGTAAACGTGAAAAAGACTGCTGAAAAATGAGCAGGGCATGCAGTACTCGGTCTTTGTCCCCTATGTTTGCTTTAATCCAGCATGAATGACTCTGCCAAAAAAAGACAGACAACTCTGCCAAAAGCCACTTGGCGAGCTGTGTCTGTCTCAGAGAAAGCAAACACAGTCAGAGCAAACAGCAAGCATCCTATCAGGGGAGATTAACTGGAGCACATGTCTTCCTCCACAGAGTCAGGACAATCTCGGGGAGGAAAACCAACTAATTATGTCCCGTGTAAAAAGCCGCACCCACTTGTCTCTCGCTCCCATCTGGATCATGGCTAATTGGTAGTGATGGCCCGTAACGTGCCGAGGCTTCGGAGCGTGTGTCGAGTAATCCCGGACGTTTTTGGTGAAGCGCGTATCGAGACTTGTATCGTTTAGGCCGAATCACGTGACTGATGACGTTCGAAGCCTCGTTTGTTCAAGAAGTGCTTCGGGTATTGCGGATCCACTCGCACTTTGCGGGTTAGTGTTGGCGATTTGTTGGTTTGGGAGTGATGTAGACGTGCATGTTGTATCAACTTGCTGTGACTTTCTTGTGCACCCTGCCTCCGCTGTACCACGTGAAAGAGTGTTCTCCAAAGCAGGAGAAGTTGTTTCCAAAAGGGGAAATTGTCTGAACCCAGCACAGTGGAAACATTTTGTTTCTCAATAAAAATTAATCAAATCCTTAACAAGCACAAATTGCCCCTTATATAACACTGCGACAGTTTGAAAATAATTATTCCTGTCATTATGAGTAATTCCAAAGTTTGACAAAAAATATTTACTGATAGATTTATTAGATTTTTATGTTTTATCATGTTTGATGCATTATACACCAAACAAAATATAAGTTGTATTTATATGAATTAATACATGAACAATACATGAAATGCATTTATTAAGATGTATTGATTTATTTACTTGTCAGTCACTCATTCCCATGGCTGCACTGTTGCAGGACAGTATTGAGTGTATTACAAATTGATAGAATTATCTGGCTATTTAACACTGTTTGACCAGCAGGGGGGGTTGTATTGTGTTGAAATCGGTTCAAATGAAGCCTCGAGAAATGAACCTTTTGGTGAACCATTTGGCTTTAAGGCTTCAAGGCTTCAAAAAGCTTCATCTGGCCATCACTACTAATTGGCATTACTCTACAAGCAGATTCACAGCCCATACCAGACCACCTGCTCAGCAACACTGCAACCGTCTGGACAAACTTCAGGCTTTGCCAAAGGACTCTCGGTTCAAACTACCACATTCACGCAGTCAGATTTGGGACAAAGATACTTCCTCCTTAGCACATCGAACCACAGTATATTTTCATTCAACACAATTATCAGGGGAGAGCGCGAACGCAGTCCCCCACTACCACAAATTACACAGTCGAGATTCCCACATTTGGGGAATTCGCAGGGGTCAGCACAGCCTGAGTGCAATGGCTGAGCCTCGCCCTGGGTGAACCACCTTCTTGATCATGGTATCTCCCCTACCAGGTAAGTATGCATTGGAACTGTCAAACAAAGGGCCCCAAACCCAAACACAGCCTCCTGGCTGGCGGTGCCTACACGGCCTAATGCCAGAGTTAGGTGCCTTTAGCATTGACCCGCCTTCATCTGGTATCAAAGTTGTGTAAACGTGAAAAAGACTGCTGAAAAATGAGCAGGGCATGCAGTACTCGGTCTTTGTCCCTATGTTTGCTTTAATCCAGCATGAATGACTCTGCCAAAAAAAGACAGACAACTCTGCCAAAAGCCACTTGGCGAGCTGTGTCTGTCTCAGAGAAAGCAAACAGTCAGAGCAAACAGCAAGCATCCTAACAGGGGAGAATAACTGGAGCACGTGTCTTCCTCCACAGAGTCAGGACAATCTCGGGGAGGAAAACCAACTAATTATGTCCCGTGTAAAAAGCCGCACCCACTTGTCTCTCGCTCCCATCTGGATCATGGCTAATTGGCATTACTCTACAAGCAGATTCACAGCCCATACCAGACCACCTGCTCAGCAACACTGCAACCGTCTGGACAAACTTCAGGCTTTGCCAAAGGACTCTCGGTTCAAACTACCACATTCACGCGGTCAGATTTGGGACAAAGATACTTCCTCCTTAGCACATCGAACCACAGTATATTTTCATTCAACACAATTATCAGGGGAGAGCGCGAACGCAGTCCCCCACTACCACAAATTACGCAGTCGAGATTCCCACATTTGGGGAATTCGCAGGGGTCAGCACAGCCTGAGTGCAATGGCTGAGCCTCGCCCTGGGTGAACCACCTTCTTGATCATGGTATCTCCCCTACCAGGTAAGTATGCATTGGAACTGTCAAACAAAGGGCCCCAAACCCAAACACAGCCTCCTGGCTGGCGGTGCCTACACGGCATAATGCCAGAGTTAGGTGCCTTTAGCATCGACCCGCCTTCATCTGGTATCAAAGTTGTGTAAACGTGAAAAAGACTGCTGAAAAATGAGCAGGGCATGCAGTACTCGGTCTTTGTCCCCTATGTTTGCTTTAACCCAGCATGAATGACTCTGCCAAAAAAAGACAGACAACTCTGCCAAAAGCCACTTGGCGAGCTGTGTCTGTCTCAGAGAAAGCAAACAGTCAGAGCAAACAGCAAGCATCCTATCAGGGGAGAATAACTGGAGCACATGTCTTCCTCCACAGAGTCAGGACAATCTCGGGGAGGAAAACCAACTAATTATGTCCCGTGTAAAAAGCCGCACCCACTTGTCTCTCGCTCCCATCTGGATCATGGCTAATTGGCATTACTCTACAAGCAGATTCACAGCCCATACCAGACCACCTGCTCAGCAACACTGCAACCGTCTGGACAAACTTCAGGCTTTGCCAAAGGACTCTCGGTTCAAACTACCACATTCACGCAGTCAGATTTCGGACAAAGATACTTCCTCCTTAGCACATCGAACCACAGTATACTTTCATTCAACACAATTATCAGGGGAGAGCGCGAACGCAGTCCCCCACTACCACAAATTACGCAGTCGAGATTCCCACATTTGGGGAATTCGCAGACGTGAGAGCCAGCGGAGTGCACGGCCGTTGGAAGTGTAGACAATGACGGCCGCCCATTGGCGCGGAGTCTACACTTGTCTACAGTTGCCGGCCGCCCATTGGCCGAGAGTCTACACTCTGCTCCCGAGGTGTAGACAATGGCGGCCGCCCATTGGCCGAGAGTCTACAGTTCCCCAGCGCCCTCCCCGGCGTTGGCACTTGACGCTCTCCGAGTTCAGCCGATGGAAATGTACCTGACATCTCGGATGCAATGTCAACACTCGGGTAAAAAAAAAGTCACCACCGTTTCCACTGGTAAGAGTCGCATTCCGAATAACGGATATTTCCAGCTTGTGTTTCTCTTTCCCACCGATTGCTTTTCATTCATCATATCGGACGTAGCTAGGTTGTTTATGTATTTTTACTATTAGCCTAGCCTACTGCTACTTTGCCCTAATAGGCTACAACCTCGTCCGCTTCATGTAAACAACTTTCTCTTTCCCACCGATTGCTTTTCATTCATCATATCGGACGTAGATAGGTTGTTTATGTATTTTTACTATTACGGCTACGTTGCCCTAATACAACCTCGTCCGCTTCATGTAAACAACTTTCTCTTTCCCACCGATTGCTTTTCATTCATCATAGCCTATCGGACGTAGCTAGGTTGTTGTATTTTTACTATTACGGCTACGTTGCCCTAATACAACCTCGTCCGCTTCATGTAAACAACTTTCTCTTTCCCACCGATTGCTTTTCATTCATCATATCGGACGTAGCTAGGTTGTTGTATTTTTACTATTACGGCTACGTTGCCCTAATACAACCTCGTCCGCTTCATGTCAACAACTTTGCCTGCTCTCCAAAACGATGTGTTTTAATGTATTTTTATTAAATGTCATTTGCCGCGAATTAACTTGTTTATCTTTGGGGTTATTCATATGTTAATGTGCTGCCGACGGCCGGCCGGCCTCATTTACATAGCCAAACTTGGTTAGAGTTTGGCTTACTCTAGAGACATTTTGCTTAGTTACTCTTAAAAAGTACATCTATAAATGTAGGTTGAAAGTGTCCCCGTACTGTACTATTATCGTATATCGATTCAACGTTACGATCGATCCGCAAATCGGTGTCCCGACGCCGGCCGTTCAAATTTGACCTACTTTTTTTTTCTTATAAAGCGGTCAAACCTACCTTGACTTAAACTTGCCAATATTATGTAGCAATGTAGAAGCATTTCTAATCAGTGTTGAACCTAGTGCTCTTGAACACAGTCTGCAAATGGCCCAGTCCCCTAATCAATCATATATAAAGCAGGTGAGTTGTGTCTTTCTGTTGTTGCACTAATGGATAGGCCTACATGAATGTAAAGAAAAACATGGGCTACATTTTGACGTTGATATTTTGTTTCTCTGAACTTTAATAGGCATCATATTAGCTGTAATTAAGGATGGACTCCGAAGCAGCGACCCATTCAGCAGGTTAGTTTATAACATGCACGTTTTGTCTGTATGGTTATAACATGCATGCATCCATTGTCAGCAGAATAAACTGACCAGTGCATGATTATACTTGTTATGTTATTATGATGTCATCATTTACAAATATAGTATGAAATGAAAGCCTGGGGAAAAAGTCCCAAAACGCTAAAACCTTTGGTGAATATTTTTTCAGGTACAGCCAGCAGCAGCAGACCGGCTGCGGACCCATTGCTGCCTGTGCTGCCCATTCTGGACCCCGCTGTGCCCCTGGACAGGCAGCAATGTGTCCTGAAGGCAACCAAGGAGGCCAGGGCCTTTCACAGGCCCAAAGGCTTCCAAGCCAGCGCCGGTCCCAAAGACCTTCAGACGGCTTGTGATGAAGGTAATAAATCTGAATTATTATCACAGAAGCACAATGGGCAAATGCACCATAAACATTTCTTTCCACCTGACCCGACCTGTGTGCTAGAGCTTATAAGCTTATAAACTGACTTATTAGAATAACCATTCCAATAACTTGCTCTTCAGCAAAAAGGAGATGCCGGCTCGTCACTGCTACCAGACCCTCACAGAAGCTCTACCTTGGCCAGCTGGTAATTCCCTTTGGGAAATACACTGGCCAAAGCTTCATGTGGCTGATAGCAAATGATGTGGGCTACCTAAAATAGTGAGTATATTATTATATTTCACTACAGAGAATCACATTTAGTTGTTATTTCTTACTTTAACGTCATGTTGTGTGTGTTTTAGTCTCCTTGACCGCCATATCGCGGAGAGCCAGGCCCCGGGCAGGACAGGAGGAGCCAGGGAGGGTGACTGGGTGAAGGATTGTCTTCTCCGTTATGTGGAGTATTTCCCCTCAGTCTCCTGCCACCTGGAGAAGAACGTGGACAGGGCCATTTATGGACATGGTCGCTTTAAGAGCTTTACCTTTCAGGAGATGTGGCAGTGGTACAGCCTGCACAAGGGCCTTAATGCCGACCCTCAGGCTGGCAGTGCCCAAGAGAGGAAGATGGCAGAGGAGGCTTTCTCTTCTGTTCGCCAGTGGCTTGTCATGAAGGAGGATGACATCAGCTCCAAGTCACTTAAGCGATTCAGGAGATATATTCTGGAGAAAGAGAAACAGGTGGGTTGAGGTTTTACTCAAAAGCAGAATGCAGTTCATAAGACAAACTACTACACTGTACTTTAACTGTAATTTGTGAAACTCTCCTCAGAAATCCCCTGCTGCAGCTGTACCATCTTCTTCCATGTCTGTTCCTGTCCCATCTCAAACAGTGGCCCCTCCGTCGGCGTCTGCTTCAGTGGCCCCTCCGAGAGCAACATCCCCGTCACCTTGGCAGGATGATACATTGTTTTCAGAGGCTCTCGCCACTTTTGAAGAACAACGTAAATCAGTTTTTTATTTTATCTATGGCTTAACCATATGTAATTACAACATTAAGCTCATAACTGTAAATATATTGAATATAAAACTTTAAATCAGTTTAAAATAAAACAGGTTAAAAAAAAAAATCACACTTTTTAGGATTATTCTTTATTTCTGTTTCAACCCAATTTGATCCTTGTGGCTTCCTAAGCTTTTGTCCTCATTTTCTTCCAGCTGACACTGCCACGGCCCCTCCACCAGCCCCTCCACAGCAGCCACAGACAGACCCCGTTCCACCACCGCAGGTAAAGACATTGTCCATAGATAGGTCACATTGACATACAGGTTTATAGTCATACACTTACTCACTTCCATACAGTGTCGTGCGAAAGTTTGTGAACCCCTTGAGCCTTTTGGGATTTTATTTATTTTAACCATTATTAATTCATTTTTTTCAATACCAGTATTTTTATATGAAACAACAGATGTTTGTTTATCAATTCAACATGTTTCTTTTCCAGAAATCAATTGTTAAAATAGATAAAACAAATGATTTGACAAATGTTGTATGTGCAAAAGTTTGTGAACCCTAAGCTGCATTGCTTAAATCGAGCAAGGTAAACACAATCAGGTGGGCCAAACTGATTGATGAAATAGACCAAGGCCTAAACTGACCTGGTTTTATCTTTGTTTTAGCTAGTGGCGCCCAATTTCTTCCCTAAAGATCTCTCATTACATTGGTCTATTTCATCAATCAATTTGGCCCACCTGATTGTGTTTACCTTGCTCGATTTAAGCAATGCAGCTTAGGGTTCACAAACTTTTGCACATACAACATTTGTCAAATAATTTGTTTTAACTGTTTTAACAATTGATTTCTGGAAAAGAAAAATGTTGAATTGATAAACAAACATCTGTTATATGAATTAATAATGGTTAAAATAAATAAAATTCCAAAAGGCTCAAGGGGTTCACAAACTTTCGCACAACACTGTATATGTTTATACTAATACACTTTCTTTTTTAGAAGGAACCTACACCTGCTCCTCGTAAGAGGACGTCCAAGTCGGCTGCACTGCCACAGCCAATTGAAGCCACTGTGACTCAGCCTGAGGTAATACATGTACAATACAGCTAAATACTGTTTAATATGTTAATGCAGCAGGAACAGCGTTACAGTCAGAGCACTCAGTGACTGGTACATGACGGTTTTGTCTTTGTTCTTCCACCAGGTGTCATTTGAAGGCTGGCACAAACAGTGGGAGTCCGGCCCTCAAGGTCTCCCCAGTGCTGACGTGAAGTGGCTGAAAGAGGACGCTGAGAGGGGGCTCTTTAAGAACCTCACCATCGCTCGGAGGAAAGTTCTGAAGGATGACAGGATGTGGTTCCATCCTCCAGAGATTCCTGGAGTGGTGGTGGGGGGTGGAGTACCCTCTGCAGACGCCTTCTTCAGAAGACGAGTCTTCTTCTGGAGGCCTGTGGGAGTGTGGGGCTACAGCCTTCGCTGTCCCAGGTCAGGATGCCCCGGGGACAAGTCAGCCTTTCTGTACCGCTGTGGGTATGGCAATAACGTGCGTCATATCTGTGACATGACTGGCTGGTACAGCATGCTCACAGAGCTCCTGGCCTGCAATGCGTGCAGGAAGGCTGCAAAGGGGTCTCAGGAGCACTCCATAGGCCGCTTCCTGGCGTGGGATGCAGGCATTTTAAAGCAGCTGACTCCAGCCCACCAAGCTTTGTTCCCTGCTATCTTAACACCAAGGTGAGAGTCTATTGTTATTTCACAATATTTTGAATCTTAAACCGTTTTACTGCAAAGCAAAGTTTCACTGGCGTTACATGATTGTGCTGTAATTCCAGACGCGGCGTGGACAAGCAGGTTGTCCGCCTGATGAGGGATCGGACTGAGGGCAACACCATGGTGAAGGTGTGGAGGCAGGTCCAGGAGGGCCACTGTGAGGAGCACCTGCAGAGAAAGGACCTCTACACCACCCTACTCTGTCAGCTCAGCAGACCTGGAAGCATCATCAGTAAGTCAGATTAGTTATTTGTTTTTTTCACACTCACACACACACAACACACACACACACACACACACACAACCCACACACACACACACCACACACACACACACAACACAGTATAATTTAACAATCCACTTCTCTGCCTCCAGGTGCTCTGGGCCATCAGTATCAGAAGCCGCCGACGCGCAGGGAGCTGCCGTCGCCGAGGCTTCTCAGAAAAGCGTACCTCATATATGAGGCAGAGCATATTGAGGACTACCGGACACAGATCATGTCCACCTTCGGGAAAGTCCTCAAATATGACTCCACCAGGAAGGTAAATTTGACACAGTTAACGTTTCATTTAACAAGTGTCTCAATATGCATCATTTAATAATCAATACTTCAATAACTGTATGAGCCAAAGACTGACTAGTTATTGTACTTATGTTTGTATTGTTAAGCATTTGTTTTATTTATAACAGCATTATGTACACATTTAAAGTATGCAGATGGGAAGGTTTTTTTGTTGGATATGCTGTTTATTATTTTGATTATAATAATTCTAGATAAATAATTAAAGGAAGGGAAGTTGCTATTGAAAAAGCAGTTTCAATACACCCATCTGAGTTCTTTTTAAATACTTTATTCTACACTAAATGTTTAACTCCCTTTTTTGTGTTTTATCTGTCATCAGATCTGCAAGAAGCTGTCCGGACACGGACGAGGCACTGCAGAGTGGTGCACCAACGTGGCCAACGAGCTGGGGCAGGTGCTCATGTCGGTGTTCACCTGTGAGGAGTCGCTGACCTGTCTAAAGCCCATGGCTGACGGCCTGATGGAGCGCTACAGGAGAGCAGGAGAGGACGCTCCTGAACTTATGTATGTGGACCGTGGCTGCTGCAGGGTGCACGGTGTCTCCTCTTTGGAGCATTTGTTCCATGACTGGGCGAACAATGGAATGATGGTGCGGCTGGACATATTCCATTGGATTAAACGCTTTACCGCGGCTGTCCGGACGGACCACCATCCCAAATTCCCCCTTTTCATGTCTGCGCTCTCTGCTGCTGTCTTTTCCTACAATAAGGACGACATGGCGCTGCTGATCCAGGCCATACGTGCAGGAAACCTGACCAAGTTTGCCTCTCTGTCTGACGCGGAGATGATCGAGATGTACGTGAGTAAAGAAGATCTCCGGCACTTCGTAAGGAGGATCACGCTGGGAGCCCAGGAGTCCTTCCTGCGTGTGCAGGCAGCCATCACCAGCCTGAAGGGAGCAGCTGGGCTGGATGAGAACCAGGTCCATCTGTTTAAGGACGCTGCAGCCATCGACCGCGTCTGGGAGAACCAGCAGAAGCACCTGGAGTGCATTCAGGATCCCCCGGGGAGAGACATGTACACCGTCATGAAGGTCGTCACCCGCAACAGTGTGCGCATGCCATATTACACGACAGTGAGAGGAAGCAACAGCCTGGAGGGCATCCACTTCTTCCTGCCCCGCATGATCCCAGGGCCCCACTGTGCTGCCGTCCCCTTCCAGGTCTACCTCCTCAGTGGCATCGCACGCTGGAACTCTGACCGGGAGTCAGGCAGCGTTAAAGGCCAGAAGGGGAGGAAAAACCTGGTGTACGTGTCTCCCCTCATACATCGGCTTAACCAGAGGTGCCAGGATCTTTTTGGCGAGGTGGAGGAGGTGAATTTCAGGCCTCCAGTTCCTGCTGGTGAGGAGCGCATTGGGCTGGAGTATCTGTTCGCTCAGTCTTCTCAGCCTTTCAGCCCTTCGGAGCATTACGCTCAAACCAGGGAGACGCTGCAAACCGTGGAGGATGAAGACGATGAAGAGGAGGTTGCTGCCGACACAGAGGAGTCCACGGAGGATGATGTGGGCTACGCCACAGACGCTGAGAGCGACGACCTGACTCCGCTGAAGAGGAATCTGCTCCTCACAGACCAGGTGGTGGCTTCGGAGCGCGACCCGTGTGTGGAGGATGTGTGCGGCCCCAATCATCTCCCTGGGTACGAACATGTGGAAGAGCTAAGCAGCATTCTGGTGGAAATTGCATTGGAGGAGGGAAAGCTTGCTCTTAGTGACTCTTCAAGAGAGAGAGTAGTCAGCGCCTGGAACAAGCTGGACCTCCACGACCGCAGCATCCAGCAATTTGACAGCCTCTACTCTGCACGCTGGGGGAACGCTCTGTTTGGCCGCACCAACGGAGATCCGGCCGAGGCCTCTTTGGTGCAGAAGCTTAAATTCAATAAGCGCTTCTCTCCCGCCCACCTGCTTGACTCCAGGAAGAACCGGCTCATGTACTGCATGGTGAAACTGCTCTGGCTTCACCCAGACTGCAGGAAAAAGGCTCGCGGCTCCCCTCTCAAGCACCAGATCACCGCACTTTATCAGCGGGTGCAACAGAGAGTGACCGTGGATGACGCTGAACTCAGCAAACTAGGGATTCCCATCCTGAAAATGAACAATAAATCAGTTGCTGAGTTCATAAGGAGACAGGAAGCCTTCTCAGCCACCAACGTGACAGATCGAGGTTTGTCTATCCTCCAGCGTCCGCAGAGCATCACCGGCACCAGCCTACCCCCCGCTGCAGAGCTCCCGGATGAGAGGCCGCACACCAGCCGACCTCAAGTGCAGTACGAGGTCACTCCTTCTCTGGCTGGCACGCGGAAACGGAAAGTGCCGCATGACAATTTAACGTCTGCACCCCAACCTCAGCGACCAATTGCAGCAGCGACGGTCACCACGGCAGCAGGACTCCAGCCCCAGCCCGTGTTCCCGACACTCCCTGCAGCAGCTCTTCCCCCCCAGCTGCTGCCGCCTGTTTTCTGCCGCCTCCCGTACTGCCACAGCCGCTTTCAGCAAGCAGCTCCCCAGCCAGATCCACTCTTTACAAGAGGAAGAAAACAGAGCTGAGCGGTACACGGCCCCAGAGCACAGTGAAAATGCACGCGTGTGCACTTTGTGGCCAGTCCACTCAAGGACACATCAAATACAGGAAGAAGACATACTGTCAGCATTCCAAATTATCATCGTCCAAAGGCCTCACTGGAAAGACCTTTGAGAATATGGCAGACTTCCATGTGGCAGTGGACGAGCTTTTGGCCTCTCAGTCCCAGGCCCCTTGAGTGCTCTGACACTGGGCTCTTTGTATATATTGTAATTATTCATATTTGACCAACACAATCATTCGTTTTGTATTATATTTCACTATGCACCACCTTTATTTATTACGGTTTGAATTTTAGAGGTGTTTTGACTGTGGTGCTTGTTTCTTTGTATATATTTATGCAATCATTATTTTTCCAGTTCATGACATATCTTTATTCAATTAAATTCAAACTACTTACTAATTACTTCCTTAATGTGTAAATCACAAATGTCTTAACTCATCCAAATCTTGTTTTGTATATATAAGGCTTTATCTTCGTTGTCATTGCTGTTTTATATGTATATATTAAGCTAATACAATTATTTGTTTTTTTTACACCTGTGTTTATAAACCTGTGACAACCTGTTTTATTATTTGAAAATGTGAGTTATTAAAAAAACAATATTGCACACCAATAAACCTCTCTGATCTTTATTTTCATACAACCATTAACATAATATAAAAAATCATAAACATGACAAGATAAGACAGTCAATTCCTCATCCAGAACATCCCCTATTACAGTAGCAACAAACATAAAGGTGATAAGCTGGGGCCTATTGCATAAAACTAGGATAAGGGTCAAATGTGGGTCAAATAAATTCACTTTGTACTTTGAGGTGCATATAAAACAAAATTAAATATCAATGAAAGTTTCCTTTTTTCTGTAATTTAATTCAAAAAAGTGAAACTTAAATATGTTCTAGATTCATTACACATTAAGTGAAATTAATCTAGAATAAACATACTTTTCAGAAGGTCGACATTTCTGATTGGTTGTATGCAATATTCTAATATGTTGAGATACTGAATTTTTTATTCCATGATCAATCAATCATCCAAAAAGAAGGCCTGACATATTTCACTTTGTGTAATGACTCTATGAAAGTTTAACTATTTGAATGGACTTTCCATGATATTCTATTTTTTAAATGCACCCGCAGACTGCTCACTGTCAACTATTTTATCATAAAACAATGCAGGGACATCAAGATTGGTAGGCAGAGATGACATACACTGTATGAAATGAACTGCCCCCTCACTTACGGTTTAAACTAGCAAGGCATTGTGGGAAAATGGGCCGTCTTTTACATTTTTACATCAGTAAATCTGTGTTTGATCTCTGGGTCTACTTCTGAAAGCTGTGGGCTGGCACTTAACAGAATGACTTACACCTGGCTTGACAAAGCAGCGCCTTTACATCCTGCTTTATCAATCATCCTGGATATCTTAATTCCACTTTTATGCAATAGGCCCCTGTACTGTGATATTTTAATGTAAACAGATCCACACCAGTGATAGCTTTCTATAAGGGCTGTTCTTCCTTAAAACAGGACGGGTCAGCATAGATGATGAGGGCAAAGGTTAAAGATGATTTACTTTGTTTTAAAACAATATGGCTTTGAACACCACAAAAACAAAGTAAATCTGTATCATGCAGAATACAGATATTACAAAAGACAGGCAATTACACAGTATAATTGCAACCATAATTCTAAGTGAGTATACAGAAGATATGTACATATATACAGGTTTAATAAATAATATACAATATAAATATGAAAACAGATAGGCCTACAGACAGTCGATACAAATACAGCTCACCAGTCACACACAGTCATGATCAGATTCTGCCAATAGGGGGAGGTGTTTGATTGGCAGGTCTCCGGTCTACAGTCTCTCCCATTGCAACTCTGCAAAGATGAGAAAAGTACTTTAAATCCATTTTCACAACTCTATAAACACATGCAAAGAAGCATGCTACAGTTCTGAGATGAACTATCTAGCTTTTAGACATCATTTTACTTTTTCTTCTACATTAACAACATTGATTAACTCAGGGGTTTGCACGTCGCTACGGTCCATCGCCATTCGCAGGGGTCAGCACAGCCTGAGTGCAATGGCTGAGCCTCGCCCTGGGTGAACCACCTTCTTGATCATGGTATCTCCCCTACCAGGTAAGTATGCATTGGAACTGTCAGACAAAGGGCCCCAAGCCCAGACACAGCCTCCTGGCTGGCGGTGCCTACACGGCATAATGCCAGAGTTAAGGTGAGAACACACCGGGCGCGTTGGCGCTTTGGGCCAAAGCGACCAACGCGCCCGATCTGGCGCTTGGTCATTTTGTGTCAAAAAATGGTCCAACGCGCCACCAAAGCTTCAACGCGCCACCAAACAGCTAGTCTCCCCCCCCCGATATATTTATTCCCCTAATCAACCATGGCTGCGATCAGATCCGACACAACAGCGTTCATGTCCGCACAAAAACAACAACACGGGCAACAATTGTGCCAAAAGACAAATAAACAGCAAGTGAACGGAACAAATAGCCTTAAAACAGCATTGAAGATTCACGCCACTCGGAAATGAACACAAACAGCAAGGCAGCAGCACCATACCAAACACATTTACAGCAGCATTGTGCACAGGGCAGTAGAAAATAAAGGCAAGTAGCCTACATTACATGGCTGTGACGGGACCGTGGCTGGCGTAGATATAGGCATATAAACACCGGTGCTTCGCTGTAGCCTACTCGTTGTGAAAGTTCCCCGGACTTTAGCCGTTATGTTTGGGTTCATTATATGGAGGTGGTGGCCGCACACAGCCGGGTGAGTTAGCTAACGCTATCCGACCGGTGCTAACTTGGTTTATCGGCTTAAGCACAGCCACACATATTCACTGAATTAACCAGGAAGCCCATTCTCCTGGCTCACTTTCCCCACCCCGAGCGGCTTCATATCACCAGCCAGCCGCAAATACATTTCCTCCACGGTGTTTCGCACACACAGCGGTGATAATTTGCTCCTCCATCTTGTCTGAGATTTTTCTGTCCTCCGGCTCTCTCCCAGTGACGTAGGGTCAAGCTCACCGCTGATTGGCCAACGCGGCTAAACGTCTCGCGCCGGAGCGTTGAAAGTTCAATATTTTCATCTTTTTTTGACGCTTTGCCGGCGCGGTGAAGCTTTGGCGACGCTTTGCCGGCGCGGTGAAGCTTTGGCAACGCGCCCAAACCGCCAAAAGCAACGCTTTGCCGCGGCCAACGGATCATCGCGCCTAAACCAATGGTTCCCTATGCAAAAATAGGATTTTTCAACGCGGCCACCACACCCAACGCGCCCGGTGTGTTCTCACCTTTAGGTGCCTTTAGCATTGACCCGCCTTCATCTGGTATCAAAGTTGTGTAAACGTGAAAAAGACTGCTGAAAAATGAGCAGGGCATGCAGTACTCGGTCTTTGTCCCCTATGTTTGCTTTAATCCAGCATGAATGACTCTGCCAAAAAAAGACAGACAACTCTGCCAAAAGCCACTTGGCGAGCTGTGTCTGTCTCAGAGAAAGCAAACACAGTCAGAGCAAACAGCAAGCATCCTATCAGGGGAGATTAACTGGAGCACATGTCTTCCTCCACAGAGTCAGGACAATCTCGGGGAGGAAAACCAACTAATTATGTCCCGTGTAAAAAGCCGCACCCACTTGTCTCTCGCTCCCATCTGGATCATGGCTAATTGGCATTACTCTACAAGCAGATTCACAGCCCATACCAGACCACCTGCTCAGCAACACTGCAACCGTCTGGACAAACTTCAGGCTTTGCCAAAGGACTCTCGGTTCAAACTACCACATTCACGCAGTCAGATTTGGGACAAAGATACTTCCTCCTTAGCACATCGAACCACAGTATACTTTCATTCAACACAATTATCAGGGGAGAGCGCGAACGCAGTCCCCCACTACCACAAATTACGCAGTCGAGATTCCCACATTTGGGGAATTCGCAGGGGTCAGCACAGCCTGAGTGCAATGGCTGAGCCTCGCCCTGGGTGAACCACCTTCTTGATCATGGTATCTCCCCTACCAGGTAAGTATGCATTGGAACTGTCAGACAAAGGGCCCCAAACCCAGACACAGCCTCCTGGCTGGCGGTGCCTACACGGCATAATGCCAGAGTTAGGTGCCTTTAGCATTGACCCGCCTTCATCTGGTATCAAAGTTGTGTAAACGTGAAAAAGACTGCTGAAAAATGAGCAGGGCATGCAGTACTCGGTCTTTGTCCCCTATGTTTGCTTTAATCCAGCATGAATGACTCTGCCAAAAGCCACTTGGCGAGCTGTGTCTGTCTCAGAGAAAGCAAACACAGTCAGAGCAAACAGCAAGCATCCTATCAGGGGAGATTAACTGGAGCACATGTCTTCCTCCACAGAGTCAGGACAATCTCGGGGAGGAAAACCAACTAATTATGTCCTGTGTAAAAAGCCGCACCCACTTGTCTCTCGCTCCCATCTGGATCATGGCTAATTGGCATTACTCTACAAGCAGATTCACAGCCCATACCAGACCACCTGCTCAGCAACACTGCAACCGTCTGGACAAACTTCAGGCTTTGCCAAAGGACTCTCGGTTCAAACTACCACATTCACGCAGTCAGATTTCGGACAAAGATACTTCCTCCTTAGCACATCGAACCACAGTATATTTTCATTCAACACAATTATCAGGGGAGAGCGCGAACGCAGTCCCCCACTACCACAAATTACGCAGTCGAGATTCCCACATTTGGGGAATTCGCAGGGGTCAGCACAGCCTGAGTGCAATGGCTGAGCCTCGCCCTGGGTGAACCACCTTCTTGATCATAGGTATCTTCCCCAACCAGGTAAGTATGCATTGGAACTGTCAAACAAGGGCCCCAAACCCAAACACAGCCTCCTGCTGGCGGTGCCTACACGGCTAATGCCAGAGTTAAGGTGCCTTTAGCATTGAACCCGCCTTCATCTGGTATCAAAGTTGTGTAAACGTGAAAAAGGACTGCTGAAAAATGAGCAGGGCATGCAGTACTCGGTCTTTGTCCCCTATGTTTGCTTTAATCCAGCATGAATGACTCTGCCAAAAATAAGACAGACAACTCTGCCAAAAGCCACTTGGCGAGCTGTGTCTGTCTCAGAGAAAGCAAACACAGTCAGAGCAAACAGCAAGCATCCTATCAGGGGAGAATAACTGGAGCACATGTCTTCCTCCACAGAGTCAGGACAATCTCGGGAGGAAAACCAACTAATTAGTCCCGTGTAAAAAGCCGCACCCACTTGTCTCTCGCTCCCATCTGGATCATGGCTAATTGGCATTACTTCTACAAGCAGATTCCCAGCCCATACCAGACCCCTGCTCAGCAACACTGCAACACGTCTGGACAAACATTCAGGCTTTGCCAAAGGACTCTCGGTTCAAACTACCACATTCACGCAGTCAGATTTGGACAAAGATACTTCCTCCTTAGCACATCGAACCACAGTATATTTTCATTCAACACAATTATCAGGGGAGAGCGCGAACGCAGTCCCCCACTACCACAAATTACGCAGTCGAGATTCCCACATTTGGGGAATTCGCAGGGGTCAGCACAGCCTGAGTGCAATGGCTGAGCCTCGCCCTGGGTGAACCACCTTCTTGATCATGGTATCTCCCCTACCAGGTAAGTATGCATTGGAACTGTCAAACAAAGGGCCCCAAACCCAGACACAGCCTCCTGGCTGGCGGTGCCTACACGGCATAATGCCAGAGTTAGGTGCCTTTAGCATTGACCCGCCTTCATCTGGTATCAAAGTTGTGTAAACGTGAAAAAGACTGCTGAAAAATGAGCAGGGCATGCAGTACTCGGTCTTTGTCCCCTATGTTTGCTTTAATCCAGCATGAATGACTCTGCCAAAAAAGACAGACAACTCTGCCAAAAGCCACTTGGCGAGCTGTGTCTGTCTCAGAGAAAGCAAACACAGTCAGAGCAAACAGCAAGCATCCTATCAGGGGAGATTAACTGGAGCACATGTCTTCCTCCACAGAGTCAGGACAATCTCGGGGAGGAAAACCAACTAATTATGTCCCGTGTAAAAAGCCGCACCCACTTGTCTCTCGCTCCCATCTGGATCATGGCTAATTGGCATTACTCTACAAGCAGATTCACAGCCCATACCAGACCACCTGCTCAGCAACACTGCAACCGTCTGGACAAACTTCAGGCTTTGCCAAAGGACTCTCGGTTCAAACTACCACATTCACGCAGTCAGATTTGGGACAAAGATACTTCCTCCTTAGCACATCGAACCACAGTATATTTTCATTCAACACAATTATCAGGGGAGAGCGCGAACGCAGTCCCCCACTACCACAAATTACGCAGTCGAGATTCCCACATTTGGGGAATTCGCAGGGGTCAGCACAGCCTGAGTGCAATGGCTGAGCCTCGCCCTGGGTGAACCACCTTCTTGATCATGGTATCTCCCCTACCAGGTAAGTATGCATTGGAACTGTCAAACAAAGGGCCCCAAACCCAGACACAGCCTCCTGGCTGGCGGTGCCTACACGGCATAATGCCAGAGTTAGGTGCCTTTAGCATTGACCCGCCTTCATCTGGTATCAAAGTTGTGTAAACGTGAAAAAGACTGCTGAAAAATGAGCAGGGCATGCAGTACTCGGTCTTTGTCCCCTATGTTTGCTTTAATCCAGCATGAATGACTCTGCCAAAAAAAGACAGACAACTCTGCCAAAAGCCACTTGGCGAGCTGTGTCTGTCTCAGAGAAAGCAAACACAGTCAGAGCAAACAGCAAGCATCCTATCAGGGGAGATTAACTGGAGCACATGTCTTCCTCCACAGAGTCAGGACAATCTCGGGGAGGAAAACCAACTAATTATGTCCCGTGTAAAAAGCCGCACCCACTTGTCTCTCGCTCCCATCTGGATCATGGCTAATTGGTAGTGATGGCCCGTAACGTGCCGAGGCTTCGGAGCGTGTGTCGAGTAATCCCGGACGTTTTTGGTGAAGCGCGTATCGAGACTTGTATCGTTTAGGCCGAATCACGTGACTGATGACGTTCGAAGCCTCGTTTGTTCAAGAAGTGCTTCGGGTATTGCGGATCCACTCGCACTTTGCGGGTTAGTGTTGGCGATTTGTTGGTTTGGGAGTGATGTAGACGTGCATGTTGTATCAACTTGCTGTGACTTTCTTGTGCACCCCTGCCTCCGCTGTACCACGTGAAAGAGTGTTCTCCAAAGCAGGAGAAGTTGTTTCCAAAAGGGGAAATTGTCTGAACCCCAGCACAGTGGAAACATTTTGTTTCTCAATAAAAATTAATCAAATCCTTAACAAGCACAAATTGCCCCTTATATAACACTGCGACAGTTTGAAAATAATTATTCCTGTCATTATGAGTAATTCCAAAGTTTGACAAAAAATATTTACTGATAGATTTATTAGATTTTTATGTTTTATCATGTTTGATGCATTATACACCAAACAAAATATAAGTTGTATTTATATGAATTAATACATGAACAATACATGAAATGCATTTATTAAGATGTATTGATTTATTTACTTGTCAGTCACTCATTCCCATGGCTGCACTGTTGCAGGACAGTATTGAGTGTATTACAAATTGATAGAATTATCTGGCTATTTAACACTGTTTGACCAGCAGGGGGGGTTGTATTGTGTTGAAATCGGTTCAAATGAAGCCTCGAGAAATGAACCTTTTGGTGAACCATTTGGCTTTAAGGCTTCAAGGCTTCAAAAAGCTTCATCTGGCCATCACTACTAATTGGCATTACTCTACAAGCAGATTCACAGCCCATACCAGACCACCTGCTCAGCAACACTGCAACCGTCTGGACAAACTTCAGGCTTTGCCAAAGGACTCTCGGTTCAAACTACCACATTCACGCAGTCAGATTTGGGACAAAGATACTTCCTCCTTAGCACATCGAACCACAGTATATTTTCATTCAACACAATTATCAGGGGAGAGCGCGAACGCAGTCCCCCACTACCACAAATTACACAGTCGAGATTCCCACATTTGGGGAATTCGCAGGGGTCAGCACAGCCTGAGTGCAATGGCTGAGCCTCGCCCTGGGTGAACCACCTTCTTGATCATGGTATCTCCCCTACCAGGTAAGTATGCATTGGAACTGTCAAACAAAGGGCCCCAAACCCAAACACAGCCTCCTGGCTGGCGGTGCTACACGGCCTAATGCCAGAGTTAGGTGCCTTTAGCATTGACCGCCTTCATCTGGTATCAAAGTTGTGTAAACGTGAAAAAGACTGCTGAAAAATGAGCAGGGCATGCAGTACTCGGTCTTTGTCCCCTATGTTTGCTTTAATCCAGCATGAATGACTCTGCCAAAAAAAGACAGACAACTCTGCCAAAAGCCACTTGGCGAGCTGTGTCTGTCTCAGAGAAAGCAAACAGTCAGAGCAAACAGCAAGCATCCTAACAGGGGAGAATAACTGGAGCACGTGTCTTCCTCCACAGAGTCAGGACAATCTCGGGGAGGAAAACCAACTAATTATGTCCCGTGTAAAAAGCCGCACCCACTTGTCTCTCGCTCCCATCTGGATCATGGCTAATTGGCATTACTCTACAAGCAGATTCACAGCCCATACCAGACCACCTGCTCAGCAACACTGCAACCGTCTGGACAAACTTCAGGCTTTGCCAAAGGACTCTCGGTTCAAACTACCACATTCACGCGGTCAGATTTGGGACAAAGATACTTCCTCCTTAGCACATCGAACCACAGTATATTTTCATTCAACACAATTATCAGGGGAGAGCGCGAACGCAGTCCCCCACTACCACAAATTACGCAGTCGAGATTCCCACATTTGGGGAATTCGCAGGGGTCAGCACAGCCTGAGTGCAATGGCTGAGCCTCGCCCTGGGTGAACCACCTTCTTGATCATGGTATCTCCCCTACCAGGTAAGTATGCATTGGAACTGTCAAACAAAGGGCCCCAAACCCAAACACAGCCTCCTGGCTGGCGGTGCCTACACGGCATAATGCCAGAGTTAGGTGCCTTTAGCATCGACCCGCCTTCATCTGGTATCAAAGTTGTGTAAACGTGAAAAAGACTGCTGAAAAATGAGCAGGGCATGCAGTACTCGGTCTTTGTCCCCTATGTTTGCTTTAACCCAGCATGAATGACTCTGCCAAAAAAAGACAGACAACTCTGCCAAAAGCCACTTGGCGAGCTGTGTCTGTCTCAGAGAAAGCAAACAGTCAGAGCAAACAGCAAGCATCCTATCAGGGAGAATAACTGGAGCACATGTCTTCCTCCACAGAGTCAGGACATATCTGGGAGAAAACCAACTAATTGTCCCTGTAAAAGCCGCACCACTTGTCTCTCGCTCCCATTGGATCATGGCTAATTGGCATTACTCTACAACAGATTCACAGCCCATCCGTGAAACACACTGCCAGCACCTCACGTTCTGACACAATTCAGGCATTTGCCAAAGACTTCGGTCACTACACATCTCACGCAGATTCAGATGACCCAAGACCTCCTCCTTAGCAACATCGAACCACAGTATACATTTCATTCAAGCATTATGCCAGGGAGGAGCGCTGAACGAGTCCCACTACCACAATTACGCAGTCGAGATTCGCACATGGATATTCGCAGACAGTCGAGAGCCAGCGAGCACCCGTTGCGAAGTGTAGACAATGACGGCCGCCCATTGGCGCGAGTCTACACTGTCACAGTCCCCGCCATTGGCCATCTACACTCTGCCCGAGTGGAGACAATGCGCCGCATTGGCGAATCTCAGTTCAGAGCCCACGCCGTGACGTTGGCATTGACGCTCCCGATTGCCGGAAGTCCTGAACTGATCAATTCACCGGTAGCCAGTTTCACTGTAGAGTCGCATTCCGAATAACGGATATTCCAGCTCTGATGTTTCTCTTTCCTCCCGATTGCTTTTCATTCATCATATCGGACGTAGCTAGGTTGTTTATGTATTTTTACTATTAGCCTAGCCTACTGCTACTTTGCCCTAATAGGCTACAACCTCGTCCGCTTCATGTAAACAACTTTCTCTTTCCCACCGATTGCTTTTCATTCATCATATCGGACGTAGCTAGGTTGTTTATGTATTTTTACTATTAGCCTAGCCTACTGCTACTTTGCCCTAATAGGCTACAACCTCGTCCGCTTCATGTAAACAACTTTCTCTTTCCCACCGATTGCTTTTCATTCATCATATCGGACGTAGCTAGGTCGTTTATGTATTTTTACTATCACTGCTACTTTGCCCTAATAGGCTACAACCTCGTCCGCTTCATGTAAACAACTTTCTCTTTCCCACCGATTGCTTTTCATTCATCATATCGGACGTAGCTAGGTTGTTTATGTATTTTTACTATTACGGCTACTTTGCCCTAATACAACCTCGTCCGCTTCATGTAAACAACTTTGCCTGCTCTCCAAAACGATGTGTTTTAATGTATTTTTATTAAATGTCATTTGCCTCGAATTAACTTGTTTATCTTTGGGGTTATTCATATGTTAACGTGCTGCCGACGGCCGGCCGGCCTCATTTACATAGCCAAACTTGGTTAGAGTTTGGCTTACTCTAGAGACATTTTTCTTAGTTACTCTTAAAAAGTACATATATAAATGTAGGTTGAAAGTGTCCCCGTACTGTACTATTATCGTATATCGATTCAACGTTACGATCGATCAGCAAATCGGTGTCCCGACGCCGGCCGTTCAAATTTGACCTACTTTTTTTTTCTTATAAAGCGGTCAAACCTACCTTGACTTAAACTTGCCAATATTATGTAGCAATGTAGAAGCATTTCAGTGTTGAACCTAGTGCTCTTGAACACAGTCTGCAAATGGCCCAGTCCCCTAATCAATCATATATAAAGCAGGTGAGTTGTGTCTTTTTGTTGTTGCGCTAATGGATAGGCCTACATGAATGTAAAGAAAAACATGGGCTACATTTTGACGTTGATATTTTGTTTCTCTGAACTTTAATAGGCATCATATTAGCTGTAATTAAGGATGGACTACGAAGCAGCGACCCATTCAGCAGGTTAGTTTATAACATGCACGTTTTGTCTGTATGGTTATAACATGCATGCATCCATTGTCAGCAGAATAAACTGACCAGTGCATGATTATACTTGTTATGTTATTATGATGTCATCATTTACAAATATAGTATGAAATGAAAGCCTGGGGAAAAAGTCCCAAAACGCTAAAACACTTTGGTGAATATTTTTTCAGGTACAGCCAGCAGCAGCAGACCGGCTGCGGACCCATTGCTGCCTGTGCTGCCCATTCTGGACCCCGCTGTGCCCCTGGACAGGCAGCAATGTGTCCTGAAGGCAACCAAGGAGGCCAGGGCCTTTCACAGGCCCAAAGGCTTCCAAGCCAGCGCCGGTCCCAAAGACCTTCAGACGGCTTGTGATGAAGGTAATAAATCTGAATTATTATCACAGAAGCACAATGGGCAAATGCACCATAAACATTTCTTTCCACCTGACCCGACCTGTGTGCTAGAGCTTATAAGCTTATAAACTGACTTATTAGAATAACCATTCCAATACCTTGCTCTTCAGCAAAAAGGAGATGCCGGCTCGTCACTGCTACCAGACCCTCACAGAAGCTCTACCTCGGCCAGCTGGTAATTCCCTTTGGGAAATACACTGGCCAAAGCTTCATGTGGCTGATAGCAAATGATGTGGGCTACCTAAAATAGTGAGTATATTATTATATTTCACTACAGAGAATCACATTTAGTTGTTATTTCTTACTTTAACGTCATGTTGTGTGTGTTTTAGTCTCCTTGACCGCCATATCGCGGAGAGCCAGGCCCCGGGCAGGACAGGAGGAGCCAGGGAGGGTGACTGGGTGAAGGACTGTCTTCTCCGTTATGTGGAGTATTTCCCCTCAGTCTCCTGCCACCTGGAGAAGAACGTGGACAGGGCCATTTATGGACATGGTCGCTTTAAGAGCTTTACCTTTCAGGAGATGTGGCAGTGGTACAGCCTGCACAAGGGCCTTAATGCCGACCCTCAGGCTGGCAGTGCCCAAGAGAGGAAGATGGCAGAGGAGGCTTTCTCTTCTGTTCGCCAGTGGCTTGTCATGAAGGAGGATGACATCAGCTCCAAGTCACTTAAGCGATTCAGGAGATATATTCTGGAGAAAGAGAAACAGGTGGGTTGAGGTTTTACTCAAAAGCAGAATGCAGTTCATAAGACAAACTACTACACTGTACTTTAACTGTAATTTGTGAAACTCTCCTCAGAAATCCCCTGCTGCAGCTGTACCATCTTCTTCCATGTCTGTTCCTGTCCCATCTCAAACAGTGGCCCCTCCGTCGGCGTCTGCTTCAGTGGCCCCTCCGACAGCAACATCCCCGTCACCTTGGCAGGATGATACATTGTTTTCAGAGGCTCTCGCCACTTTTGAAGAACAACGTAAATCAGTTTTTTATTTTATCTATGGCTTAACCATATGTAATTACAACATTAAGCTCATAACTGTAAATATATTGAATATAAAACTTTAAATCAGTTTAAAATAAAACAGGTTAAAAAAAAAATCACACTTTTTAGGATTATTATTTATTTCTGTTTCAACCCAATTTGATCCTTGTGGCTTCCTAAGCTTTTGTCCTCATTTTCTTCCAGCTGACACTGCCACGGCCCCTCCACCAGCCCCTCCACAGCAGCCACAGACAGACCCCGTTCCACCACCGCAGGTAAAGACATTGTCCATAGATAGGTCACATTGACATACAGGTTTATAGTCATACACTTACTCACTTCCATACAGTGTCGTGCGAAAGTTTGTGAACCCCTTGAGCCTTTTGGGATTTTATTTATTTTAACCATTATTAATTCATTTTTTTCAATACCAGTATTTTTATATGAAACAACAGATGTTTGTTTATCAATTCAACATGTTTCTTTTCCAGAAATCAATTGTTAAAATAGATAAAACAAATGATTTGACAAATGTTGTATGTGCAAAAGTTTGTGAACCCTAAGCTGCATTGCTTAAATCGAGCAAGGTAAACACAATCAGGTGGGCCAAACTGATTGATGAAATAGACCAAGGCCTAAACTGACCTGGTTTTATCTTTGTTTTAGCTAGTGGCGCCCAATTTCTTCCCTAAAGATCTCTCATTACATTGGTCTATTTCATCAATCAATTTGGCCCACCTGATTGTGTTTACCTTGCTCGATTTAAGCAATGCAGCTTAGGGTTCACAAACTTTTGCACATACAACATTTGTCAAATAATTTGTTTTAACTGTTTTAACAATTGATTTCTGGAAAAGAAAAATGTTGAATTGATAAACAAACATCTGTTATATGAATTAATAATGGTTAAAATAAATAAAATTCCAAAAGGCTCAAGGGGTTCACAAACTTTCGCACAACACTGTATATGTTTATACTAATACACTTTCTTTTTTAGAAGGAACCTACACCTGCTCCTCGTAAGAGGACGTCCAAGTCGGCTGCACTGCCACAGCCAATTGAAGCCACTGTGACTCAGCCTGAGGTAATACATGTACAATTCAGCTAAATACTGTTTAATATGTTTATGCAGCAGAAACAGCGTTACAGTCAGAGCACTCAGTGACTGGTACATGACGGTTTTGTCTTTGTTCTTCCACCAGGTGTCATTTGAAGGCTGGCACAAACAGTGGGAGTCTGGCCCTCAAGGTCTCCCCAGTGCTGACGTGAAGTGGCTGAAAGAGGACGCTGAGAGGGGGCTCTTTAAGAACCTCACCATCGCTCGGAGGAAAGTTCTGAAGGATGACAGGATGTGGTTCCATCCACCAGAGATTCCTGGAGTGGTGGTGGGGGGAGGAGTGCCCTCTGCAGACGTTTTTTTTAGAAGACGAGTCTTCTTTTGGAGGCCTGTGGGTGTGTGGGGCTACAGCCTTCGCTGTCCGAGGTCAGGATGCCCTGGGGACAAGTCAGCCTTTCTTTACCGCTGTGGGTATGGCAATAACGTGCGTCATATCTGTGACATGACTGGCTGGTACAGCATGCTCACAGAGCTCCTGGCCTGCAATGCGTGCAGGAAGGCTGCAAAGGGGTCTCAGGAGCACTCCATAGGCCGCTTCCTGGCGTGGGATGCAGCCATTTTAAAGCAGCTGACTCCAGCCCACCAAGCTTTGTTCCCTGCTATTCTAACACCAAGGTGAGAGTCTATTGTTATTTCACAATATTTTGAATCTTAAACAGTTTTACTGCAGAGAAAAGTTTCACTGGCGTTACATGATTGTGCTGTAATTCCAGACGCGGCGTGGACAAGCAGGTTGTCTGCCTGATGAGGGATCGGACTGAGGGCAACACCATGGTGAAGGTGTGGAGGCAGGTCCAGGAGGGCCACTGTGAGGAGCACCTGCAGAGAAAGGACCTCTACACCACCCTACTCTGTCAGCTCAGCAGACCTGGAAGTGAAAGGTACGTGTAAAAATGCCTATTTATGAAGGAAAAAAGACCATGGAGAAAGGTGTAAGAATCCGGATCTAAGCCTCAGTATTTATTTGAGTAAATTGACAAGGCATGTTCACAGGACAGGAAAGCAGGAAGAAGAGACAGGTCCTTCCCTAAAACACAGTATTATATTGTCTAACATGTCTACTGATTGGTTAAATCTTGTAGTCAGGCAGATTTCAGGGTCCTCCTCTTGTTTTCTCCTGGCCGAAACCAGAGATCATCGAAGTTGACCTCCCCCAAGCCTTGAGAAGTTACCCAGACTTTGTTCTAACATTTCCTCTGCCTTAGGAATGTTGCTATCTCATGAGAAATCAGCTTCAGTTTTATGGCTAGTGTCTGACTATTGGTGTCCAAGCACCAAGGAAAAAGTGAGAACATTTATTCAAGTCAAATGTGAAGAATATATCAATTGTTTAAATGATTATATACTGGTAAATGCCAATTAATAAGGGGGGCATAATATCATACAAATTGGAGTTATTTTTTCTAACAAAACCCTCAATAAATACGTTTCTAACGTATTTTTAACTGGAAAAATATAGTGTGAGACTAAGCACTACACGCTCAGTCCGCTCGTAAATTATCTACACACCATTGGGTAAACACTAAAAACCAGACCCTCAATATGTGCTAGTTAGACAACAGAAGTAATTACTAACATAGACAACAATGAAAGGAAAATCAGCGAGTGAAACATTAGACTCAGTTTGACATTTACCAGAGTAAAAACAACACTAAACAGTTTAATTACACATTCTAATCCTTCTTGACTAGTGGTATTAGTTAATCGGCACAGTACCTAGAATGGGTCTAAAAAACAGATGAAAATATCCACACTAGGCATTAGTAATTTATCATTTCATCTAGTTTCAATTTGTTTACTAAATTCATACAACTCCATGGTAGGTATTGACAGTAACTAATCTCAGTCTGGAATTAAAAGGGAAATACAAGATTAGACAACACATTGATTTTCAAATGACTAACACAAAACACACGTCAGGGGTTCAGAGTCAAATACAAAGGGTTTACATTTCTAAATTCACATAAGGGTGATTTATTTGTCAATTTCCAAAACCCATATAGGTGATCAAGGGTCATTGGCTCTGAGAGCACAGTCAGGTGCATACATTTACTTTAAGATTGGGGCCTTATCAAAAGAGGGCAGGACACTTAAGCAGTGATAACATTTCTTAACAAAAAATTGGTTACGGCTTTTGTCTTCGTAGACAATTAGTTTTAATTTATCTGTTTTTAGAGCCAACACTTGGTTGCAAATTATTTAATTAGCTATCCTCTTCTCAAATGAGAGGTCGGTGAAGGAAGTGCACAATGTGAGTGGTGTCTTAATGCTCCAGACTTACATAATTTACTTATAAGTACGTTCAATTTACTGCGTACTCGTTTCACCACTTGGGTCAAAGCTCACCCTCTCTGTGAATGTGAACTTTGACCCGCACTTACTCTCCTCTGGAGTCTTGTTAGTTGCTCCTGGCACAGCAGGCTGCAACACAAAGCTTGAGACAAACAATTAGTACAGACAAATAATTAGCACAGTTACAGACATCAGAAGAAGGCACGTGACCTCCCTCTCCTCATGTCCTTGGCTTTAGCTATTCATGTGTTGTGTTGTGAGAGTCTGTATGGGTATGTGTGTGTATGTGTCGCTCCTGGAGATGTTGTCATTGATATGGGCAGCCGGGTGTCAGTTAGCTTACATAACCTATATAAAACTCAATTAAACAATAATAAAAACTGAAAAAGAAAAACTTAACTTTTTGAAGTCCCTCAATTGGAACTGACTAAAGTCCCTTAATTGGAGCAAATCAAGTCCCTCTTTTTGGACACACGTAACTACATAAACCTTAATGATACCAAAAAAGAATAAAAGTAAATCAACCTGTGGATTTATTCAAAAACCTAAAACATAAATGTGTCACCCTCCTTTCGTGAAGGGAAAACAAAAACAGTCTGCTATTAAAGTCAAAAGTATCCTAATGTGCTTTAAGGGTCAATTAAGTTAACCTATAGCATCTACTCGTTATCTAATTTGTAATGGCACAAGGGCAATACTAAGTAAGGTTCAAATGAACTAATCACTGTCAGAATAGAACTGAATTCAAAAGGGAAACACAGGGCCAAATAATAAAATAAAACAAAACAAAATAAATCCAGGGGAGAGACGATGGTGCATCAACTATAGGATGTTATGTCTCTGGTGGCTTTGAGCAGGCAGCAATTGGTTCTGCATTTTGTGGGCAGAACTGGCCTGTAGCTGGCACAGGAGATTCATCAGTCTTCCTCTTGTGATACACTTTTCACTTGTATCGTATTAGTCCATGGCGTCCACATCGCTGGTTGTGGGATATTGATCACGTAGCACTTTCCATAGTTCATTGCGAAACACACACAGTGAGGTGTTTTCAGAGCTCTCTGATCCTTGCACAGAGAGAGTCACTTGTGTCTGTAGACGTCTGTGTTCTGTGGCTGGAGGCCAGATGGGGTATCTTCAATGTCTGTGTCAGTGGTCAGGGTTGATTTGGCAGTGGTCAGGCACCCAGAGGCTTCTTCCTCTTATTCTTTCAGATGCTCCACAGTTCTTTGCAAATCATTATCAATATCCTATCCATCGGTGGAGGTCACAGTGTCGTTAATCATATGAGGGGAAAGCATTTAGCTGTTCAGTCCTGAGTCTTTGCTCAATGTATCCAATAATTTCCCCATCTTGTTCAGGGTAGTTTGAGCACAGCTAGGAATGTACAGGGGAGGGAAAGGTTAGGGATCATCCTGCCCCTCATCGTCTGTTTATCTTATCAATGTGGCTTTTTACAGGGAGGGAATGCTTTTTTCCAGGTGGAAAGTGTCCAAACAAAGAAATAAAAATAAAAATAAAAGGGGGTGCAACATTCCTGGCCTTGTGTGATAAGGGAAGACCCTAGCAGGGACGAGGCACACAGGGACTGAGTGTGTCTAACTAACTTTTCCCTCTTTTTTATTTTCAAAAGAAAATAAACAAAAATTTCCGAACCCACCTTTAATGTCCACACATCAAAAGTGAGTCCAACAACCAGACATCAATGCGTCTGTGGAGTACCTTTAATTTGAGATATTAGAACGCTTTAAAGGAAAACAAAAAATAAACACAAACAAACCAAAAAAACTTAGTGCACCTTTAAGTTTACCTATCTTCTTTATCTACTAACAGGGCTCTATTGTGTGAAATACCACAAAGTGTGTATGTAACCTTATGAAAAATAGGGGGGAACCGTAAATTAGACCTAGGTGTCACATAAAAACATAGCTGAGTGCACCTTTAATTTTCCAGAGCTTGGGGCAGATTTTTTTCAAGGAGAACAACAGAGAGAGATCAACTACATCAGTACTACTTTCGGACGGGACTCAATTGAAATACCATGCATGAATAAATAATATGTTTAACCTTCTTGATTTGACAATAGTTATCCACTATGAAAACAGTCCCTCTTGCGGCATATCAACGAGAACAACACGCAGGCTTCGTGTGTGTGTATATGTGGTTGTACAGGCATTTTTGTGAGGACCAGTTTAACCATCAGAGTGAGGACATTTGTGGAAAGGGAGGACATCATGCCTTGTTTGAGGGTTAACACTAGGTTTTAAGGTTCAGGTATTGAATCAGGGTTAGTGTAAGTAAGGGTTGGGGTTAGGCATGTAATTTAGATGGAAGGGAATTATGCATTATGTCAGTGAATGTCCTCACAACTATAGCCGTACAAGAATGTATGTGTGTGTTTGTGTATATGGTTAGCTGTTAGCCATATAAGGTATTTACATGCAGACACAGAGACTTACAGTTAGTTAAATCTGGCGTAGAGAAAGAGAGTATGTAAAACGGTTTCCATAAGTAAAATCACTGGATTAGCAGCACGTTTAACTACGGAAAGCCATACTCAGAAATACAGAGGGCGCACCAATTAAAATTTCCCTAAAACAAACTAAAAACTAATCAACACTGCCAACGTTTGCGCCTAGCAAATTACTTCCTTACGCCCCCGTCATCGCACAGTGTACATACATAACTGGACGTAGCCACAACTGTCGCACAGTGTACATACATAACTTGATGTAGCCATACATAACTGGACGTAGCCACAACTGCACAGTGTTCATACATAAACGGATGCAGCCACGCTGACGTGATCGGATGCAAAGTATGGAACGCAAATAATCATAGTTTCTTTTAAACACAAAGTCAATCCCACCATGCAAGACCCGCTCTTTCAGATTCTTCCTTATCCCTTGACAAATATAGCGACCGGACTCACTTTGTCCAGGGGGAGAAAACCTGACAGGCAGCACGAGAGATTTGTTATAGCTTTGCTCAGGTATCGAAATATATGAGGACTATTCACGCCAAAAATGCGGATCACAGACCCATAATTCAATCCAGTTTCCAATCATCTAGCGTTATCACCGTGTGATAACAGTACGGCAGTTTATCGTAGGCCTACCCAAAAAGACAATTTAATTTAATCATTTACCAAAAACGTACTAAGATGGCCCTCTGCATTTAGGGAAAATATAAATAAGCCAGCATTTCACACAGGAAAGGAAGGAAACACAAATAGAGTAAGGGAAAAGAGGTAGTTACTTACTTGCCTTGTCAATTTCCTCAGACAAAAATAAAGAGTCTATACTTACTAAACATAAACAAAAATCTACAGAATTCGAGGTTATGAAAACAGAACAAACAACCACTCAATAAAATTTGAAATAGCCAATTTCAGAAACTTAGGTTTATACAACAGGCGTTTCTGCTCACCTTATTATTTTCCCAAGGGATTGAGTGACCGAGTTCGGAGTCCAGACAGGCTGCTGACCGTTCAAAGCCTTCTAAAGGCCTACTTCGATTTGTTATAACTTAAATTAACCCTTCAAGGCATCACGTCAGGGTCACCACTTGAAAGGTACGTGTAAAAATGCCTATTTATGAAGGAAAAAAGACCATGGAGAAAGGTGTAAGAATCCGGATCTAAGCCTCAGTATTTATTTGAGTAAATTGACAAGGCATGTTCACAGGACAGGAAAGCAGGAAGAAGAGACAGGTCCTTCCCTAAAACACAGTATTATATTGTCTAACATGTCTACTGATTGGTTAAATCTTGTAGTCAGGCAGATTTCAGGGTCCTCCTCTTGTTTTCTCCTGGCCGAAACCAGAGATCATCGAAGTTGACCTCCCCCAAGCCTTGAGAAGTTACCCAGACTTTGTTCTAACATTTCCTCTGCCTTAGGAATGTTGCTATCTCATGAGAAATCAGCTTCAGTTTTATGGCTAGTGTCTGACTATTGGTGTCCAAGCACCAAGGAAAAAGTGAGAACATTTATTCAAGTCAAATGTGAAGAATATATCAATTGTTTAAATGATTATATACTGGTAAATGCCAATTAATAAGGGGGGCATAATATCATACAAATTGGAGTTATTTTTTCTAACAGAAGCATCATCAGTAAGTCAGATTAGTTATTTGTTTTTTTTCACACACACACACACACACACACACACACACACACACACACACACACACACACACACACACACACACACACACACACACACACACACACACACACACACACACACAGTATAATTTAACAATCCACTTCTCTGCCTCCAGGTGCTCTGGGCCATCAGTATCAGAAGCCGCCGACGCGCAGGGAGCTGCCGTCGCCGAGGCTTCTGAGAAAAGCGTACCTCATATATGAGGCAGAGCATATTGAGGACTACCGGACACAGATCATGTCCACCTTCGGGAAAGTCCTCAAATATGACTCCACCAGGAAGGTAAATTTGACACAGTTAACGTTTCATTTAACAAGTGTCTCAATATGCATCATTTAATAATCAATACTTCAATAACTGTATGAGCCAAAGACTGACTAGTTATTGTACTTATGTTTGTATTGTTAAGCATTTGTTTTATTTATAACAGCATTATGTACACATTTAAAGTATGCAGATGGGAAGTTTTTTTTGTTGGATATGCTGTTTATTATTTTGATTATAATAATTCTAGATAAATAATTAAAGGAAGGGAAGTTGCTATTGAAAAAGCAGTTTCAATACACCCATCTGAGTTCTTTTTAAATACTTTATTCTACACTAAATGTTTAACTCCCTTTTTTGTGTTGTATCTGTCATCAGATCTGCAAGAAGCTGTCCGGACACGGACGAGGCACTGCAGAGTGGTGCACCAACGTGGCCAACGAGCTGGGGCAGGTGCTCATGTCGGTGTTCACCTGTGAGGAGTCGCTGACCTGTCTAAAGCCCATGGCTGACGGCCTGATGGAGCGCTACAGGAGAGCAGGAGAGGACGCTCCTGAACTTATGTATGTGGACCGTGGCTGCTGCAGGGTGCACGGTGTCTCCTCTTTGGAGCATCTGTTCCATGACTGGGCGAACAATGGAATGATGGTGCGGCTGGACATATTCCATTGGATTAAACGCTTTACCGCGGCTGTCCGGACGGACCACCATCCCAAATTCCCCCTTTTCATGTCTGCGCTCTCTGCTGCTGTCTTTTCCTACAATAAGGACGACATGGCGCTGCTGATCCAGGCCATACGTGCAGGAAACCTGACGAGGTTTGCCTCTCTGTCTGACGCGGAGATAATCGAGACGTACGTCAGTAAAGAGGATCTCCGGCACTTCGTCAGGAGGATCACGCTGGGAGCCCAGGAGTCCTTCCTGCGTGTGCAGACAGCCATCACCAGCCTGAAGGGAGCAGCTGGGCTGGATGAGAACCAGGTCCATCTGTTTAAGGACGCTGCAGCCATCGACCGCGTCTGGGAGAACCAGCAGAAGCACCTGGAGTGCATTCAGGATCCCCCGGGGAGAGACATGTACACAGTCATGAAGGTCGTCACCCGCAACAGTGTGCGCATGCCATATTACACCACGGTGAGAGGAAGCAACAGCCTGGAGGGCATCCACTTCTTCCTGCCCCGCATGATCCCAGGGCCCCACTGTGCTGCCGTCCCCTTCCAGGTCTACCTCCTCAGTGGCATCGCACGCTGGAACTCTGACCGGGAGTCAGGCAGCGTTAAAGGCCAGAAGGGGAGGAAAAACCTTGTGTACGTGTCTCCCCTCATACATCGGCTTAACCAGAGGTGCCAGGATCTGTTTGGCGAGGTGGAGGAGGTGAATTTCAGGCCTCCAGTTCCTGCTGGTGAGGAGCGCATTGGGCTGGAGTATCTGTTCGCTCAGTCTTCCCAGCCTTTCAGCCCTTCGGAGCATTACGCTCAAACCAGGGAGACGCTGCAAACCGTGGAGGATGAAGAGGATGAAGAGGAGGTTGCTGCCGACACAGAGGAGTCCACGGAGGATGATGTGGGCTACGCCACAGACGCTGAGAGCGACGACCTGACTCCGCTGAAGAGGAATCTGGTCCTCACAGACCAGGTGGTGGCTTCGGAGCGCGACCCCTGTGTGGAGGATGTGTGCGGCCCCAATCATCTCCCTGGGTACGGGCATGTGGAAGAGCTGAGCAGCATTCTGGTGGAAATTGCGTTGGAGGAGGGAAAGCTTGCTCTTAGTGACTCTTCAAGAGAGAGAGTAGTCAGCGCCTGGAACAAGCTGGACCTCCACGACCGCAGCATCCAGCAATTTGATAGCCTCTACTCTGCACGCTGGGGAAACGCTCTGTTTGGCCGCACCAACGGAGATCCGGCCGAGGCCTCCTTGGTGCAGAAGCTTAAATTCAGCAAGCGCTTCTCTCCCGCCCACCTGCTTGACTCCAGGAAGAATCGGCTCATGTACTGCATGGTGAAACAGCTCTGGCTTCACCCAGACTGCAGGAAAAAGGCTCGCGGCTCCCCTCTCAAGCACCAGATCACCACACTCTATCAGCGGGTGCAACAGAGAGTGACCGTGGATGACGCTGAACTCAGCAAACTAGGGATTCCCATCCTGAAAATGAACAACAAATCGGTTGCTGAGTTCATAAGGAGACAGGAAGCCTTCTCAGCCACCAACGTGACAGATCGAGGTTTGTCTATCCTCCAGTGTCCGCAGAGCATCACCGGCACCAGCCTACCCCCCGCTGCAGAGCTCCCGGATGAGAGGCCGCACACCAGCCGACCTCAAGTGCAGTATGAGGTCACTCCATCTCTGGCTGGCACGCGGAAACGCAAAGTGCCGCATGACAATTTAACGTCTGCACCCCAACCTCAGCGACCAATAGCAGCAGCGACGGTCACCACAGCAGCAGGACTCCAGCCCCAGCCCGTGTTCCCGACACTTCCTGTAGCAGCTCTTCCCCCCCAGCTGCTGCCGCCTGTTTTGCTGCCGCCTCCCGCACTGCCACAGCCGCTTTCAGCAAGCAGCTCCCCAGCCAGATCTACTCTGTACAAGAGGAAGAAAACAGAGCTGAGCGGTACACGGCCCCAGAGCACAGTCAAAATGCACACGTGCGCACTTTGTGGCCAGTCCACTCAAGGACATCTCAAATACAGGAAAAAGACATACTGTCAGAAATCCAAATTATCAACGTCCAAAGGCCTCACTGGAAAGACCTTTGAGAATATGGCAGACTTCCATGTGGCAGTGGACGAGCTTTTGGCCTCTCAGTCCCAGGCCCCTTGAGTGCTCTGACACTGGGCTCTTTGTATATATTGTAAATATTCATATTTGACAGACAAAATCATTCGTTTTGTATTATATTTCACTATGCACCACCTTTAATTATTACGGTTTGAATTTCATATTTTAGAGGTGTTTTGACTGTGGTGCTAGCTGTTTCTTTGTATATATTTATGCAATCATTATTTTTCCAGTTCATGACATTTCTTTATTCAATTCAATTGAATTGCACCTTCTTTGGAAACTACTTACTAATTACTTCCTTAATGTGTAAATCACAAATGTCATAACTCATCCAAATCTTGTTTTGTATATATAAGGCTTTATCTTCGTTGTCATTGCTGTTTTATATGTATATATTAAGCTAATACAATTATTTGTTTTTTTTACACCTGTGTTTATAAACCTGTGACAACCTGTTTTATTATTTGAAAATGTGAGTTATTAAAAAAACAATATTGCACACCAATAAACCTCTCTGATCTTTATTTTCATACAACCATTAACAGAGTATAACAAATCATAAACATGACAAGATAAGACAGTCAATTCCTCATCCAGAACATCCCCTATTACAGTAGCAACAAACATAAAGGTGATAAGCTGGGGCCTATTGCATAAAACTAGGATAAGGGTCAAATGTGGGTCAAATAAATTCACTTTGTACTTCGAGGTGCATCTAAAACAAAATTAAATATCAATGAAAGTTTCCTTTTTTCTGTAATTTAATTCAAAAAGTGAAACTTAAATATGTTCTAGATTCATTACACATTAAGTGAAATTAATCTAGAATAAACATACTTTTCAGAAGGTCGACATTTCTGATTGGTTGTATGCAATATTCTAATGATACTGAATTTTTTATTCCATGATCAATCAATCATCCAAAAAGAAGGCCTGACATATTTCACTTTGTGTAATGACTCAATGAAAGTTTAACTATTTGAATGGACTTTCCATGATATTCTATTTTTTAAATGCTGTCAACTATTTTATCATAAAACAATGCAGGGACATCAAGATTAGTTGGCAGAGATGACATAGCCTGTATGAAATGAACTGCCCCCTCACTTACGGTTTAAACTAGCAAGGCATTGTGGGAAAATGGGCCGTCTTTTACATTTTTACATCAGTAAATCTGTGTTTGATCTCTGGGTCTACTTCTGAAAGCTGTGGGCTGGCACTTAACAGAATGACTTACACCTGGCTTGACAAAGCAGCGCCTTTACATCCTGGATTGGCGTTTATGCAACTGACTAATCCAAAGTGCCCAGGCTAGACTTTGTCAGATATTACAAAAGACAGACAGTATAATTGCAACCATAATTCTAAGTGAGTATACAGAAGATATGTACATATATACAGGTTTAATAAATAATATACAATATAAATATGAAAACAGATAGGCCTACAGACAGTCGATACAAATACAGCTCACCAGTCACACACAGTCATGATCAGATTCTGCCAATAGGGGGAGGTGTTTGATTGGCAGTTCTCCGGTCTACAGTCTCTCCCATTGCAACTCTGCAAAGAGGAGAAAAGTACTTAAAATCCATTTTCACAACTCTATAAGCACATGCAAAGAAACATGCTACAGTTCTAAGATAAACTAACTCGGTTTCAGACTTCATATTTCTTTTTCTTCTACATTGTTAACATTGATTCGCTCAGGGGTTTGCACGTCGCTACGGTCCATCGCCATTCGCAGGGGTCAGCACAGCCTGAGTGCAATGGCTGAGCCTCGCCCTGGGTGAACCACCTTCTTGATCATGGTATCTCCCCTACCAGGTAAGTATGCATTGGAACTGTCAAACAAAGGGCCCCAAACCCAAACACAGCCTCCTGGCTGGCGGTGCCTACACGGCATAATGCCAGAGTTAGGTGCCTTTAGCATTGACCCGCCTTCATCTGGTATCAAAGTTGTGTAAACGTGAAAAAGACTGCTGAAAAATGAGCAGGGCATGCAGTACTCGGTCTTTGTCCCCTATGTTTGCTTTAACCCAGCATGAATGACTCTGCCAAAAAAAGACAGACAACTCTGCCAAAAGCCACTTGGCGAGCTGTGTCTGTCTCAGAGAAAGCAAACAGTCAGAGCAAACAGCAAGCATCCTATCAGGGGAGAATAACTGGAGCACATGTCTTCCTCCACAGAGTCAGGACAATCTCGGGGAGGAAAACCAACTAATTATGTCCCGTGTAAAAAGCCGCACCCACTTGTCTCTCGCTCCCATCTGGATCATGGCTAATTGGCATTACTCTACAAGCAGATTCACAGCCCATACCAGACCACCTGCTCAGCAACACTGCAACCGTCTGGACAAACTTCAGGCTTTGCCAAAGGACTCTCGGTTCAAACTACCACATTCACGCAGTCAGATTTGGGACAAAGATACTTCCTCCTTAGCACATCGAACCACAGTATACTTTCATTCAACACAATTATCAGGGGAGAGCGCGAACGCAGTCCCCCACTACCACAAATTACGCAGTCGAGATTCCCACATTTGGGGAATTCGCAGGGGTCAGCACAGCCTGAGTGCAATGGCTGAGCCTCGCCCTGGGTGAACCACCTTCTTGATCATGGTATCTCCCCTACCAGGTAAGTATGCATTGGAACTGTCAGACAAAGGGCCCCAAGCCCAGACACAGCCTCCTGGCTGGCGGTGCCTACACGGCATAATGCCAGAGTTAGGTGCCTTTAGCATTGACCCGCCTTCATCTGGTATCAAAGTTGTGTAAACGTGAAAAAGACTGCTGAAAAATGAGCAGGGCATGCAGTACTCGGGCTTTGTCCCCTATGTTTGCTTTAATCCAGCATGAATGACTCTGCCAAAAAAAGACAGACAACTCTGCCAAAAGCCACTTGGCGAGCTGTGTCTGTCTCAGAGAAAGCAAACACAGTCAGAGCAAACAGCAAGCATCCTATCAGGGGAGATTAACTGGAGCACATGTCTTCCTCCACAGAGTCAGGACAATCTCGGGGAGGAAAACCAACTAATTATGTCCCGTGTAAAAAGCCGCACCCACTTGTCTCTCGCTCCCATCTGGATCATGGCTAATTGGCATTACTCTACAAGCAGATTCACAGCCCATAACCAGACCACCTGCTCAGCAACACTGCAACCGTCTGGACAAACTTCAGGCTTTGCCAAAGGACTCTCGGTTCAAACTACCACATTCACGCAGTCAGATTTGGGACAAAGATACTTCCTCCTTAGCACATCGAACCACAGTATACTTTCATTCAACACAATTATCAGGGGAGAGCACGAACGCAGTCCCCCACTACCACAAATTACGCAGTCGAGATTCCCACATTTGGGGAATTCGCAGGGGTCAGCACAGCCTGAGTGCAATGGCTGAGCCTCGCCCTGGGTGAACCACCTTCTTGATCATGGTATCTCCCCTACCAGGTAAGTATGCATTGGAACTGTCAGACAAAGGGCCCCAAACCCAGACACAGCCTCCTGGCTGGCGGTGCCTACACGGCATAATGCCAGAGTTAGGTGCCTTTAGCATTGACCCGCCTTCATCTGGTATCAAAGTTGTGTAAACGTGAAAAAGACTGCTGAAAAATGAGCAGGGCATGCAGTACTCGGTCTTTGTCCCCTATGTTTGCTTTAACCAGCATGAATGACTCTGCCAAAAAAAGACAGACAACTCTGCCAAAAGCCACTTGGCGAGCTGTGTCTGTCTCAGAGAAAGCAAACAGTCAGAGCAAACAGCAAGCATCCTATCAGGGGAGAAAAACTGGAGCACATGTCTTCCTCCACAGAGTCAGGACAATCTCGGGGAGGAAAACCAACTAATTATGTCCCGTGTAAAAAGCCGCACCCACTTGTCTCTCGCTCCCATCTGGATCATGGCTAATTGGCATTACTCTACAAGCAGATTCACAGCCCATACCAGACCACCTGCTCAGCAACACTGCAACCGTCTGGACAAACTTCAGGCTTTGCCAAAGGACTCTCGGTTCAAACTACCACATTCACGCAGTCAGATTTGGGACAAAGATACTTCCTCCTTAGCACATCGAACCACAGTATACTTTCATTCAACACAATTATCAGGGGAGAGCGCGAACGCAGTCCCCCACTACCACAAATTACGCAGTCGAGATTCCCACATTTGGGGAATTCGCAGGGGTCAGCACAGCCTGAGTGCAATGGCTGAGCCTCGCCCTGGGTGAACCACCTTCTAGATCATGGTATCTCCCCTACCAGGTAAGTATGCATTGGAACTGTCAAACAAAGGGCCCCAAACCCAGACACAGCCTCCTGGCTGGCGGTGCCTACACGGCATAATGCCAGAGTTAGGTGCCTTTAGCATTGACCCGCCTTCATCTGGTATCAAAGTTGTGTAAACGTGAAAAAGACTGCTGAAAAATGAGCAGGGCATGCAGTACTCGGTCTTTGTCCCCTATGTTTGCTTTAACCCAGCATGAATGACTCTGCCAAAAAAAGACAGACAACTCTGCCAAAAGCCACTTGGCGAGCTGTGTCTGTCTCAGAGAAAGCAAACACAGTCAGAGCAAACAGCAAGCATCCTATCAGGGGAGAATAACTGGAGCACATGTCTTCCTCCACAGAGTCAGGACAATCTCAGGGAGGAAAACCAACTAATTATGTCCCGTGTAAAAAGCCGCACCCACTTGTCTCTCGCTCCCATCTGGATCATGGCTAATTGGCATTACTCTACAAGCAGATTCACAGCCCATACCAGACCACCTGCTCAGCAACACTGCAACCGTCTGGACAAACTTCAGGCTTTGCCAAAGGACTCTCGGTTCAAACTACCACAGTCAGATTTGGGACAAAGATACTTCCTCCTTAGCACATCGAACCACAGTATATTTTCATTCAACACAATTATCAGGGGAGAGCGCGAACGCAGTCCCCCACTACCACAAATTACGCAGTCGAGATTCCCACATTTGGGGAATTCGCAGGGGTCAGCACAGCCTGAGTGCAATGGCTGAGCCTCGCCCTGGGTGAACCAATTCAATTTTTTCAATTTTTCAATTTTTAGGCGTTTATTTAAGTCTGGCAAATAAAAACATTTTACAACATTGTTTCAAGGTAAACATTTTCAAGTTTACCCCTTTAAAGGGTTACATTAATAATTTCAACAATTACATACAGTTAGATACATTACAACATAACATCAACAAGTTGTTACAGCCAAGCTGTTTCTATTACTTTTTTACATATTTCAGAGTTCCCTAACTTCCAGAGTTCATTACATTCAATAATTTCATATTTGTTCTTATCTCTTAAAACATAGTCACGTAACAAAGTTACACTTAAGTTAACAACCGATTCGGCTGACATTGAAAAATTCTTAAAAACCATCAGGTTTCTACTTCTCCATATTGCTTCTTTGACACAATTGATCACGGCCCACCATCTTTCCCCTTTTTTACAATCATTATTTTTTACATCACCATATAAGATATCTGACTCTGTGGGGATTCTATATAGATCATTTAGCCATGGCTTTAATAAGCCCCAAATCTTCCTAGACAATTTACATGACCAGAATAAATGCGATACATTTTCGTCCATATTACAACCTATTTTTGGACATTTTGCATTCCTAGAAGACCCCCTTCTCTTTAAAAACTCTCTCGTTGGTAGACATTTATGTACTATTTGCCAAGCTAGATCTTTGTATTCATTCAATAAAAAGGGAGAGTTAACATTTTTCCAAACTTTGAGGCAATTGTCTTCCACTAGCGTACCAACAGTCACCAGTTTGTATCTTTCAGGACTTAAACACTTTTCTATAAAAATTCTGTTCACTTGACCAACATTTTTCAAGTTTCCAGATTTAACAAAAGTTATTACCCTTTCATACAACACTGGCCTTTCCTCAGCATGAGGTGTCTTTAAAGAAGGTCTTAGCCCCACTGTTCTTAGCACTTGGTGACCAACCCAGAACATAGCAAAATTACGCCATAGGCTCCTCTTTCTTTCATTAAGTACTGCATTCAATATGGGAGTCAAAAATAGAGCTTCCATTTTACTTGCCAGCTCGGGGACATTTTTTCCCCCTTGTTGTAGTGGCCTGTACATTATTTCTCTTTTGGCTCTCTCTTGCTGTGCTCCCCAGATAAACTGGAAAAGGCTTCTTCTTATGGCTGTCATGATATACTTTGGGGCTGGAAGTGTTGCAGCCAGTTAAGTAAGAGAAGCAACAATGTCTGAGTTGATCACCAGTACTTTACCCGTAAAGGTCAAATTTCTTTTTTCCCATTGTAGCAATTTACCTCTAATCTTGGGTAGTTTTTTCTCCCAGTTAGTAATCTCCATATTCTCCCCAATCTCCAGTCCTAAAATCTTGATTCTTTCTTCTTTTTGGACTAGGCCATGATTTAGTTTAGGTTCAGGCCAATTAAGATATAATATTTCACTTTTTGACCTATTTAGTTTGGCACTAGACGCGGCAGAGAATTGGTCACACCAATATAACACTTTAAAAACTGACTCATTGTCTGTGCAAAAAATAGATAAATCATCCTTATACACGTATAGCTTGGCTTCCTGTCCCCCACTACCAGGGACTCGGAGGCCATGAATAGAATTGTCTTCTCTTATAGCGCAAGCCAGAGGCTCCATAGCAAATATAAACAACATTACTGACAATGGACATCCCTGTCTGACTCCTGATTTAACTTTGAGGATTTCGGTGGAGTGACCATTGATGACCACCTTGCTAATGCAGTCATTATACAATAGATCAATCCAAGCTCTAAGTTTACGACCAAACCCAAGTTTAACAAGGACTTTCATGAGGTAAGTATGGCTGACCTTGTCAAATGCTTTTTCTAAGTCTAATCCAGATATACATAATGGCATTTTGCGGTCACAAGCATACAGGTAGGAATCCCTGGCCAGTGCAAGACTCTCACTCATGCATCTTCCAGGTATTGCACATGTCTGTTCTATCCCCACAATATGCCCCGACACTTGTTGAAGGCGGAAGAAAAGAGCTTTAGCAAGGATCTTTCTGTCTACACCGAGCAAGGTAAGTGGCCTCCAATTCTTAATATCTTTTTTGTCCCCTTTTTTGAAAAGAAGTTTGATGATACCTGTTCTTAAGGATGGTGGGAGGTTATTATTATGCAAACTTTCATTGAACATCTGTAGGAGTGGCTTTTTTAATTCGTCCCAAAAGGTAGTGTAGAATTCTTTGGGCAACCCATCAGCTCCTGGAGCTTTATTTTCATGCATGCTCTGTACGGCTTTGGTCAATTCATTTACAGTTAATTCACTTTCCAGTTCAGAGGTACTACCAAGATTTGGTTTTAAGAAACTCAACAGGTTTTCTAATGCAGGCATGTTAATTGCTTCTTTTTTATACAAATCGGTATAAAAGGTATGTATTCTGGCTAGGATGTCTATGGTTTCTGTTTGTTCTTTTCCATCCTCATTCAGAATTGATAACATATTGTTCCTTGGTCTGGCTAATTTTCTAAAGAAGTATCTTGAACATTTTTCATTGTTTTCAATATGTTTAGTTCTGGTACGCATGATAAGGCCTTTTGTGTCCTCTGCAGTAACAGCTATCATCTGCTTTTTTAGCTTTACAATATCTTCTGCCACATTAAACCCTGAATGGGCCATTGTATATAGTCGTTGCAACTTTGCCTGTTGTTTTTTGTATTTAAAACGTTTTCTCATTGCAGATGTTTTACCTTCTTTTATGAAAAAGTTTTTAGTACGTCTTTTTAAGTCTTCCCACCACTCTCCTACTGACTGGAATGAAAACTGTAAGGATACCCATTTTTTTAATTTGTCTCTTAGTCTTTCTACCAGTTTCGGGTCTTTGAGTAATGACACATTTAATTTCCAGGGGTTTGGGCTTGTTTTAGCATTGACATAGCATCTAATGGTACAGTCAATTTTTGAATGATCGCTAAAAAATACTGGGGTAACGGCAGCATCAGAAACCAAAATGTCTTTTGTGGTAAACAGAAAATCAATACGTGAAAAAATTGTGCCATTTGACCATGTATAGCCTGGTGTGTTAGGGTTCTTATTGCGAAAAGTGTCATTTAGTTTAAAATCCTCTATGAGGTTATTCAATGTTTCTGAGCTTGAGTCCAGCCTGACCGTAGCAGAGGTCAATCTGTCCTTTTTATCTATGAGACAATTGAAGTCCCCCCCCAAGATCACATCACATCCACACACTAGCAGTGGCTGTATTGCTTTAAGAACCTCTAAGCGTTCGTTTAGATCAGGTGGACAGTAAACATTAATTATTCTTAATTGTAGTTGGTGCCATTCAACATCAATGCAAAGCAGTCTTCCATCGATTACTCTTTTGACTCGTTGTATGCAGAAATCTTTACCCTTGAATAATACCACAACTCCTGAGGCTCTGTTGTTGTTGTCCCCTGACCACACAGATTGGCCAGAACTCCATCTTTGTTCATAAGTCTTGTAATCGTCTCTGTATGGTAAATTACATTCTTGGAGTAGAAAGATGTCATGTTTTTCACTATTTAAAAAGGTGAAAGCGGACAGGCACTTCACAGGGTCATTTAGGCCTCTAGTATTGAGGGATGAGACAGAAAGGCAGGCCATCAGGTTTGTAGAGGAGCCAAAGCTATGATTGGTCTTTCCTTACCTTTTTCGGCTTTTTGGGTTTAACCACAACCTCAGGATTGTGGGTTTCTTTGATGTGCGTGACAGAAGTGAAGGCCTCCACCTGGTCCACTTCGAGGAAGGGGGTGGTTTTGTCAAGGGCAGCTGACCATTTGTCACCGGGAAGGGAGGGCGTCATCAGGAGAGATGGTTCACCTGATGAAGATGAATCCAGAAGTCGTTTCTTGGGATGAGCTGATTGGTCTTCGGGTGGGCTTTCAAACAATGGGAATGAAAGAGGAATTTCCAGTGCTTCCAACAGCAGGTTGCCCCTCTCTGCAGGCATTTTAGGATCTGTTATTATGTCAGGGATGTTAGCCAGCAGTGCTTCCATCATGTCACCTGCTTCCTGAAGAGTCACCGGCGACTTCCTGCGCTGGTTGCTTCGCTCAGGTTTGGGGGTGGATGCCGTTTGTTGAGCAGGATCTTGGTCGGTAGCTGGTTACGTGAGGCATTGATGTCAGTGGACTCTTCATCAGGAGGTACGGGATCAGCAGTCCAGTCCGATGTCGGCCCTTCAACGATTGGATCGTGTGTTGAAGCTTGGTCCAGTTTCTGGGACTCTGGGGCAACTGCCTCCGGTCCTTGGGGGGCAGGAGGAACCTGGTGTAAGGGAGGATCATCTGTAGAGCCATGATTCATGTAAGGGTGCGTTGAGGCAGTTGTGAGCTTCACTCGGTTGGAGTAGGCTTTGGGACAGTCTTTGAATCTATGGCTGGTAGAAGAGCATAGACTACATTTCAGTGGAGTTGTGCACTGGTCAGTATTGTGGTCTGATCCTTTGCACCTTTTGCAGTTGTTGCTAGTGCAGGAGGCTGCAAGATGGACAAGGCTTCCACACTTCCTGCACTGTTTGGGCTGCCCAGGGTAGAAAGCAGAGCCCCGGAAGGCACCCAGCTGGATGGTGTTGGGAATGTGTTGGATTGTTCCTTCAACCCGCCTGGCTGCAACACTTCCAGCCCCAAAGTATATCATGACAGCCATAAGAAGAAGCCTTTTCCAGTTTATCTGGGGAGCACAGCAAGAGAGAACCAAAAGAGAAATAATGTACAGGCCACTACAACAAGGGGGAAAAAATGTCCCCGAGCTGGCAAGTAAAATGGAAGCTCTATTTTTGACTCCCATATTGAATGCAGTACTTAATGAAAGAAAGAGGAGCCTATGGCGTAATTTTGCTATGTTCTGGGTTGGTCACCAAGTGCTAAGAACAGTGGGGCTAAGACCTTCTTTAAAGACACCTCATGCTGAGGAAAGGCCAGTGTTGTATGAAAGGGTAATAACTTTTGTTAAATCTGGAAACTTGAAAAATGTTGGTCAAGTGAACAGAATTTTTATAGAAAAGTGTTTAAGTCCTGAAAGATATAAACTGGTGACTGTTGGTACGCTAGTGGAAGACAATTGCCTCAAAGTTTGGAAAAATGTTAACTCTCCCTTTTTATTGAATGAATACAAAGATCTAGCTTGGCAAATAGTACATAAATGTCTACCAACGAGAGAGTTTTTAAAGAGAAGAGGGTCTTCTAGGAATGCAAAATGTCCAAAAATAGGTTGTAATATGGACGAAAATGTATCGCATTTATTCTGGTCATGTAAATTGTCTAGGAAGATTTGGGGCTTATTAAAGCCATGGCTAAATGATCTATATAGAATCCCCACAGAGTCAGATATCTTATATGGTGATGTAAAAAATAATGATTGTAAAAAAGGGGAAAGATGGTGGGCCGTGATCAATTGTGTCAAAGAAGCAATATGGAGAAGTAGAAACCTGATGGTTTTTAAGAATTTTTCAATGTCAGCCGAATCGGTTGTTAACTTAAGTGTAACTTTGTTACGTGACTATGTTTTAAGAGATAAGAACAAATATGAAATTATTGAATGTAATGAACTCTGGAAGTTAGGGAACTCTGAAATATGTAAAAAAGTAATAGAAACAGCTTGGCTGTAACAACTTGTTGATGTTATGTTGTAATGTATCTAACTGTATGTAATTGTTGAAATTATTAATGTAACCCTTTAAAGGGGTAAACTTGAAAATGTTTACCTTGAAAAAATGTTGTAAAATGTTTTTATCTGCCAGACTTAAATAAACGCCTAAAAATTGAAAAATTGAAAATTGATTGGTTCACCCAGGGCGAGGCTCAGCCATTGCACTCAGGCTGTGCTGACCCCTGCGAATTCCCCAAATGTGGGAATCTCGACTGCGTAATTTGTGGTAGTGGGGGACTGCGTTCGCGCTCTCCCCTGATAATTGTGTTGAATGAAAATATACTGTGGTTCGATGTGCTAAGGAGGAAGTAATCTTTGTCCCAAATCTGACTGCGTGAATGTGGTAGTTTGAACCGAGAGTCCTTTGGCAAAGCCTGAAGTTTGTCCAGACGGTTGCAGTGTTGCTGAGCAGGTGGTCTGGTATGGGCTGTGAATCTGCTTGTAGAGTAATGCCAATTAGCCATGATCCAGATGGGAGCGAGAGACAAGTGGGTGCGGCTTTTTACACGGGACATAATTAGTTGGTTTTCCTCCCCGAGATTGTCCTGACTCTGTGGAGGAAGACATGTGCTCCAGTTATTCTCCCCTGATAGGATGCTTGCTGTTTGCTCTGACTGTGTTTGCTTTCTCTGAGACAGACACAGCTCGCCAAGTGGCTTTTGGCAGAGTTGTCTGTCTTTTTTTGGCAGAGTCATTCATGCTGGGTTAAAGCAAACATAGGGGACAAAGACCGAGTACTGCATGCCCTGCTCATTTTTCAGCAGTCTTTTTCACGTTTACACAACTTTGATACCAGATGAAGGCGGGTCAATGCTAAAGGCACCTAACTCTGGCATTATGCCGTGTAGGCACCGCCAGCCAGGAGGCTGTGTCTGGGTTTGGGGCCCTTTGTTTGACAGTTCCAATGCATACTTACCTGGTAGGGGAGATACCATGATCAAGAAGGTGGTTCACCCAGGGAAAACAGCCCTTTCTCTAGTCAAGCGGTGTATGAGACACAGAGAAGTGCTTACGGAGCACACAGGCTACCTAAGCCAGCCATGGCTTCATCAACTGCAGCTGCCATGCCCGTGCAACAGCATCGAAGGAATGCGGTGAGGTTCAACCTGCTAGAAGACCTCGAAATGGATCGGCTTCAGTTCAGCAGACATATCCTCCAAAAAGAGCTTCAGTTTTCTACCAACGAACTGGATTACATTTTTGCCTTCCCTGGCAAGAAAATTTTTGAAGTTGTGTTTACAACAGTACAGAACTTTGACCTTTGTCTGCAAAGATTCGAGGAGAAGAGGAGATCAGCACCAAGCTTCAAGAAGATCACAATGACCCCACTGGCAGAAAGAGATATCAAGACTGTCAACGTGATGATCCTATCTGAAAAAGTAAGAAACCAAGATGTGTGGACCTGGTTATCGATGTTTTGTGATGTCACCCATGGAATGGAGGTAACAGATATTGATGGGGTGAAAACAGGAACCAGACGCTTCCAGGTGCGTTTACGGCGGGTTGAAGGAACAATCCAACACATTCCCAACACCATCCAGCTGGGTGCCTTCCGGGGCTCTGCTTTCTACCCTGGGCAGCCCAAACAGTGCAGGAAATGTGGAAGCCTTGTCCATCTTGCAGCCTCCTGCACTAGCAACAACTGCAAAAGGTGCAAAGGATCAGACCACAATACTGACCAGTGCACAACTCCACTGAAATGTAGTCTATGCTCTTCTACCAGCCATAGATTCAAAGACTGTCCCAAAGCCTACTCCAACCGAGTGAAGCTCACATCTGCCTCATCGCACCCTTTCATGAATCATGGCTCTACAGATGATCCTCCCTTACACCAGGTTCCTCCTGCCCCCCAAGGACCGGAGGCAGTTGCCCCAGAGTCCCAGAAGCTGGACCAGGGGTCTCCAACCTTTTTTCAACTGAGAGCTACTTTGAAAAAATGTAAGTGGCCAAGAGCTACTTGTATCAAATTGCTTATATTTATGTACATCGCACACATCAAATGAATTAAGCTTCTGTTTGTACACGTGTGAAATTGCAATACCCAATGCTTATCATAAATAATTTAAGGTGGAGGACGTGTGGAGGAGGCGCGGCGCAAAGCGCAAAAATTTTGGGGGTATTTTGCTCAAAGATGCCAATATGCACTACAGAAATGAACAACTGCTTATTTGAATAAAACAGACAACTGACCTTACAGTTGTACATTTTTAAAGTTCCTTTTTGGATAGGGGGCTGTTGTGAGATTATTGTGGACAATTAGGCCTACTGTGATAACATTCATTAATGGTTATTATTAGCCTACTTGCTTGATTTCTTTTTAAATACAGAGGTTATTGGTCGTTTTGGAACATGTATTTCCCAATTTAAAACATAAAAATAAAGCAGCATTGAAAATTCAGAAAATAAATCTTGTATGGCTACACTAGCAGGCTGTTTTACAAATAACTCAATAGTTGAAATAATAAATAAAATGTGTTTTCCCCTTAAAATGATTAACCCTTTAGGCGCCAAAGTCGCAAAATTGCGACATGACGCTGTACTGAATCAAACAGCTGTTTTCTCTAAATAGAGTGTTATATTTTGTTCAAACTCCCCTCCACTAGTTGGCAGACATCCCATACCTAGACCTTAGCTCAGAAAAACGTCATGCTTCAATGCAAAATATTCGAGGAAAACCGGAAATCCCATCCAAAAAAAAAAAAAAAAAAAAATGAAAAATCCCATCCAAACTTTACTTTTTTTTGTCATATCCTCCTAGCGATTTTTTTTTGGTGTTATTGAAAACTTTTGTGGTGTTTAGAGACTCTGACATGATAGCACGTATCACTCTGCAGTTACTGTGCTCAACGAGAAGCGGGTGCTGCCCGGTGCTGCCGCGAGTCCCTCCCCGAGCAAAAGCACTCACAGGCGGTCAGTCTCAGAGCACTGAGCAGCCCCTCGGAGCAGTCCGAGCCGGCCGTCAGAGCAGAGAGGTGACACACCTCCGCGTCCAGGCTGCAAATGAATCGCGCAGTTGTTGGGTGCGAAATCGGAGATAGTGTGCCACTAAGCTATTTATGCTGAAGCTGGATTTAGGAGTTATTGAGAGAATATGGCAAGCAAAAAGTTGACGAGTAGGGAGTTGTGTTCACTCTTTTTACGGCGCCGGTCACGGTGCGTTCATGCACAGCAGTGGAGCAGCCATGCGACGCAGCATTATATAAATATATATGAATAAATATATATTCATATTATCATATTATAATGATAATAATAATCATAATAATAATGAAGAATAGAAGACAAAAGTAAATAAAAATGGGTAAAAAAATAAAATCATAAAAAACGCCTGTTTACATGAGTTTTGTGGTGTAGTTCTAGTTCTAGTTTATAACTGTTGGCTTACAACAAAGTGGACATCATAACAAATGGATGGAGGGGGTGAATCTGATTAAATAAATTCAATTATCTTTCAAAATATCAGGTATTTCATGGAAATTACATAATCCAACATGGCCGCCGCCATATGACGTCATAATATGCTAATTAGATGGGAGAATTTACTCCCTAGATGAACTTTAGGTAATTCTCAATATTTGTCTCATTGACACTTTGTCTCTATCTCAAACCACTTTCAATCCAGAGCCTTTTGAAATGTCGGTGTCAAAATCTAGTATTTTTTTAAATAAAACCCGGCGCCTAAAGGGTTAAATACATTTATGCAAAGGTCAAAGACAGTGCATGCCGTAGTCATGCATGGCCGCATGCAGAGCCGCAAAGCAGCACACACACCAGCTGATAGAGAAACGCTTTGAGACACATGAACATTTATTTACCGCAAATCGCAAAGTTTTGACCATGGGAAGAGGTGCATTTACCTTCATCAGATTTTTAACTTGTGAAAAAAAAAAAAAAAATTTTTTTTTTTTACAAGTCGGTCAACCTATCAGGCGAGCTACTGAAAACCCGCCCGCGAGCTACCGGTAGCTCGCGAGCGACCTGTTGGAGACCCCTGAGCTGGACCAAGCTTCAACGCACGATCCAATCGTTGAAGGGCCGACATCGGACTGGACTGCTGATCCCGTACCTCCTGATGAAGAGTCCACTGACATCAATGCCTCACGTAACCCAGCTACCGACCAAGATCCTGCTCAACAAACGGCATCCACCCCCAAACCTGAGCGAAGCAACCAGCGCAGGAAGTCGCCGGTGACTCTTCAGGAAGCAGGTGACATGATGGAAGCACTGCTGGCTAACATCCCTGACATAATAACAGATCCTAAAATGCCTGCAGAGAGGGGCAACCTGCTGTTGGAAGCACTGGAAATTCCTCTTTCATTCCCATTGTTTGAAAGCCCACCCGAAGACCAATCAGCTCATCCCAAGAAACGACTTCTGGATTCATCTTCATCAGGTGAACCATCTCTCCTGATGACGCCCTCCCTTCCCGGTGACAAATGGTCAGCTGCCCTTGACAAAACCACCCCCTTCCTCGAAGTGGACCAGGTGGAGGCCTTCACTTCTGTCACGCACATCAAAGAAACCCACAATCCTGAGGTTGTGGTTAAACCCAAAAAGCCGAAAAAGGTAAGGAAAGACCAATCATAGCTTTGGCTCCTCTACCAACCTGATGGCCTGCCTTTCTGTCTCATCCCTCAATACTAGAGGCCTAAATGACCCTGTGAAGTGCCTGTCCGCTTTCACCTTTTTAAATAGTGAAAAACATGACATCTTTCTACTCCAAGAATGTAATTTACCATACAGAGACGATTACAAGACTTATGAACAAAGATGGAGTTCTGGCCAATCTGTGTGGTCAGGGGACAACAACAACAGAGCCTCAGGAGTTGTGGTATTATTCAAGGGTAAAGATTTCTGCATACAACGAGTCAAAAGAGTAATCGATGGAAGACTGCTTTGCATTGATGTTGAATGGCACCAACTACAATTAAGAATAATTAATGTTTACTGTCCACCTGATCTAAACGAACGCTTAGAGGTCCTTAAAGCAATACAGCCACTGCTAGTGTGTGGATGTGATGTAATCTTGGGGGGGGACTTCAATTGTCTCATAGATAAAAAGGACCGAATGACCTCTGCTACGGTCAGGCTGGACTCAAGCTCAGAAACATTGAATAATCTCATAGAGGATTTTAAACTAAATGACACTTTTCGCAATAAGAACCCTAACACACCAGGCTATACATGGTCAAATGGCACAATTTTTTCACGTATTGATTTTCTGTTTACCACAAAAGACATTTTGGTTTCTGATGCTGCCGTTACCCCAGTATTTTTTAGCGATCATTCAAAAATTGACTGTACCATTAGATGCTATGTCAATGCTAAAACAAGCCCAAACCCCTGGAAATTAAATGTGTCATTACTCGAAGACCCAAAACTGGTAGAAAGGCTAAGAGACAAATTTAAAAAATGGGTATCCTTACAGTTTTCATTCCAGTCAGTAGGAGAGTGGTGGGAAGACTTAAAAAGTCGTACTAAAAACTTTTTCATAAAAGAAGGTAAAAGATCTGCAATGAGAAAACGTTTTAAATACAAAAAACAACAGGCAAAGTTGCAACGACTATATACAATGGCCCATTCAGGGTTTAATGTGGCAGAAGATATTGTAAAGCTAAAAAAGCAGATGATAGCTGTTACTGCAGAGGACACAAAAGGCCTCATCATGCGTACCAGAACTAAACATATTGAAAACAATGAAAAATGTTCGAGATACTTCTTTAGAAAATTAGCCAGACCAAGGAACAATATGTTATCAATTCTGAATGAGGATGGAAAAGAACAAACAGAAACCATAGACATCCTAGCCAGAATACATACCTTTTATACCGATTTGTATAAAAAAGAAGCAATCAACATGCCTGCATTAGAAAACCTGTTGAGTTTCTTAAAACCAAATCTTGGTATTACCTCTGAACTGGAAAGTGAATTAACTGTAAATGAATTGACCAAAGCCGTACAGAGCATGCATGACAATAAAGCTCCAGGAGCTGATGGGCTGCCCAAAGAATTCTACACTACCTTTTGGGACGAATTAAAAGAGCCACTCCTACAGATGTTCAATGAAAGTTTGCATAATAATAACCTCCCACCATCCTTAAGAACAGGTATCATCAAACTTCTTTTCAAAAAAGGGGACAAAAAAGATATTAAGAACTGGAGGCCACTTACCTTGCTCGGTGTAGACAGAAAGATCCTTGCTAAAGCTCTTTTCTTCCGCCTTCAACAAGTGTCGGGGCATATTGTGGGGATAGAACAGACATGTGCAATACCTGGAAGATGCATGAGTGAGAGTCTTGCACTGGCCAGGGATTCCTACCTGTATGCATGTGACCGCAAACTGCCATTATGTATATCTGGATTAGACTTAGAAAAAGCATTTGACAAGGTCAGCCATACTTACCTCATGAAAGTCCTTGTTAAACTTGGGTTTGGTCGTAAACTTAGAGCTTGGATTGATCTATTGTATAATGACTGCATTAGCAAGGTGGTCATCAATGGTCACTCCACCGAAACCCTCAAAGTTAAATCAGGAGTCAGACAGGGATGTCCATTGTCAGTAATGCTGTTTATATTTGCTATGGAGCCTCTGGCTTGCGCTATAAGAGAAGACAATTCTATTCATGGCCTCCGAGTCCCTGGTAGTGGGGACAGGAAGCCAAGCTATCCGTGTATATGGATGATTTATCTATTTTTTGCACAGACAATGAGTCAGTTTTTAAAGTGTTATATTGGTGTGACCAATTCTCTGCCGCGTCTAGTGCCAAACTAAATAGGTCAAAAAGTGAAATACTATATCTTAATTGGCCTGAACCTAAACTAAATCATGGCCTAGTCCAAAAAGAAGAAAGAATCAAGATTTTAGGACTGGAGATTGGGGAGAATATGGAGATTACTAACTGGGAGAAAAAACTACCCAAGATTAGAGGTAAATTGCTACAATGGGAAAAAAGAAATCTGACCTTTACGGGTAAAGTACTGGTGATCAACTCAGACATTGTTGCTTCTCTTACTTACTTGGCTGCAACACTTCCAGCCCCAAAGTATATCATGACAGCCATGAGAAGAAGCCTTTTCCAGTTTATCTGGGGAGCACAGCAAGAGAGAACTAAAAGAGAAATAATGTACAGGCCACTACAAAAAGGGGGAAAAAATGTCCCCGAGCTGGCAAGTAAAATGGAAGCTCTATTTTTGACTCCCATATTGAATGCAGTACTTAATGAAAGAAAGAGGAGCCTATGGCGTAATTTTGCTATGTTCTGGGTTGGTCACCAAGTGCTAAGAACAGTGGGGCTAAGACCTTCTTTAAAGACACCTCATGCTGAGGAAAGGCCAGTGTTGTATGAAAGGGTAATAACTTTTGTTAAATCTGGAAACTTGAAAAATGTTGGTCAAGTGAACAGAATTTTTATAGAAAAGTGTTTAAGTCCTGAAAGATACAAACTGGTGACTGTTGGTACGCTAGTGGAAGACAATTGCCTCAAAGTTTGGAAAAATGTTAACTCTCCCTTTTTATTGAATGAATACAAAGATCTAGCTTGGCAAATAGTACATAAATGTCTACCAACGAGAGAGTTTTTAAAGAGAAGAGGGTCTTCTAGGAATGCAAAATGTCCAAAAATAGGTTGTAATATGGACGAAAATGTATCGCATTTATTCTGGTCATGTAAATTGTCTAGGAAGATTTGGGGCTTATTAAAGCCATGGCTAAATTATCTATATAGAATCCCCACAGAGTCAGATATCTTATATGGTGATGTAAAACATAATGATTGTAAAAAAGGGGAAAGATGGTGGGCCTTGATCAATTGTGTCAAAGAAGCAATATGGAGAAGCAGAAACCTGATGGTTTTTAAGAATTTTTCAATGTCAGCCGAATCGGTTGTTAACTTAAGTATAACTTTGTTACGTGACTATGTTTTAAGAGATAAGAAAAAATATGAAATTATTGAATGTAGTGAACTCTGGAAGTTAGGGAACTCTGAAATATGTAAAAAAGTAATAGAAACAGCCTGGCTGTAACAACTTGTTGATGTTATGTTGTAATGTATCTAACTTTATGTAATTGTTGAAACTATTAATGTAACCCTTTAAGGGGGTAAACTTGAAAATGTTTACCTTGAAACAATGTTGTAAATTGATTTTATTTGCCAGACTTAAATAAAAGCCTAAAAAAATTGGTTCACCCAGGGAAGTTAGGGAACTCTGAAATATGTAAAAGAGTAATAGAAACAGCTTGGCTGTAACAACTTGTTGATGTTATGTCGTAATGTATCTAACTGTATGTAATTGTTGAAATTATTAATGTAACCCTTTAAAGGGGTAAACTTGAAAATGTTTACCTTGAAACAATGTTGTAAAATGTTTTTATTTGCCAGACTTAAATAAACGCCTAAAAATTGAAAAATTGAAATTGGTTCACCCAGGGCGAGGCTCAGCCATTGCACTCAGGCTGTGCTGACCCCCAAATTTTTCACGTTTACACAACTTTGATACCAGATGAAGGCGGGTCAATGCTAAAGGCACCTAACTCTGGCATTATGCCGTGTAGGCACCGCCAGCCAGGAGGCTGTGTCTGGGCTTGGGGCCCTTTGTCTGACAGTTCTAATGCATACTTACCTGGTAGGGGAGATACCATGATCAAGAAGGTGGTTCACCACATCAAAGAAACCCACAATCCTGAGGTTGTGGTTAAACCCAAAAAGCCCAAAAAGGTAAGGAAAGACCAATCATAGCTTTGGCTCCTCTACCAACCTGATGGCCTGCCTTTCTGTCTCATCCCTCAATACTAGAGGCCTAAATGACCCTGTGAAGTGCCTGTCCGCTTTCACCTTTTTAAATAGTGAAAAACATGACATCTTTCTACTCCAAGAATGTAATTTACCATACAGAGACGATTACAAGACTTATGAACAAAGATGGAGTTCTGGCCAATCTGTGTGGTCAGGGGACAACAACAACAGAGCCTCAGGAGTTGTGGTATTATTCAAGGGTAAAGATTTCTGCATACAACGAGTCAAAAGAGTAATCGATGGAAGACTGCTTTGCATTGATGTTGAATGGCACCAACTACAATTAAGAATAATTAATGTTTACTGTCCACCTGATCTAAACGAACGCTTAGAGGTCCTTAAAGCAATACAGCCACTGCTAGTGTGTGGATGTGATGTAATCTTGGGGGGGGACTTCAATTGTCTCATAGATAAAAAGGACCGAATGACCTCTGCTACGGTCAGGCTGGACTCAAGCTCAGAAACATTGAATAACCTCATAGAGGATTTTAAACTAAATGACACTTTTCGCAATAAGAACCCTAACACACCAGGCTATACATGGTCAAATGGCACAATTTTTTCACGTATTGATTTTCTGTTTACCACAAAAGACATTTTGGTTTCTGATGCTGCCGTTACCCCAGTATTTTTTAGCGATCATTCAAAAATTGACTGTACCATTAGATGCTATGTCAATGCTAAAACAAGCCCAAACCCCTGGAAATTAAATGTGTCATTACTCAAAGACCCAAAACTGGTAGAAAGGCTAAGAGACAAATTAAAAAAATGGGTATCCTTACAGTTTTCATTCCAGTCAGTAGGAGAGTGGTGGGAAGACTTAAAAAGTCGTACTAAAAACTTTTTCATAAAAGAAGGTAAAAGATCTGCAATGAGAAAACGTTTTAAATACAAAAAACAACAGGCAAAGTTGCAACGACTATATACAATGGCCCATTCAGGGTTTAATGTGGCAGAAGATATTGTAAAGCTAAAAAAGCAGATGATAGCTGTTACTGCAGAGGACACAAAAGGCCTCATCATGCGTACCAGAACTAAACATATTGAAAACAATGAAAAATGTTCGAGATACTTCTTTAGAAAATTAGCCAGACCAAGGAACAATATGTTATCAATTCTGAATGAGGATGGAAAAGAACAAACAGAAACCATAGACATCCTAGCCAGAATACATACCTTTTATACCGATTTGTATAAAAAAGAAGCAATCAACATGCCTGCATTAGAAAACCTGTTGAGTTTCTTAAAACCAAATCTTGGTATTACCTCTGAACTGGAAAGTGAATTAACTGTAAATGAATTGACCAAAGCCGTACAGAGCATGCATGACAATAAAGCTCCAGGAGCTGATGGGCTGCCCAAAGAATTCTACACTACCTTTTGGGACGAATTAAAAGAGCCACTCCTACAGATGTTCAATGAAAGTTTGCATAATAATAACCTCCCACCATCCTTAAGAACAGGTATCATCAAACTTCTTTTCAAAAAAGGGGACAAAAAAGATATTAAGAACTGGAGGCCACTTACCTTGCTCGGTGTAGACAGAAAGATCCTTGCTAAAGCTCTTTTCTTCCGCCTTCAACAAGTGTCGGGGCATATTGTGGGGATAGAACAGACATGTGCAATACCTGGAAGATGCATGAGTGAGAGTCTTGCACTGGCCAGGGATTCCTACCTGTATGCATGTGACCGCAAACTGCCATTATGTATATCTGGATTAGACTTAGAAAAAGCATTTGACAAGGTCAGCCATACTTACCTCATGAAAGTCCTTGTTAAACTTGGGTTTGGTCGTAAACTTAGAGCTTGGATTGATCTATTGTATAATGACTGCATTAGCAAGGTGGTCATCAATGGTCACTCCACCGAAACCCTCAAAGTTAAATCAGGAGTCAGACAGGGATGTCCATTGTCAGTAATGCTGTTTATATTTGCTATGGAGCCTCTGGCTTGCGCTATAAGAGAAGACAATTCTATTCATGGCCTCCGAGTCCCTGGTAGTGGGGGACAGGAAGCCAAGCTATCCGTGTATATGGATGATTTATCTATTTTTTGCACAGACAATGAGTCAGTTTTTAAAGTGTTATATTGGTGTGACCAATTCTCTGCCGCGTCTAGTGCCAAACTAAATAGGTCAAAAAGTGAAATACTATATCTTAATTGGCCTGAACCTAAACTAAATCATGGCCTAGTCCAAAAAGAAGAAAGAATCAAGATTTTAGGACTGGAGATTGGGGAGAATATGGAGATTACTAACTGGGAAAAAAAACTACCCAAGATTAGAGGTAAATTGCTAAAATGGGAAAAAAGAAATCTGACCTTTACGGGTAAAGTACTGGTGATCAACTCAGACATTGTTGCTTCTCTTACTTACTTGGCTGCAACACTTCCAGCCCCAAAGTATATCATGACAGCCATGAGAAGAAGCCTTTTCCAGTTTATCTGGGGAGCACAGCAAGAGAGAACTAAAAGAGAAATAATGTACAGGCCACTACAAAAAGGGGGAAAAAATGTCCCCGAGCTGGCAAGTAAAATGGAAGCTCTATTTTTGACTCCCATATTGAATGCAGTACTTAATGAAAGAAAGAGGAGCCTATGGCGTAATTTTGCTATGTTCTGGGTTGGTCACCAAGTGCTAAGAACAGTGGGGCTAAGACCTTCTTTAAAGACACCTCATGCTGAGGAAAGGCCAGTGTTGTATGAAAGGGTAATAACTTTTGTTAAATCTGGAAACTTGAAAAATGTTGGTCAAGTGAACAGAATTTTTATAGAAAAGTGTTTAAGTCCTGAAAGATACAAACTGGTGACTGTTGGTACGCTAGTGGAAGACAACTGCCTCAAAGTTTGGAAAAATGTTAACTCTCCCTTTTTATTGAATGAATACAAAGATCTAGCTTGGCAAATAGTACATAAATGTCTACCAACGAGAGAGTTTTTAAAGAGAAGAGGGTCTTCTAGGAATGCAAAATGTCCAAAAATAGGTTGTAATATGGACGAAAATGTATCGCATTTATTCTGGTCATGTAAATTGTCAAGGAAGATTTGGGGCTTATTAAAGCCATGGCTAAATGATCTATATAGAATCCCCACAGAGC